>OZ025299.1:227521818-228721818 GCA_964019185.1 Maratus speculifer
GAAACCACTAATTTTTTATTGTATTCTTCAACTTATTAAAAACTGAGATGTTCTGTCATTAGATAAACCAAAGAATACTATTCAATTTGGTGTCAATATGCTTTACCTCTCACCAGTTTTCAACCACTGTCCTTGGGTTCTGTGATTGAATGATTATTGGTACTTTTAGCGTATGCTATGGATGTTCACAGCACATGAGCTTTTATTACATTATTTTAAGTTTGTTTCTTTCGTGATTTAAAGAAAATCAAATTTAATAAGAAATAAATGTCCGTCAAAATAAAGAATTTATTTATTTATTTACTGATTTATTTTATTGTTGTTGTTTGTGTGTTACTATATTATTTATAGTTTAAAATGAGTTTCGCAGCTTAAATCCTGTTCGGATATACATTTCAAATTGCTGTTAATATTCCTTAATCTGACAGCATCGGATACAGAACTCTATTCTAATCTTATCTTATTATGCATCTTCTCATTCAATGTATTGGAAAAATATTTGAAAATCTCAAAAATTATTTTTTGTTAAACTTGAAACATAACTGTCTATTTTCTTTTATATCAGAATAAAATATTAAAAAAAATTACAATTAATGAACAAATTTTATAATATTAGAGGAATGATTTTATGAAATTATCAGCAAATTATTACATGATTATAAAATAACAACACACTAATGAATCAAAAACAAATAAATTAACCAACCATCATTTAAATAGTTTACTTTGATTGCTATAATATTACATTAAAAATTAAATCGCAAGGTGTTAGAATGTGTCAAATGTGTAAGAGATAATTCAATAAGAATTTTGAAGGACTGAAAAATCACGCAATGACAGTTTATTGCCAAAAAAATAAAAATAAAATAAAAATAGTATTGAAATTAAGGTTCGGTAAGGATCCTTTAAAAACAATTCCAAGAATACCTATATGAATAATATACGTGAAACTAATAAGCAAAAATTATTTTAATTTTGTTTCATTATTCAAATCTTTTGAAAATTTCGTGATTTTGAAAAAAAAATAAAGTATTAGTTTTTTAAAAAAAATATTTTTTTTTTCGGATTTGCAATTTTGTAGTTACTGCCTATTTAATAACTATATTCAGTAATTGAATAGCTTTTTAGGACTTAATTTTAACCACATAGACAGTTATTCTAATTATCAGGTGAAGAATCCAAGATTTAAAAAAAATTAAAAGTTAAATCTAGTTGTTAAAAAACGATACGTTATACATTAATACGATAATCGAAAAATTACAATTTAAAAAATAAAGGAGCATGTTATAAAATCAATAATCCTAAATTAAAAAAAAAATCATGTTAAAAATGTAACAGAAAATTTATAATAAATCATGTAATATTTCAAGTGTTTGCAGGAGAAAATAAAATGCAAATAATTTATTTCTTCACGTATTTTAATTTAATTCTCAGTTAAAAATGGTACATATTCACTAAAGTAATTGCAAATACTTTTAAATAACAAGAAAAACTACAGACACATAAACATGCATACAATCTCCCGCCCCCTACTTTTGGTTGTATATTTAATTGTACAAAATTTCGTAGTTAAAAATGTACTTATATGATACTAAAGATATATTTAGTTTATATTGTTCATAAATTTCAATTATTATACATATTTTTTACATAACATTTCGAAAACAGCTGATTAAAACCACTGGTTAAAAGTGGAAATGCATGCGATTATAAACTATAGTATAAATTTTGTGACTTATTTTCTGAAGACTCCTAAAATTTAATAATAAAATACCTATAGTATTTTATTTCTACGTCAAAACTTTTCATAAAATTGAATCACCTTACATTTAAAATAATGATAAGAGATTAGATTTACTTTGATTTCGTTATAATTTAAAAATGTATTGTTAGATCGGACGGATAAATTAATTACGAAGTTTTTATCAATCACTTTTCGAAAAATATGCTTGAAGTCATTTCATGATTTTAACCCATTAACGCCCGAATTATTTTCTTCGCTAAAATTTAAATTTTGTATTTCCCACCACTTTTAAAAGCAAATTAACTTTTATCTAAATTTATCGAGGATTCTATCTCGCGAAATAAGGTATATATTTATCTTCATCTTTACTGGTGGGAATACCGCTTTCTTGCTTTTTTTGTAACTGTCCTCAAAAGTGGACGCTGGGCGTTAATGGGTTAATCTTCTCATGTTTCTCTCGCTCTTGAAGTATTCTTTTAAAATTTTAGTCCTAACTGGTATTGGATATGATATGCTCCTCAAATATTGATTACTTTAGCATAGTTCACTTAATTAATCTTGTCGTACTTGTCGATGATAAATTTTACTTTTTAATTCCTTTTCAAAACACAATCCATCATTTTTAATTCTAAAGTGACTGTTATTTGAAGTGCAACTGAATGAGTTAATAACAAATTTAACTATGTATAAATGAATAAAATATCACGTACGGGCAATTAATTGTTAAAACATTTAAATGGAATTGTATTTTGGCTTAAGAAATCAGCCCACTTGAGGATCATAATGAATTTCCATTATTTTCATTCCTATTTACACTTGAGATTTTTTATAATCAATTTTTAAAATTTTTATTATTAAAAGTCGTTTGTAAAGAGATGATTTCATAAGAATTTTTCTCGTATAAAATTCCCCGAAAGATAATTTAATATTAAAATTATAAAGTAGAATTAAATAAAAATTCTGTAAGGAGTCCGATTAAAATCATAGCATTTCATTTTGACTTCAAATCTACAAGTGAAGGCATTAAGGTTGAGGTCACCAAATGCAGTAAATGTTTTTGGTATTGATAGAATACAGTTAAGTATATAAATACAGGGTGTCCCAAAAGGTCGTTTACAAACTTAACATGCTGGTCTGTCATATCATGATGAACAGTATTAAATAGGAAACTAAGGGTCCCAAACGTCTTCCGAAGGAGATACGCGCCATTAAAGTTTAGGGTCCAAAAATTCAAATGATTATAAAAAACAGAAAAATTGGTCGATTCGTTTGCGGTTTTCACTAAGACTATTCTTTATGTCAGTATTTTCTTGAAAATAAATTATAAAGATAAATTTCAAAAAATGTTGATAGAGGGCGCCTTAGACTTTGGAGTAAGGATAAACTAGTTTTTACCATTATTTTTTGCATCTCATAAAATTTTTTTAGAAGCTTAGACATATACTTAAAGTTTGAGCTCAAAATCTAAATCGTAGGAAGTGGTTAAATTGTGCAAACTGGATTGCGAGGGGAGGTTCAAATTTCAAATGATTATAAAAAACGGAAAAATTGGTCAATTGATTTGCGATTTTCACTAAAATTATTCTTTATGTCAGTATTATCTTGAAAATAATTTGTAAAGATAAAATTCAAAAAATGCCGATAGAGGGCGCTTTAGACTTTGGAGTAACGTACAACTATTTTTTCCGTTATTTTTTGCATCTCATAAATTTTTTTAGAAGCTTAGACATAAACTTAAATTTTGAGATAAAAATCTGAATCGTTGGGAGTGGTAAAGTAACGCAAACTGAACTGTATTCAATGGGGGTGGGGAGGTTCAAATTTCAAATGATTATAAAAAACGGAAAAATTGGTCGGTTTTCGCTAAAATTATTTTTTATGTCAATATTTCCTTGAAAATAAATTTTAAAGGTAAATTTAAAAAAATCCGTTAGAGGGCGCCTTAAACTTTAGAATAACTAACAATTATTTTTAACCGGTTTTTTTAAAATGTAATTAAATGCTTGCATAATTTTAGACTTAAATTTTGTGCTCAAAATCTAAATCGATAGGAGGGGTTAAGAAGCGCAAACTGAACAATGTTAAGGAGTTGAATTGTTACCTTCCCCACCCCTCGAAATCAGTTCAATTTTTGGCCGCTTAATTACTCACAACGATGCAGATTTTGAGTGCAAAATTTAAGTTTGAACTTTTACAAGCATTTTATTAGATACAAAAAATAACGGTTAAAAATAGTTGTTGGTTACTATAAAGTTTAAGGCGCCCTCTGGCGGAATTTTTTGAAAGATATCTGTAAAATTTATTTTCAAGAAAATATTGATATAAAGAATAGTTTTAGCGAAAACCGACCAATTTTTCCTTTTTTTTAATCATTTGAAATTTGAACCTCCCCACCCCCATTGAACACAGTTCAGTTTGCGCTACTTAACCACTCCCAACGATTCACATTTTTATCTCAAAATTTATGTCTAAACTTCTAAAAAAAATTATAAAATGCAAGAAATAATGGAAAAAAATAGTTGTACGTTACTCCAAAGTCTAAAACGCCCTCTGTCGGTATTTTTTGAATTTTATCATTACAAATTATTTTCAAGATAATACTGACATAAAGAATAATTTTAGTGAAAACCGCAAACGAATCAACCAATTTTTCCGTTTTTTATAATCATTTGAAATTTGAACCTTCCCCCGCAATTCAGTTTGCGCTACTTAACCACTTCCAACGATTTAGATTTTGAGCTCAAAATTTAAGTTTATGTCTAAGCTTCTAAAAACATTTAATGAGATGCAAAAAATAATGGTAAAAACTAGTTTATCCTTTCTCCAAAGTCTAAAGCGCCCTCTATCGACATTTTTTGAAATTTATCTTTATAATTTATTTTCAAGAAAATACTGACATAAAGAATAGTTTTAGTGAAAACCGCAGACGAATCGACCAATTTTTCTGTTTTTTATAATCATTTGAATTTTTGGACCCTAAACTTTAATGGCGCATATCTTCTTTGGAAGACGTTTGGGACCCTTAGTTTCCTATTTAATATTGTTCATCATGATATGACAGACCAGCATGTTAAGTTTGTAAACGACCTTTTGGGACACCCTGTATATTATTGCCATAAAGCACAACATCCAGGATGGTCTTGAGAAAATAAGTCACAAAGTTGCACAATAATTCATAATCGAATAAATCTCCTTTCTTCGCAAGTGGCTCAATAGCATTGTTGGCAGCATGTTAAATTTGATATTTTGCTTTGTGAGTTCGAATCCCACTCGGAATTATTTTTCGCATCGAAAATTTTCATCAATTATTTCCAAATCCAAATAAAAAAAAAATATGTATAATAATTTAAATTTACGAAAAAATAAGTAAAATTAATATTTTGTATCATATAAAAACATTTTAACTATTAAATTTTGCATGTTTAAATATTTTATAAAAAGTAAAACTCTGTAAAAAAAAAAAAAAAAAAAAAAAAAAAAAAAAAAAAAAAAAAAAAACAGATTTTTCTTAATTTACAAAAGTGTACTATAATCACGAACGAAAATATACAATAGGCTCTTCCGAATTAACCAAGATTTCGAAGAGCGTTCGTTTATCTTTTGAAACATCACAAAAGAATTTATTTCTTGTTTAAAGAAGAATTAATAAAAAAAATATATATATTATTTTCCCTAAGTTTTAGAAAACATTTCCGAGTATCTCTTACTGTGCATCAATTACTTCTCTCTACTCAGAAAACCGGTTATTTTTATGCTGCATGTAAATATTTAATAAAAATTAAAACACAGTAGAAAAAAACAAATTTTTCTTAATTTACAAAAATTTACGATAATCACGAACGAAAATGCATAAGCTCTTCCGAATCATCCAAGATTCCGAAAAACGTTACTTTATCTTTTGAAACCTGACAAAAAATTTATCTTTAAAATTTAAAGAGGAATTTATATAATATATATACATATATACATTTTTCAGAGTAATTAATCAGTGCATTAATCAGTTCTCTCTACTCAGGAAACCGGTTAATTTTATGCTGTGAGGTTTAATGCAAATATTTTCATGTTCAGAAAAAATGTTCAAATAAAGCATAACAGGATTAACATTAACATTAAAATTAGCATTCTTCTGTTACAACTGCCGCCACAATTTCAATTAAGCAGTTTAAAATTTTTAGTTGAGGTCTGATAGCATCCGAAAAACCGATTTTCCGGGTAGAGATAATTGATTAACGCACGATAATAGCTACTCAAAACATTCTGAAAATTAAAGGCAGCTAATAAAAATCTATTTTTTAAATTATTCTCTAAGTTTCGAAAATAAATTGTTTCCTGAGGATTTTAGAGATAAAGGGAATTTTCAGAATATTGGGTGACTTGGAAACAATTATAAAATATTTTCGTTTGTGATTATAGTAATTTTTCGTAGTTGAAGAAACATCGGTATTTTTTTTTTTTTTACAGCGAAGAAAAAAAAAATTTATATGTCTTTAGACCACACAAATTTTCTTTTTATTTAAAATTATATACTGCAATTTTAATGAATCATCTACTACTTTTCACATAGAATTAAATAAAAATACGTGATACTAATACGTAAAATTTTTTTAAATTTTGTTTTATTATTCAAATATTTTGAAAATTTCATGATTTTGAAAAAATAAAATATTAATTTTTAAAAATAGATTTTTTTTTTTTTGGATTCTCAATTTTACCTAATAACTATTTTCAGTCATTGAATAGCTTTTTAGGACTTATTTTTAAGCACATAGACAGTTATTCTAATTATAAGCTGAAGAATCCAAGATTTAAAAAAATCAAAAGTTCAATCTAGTTTTTAAAAAACGATACGTTTTACATTATTACGATAATCGAAAAATTACAATTTAAAAAATAAAGGAGCATGTTATAATAGCATATTTTAGTTTATTTCACTGTAAAAAATAGTATCATATTTATGTTATTAAATTTTAAAACTAGCGTAATTTTATGGCCTATAAAAGCTCAAATTGAATTTCTATTTAGTTTATTATTTATTTAATATTTACTTTTCATTAATTATTTAAACATGCAAAAATTTACATGAAAAAATGTATTTATACAATCATACTGCATTACATAATCATGTTAAACAAAGAAAAAAAAATAATTGTTAAATGTTATTATGTGGACACTTATTCCAATTAAAAATCAAGAATCCCAGATAAAAAAAAAAAAACATTACAATGTAACAGCCGTTTTTTAATAAATAATGTAATATTTGAAGTGTTTGCAGGAGGAAATAAAATGCAAATAATATATTTGTTCACGTATTTTAATTTACTTCTCAGTAAAAAATAGTAGATATTCACTAAAGTAATTGCAAATAGTTTTAAATAACAAGAAAAATTTTCTTGTCTACAGACATATAAACATGCATACAATTCTCCGCCCCCCCCCCCTACTTTTCATTGTATATTTAATCGTACAAAATTTCGTAGTTAAAAATGTGCTTATATGGTATTAAAGATATATTTTATTTATATTTTTCATAATTTTCAATTATTATACATATTTTTTTAATTGCATTTCGAAAACAGTTGACTAAAAATAAGCATGAGCGAGATTCAATCTCACACAAAAAAATCTCAAATCTAGGCTGCTGCCAACCACACTACTGAATCGCTGGCCAAAGATCGAAATGCCTACGATTATAAACTATAGTGTAAATTTTGCAACTTATTTTCTCAAGACCCCTAAAGTTTGCACTATATGGCTGTTATATATATTTATGCTAGTTGTACTTTACCTATACAGAAACTCTCAGCACATTAGGCGACTCCAACTTCTGGACCGTCTTTTGTAAGACAAGTCATTTCATAAAGTTGAACTATCTTACAATTTATGATAATGATAACAGATAATGATTTTTATTTGTTTTCGAAACAATTTTCAAAGTTAATCGCAAGGTTGGATGAAAATTTATCTTCAAAATTCTTTTCAATCTCTGCATGAAACTACTTGAAGCTGAAAAATAAATTTTAATTCATGTTTAGGATTTCATTCTTGAGGACTACTTGAAACTAAAAGTTAAATTCTAATTCATATTTATGATTTTTATTCTTGTTGTCATGTATGTTCTCCTACTATGCCTTATAGTTTTGCTTCACTTTTAAGCCGGATTAGATAGAAAAATGCTCCCCAACATCAATTGATTTTACACATTTATTAATATAGCATTAAAACTTAATATTTTCATATTAGCAAATAGTTATTCTTATCTCATTATTCCAAATCGAATTACAATCACTCTATTTTGATACTCAAGGGGATATTATTTAAGGTTTAACACAAATCAATCGAAATTTCAACTTCGTATACATGATTGAGACATTATATAAGAACTATTAATTATTCGAATATTCAAATTCAAATTGTAATTCTCTTTTAAACATCAGCTTAGATGGCGATATTATGCAATTTCTATTGATTTTTTTGCCAATATTCAATTAAGTTAAGATTTTTTTTGTCTAATTTATAATTAATTTTTAGCAGTAAAAATCATTCGCTAAAAAATTTTAATAAAAAAATAAGGTAGAAAATTCAATACTAAAATTCTCAAAATAGTTATGAAGTTAAATTCTGCAAGAAGTAAACTTAAAAACATTCTTTCACTTTGCATTTGGTTTTGACGTCAAAACACACAAGATGGATTTTTTTCAGCTTGGTGAAAAAATCTTCAGTGCAAGAGTCGAGCCTTGGATCACTGGATTTAATTTCAAATGCTCTACAAACTGAGTTACCTGGCTGGTACAACTTACTTAGACAACATTTTTGGCAATAATATCTGCTCTGAAATGTGAGAAATCTCCATGAAATAAACAGCAGAAATATAACTCCAATGAATTTAATTTTATTAGTTTAAAGTGGAACTTGTATTTAGTATTTTATGTCGTAATTTAAATGTTTCATAAAAGCAAATTTTATTACATTCAATAATAATAATAAATGAACAGTATTACTTTGATTTCGGTATAATTTTAAAGATTAATAGTTAGGTTCGATGATAAAGTAACTTTGCATTTCTCACAAATCTCTTTGTATGATACTGTTTAAGGCTAAATAATAAATCTTAAGTCGTATTTAAGATTTTAATCTCAAAATTATCTTTTTTCTCTCGCTCTGTCTTTAAACTAGACTATCCGTGTTAACTTTAGCATTAACACAGATTCGAGAGTGAATTCTCTACAAACATCAATTACTTTAACATAGTTCACTTAATTAATCTTTTCATGCTAAGTCATTGATAATTTATATCTTATTATTCCATTTCAAAGCACAATCGCTAACTTTTGATCCTCTTGGTGATTATAATTAGAAGATGACATGAACAAGCCAATCTTATACTTAACTGAGTGTATATGAATCGGAAATTATGAAAGAACAATTAAATATTCAAATTAAAATTATAATTTGGTTTAAGGAAGGAATTCATTGTATGATCATTTAAAATTAATTGCTGTTACAGAATATATTGAAAATTTAGTGCTTAAATTTTATAGCGTTATAAAAGTGTGTACATTTTTTTACATTTCCAAAATATTTGACATCTTTATTTCTAAATGAAGAAAATCTAATTAATATTTAAACACCAGAGCTAGGAATCACTTTGTTTAATCTAGTGTTCCCAATTAAAAGTTTATACTGACATACATATAATGAGTATTATATGGATTACAGATTTTGGATATAAATAATACAGCCAAAGCGGTTATATTGATATTATACGAAATACATACGGTACAGCATATATATGAAATTACCCTGGCGTTTGAACGTATAAACATTTAAACGATTTTTGTTAATTACGTGAAAAAAGTTTTTTTCTCATATTTGTCTGTGTATCGGAATCATTAAGATACACCAGTTATAATCCAGCATTCTTGTGATTTAATGGGGCCATCGGTATTTCTTGGTTAATGAATGACGACAGCCCTGCTTGGTGGCTCTTGTGCAGATAGCGGATGCTTGCAAAATTAATAAAAATCATAACTTTTTTCAGCTTAGGATTTTGTTCTTTGACCCTCAGAACTAAGCTATTAATTATGAAATTGTTTACTATGGGTTTGAGCAGCGGTTCTGAACGTGGGATAATGGAAACAATATTAGTGTTGGTTGAAATCACAAAAATATTAGAAATGACAAAGTAATTTGATTCATTTATTATATGGTTGTGATAAGAATATTATTAATGAAAAAAGCATGTTTGCGTTATCTAGTAGAGACGAGAAGGAGGAAATGAGAGCATTATTATAAGAAACGGGATACTCCGAAATGAAACAAAAGTTTTGGTAAATGCCGGGTTAAGCTACAAACAGACGAACCTTCTAACTGTTATCAATATTGGCTTCTCTTATTGTGGCGACACGGTGTTTTAGATCTTTAATGACTTTTTAGAGAAGTGGACTGATGTCATGCAAAACATGAACCTTTCCTTCAAATAGCCTTCAAAACATTTAAATGTTCAAAGTAAAATTATGATTTGATTTACGGAAGGAATTCATTGTATGATCATTTAAAATTAATTGCTGTTACAGAATAGATTGAAAATTTAGTTCTTAAATTTTATAACGTTATAAAAGTGTGTAAATTTTTTTACATTTCCAAAGTATTTGACATCTTTATTTCTAAATGAAGAAAATCTAATTAATATTTAAACACCAGAGCTAGGAATCACTTTGTTTAATCTAGTGTTCCCAATTAAATGTTTATACGGACATACATATAATGAGTATTATATGAATTACACTTTTTGGATATAAATAATACAGCCAAGGTGGTTATATTGATATTATACGAAATACATACGGTACAGCATATATATGAACTTACCCGGGCGTTTGAACGTATAAACATTTAAACGAATTTTGTTAATTACGTGAAAAATGTTTTTTTCTCCTATTTGTCTGTGTATCAGAATCATTAAGATACACCAGTTATAATCCAGCATTCTTGTGATTTAATGAAGCCATCGGTATTTCCTGTTTAATGAATGACGACAGTCCTGCTTGGTGGCTCTTGTGCAGATAGCGGATGCTTGCAAAATTAATAAAAATCATAACTTTTTTCAGCTTAGGATTTTGTTCTTTGACCCTCAGAACTAAGCTATTAATTATGAAATTGTTTACTATGGGTTTGAGCAGCGGTTCTGAACGTGGGATAATGGAAACAATATTAGTGTTGGTTGAAATCACAAAAATATTAGAAATGACAAAGTAATTTGATTCATTTATTATATGGTTGTGATAAGAATATTATTAATGAAAAAAGCATGTTTGCGTTATCTAGTAGAGACGAGAAGGAGGAAATGGGAGCATTATTATAAGAAACGGGATACTCCGAAATGAAACAAAAGTTTTGGTAAATGCCGGGTTAAGCTACAAACAGACGAACCTTCTAACTGTTATCAATATTGGCTTCTCTTATTGTGGCGACACGGTGTTTTTGATCTTTAATGACTTTTTAGAGAAGTGGACTGATGTCATGCAAAACATGAACCTTTCCTTCAAATAGCCTTCAAAACATTTAAATGTTCAAAGTAAAATTATGATTTGATTTACGGAAGGAATTCATTGTATGATCATTTAAAATTAATTGCTGTTACAGAATAGATTGAAAATTTAGTTCTTAAATTTTATAACGTTATAAAAGTGTGTAAATTTTTTTACATTTCCAAAGTATTTGACATCTTTATTTCTAAATGAAGAAAATCTAATTAATATTTAAACACCAGAGCTAGGAATCACTTTGTTTAATCTAGTGTTCCCAATTAAATGTTTATACGGACATACATATAATGAGTATTATATGAATTACACTTTTTGGATATAAAAAATACAGCCAAGGTGGTTATATTGATATTATACGAAATACATACGGTACAGCATATATATGAACTTACCCGGGCGTTTGAACGTATAAACATTTAAACGAATTTTGTTAATTACGTGAAAAATGTTTTTTTCTCCTATTTGTCTGTGTATCAGAATCATTAAGATACACCAGTTATAATCCAGCATTCTTGTGATTTAATGAAGCCATCGGTATTTCTTGTTTAATGAATGACGACAGTCCTGCTTGGTGGCTCTTGTGCAGATAGCGGATGCTTGCAAAATTAATAAAAATCATAACTTTTTTCAGCTTAGGATTTTGTTCTTTGACCCTCAGAACTAAGCTATTAATTATGAAATTGTTTACTATGGGTTTGAGCAGCGGTTCTGAACGTGGGATAATGGAAACAATATTAGTGTTGGTTGAAATCACAAAAATATTAGAAATGACAAAGTAATTTGATTCATTTATTATATGGTTGTGATAAGAATATTATTAATGAAAAAAGCATGTTTGCGTTATCTAGTAGAGACGAGAAGGAGGAAATGGGAGCATTATTATAAGAAACGGGATACTCCGAAATGAAACAAAAGTTTTGGTAAATGCCGGGTTAAGCTACAAACAGACGAACCTTCTAACTGTTATCAATATTGGCTTCTCTTATTGTGGCGACACGGTGTTTTTGATCTTTAATGACTTTTTAGAGAAGGGGATTGATGTGCTGCAAAACATTAACCTTTCCTTCAAATAGGTCTGAGCTCCTTATCTCCTAAACTATTGTAGATTCCCCTCTTTCTACTGTAAATAAACCACAGAAGGGTCCTAAACAAAAGATTGAGGATGTATTCGAAGCAATTTTTCGCAGATCTCTAACATCCGAATATCGCTTTTTTGATTTATGACGTAGCCAGTTTGCATTATTTTTTATACTGCCGCAGAACACAGACTTAAATTGACGTTATATTTTTAGCGACACTGAGAAACCCTACCCTTGTGAACTTTCATAATTATATATTTTTATTGTCGTTAAATAAATCTCTCCTACATTTAAAATGCTTTGATAATACGTATGTAAATCAAGAAATTAGAGGGTTTGTCCTGTTTAACTTGTATGGTTGCATTCAGAACCTTGGAATGACGATTATTTGTCGGGCTATAAGTAATCGAAATTCGTCACACAAAGAAGGAAATCTATCAAGATTAACAAAAAATTTTAAGCGTAATATCCATACTCTTTTTACAAAAGACATCATCAGAATCAGGATTTAAAAAATTTAACTTGCGTTATACATTAACAAAGAATAGAAAATATTAGGACCGTGAAAATAATAATCTATGCGTCTGGACGCAAACTTGAGTGTGCACGGAAAAAATAAAGACTTTTAAAAAAATTTAAAAAAAATGGGAGTCATGATAAAAAAATAACTTGTGTTATACATTTATAGAAAATATTAGGACCGTTAAAAGAATTGCTTTTGCGCTAGGAAACAAACTTGAGTGAGCACATCCTTACTAATATTATAAATCGGAAAGTGAGTTTGTTTGTTTGTTCCGCTTTCACGCCGTAACTACTGAACTGATTGCTTTGAAATTTTGCAGACGTAAAGTTAGAAGTCCGGATTAAATAATAGGGTACTTTTTATGCCGGAAAAAATGATATTCCCGAGAGAAAACAAAAATATAGTTTGTTTGATGGATGGATTGGAGATGGCGCTGTGTGTCGTTTAAAACAAGATAAAATATTGCAAACTAATATAAACATGTAAATTTAGAAGCTAAATGATACGATAATGAGTCCCCGAAAATGAGGAATTCCCAAGGGATGACGTACAATTTGTTTTATCGTCTAAACTGTTTTTTTACATCTATTTATCCTGAAATAACTATAAGTCAACGAATTACTAATTGGTATTATTAGTTACGTTATTTAGTTCTTGAGGTATGCGATAGATGGCGCTGGGTGTTTTTAAAACGTGGTAACGATGTGCAGTAGCTGTATAATAGTTAGGTTAGGTTAGTTTAGTGCTTTTTTCTAGGTAGATATCTAAAGTAGTTATTGTTTTTTCGATAGGTAATTACGTCGCTTTGTTCGTCGTTTAGATTGTTATAGTTTAGTTTGGGATTTTAGTTTAGTTTAGGTTTATACACTGCTCAAAACAATTAAAGGATATTTGAAGTTTTATATAAAATAAAGATATGAACGAAATTTTTTTGCCGAAAATAGAAGAAGAGAATCACAAATGCAAATTTTTCTGGTTTTCAAACTGTGGAGTATGCAAATTTTGAGTTCGACGTCAAAAACGTCACTTCAGTAGCAGCGAATGAAATTTGACTTTCAACTGGATAAAAGAGAATGAAGACAAGGATGATCGGCATTCAGTGATTGCTTTGTTTCGATGAGTACGATGTCTCAGCGAAGTCATTTGACAGATTCAGAAGCTTGGAGAACTGTTGGTAGGTTAGAAGGGGGCCAAACTCAAGCCGAAGTAGCGCAAGCCATTGGAGTGTCACAAAATGTCATTTCCAGGATCTGGAACCGTTTTTTGGAGAGTTGATGTGCAGGCCGAAGACCAGGGCAAGGTCGTAGACGGGCAAGAACGCCCAATGAAGATGGTATTTAGCATTAACAGCTCGGAGACACCGAAACATGAACGCTACTCTTCTCCAACAACACCTTCGCTCGGCTACAGGCACCACGATTTCAACTCAGACTGTCCGAAACTGGCTCCATGCTGTAGGTCTGTATGCCCGCCGACCAATGGTATGTGTTAGATTAACATCAATACATCGTCGCGACCGCAGGGAGTGGGCAACCGAGCATGTCAACTGGAGCAGAAATGAAAGGAGCAATATTCTGTTTTCTGACGAGTCCCGTTTTTCTGTGCATCCGGCTAATAGGCGTATTTTCATCTGGAGGGACCGTGGCAGTAGGAATAATCCTGCGTTCGTGCACGAAAGTTTCAGATTTGGTGGTGGAGGAGTGTTGGTGTATGGTGGCATCTCCATTGACGGGCGCACTGACCTCTACATCATTCGAGATGGAGCTCTGACTGGTCGCCGATATAGGGATGAGATCCTCAGACCTATTGTAGTCCTTTACGCTGCAGCAATCAGATAACTTCATTTTAATGGACGATAACTGCAGGCCTCGTGCAAACCTGGTAAAGGATTTCCTTTTCGAGGAAGGAATGGTTCGAATGGAGTGTGTTCTCCAGACATGAATCCAATCGAGCACGTTTGGGACGCTCTAGGAAGACGAGTTTCTGGCCGCCAACAGCCCCCACAAACTCTCCAAGAACTGGAAAGAGCTCTTCTGGAAGAGTGGGGCAGAATACCCCAACTCGTCATTAATATCCTCATTGAGTCCATGCCTCAAAGGTGTTCAACGTTGCTGGCCGCCTGTGGAAACCATACCCCCTACTGAAAAGATTCTCTTTGAAGAAAACATCTTTTCTTATTCTTTTTTTCTCATATGAACAAATTGTGGTTTTTTCCTTTTGTACACAAATGCGCAATAAAATGCATTTTTTTCTGCCTGAAACGGTGAAACGCTTTACTGACTTAAATTATAACTGCGATTGTACAATAAAACTGACTGTGATTGCAAATGAAATGATAAAAATATTATTAACTCCAATTGAATCTGCTTTATATTTTTCTAAAACACGAGTTAAACACTGTGACTCTTTTTTTCTACGAATTTTGCTCTATAAATATTTTTTATTCTATTATTTATAGCAGTATAAATATTAAATCAAACAATTAACTACAAAATCAATATTCAGCTATTTTGGACATTATAACTAATATATACATTTTTCTGTCATTATTAATACTATCACTATTATTATTCGTTATTAATTCCTTATGCTTTTTTTATTAATCTGAGCAGATCTTTTAAGTCATGATAATTTAGAAATTTCCTAGATTAAAAAGTTTTAAATTTTGATTTTTAAAAAACTGTATTTGCATGAATAGTTGTTAAAAAATCAAATCGCAAATTGCACGTGAAACGTAGAAAATGAGTTGCGTTCGCATTATAACGAAGTTTTAAAAATATTTAAATCTTTGTGTAATTAGCGATTAAAATTCCGAGATTCCGGTGTTCCGATCCGAAAATCCCGGGATTTGTCGGAAAAAACTCGGGATTTAGAAGATTTTCTGTTTTTTTAAGTGGAATAATATTCAGCTGAAATTAAAATAGATATTGATAAACTTTCGCTTTTTCGGGAGGAAAAATAAATTTTCATGAAGTTTATATATGGTTGAAAAGAATATATACCTCAAGTATTCTTCACATATATTTCTAAGCGATTAAATCTTTCACAGTGGAAATCTTTTGACTTGTAAACAGATGTAACACATACAGCTATTAGTCAGGAAAAAGAAAATCCTTTGTTTATTTCAATTTCGCTGCGTGTGTAAAAATTATCTTCACTTCGTAGGTCATTTTTGAATTAGATTTTACTGGTAAGCGTCGCATTTGTGTATGATAGTCATTACGTGTTAATTTCTTGGCTTTTCGTGCGTTCATACTTACTTTCCTATAAAGATGTCGAATGAAAAGGATTTCGTAGCTTATCGGAAAGATAATGATACATCTGCAGTATGGTACTACTATTTAACGTCAAAAGATTTAAAAAATGCTAAATGTAAAAGGTGTAGCGCAGTGCTTAAAATATTCGGTGGATCGACTAAAGGATTGCATACACATTTATTTACGAAACGCGGTATTAAAGTTCAGAAAGAATTTATTACATTCTCTCATTCTCGCACACTGTAAACTTGCACATAAATTGCACAAAAGATAAATTGCCTTCTAAAAAGCGGAAAATATAGGACTATTTTAGTAGTGATAAGGAATCACTGAATTTAATTTTATCGAGAATGATGCTAAAGATGGTTTTTCATTAAACGTTTTCATCACTTCAATTTATTTAAGAAATTTACTGATAGCTAAATGCTATAATGATTTTCCAAAATCTGCATAATCAGTTCGAAATCGGGTAGTGAACTATAGTTTCATAATAAAGTTAATTACAAGAAAAATACAAACTTTTAAAACTTCGGGGAAAAAATTAGTTTGACTTTTGACGAATGGACATCTACTGCAAACAGGCGATTTATGAATATTAATGTCCATTTAGAAATGTAAATTTGAACAAATTCCGGAATTTAGGGCTTATGCATATACATGGATCTTTCACTGAAAAAAAGTGTATTGAAATGGTAACACTGCATCTAAAACAGAGTGTCATTTACAAAAAAAGACGTTGTTGCTATCGTAATTGATGGACCAAATGTAATGCTGAAATTCGGAAAAGAAATTGAAGCTGATCAACAGTTTTGTTTCGCTCAGGGCAATCATTTAGCCATTTTGTGCTTCCTACAGTAAAACAGTAGCTGAATCATTCTGCGGAAGTGAAAATTTAGCCTTAGAAGAAGATGATAAAGATGAAGATATTGAATCTTCCGAAAGTTTAGAATCGGGGTTTGTTTTAATTTCCGAAGACGAACAGGGCTTTTCATACGCTGATGAATATATCAATGAAGTTATTTAAAAAGTTTGAAAATTAGTAATTTATTTTAAACGATCTGCAACAAGGAAGAAAATCCTTCAAAAGTATGTTAAATCTGAAAAGAGAAATAAATTTCCTTCTTTTAGATGGCGAGACTAGATGGAATAGCCTAGTAACTATGATTGAACGATTTTATTTCTTGAAAAATAGCATACAGAAAGCTTTAATCGATTTAGAGCATGATATCTGCATATTTTACTTATAAATGAAATTGTTAAGTCCTCAAATCGATACAAATCACAGTAGAAACAATCTGTCGTAGGGATTCTAATTTGTCAACCGCAGACGCAGCCTTAAAAATTCTTTTAAACGAATTGTCGGAGAAAAAATCAAAATTTGCTTAGAAAATGACAGACGCGCTAAAACTACGCATTGGAGAAAAACGACGTGGAATTATTGGGTGATTTAAATTATTTGCATAATCCTAAACGAGATGACCTGAGTACAGAAACTAGCAGTATGTTTTCTGTTATTAAGTAGCAAGTGAAATCAATAGTTGGAAGGCTAAACAGTGTTGACAATGGCAATTCTGAAGATACAGAAATGACGCATATTGAGCCCACTGCGAAACGGTCGAACATATAAGGAAAAATTACAAGAAGAAATAGGAAAAAGCATGCGAACTGTCGAATCTGAAATACAAAAACAAAAGGATTTATCAATACAAATTAGAAATGAGATGTCTTTTTTTGAAAATGGAGGAGTACGTGGTCATAATGTAGAATTAGCTTATCAATATTTGCTGCCAATTACTCCCACAAGTGTAAAAGCAGAACGAGCATTTAAAGCAGCAGAATTTATTGCAAACAAAATTAAAAGTCGACTTGTAGATGATACTTCAGATGCTTTCACATTTCTTAGGTTATATTTTCAAAGGAAAACCGATTAGTTAAGAAACACTCAGCTAGTCAAAGTAATCTTCTTTTTTTATCTTGATATGTAATAATTTTTCATGTTATGCAACGTTTTCAAATTTTAACAACTATCACTAATTAGAAATTTAAATGATACATCTATTAATTTTTTTTTATTTTATATGTGTGTATTTGTTAAAAAAAAAAAAAAAATTATGCAAAGGAAAATTTTGTGTTTTCGATATCCTAAATTTGAGAATAATTCAAAATTTAATTACTGATATTAATTATCTTTTCACATTGTAAATATTTACCCATTGAAAGACTTTTTAACAGCAAATGAAAGAAATTATTTGGAAGATAAAACATAGAATTTTTTTTCTTTTTTTGTATTTTTTGTTACATTGTCAAACATCAACAGCATATTTGTTTTAATTTCCAATTGTTGTAATTTATTCTATAGTTTTTTATTATTAAAGCAATAAACTTTGAACTTGGTATATTTTCATAAGTTAGGCTGTATTTTTGTTTTAATTATTTTTTTTTTACAATATTGTGAAATTTAGACATTGTGAAAATTGGCAATATTAGAGAAATTCTAATTTTCGTAATGCCGGGATTATCCCGGGATCACGGGATTGAATCTAAACAATCCCGAAATACCGGGATCGGAAATTAGTCTCGGAATTATAATCTCTATGTGTAATATTATACAGTACATCGGATACAATATAGTAGCCGAAATCTTTTGTGTGTCGTCCCTGAAAATACTATCTGCATTCTGTTATACAGAAAGTAATTTATAGTAAACCTCAGCAACGTATATCAATAATATTTTAATATTATTGAAACGCATTCTAAACAATGTTTCCCCTTTTACTATTATGTAAGGAAATACTTTTGTGCGGCCCTGTAAATTAATAAAAATATTCTTTGCTCCAGGAATTGCATAGAATGTATATTTTAGCATATACTTCATGGATTCATATCAATTTTACTGTGTTCGAAAGGGTGTAACATCATTTCAATTCACTTAAAACTTTTTTTCCGATTGGCCGTAACGTAACAAAATACTTTTGTCTCTGTAATTAAAGTATACATCCGATTTTCTTAAAATTTGAAATGATTTGACAAAATTATGCAAAATTTATATATTTTAAATTAAGTTTCAAACGATTCGTTGGGTAGTTTTTGCTCTCTTATATGCGGACATACGGACGCACGGACTGAACGACGACTATAGGTGCTACGTATTTGCATAATTACGAACGTATCTAAAAAGCGAGTACCTAAAACGTAACATTATAGTCAAGTTGTCGCACGTAAGATACCTCACAAAAAGAGAATTATAGTGATAGAGATAAATGAAAAGTCACTTTAAATCACTATGTATCAGATACGGGACATCAATAAGCTTGAAATACCATTTGCTTGTTCTACGGAAAAAAAAAACATTTTTTGATATTTTGATCCTATATTTTGATAAATGATTTCGTCCATAGCTTGCGATATTTTTCTGCTACATTTCACATGAAGTGACTGAAATTCCGATTTATGTTCGATTGAAGATATTTCAATAGATGTTGTAAAATGATAGTTTAGCAACAGTATTTTCCTTTATAGTTGAATGGTACTTTTGCTTTATATTTCGATAATAAATAACTCTTTATAAAGTATAATTTTGCAACAGTTATAAAAAATATCTGTAATTTACATAAATAGCTATGTAATAATTACTATAAAAGTACATAAAATTTAAATAAATAAGTTTTATTGGTAATTTCATTATTTTGAGTCATAAAAATTTAAATGCAGAAAGGCTGTGAAAAGATATCAGAAAGAGTAATTTATAAAAAAAAATATATTTGCGTTGTTCTTACAAAATTGAGATTAAGAGAATATACCAGTGTAAAGCTGATTTTAAATTAAGTTCATTGTCATAGGTTAATGGTGGTAAAAATTGATAATTATTTTTCAAACTGAAATTAACATTAGATTAAACAAATATTAAATAAAAATTTTCACACAAGAAAAACAAATCTGATTATCAGGAATTTTAAAATATGAAGACGTTTTGCAGTCTCCATCACAGGAACCTTCTGAATGGTGAACAGTGCTGCTTCGTAAGACTGGTCCTGAAATAAAAAAACCAAAGGTTTAAATTTTTTCAACTGAATTAGGAAACTAAAAAATTTGTAATTTTTACAAAAGATCTTACACACACATGCATGCGCACATGTTCTTAAAACTAATAAACTCGCACGCTTAAAAAAGGGAAAAATAAATAACAAAGTATAAAAACAAAATATTTTATGGATTCCCCAGAACAGTTTCATACGTACAATTCAGAGTAAAGATATGTTACATCGCTGAATATTTTCGGTATAAGTTCCAAAAATGACAATATCAAGGTTTTTGTAAGATATCGCAAAACCCTCAGATGATTATGACATGTTAAGATAACGTAGACGTAAATGAGAATTCAACAAAAAATAAATAAAAACAACTCATCAAGCAATAACGTTGAAAAACATGTGGCAGGATACTTGCTCCTGGGTAAGGTTTCTATAACTCTATAAGAGGAGTCTTAAGAGGTTAGAAGGGGATTATACGAACCTTACGCCAGGGACTAGTCTGCCTAGAGAATAAAATAGAAAAATTACAGAAGAGAAAGCGCTGTCCTCTAGGATTAACCCTTTCAGGGGCAGAGGAATTACGCACGTAAAAGGATGAAATAACTGACTGACACCAGAATATTCAAACAAACTTCTTAGAAAATAAAAAATTGCTATTTTGAACTTTCATTGAAAAATTAAAATTTTATTAAAATATTCTTGGTGCCATTTGTCAATTTTGGAATTAAAATTAGGTGGCTAGACCCTCTAGCCACCACCCTTGAAAGGGTTAAAATGAAACAATATTAAGCAAATAGTCGAGAAGTAATCTGGTAAATAAAATATAAATGAAATTATCTTACTAAAAATCTGGATAGAAATAAAATGATATGAAAATGAAAGAAATAAAAAAAATTATAAAGGAAAGTAAATAGTTAATGATTATAAAAATATATATGTGGTGGAATATAAAAGATATAAATGGGTAATTAATATTAAATAAATGTAAAATAAATAAATAAATAACAATAAAACAATACAAGAACATTAGAGATGACCAACAGAGATGAGTATATATACGTTAAACTCATATCAGGTAACTGTTGGTATATTAACACTAGAACCGCGGTGACGGGTCATTTTGACCCATATAATAAGGAGAGAGGTCGATTCAAACCAGAAAATTCTTTATAAAAAATGTTAGATACATGCTGAGCAAAAATGTTTTCAATAAATAACTTAAACAGTTTTAAATAAAAATACCGGTGAGAAATATTTTTCTAAAATTTGAATGAATTTTCCCGCGGTTCTAGTGTTAATTTCAGGGGATACAAATGCATTCTTGAATGATCAGTCATTGTACAGAATAATTGTATAATAAATGCTTAATTGTGTAAGCGCATAAGCTCTACAATTTTATACATAAATGTGTTAAGCATTTTTAGAAGTTCTGACCTCATTGCTTCGCAGTCGTATTCTTCTTTTATAAATATTTTTAGGGAAATTAAAAAGTTGAATTAAGAAGTATTTTAAATGTGTTATACGTATTTTTTAAAATATGTCATTTAGAATAATGTTTTATAGATTTTTTTTTTATGAGTTTTATTTTTTTTTCAGCCACTGGCACTCAACATCCTTAGTATTTTTTTAAATGATTTTACAATTCTTTTATACCTAATGGTAAATGTAAATGAATAATTGTTTTAACCATGATGAAAAAAATAAAGGATACAATTTTATCACTGCGCATTTGTTTTAATTTTATTAATGCTGGCTGAGAAAAAGACATACCTCGATTATCAAGTTTTGAGAGAAAATATAATTATTGGAGACTAGGGAGGTTTGACCCACTCCTCAGTTTTTATATTTAAAAGGATTTCAGAATTTAACCAATAGATGTCAACCAAAGCTACTGGAATATAATGCTCGTCACCTGAGAATAATAAAGTTCTGTTAGCGTTTTTGAAAAAAAAATGACTTATCGATATTGAAAGTTTGTATCTATGAAAGTATTTTTTTACTTCAAAAAGATGTTATATATAATTTACACATAGCATTACAATTATATTATAACATTATTTTAATCCAGAAATGCCTTCATACGTACAAATAGAATATTTCTATATCGATAAGTCATTTTTTTCAAAAACACAAAAGCTCGCATATTTCCAACAGGACTTTACTCTGCCCATAAGTGCCCAATCCCCTTCCCATAAGTGCTCGTTCGGCTGCAAAAGAAAATAACATTGATCGAAAAACTTTAGAAAGATTATTAGAAAAAATTCATCAAGTTGAATACAGTGAGAGGAAGTCAAACTATGTAAAACTAGTGTTTCCAGGTTGAGTGTCGCAAAAAGTAAGACAATGAGACGAAAAAGCGGGATAATGACTTTTCATTCCAGACATGGAACCTTTTAAAAATGGATCCTATCTCGAACGGAATACTGCCTTACATCTTAAAAATTCATTTTACCTGCTGTATAGTTATACCTGCTCAGACAAATTCCTGTTTTAAACGGATTTTTCTCCTGTGACTTGCAATTACATCTAAGCAGGTTTCTAAGCATTGCATTTTTTGAAAGGTTTTTAATAATAATTAAAGCATGAAGCATAAAATCATTTTGATTTTTGTTAAATTATTTTATTTTTCTTAACAAATATTTCAATATAAAACAAAGTTGGTCAAGTCTCCTACATTCTGGGTTAACCCCCCATATATGGAGAGTCTTGACTTATTATTTTCTCTTGATTAAAATGAATCTTTCCTCAAGTTTCTTATATATTGCACTTGTGTAGCAATTTTATTTGATAACTGATTGTATAAATAATATAATGATGTATAAAACGTAATTCTAAGTTCAATTTAAAAAAAATAAAAAAATATTTTGTAAAAAGTAGATCAATCCTCTCAGGTCTGCTCTATATATATTCAAAGAAAAAAGATTTACAGAAGCTAAAGTATAAATTGAACACTCAGTAAATGAAAAAAAAATCAATAGTTAACGCAATTTCATAAACAGAACAAAATACAATTTAAAATAGCTGACACTGATGTAACCTCTTCAAGAAAAGTACTGAGCTAATTTCAACGCAGCTTAAAAGTAGCTTTGGAAGGACATAAATGATAAATTTATAGTTCGGCAGGAAATAATAATAATAATAATAATAATAATAATAATAATAATAATAATAATAATAATAATAATAATAATAATAATAATAATAAAATGAAATACTCACTAATCTTAGCTAACAAAAGAAGTCTAGGGTATTTATAAATTAGTATCACTATTGCGTTTTGAAAAAATTCTGATTATTTTCTGAACAACCAATTTATAGTTTAACTGTTACAAAAACTGTTTAAAAATTACTGAAATCACATGAGTACTTTTCAATAAAAAGTATATAAGTATGAACTATTTTACAAGTACTTTTGCACCTGTTACTGCATTAAAAATTCAGACATAATATAAATTTTTAAATCCAATAAAATCATGAAAATGTCGCAATAACGAATCTTTGGTATTTTAAAAATAAATCTGAAACAGTTTCTTTTAAATCAGCTTTTAAGTTCTCATTAATATACCAAAAAGTGCTTAAGGGAATTTATTTTTCGAAAAGCTTTTCGTTTGCTTTTTTGAAGATCTGATCAATTTCTACACCAGTTTCAACTCGAATTAATTAACAGTTTCTGTGAAGAAAATTTAATTATATAATTGGTACTTCAGTTACCTTTCTTTTTCAAAAAAGAGTGATGATAAATAATGAACTTATGCTATGCTTCATTTTTACTTTTGCATTAAGTTTCTGCTTCAAAGCAGTACACGGAAAGAAGCTAAAAGAATTGGATTACCTTAATATTGTTTTTCGCATTTATGCAAATTATTCGAAATCAATTTTCTAATGATGGTTTTTGTTTTATTAAATGTGTTTCAAAATAGAGGTATGTGTTTTCATTGTTTGTATTCGTTGTAAATAATAAGTCGAAGTGTATTTCTTTTCTATTTAAGATTAGATTTTGGCTAAATCAACTAAAAAAGGTTGAATTGGTGAACTAAAAAGAGGAACTTCATGCAGATACTCATATGCACGTAAATTTACACATACAGACCGTGGATTACTCGACGATCAATTATGAGACACACTCTTTTAAGCGGAACACTTTGCAAATTACGTCATACAATCTTTTACAGTTCTATTCCGAAACGTCAGTGAAAAATCATTAATTGTTATCTTTCAACAAATTATATGAAACTTTAACCGTGAAAAAGAAATTGCTATTGAATGATTAAAATGCTGTTAAATTATTTCACCACATTGAAATTTCGACTACATAATACAAAATTTCG
Organism: Maratus speculifer; assembly: GCA_964019185.1. Taxonomy (NCBI): domain Eukaryota; kingdom Metazoa; phylum Arthropoda; class Arachnida; order Araneae; family Salticidae; genus Maratus; species Maratus speculifer. Next base: position 227,546,326 of record OZ025299.1, read on the forward strand.
ACCAAAAAAAAACCCCATAACAGCTCGTCATCAGCTAAACTAACACGTGTCCGTAAGGGCACAGATCGGAGATGTTATCTGTGGAGAGATTGGAGATGTCATCTCCAATCTGTGCCCTTACGGACACGTGTTAGTTTAGCTGATGACGAGCTGTTATTGTTGTAGCTCGAAACCCGTCCTACTTAATTTTTCCTTTTATGGTGATTTTACAAAGTTTTTTAGTTTATTTATAAATAGATGTGCTTCGACAATGCACGGGTGTTTCACGATCTTTTGATTGCCGCAGTTTTCTTGTTCGCGCCAAATTACTGTTTTCTAACGCGCGTACAGCGAAGTCACCGGTTACATACCGGTGTGATCATTTAGTTACCAAAGCGTTCAGTGCTGCTAACCAATACGTAACCAATGTCGTTCAGAGGAAGCGACCGAAGTGACTGGTACGGGACCGAACTAACTGAAAGAAAATCTCAGTTACACGGGTCACATGATCGGTTACATAAACTTTTAAGAAAACAACAATAAAAAAATATTACAGCAACATAATACAGATGGCGCTACTAATAAACAATGCCAATGGAATCCAGTGAACCGGTGCCAACCGGTTAGAAACCGGTCGCTTACCGTGACGTCATGTAGCCGGTAACATTGATCGCTTTGGTTATGTCTGCTGAACGTGGTCCTAATACATGGATAACTTTGAATTATGAAAAATACACTACTTAAAAATAGCAAAGTATTAAACAGCGCAAAAGACATAATTTTACAAAACAATCAATATAAAACAAAAATACATATTTTACAACAAAAATTTTATCATAAACATACTACTTGCTTAATTTAATGCTTATAGACTGCCCTTATACATCAGATTAGAGATGAGATAAATAAACTCTAATTTCTCGTCAGTTTTTAAATAAAATCATCACGCCATTTTAGCGAATTAAGATATCCGATTACATTGGAGTACGCATTATTAAATCCACAAAGTTTTACTATTTCATTTATCCAAGTTATAGCATTTAGAATAATCTCCATCTCTTTTATAGAATATCTCTATTAAAACCAATGAGAATGTTACATAATGTGGTCAAGTAATCATTTTCTCTAAAATCAGTGGAGTGAGTCTGCAGCAAACCTGAAGATTTTAAACAATGTATAAAATCGAACTACTGACTAGGGAACATTCCCAGGTATAAGCTGAGAATTCGGACGAATGTGATATCAAAAGAAAGATCTCGTCATGTACGTTAAAAAGTGCCATGGGACTACCCGTCCGTATCCAACCGTTTTCGAGATATCAGCACTTGAATTGTGAATGAATAAATAAATTGACTGGCAAGTATATAAAGGTCTTGAAATTTTCATATTCTTACTTAAAATCACAAGAATAAGGATCATTATTTTGATGTCAAAACGTAAAATCTGTTAAAAATTAAAAACTTGATAACAAACATAATAGTAGAAACATCGTTACTTTAAACCGCACATTTCCTTAATACCCGTCCTTAATAGCATGTATGGTCACATCACATCTGCGACCAAAATGCCACCACTCAGTAACGTCACATTGTGACTGAGAAGTGACTTTCTTAAAAATCTTTAGAAAATTATAAATATCCTTAAAAACATGTTATTTACTTTAAAAAACATGTTTCTGGCAATTTATATATCGTCACTTTTGTCACAGTTTCGTCACAATGTTAATGTCAAATTAGTCACAAATGACACATTTTTCACAAAGTAGTCACAATGTGAGAAATTTGTGAAAAATGTGTCATTTGTGACTAATTTGACATTAACATTGTGACGAAACTGTGACCAAAGTAACGATATTTAAATTGCCAGAAACATGTTTTTTAAAGTAAATAACATGTTTTGAAGACCTTTTTTATAATTTTCTAAAGATTTTTAAAAAAGTCACAATGTGACGTCACTGAGTGGTGGCATTTTGGTCACAGATGTGATGTGACTAAAGTGACTCACAGTGACGTCACTGTGACCATGAGGGTAATAACAGAGATATTATGCGGTCATCTAACATAACCGCCAGCCTAAAAAAAGAATTCTATTTTGTACACTAAATATACATACAGTTTATCAATTGCGTTACGCCACACATTTGCAGAAACATTTGCATAAAACAAAGTGTTGGAAATAACAAATACAGATGAACAATTTCTTCGAATTCAGCTGTACGCAAAAACTTCGTAGAATGCGATGCGTCTGTCTAAAAGAGGGGAAATAACCAGCAAGGTGCGAGTGTAAAGGATTTTGCTCGTAGCTCGCGAAAAGGTATTGACAGGGGGATCAAAAAATGCAAAGAAATTTTTAACAATTTATATAACTGCCTACTAATTTATTTATTTATTCATTCACACTTCAAGTGCTGATATCCCGAAAACGGTTGAATTCGGACGAGAAACTCCATTGCACTTTTTAACGTGCATGACGAGAACATTCTTTTGATACCACACTCGTCCAAATCCACAATATTAGGATTAAAAGGTAATATTGAAATTTTTCTGTCATACTATGGACTTATTGATTTTCATGTATGTGCAATATTGTTAATGTCAGATGGTTCCTTTATTTATTTTTTTGTGCATACATAAGAAGAAAAATTATGATTTTGCAATTTTTTTAAAGTTTCTAAGTTTTATTGAAGTTTAGGAAATAAATGGTAACTTTCAAACTAGGGGAAATTGATTTTTATGTGTAATACTACGTCAGGCATCAATTCCACACATGTTTCTTACTTCAATTTTTATATCGTTTCTAATTTTCTTAAAATTCACACATTTTCAATTTTTACAACTAATTTAAAATTAATCATGGCGTTAGCAGATTATTCTTACTAAAGAAATAAGAAAAAATTTCGCAAGTTATAATATTTTCAACAAAATTTACTTCTGTTAAATAATTTTCGAGATATAAAACTTCAAACATGCAACTTTGGAAGATTGCACACATGCCATTCTAAATATATCACAAGTTATTTAAATGTCAAAAACTGCTAAAATAATTTATTTTTTGTGAAGATATTTTGTAGATCACCATTTGAATATGAATTGAACCTGTGTATAAAATTTATTAAAATCGGTTACCATGTGGCCACGACGTTTTTTTAAATTTTTTGCTCATTTTACGGGAAATGATCCCCTATTTATAAGGTTTACCTAAAACTATCTCTAAATATTTAACATAAGACTAAAAGAAAATTAATATGTACCATCATGTAGATCACAAAATCATATTTCTTAAAAGTTTTTTCACGTGTTTCTGCTTCGATTCTCGCATAAAATAGATAAAAATTTATTACAATATGTATATTAAAAATAATAATGAAATTGGAGTCCCAAAGCCGATTAACCGATGACAATAGGAAAAGACGGAGAAAAAGCTTGGAATGGGAGAAAAATCACTACTTTAAGTTTTATGACAATAAGAATCCACAAAAGCAAATAGTCATTTTTAACCGACTTCAAGGAGGAGGTTATGATTTCGACCTGTATGTATTTGTTGTTCACGCATAACTTTCGTAAATATGAACCGATTTTGATAATTCTTTTTTTGTTTTAAAGCGTATGGGGCCCATGTGGTCCCATTCAAATTTCATAAAAATCTGTTGATTAGAACTTTTAAAAAAATTAAAACATTAAAATTCAATATCTTTTCGAAGCAATCGACCAATTAGAAACGTTCATTTTTCATGTTTTTAAGTTACACTTACATAGACACACGATCTTTTCAAAGTGTGAAATCCTAACTGGACAAGGTTCACATTTATTAACAGTGTACACTGTAAAGAAATTGACCCTTTTGCTGCATAATCACTCCCCCGTTTTTATAGAATATCTCTCTCTTGACCCATGAGAATTCTCCACGATAGGCTGAAGTAATCGTTTTCTATAAAAGCGGTGGATTGACGATGCAGCAAAAGGGCCAAATTTTTTACAATGTACACTGTAAAAATTTTGATCCTTTTGTTGTATCTTCACTCCCCCGCTTTTATAGAATATCTCTCCTTTGACCCATGAGAATGCTCCGTGATACATTGTTAAAAATTTGACCCATTTGCTGCAGCGTCACACCACAGCTTTTATAGAATATGTCTTTTATGACCAATAAGAATGCTAAATAACACAGTAAAGTAATCGTTTTCTATAAAAGCGGTGGACTGATGATGCAGCAAAAGGCTCAAAGTTTTTGTAGTGTAATGGGGACAAAAGCGTCTGTAAAAGAAATATTTGGGAATAAAATGCTGTCACTCTCTTATAGAGGCAGCCAGGTATAGGTAATGAGTTTCAGATTCCTCCTCGAATACGCCACCGCTCATTTCCGATTACAGTGTCACTGTAAAAAATATGACCCTTTTGCTGCATCGTCACTCCCCTGCTTTTGTAGAATATCTCTCTTTTGACCCATGAGAATGCTTCGTAATTGGGTGAAGTAATCGTTTTCTATAAAAGCAATAGAGTGATGATACAGCAAAAGTGTCAAATTTTTTACAGTGTAGGATTCCTCGATATGAATATGACGACACATGTAGCACAGCATATAATTGGTTGAAACGATTCTGACCAAAAGGAGTCACCAAGCATCTTGTTGAGCGGGCAATTTTCGTCAATCTTGTTAACTTCTCATACGAGTACAATCGAATTCTTCCAGGAAATCATCATCAAATTCCATAATAAAAAATGCCTGGCAATGCAATGCACTGTTAAAAATTTGCAACTTTTGCTGCATCGTCACTCCATCGCTTTTATAGAATATCCTTATTTTTATCAATGAGAATTCTTCATAATGCATGTAACTAATCGTTCTCTATATAAGCGGTGAAGTGATAATACACTTTTTAAAATCTGCTGCATTTTGTTGCAACGCACTCCACCGCTTGTATATAATGTCTCTACTGCGACCTATGAGAATGCTCCTTAATACAGTAATAAGTAACCGTTTTCTATACAAGCGCTTGAGTGCATAGCAAAAAAATGCAGCAGATTTTTAACAGTGTACAGCAAAAGTTTCAAATTTTTAACAGTGTAGTTGGGACAAAAGCGTCTGTAAAAGCAATATTTGGGAATCAAATGCTGTCACTCTCTTATAGAGACAGCCAGGTATTGGTTATGAGTTTCAGATTCCTCGTCGAATCGCCACTGCTCATTTCCGATGCCATTACTGCCTGTATAGGTATTAGATTGTTGCTGTTTATCGATTGAAGCATAGTGCGATTTTTGCTAAAATCTTTCTTTTTACTTTTTCTGAGTGAAGGGGGAGTACTTTTGACTGACTACACTAGAAAAGCATTTTACTATACATTAATATATGAAGTCATTTTGCTGCGTGCTCATATATGGAAGCACTATGTCGCGCTCTTATGTGTAAGGAACTTTACTTGATGGATTGTCACCTTTTGATACCCACTTTCGATGACCGTAGGATTCGATACAGACTAAGATTTCATAAATGCGGTAGCTTTTCGAAGTGGAAGATCTCGTCTGAAAAAGTTACCATACAAAGAAATTCTTAAGATTCACAACGATACTAACCGATATTGTAAGTGGTTTCAGAAAAGTTGACAACCAAACAGTGACAAGTAAACTGAATACATCAGAACTTAGCAAAGTGCGTACATTAGTAATGCATTGCAAAGAGCTATCGTGTGCCAGTACACATAATTATGTATTACGGTATGCATAACTAAAAAGTAGGAAATAAAATAAGCTTTTTAAGAAAAAAATATCAACCGACTTCAAAAAAGCGCTAAAAAGAATTAAATAATTCTTTAAAATTCTCTAATGACAAAACGTTATCCAATAAGCACACATCGGATATCAAGTACCGGCATAAAAAACGGTTAAATTTAATATGTATAATTTAATATCCACCAAACATAGATTTTAGAGATAATATTATTTTACAAGAGATGAATTGACATATTTATGATTTATTTTATGAATATATACATATAAAAAGTAATGAATTACTTTTTGAAGTTGGTGCCAAACTATTTGATGTATATTAAGAATTGTAGCTAAATTATGCCTAGTACCATAATTAAAATGGGGATAATCATTATCGATTGTGATTGTTTGGCACCAACTTCAAAAAGTAATTCATTACTTTTTATATGTATATATTCATAAAATAAATCATAAATATGTCAATTCATCTCTTGTAAAATAATATTATCTCTAAAATCTATGTTTGGTGGATATTAAATTATACATATTAAATTTAACCGTTTTTTATGCCGGTACTTGATATCCGATGTGTGCTTATTGGATAACGTTTTGTCATTAGAGAATTTTAAAGAATTATTTAATTCTTTTTAGCGCTTTTTTGAAGTCGGTTGATATTTTTTTCTTAAAAAGCTTATTTTATTATATGTTACGAATTTTCCTGAGATCAAGAGACTATCCGAGGTTTTTTATGGAGGTTTTTATATTTTTATCACTTTAAATTAAAACAATTGTAAATATTATAATTTATTTACTTTATTTATTCATTTTATTTTTACTATTCCACTAATCATTTTGTTTCAATTAAAATATATTCTTAAGAGACCCTCCCACTCTTCATTTTATTAGTGTAGCAAAAAACTGTTAGGAAATGGTTTAAATTTAGAGCTAGAAAAATAAGTAGCTTTAGAAACTTCATCCTTTATACAAAAACATTTATACTAGTACTTTGAGATATACTTCATATCTAAAATAAAACGAATATTTTGGCTTTATATGTGAATTTATACATGTTTTTGGGATGTAAAGTTTCTTTTAAGTAAATCGTCTCTTTATTTCAAATAATGTGCTAAAAAAAGGAGGACAGATGGCGATAGCTGTTCTTTGTCACTGAATTATAACTTTATAAGCGAATCATAAAGCATACTAGTTTTTCTTTTGTGCATAAAATGATATTGCTGAATAAGTTTAAGACTAAGAATATGAAACTTCATGTTTTAGAATTATAACTGTTATAATAATGGTTCATTAAACTTTTTTTCGTTCAAAATACAAACGCATATGCCCCTTTTTCTGAGTAATATGTGTAAAATGGTTTTTGTGTTTTAAAAGGGTAAAATAAATGCGGAAGTGCGAGATTACACGCGCTCAAAGGGATACGTACAAAAATTATATTGTTGCAGCGTATATGGGGTTCTTTTGATCTTATGGTTAGACAACTTCAAACTCTTGTCAGAAAAGTAGAAAATAATTTATTTACAGAACTTCAGAACAACAGAGTCTTCGAAACTCACAAATATTACTAGATATTCAAAAATAATTGTTAAAATCTATCGTATAAGTGCAGATATAGGTTCCAGAGACTCTTTATACAACGTCTCAACACTAAATCACATTCAAAACAACGTAAATAAAACTCAAGCAAACTTGCTTAAACAATCGTAGCTCACTCAATGACTGACTGATGAATAATAACAACAACAGCTCGTATTGCTCTCCTTATATAGGCTCGCAGCACGCGGTAGAACTTTCCACAGGCTTCTCGAAAAATCCAGAAACCAAGGAAAAACATTCAATGTATCAGCATACCTAAGGGGGTTACCATAGAGAGGGAAGGGTTACCAACGCCAACAATCCAAACGCCAACGCCAACAATCCAAACGCCAACGCCAACAATCCAAACGCCAACGCCAACAAAGTTTGTCGCCAACTTGGCGATATATCGCCAAATTTGGCGACCAAAATTAGTCGCCAAAAGTGACGCCAACTTGGCGATATCTTTAATACTTCGCCAATCTGCCGCAGACATACACTGAAAATAATAGACAAGTTTGCTTGATAACAGGGACAAAAGCTAATATTAGTAAAGGAATGGAGCTTAATAAGATTATTTACATTATTTTACAGTACAAACACTAACTATTTACAAAATTCGTAATAATATGAATTATTATCTCTATTAATTAAATAAATCATTGCTAAAAGAATAATAAAAAATTGTAAAAAACTGTACTACATAGGTTGGTTATAGCTCTAGATACTAGAAAAGTATGAATTGCTATATCATAAAAATTCAAAGAGATATGAAGCTTAAATAATATCAAATATTGCTATTATGTATAATTCTTTTATTAATCTTAACGTCATTAGTTTAGGATGAATTTAATTCGGTACTGACAATAAAAGTAATGCATATTTAAATTTCATTTGGCATTACACGAAACTAAGTTCAGCATAGTAATATTCTTCTCTTTTTACAGAGTAACTAAAACAAATCCCTTATTTTAGCTACTTTGTTTTGTCTCCTTGTTTAAACTTGGCATTGTGCTAGACGCACTTCAAAACGATGCCAAAAAGTTGCAACGTTGCGTTGTTTCGTGTCACGTTTTTCTAGATAGGTTTTAAATTAACTTTAAGAAACACGGAAACCATACTGAGAGATCTCCTCAATGCAAGCTAGTCACCAATCCCAAAATATTTACGCGATTAATTCTAATTAAATTAGCCATTTTCTACCAATTTGATGTTTATAAGGAAGAATTCATAAGAAATACTACTTTTTACATTTCCCCCTATGTTTGAATTTCTGATTTTTTTTTCTTGTTCTATGCCGATCATGACCCCTAGAACCACCCCCCTCCAGCGAAATACTTTATCTCAGCTGTTCCCAATCTATGGATCGTTACCCACTGGTGGGCCGCGGTAGTTATTTTAGTGGGTCGCGGAACAATCGAAGTTTGTTATCAAAATATATTTTATTTCATCTGTTTAAAAAGATATGACAACATCAACAAAAAATAACATTTAAAGGAAAATCCTTAATTTCCTTCTAAAGTAATATAGATACGAATATCCAGAATATCCAAAAATATTTAAATCAGCTTTGAAGTCCTTGATGAAATTCAACACTTCGTGTTTATGAGAACATACTTTTTCTACTCCGCTGCTTTTGAAAGACAAGTACTATGACAAACTGCAAGTTGATATATGTTCCACGGTGAGAGTTTCTAAATCTTAGTTTTAGAAATCTTTTTATTTTCATACTGCTACTGGGCATTGTATAACACAAATATATAAGCAATTATTTTCTAGATTTTAAAATATGTTGGTACATTGAGTGCGACGCCCCTGCCATTATTTATGTCCAAACCGTCCGTCTCTTTAAGGGTTTATAACTCGACAATTTACCGACGATTTTTTTTTGAAAATCATTATCAATACTGCTTTTATCCTTCTGATATGATATCTCAGCACTTCTCAGCACGTTTTGCTGGAAGATCGCGATTTTCTCGACAACTACTTGACCTAGGGTAATCGTTATAGTTATCCTACAATGTTTAAATTAACGTCTACTATCTCTAATTTTTTTGATAATTTTAGTTTCAGTAGATTCGGAAATAGATGGGGGAGGAACATATTTTTGCACTAAACTTTCAATTATATCCCTGAAAATATAATACTTAAAAATAAAAGAAATGTACTTTTTAAATCAGCGTTATGAAAGCTTTTGCATGGTGCCCCACGCGATAAACAAAGAAAATATTTTTTTTTCAAGTAACATAATTTCTCCTTCCTACATTTACCCTAAATATATTTGTGAATGTTTGATAATATGTCAATATGTGGGTCAAAAATATTTGTCACCTCCCAAAATTTGAACTTTCCATGTTCTACAGTTTGCGAGTGAAGTTGCTGTGACAGACAGACCAACAAACATAGGAATGATCTTATAATGATTCCATTTTCACTTTTTAAGCACGGAACTCTAAAAATTAAATTTTTAACGAAAGGCGTAAATTTCCTAGTTAAAATAAAGAAAAGAAAAATGTCTAGAAAATTATATATGAAATTCTGTTTTAATTTTCTAAACATTTCATATACTTTATGTTATAGTTTTCTAAGAATAACCCATTAAGCACCCAATTCAGTTGTGGCTCGTAAAAGCACTGTCCGCAGAGTATTGAAATTACTCCCGAAGGATTTGGGATTTTAAATGTATTAGTGGTCTAGGTAAGCAATTATCTAATTATTGCTTTGTCCTAATATAGCTACCTCAGAACTCGACTTTAGAGTTTCAGAAATCCTCTCCAAAAAGAATTGTCTGAATTCATTGCTGATGTTACTTTAATGTAACGATCAAAATAAATATCTATTCTTAAATTATTTACAAAACTACTACTATTTTAGATTTAAAATGTTCTCTTAGTTAAAGACAGAAACTTTCAGATTAAATAAAGTTAAGATTATTTTTCGGAATTTGTAGTATGAAACGATTTAAGAGGGGGGAATAAAAGAATATACGTATTTAATAGTTTGGTATTTGATGGGATAACGTTAACGATATTATGATGTTCTTGTTGAAAAAATAAAAACTAATCAATAAAATAAATGAACTAGACTTTTTTGCAATAATAAAATAAAGTATGCGACATGATACCCACATAGGACTGCCACAGGCGAATATTTTTATATTCTGTTAGAACCACTATTACAAAAAAGTATTGTATATTTCTCTTGCAAATATTGTCAAATTGTATTTCTAGGCTTTTTGTTTTCAGAAATTGGTGCGAGGTGGAATTAAAAAATATTCACATGTGGCCGCACTGCCCACAAATCACAGACACAGATATTTCGTTTATACTATTGCAAGGTTTACGTCAAGTAAATCGGATTGTTCAATACATGTCATATATTAGAACTTTTATACCCCAACAACACATAGACAGAAGTAGGCATTCAGTGTTGCCAGTGGGCTATTTTTTAAAATTCAGATTTCTTGATTGGGATAATTTTTCTGCAGTTACAAAATTACACCTGTTTTCACCTTAATTAATATGTCCTTAAATAAGGTTAAATAACGCGAATTTTACTATTCCGAAAAAGTGGTGCCAATCAAGAAATCTGAATTTTAAACTTACTACACTGGCGTAGCTTGAGTGGGTGCCCAATTGCTCTGAATATTGGTAATTTTTAAAATTTCTGTTTGCCCTATCAACCAGGAAATTTTCTGCTATGAATCAAGGAGAAGAAAATCTTGCAACATTACTGATTTTGGGCATCCCCCCTGGTTACGCCGTTGTATTGGCAACTCTGATTCTACTTATTTTAAATCATGAACTCCAGATCGTCAAATTAATTGCATTCAGAATGTATGTGTGAACGTGAGTTTCAAATCTCACCTTATCCAAAATTTTAAAAAAGTTGATTTTTTATCTATGAATCTGTTTTACTGGAGAACCTGTATTGAGAAAACACTATTATCTAAAAAAAGAAAAAACTAGTTTTAGTTTGTAATTTTTTGATTGTAAAATCTTGATTTTTAATGAAAACCGATGGACGCAGTCAGAGGTTTCTTGCGATTTTCCAAAGATTTTATGGATAAAGCGAGATTTGAAACTCACGTTTTCATTTATAGTCCAACAATTTATAGACCAGTATGATATGGGGGCAAATTTAAGTCAAACACTAAAACTTACTTTCAACACTCTTTTTTGCGGTAACACGAATTTTGTGTTGTGATAGACACGACTGGCCGATAGATTTCATGTATTAGAGTGTCCAAAAGGTTTCTTTCGAATTTTGCAAAAAATGAACCCTGCGAAATTTCGTAAAGAATAGTATTTTATCAAAATTAATTGGTGACATTCTGTTCAGCAACTTTCTGCCATTTTTAGGGTATCTCAAGATGCCTTATTTCCTAAATATTTTGATGTGTTTGCAAAATAATTATCGAGTTGATATTTTTTTCATCCAAAAGTCCATTTGTTTTAGCGAAGGTAAATCTTGATAGAAAAAAGCAAATAGTAGTCTCATAGAGCAATGAGTAAATTTATCAAATACTAGTAGGGTGTTGAAAAACAATATAATACACTTAAAAACCCCTTTTCAACAATCGCCACTCATGTACATTGTATTAACATTTTTAAACTTAGTATACTAAATTTTAATTTAGAACATACAGCCCTAACTGTAAACTTCTCCGGCAGTTACTATCAATAAACATACCAGATATTTGGATATCGTTGTATGTGAATTTACTTATCTGATACTTACTTCGAACATTTTGAAATCTGATAACACAGTTTAAAATGTACTTTCAGCAAATCTCGTTGATAAAAGTTAATTAATTCGAATTATTTTGGATAGTTTTCCGTATGATCTCTTATAGAAATGTCATATAACAAGATTCGTACGCATCAAAGAGTTTCAAACACATTTTACCGGAATTTCTGTAAAGTAATATTTGCCTTACTTAGTGAAAAAAATTTCTATCGTCATACATAGTGATCAGCACTTTACGAAATTTCTGGTACTGAAACACCTAAAATCCCAGAAATTACTTGGTGCGTACGAACCCTGTATAATATACTAAAATTCAGCTTTAATGTCTATGACACAGCTGTAATCCCTACGAGTGGCTATTTCCCAAATCAGCTCCTTAAAATGATTTGTTCACAATAAAAATCTCTTATCCACAGAGCAGTGGCTCAATCTTTGCTCTAAAGTAATGCAGTGTTACAAATTTTGGCGACTTTGCGCTGCTTATTGATTTTTTTTAACTTCGCTCTTTAGAATAAACTTATATATTTCCACTTTACTAAATATTTTACAAAATGCATATTAAGTTTAATTAAACAATATTGCGCTCATTGGCTTGTTTCAAAAAAGTAATTCTATGAACTTTGTAAATTTTTAAATACTAATACATTCTTCAATTTTTTGGACCATTGTATTTTTTATAACTTAAGTATGCTTAATAATTGGCTTTTTAGCACTTTCCAACAAAGTTGAAAAGTGCTTATGCATTCGGTTTGTCTGACCGTCTGTCCGTCTGTCCGTCTGGCCGGATGGCCGTCTGTCCGTCTGTCCGCGCTCTAACACCCGTAAATATACTCGGATTGCTATGAAATTTTTATACGTTATTGAGGTTTACCCTAGCACGAACCCTATTGAAAATGAAGTATCTACCATGATTAGTTTATCTACAGGGCGAATCAAAAGTTTCCCATTACATTACGGCCTATGGGGAAAAATCGTTAATATACTCGGATTGCCATGAAATTTTAGAACGTTATTGACGTTTACCCTAGCACAAGTCCTATTGAAAATGAAGTATCTACCATGATTAGTTTATCTACAGGGCGAATCAAAAGTTTCCCATTACATTACGGCCTATGGGGAAAATTTTTTAATATACTCGGATTGCCATGAAATTTTAGAACGTTATTGACGTTTACCCTAGCACAAGTCCTATTGAAAATGAAGTATCTACCATGATTAGTTTATCTACAGGGCGAATCAAAAGTTTCCCATTACATTACGGCCTATGGGGAAAAATTTTTAATATACTCGGATTGCCATGGAATTTTAGGACGTTATTGAGGTTTACCCTAGCACGAACCCTATTGAAAATGAAGTTTCTATTATGATTAGTTTATCTACAGGGCGAATCAAAAGTTTTCCATTACATTACGGCCCATGGAGAAAAATCGTTAATGTACTCGGATTGCCATGAAATTTTAGGACGTTATTGACGTTTACCCTAGCACAAGTCCTATCGAAAATGAAGATCCTACCATGATTAGTTTATCTACAGGGCGAATCAAAAGTTTCCTATTACATTACGGCCAATGGGGAAAAATAGTTTCAAAGGAATTTTAAAGATGTTATACCCTGTCAAACATATTAAAATATGCATTCTATAAAATATAAGGTAAAAAGGTAGCTAATATTCATTTACAGGGCCACACAAAAGAATTTCATTAGATAATGGTAAAAGGAGGAATTGTGTGTGATATATTTTAAATATATTAAGCTTTTTCATGTATAATAAAATTGATATATGTCACTGAAGCTTAATATAAATTATACGCTACTGTCTTGCATAATATGAAGTACATAGCATTTACAGAGCCATACAAAAGTTTTCAAATAGTATATTCTTTCCGAAGTACCGTATATGTGTCCGATGATGGCTGATGGAGGGATGAAATGCATTTTAATTATGATATTCGCGTTTATATTTCGCTAAACATATGCACATTATATGGTGTGTATAAATGTTACATTTGATATACAGTGCTACCCAAAAGAACTCACCAACGTTACTGAATATGAGCGTAAATTATTTAAACGTGGTTCTTAAATAAGCTATGCATTTTTACGCTGAGCTGCATTCAATTTACTGAGAAATGTTTGCAGAATATAGATAAAGGGATATACAGGGCCACGCAAAGAATTCGGTACATGGACGCCTATGAACGATTATTTATGAGAATGTGATTTCAGTTGTTTTAAAAGGGTTTTAGTTTACAATAAATTTTAGCCTAATACTGACGTGTAATAAAGATACAATTTAAACTACAGCGTTGAACAAAAGTTTCCAAGTATGTTTTCACCTAATAGTATGAATTGCTGAAAAAGAAATTTCAAGCTGCCGGGTACTTTCTTGCTAAGCTAAATTTTCCCATTATATGAACTGACATATGAAATACAGGGCTGTTCTAATGTACTGGAATACATATTTGGGTATATTTGGCTATACACTATTATTTCCCTAAATAACAAAGTTTTGTTAAAGATTTCATTAAATGTTGGAAAGTGCTTCATAATCTATGCTTAACGCATGATTTTTCGTACTTGTTTAATTATCAAATTACTTATTTATAAAATAACTGCTTGAGTTTGAAGACAAATTGAAAAAAAAAATATATATCTCAAAATATTTGACAATTTAATGATGATTTCCAATAATTAAAAAATGCATTTACAGATAATTTAGTTACAATTATTATTATTTTTTTTTTTTGAATTTGTACAAACTAAATAAAATAAAAATATTTCTTTTTATTCCGCCTCCACGCGTTTATAATAAAGTTGATATTCTATACATATTTATTTATTTTTTGATAGAGTTTTTTAAATTTCTTAAAGATTAATATAATTAAATATTTTTGAAAATGCCTTATATAAATTGTTAATATTGTTTCAAACTATTTGTATAACTTAATTAAATATTGTAAGATAGAAACTTTCCATTTTTTGCATTTAAACTATTTTGGATAATTCAGTTAGATATTAAAAAGTCCTTCCGGCTGTGCCGGGAGGAAGAGGTAGCTTTCATATATTTATTTATTTATTTATTTATTTTAAATTAAGTTATATTATTCAAACATACGAAGCTCAAATTTGTGTAACCCGATTTTATAAGATGGAATACTAGTTTTTGTCAATACTGAATATTAATATAAATTTTTAGAAATTAGTCATCTTTCATTCAACCTAGTTTTATTTTAAGCGATTTAGAGTCGCCTAATTCCACAATATCATGAATTGCATGCAATTATAAAGACACATGATGGATATAAAAAAAACAATGAGCTCGGTCGAAATCTTAATCCATGTGCACATGCACAATCACATCGAAATCGATTAATATATACGATTGCTGTCGCAGGCAAATTGATTTTTTAAAAAATGTCACCCACATTAGAAATTCAAACTACTATATCTCAGTCGTTTTTTAAGGCAAAGACAAAGCAAAAATTGTCCGGAATTCATTATTAAAATAAATACTTTAGAAAGAACCTTTTTTTTAATTTCTAATTTTTTGTTTGTACATCATTATACATTTACAAGATTTTTGACAAACTTAAATGGCCGCCACTTTGAAACAAGATGGCGGATTAAGGGTGCCATTGAACTCGATCAAGACATTGGTATGTACTATGTACACACGGAGTTATATCCAAATCTGTTTATAAATATGCGTATTATCGTGTGACAGATTTCAGAACGTTTCAAAATGTCAACCGCATTGGAAATAGAAAGTGCTATCTCAGCCATTTTTCAAGATATAGATGAAACAAAAAATGCTCTGGAATCTTTGCATCAAGGTCAAACACACACACACACACAAATCTTTTCAAATTTCTTACTTTTTTGCACCTAATTTTAAAATTTAAATAAAAAAAAATAATTAATATTTTGCCATTTTGAAACAAGATGACGGATGAAACTGGCAAATGAACTCGGTCCAGACATCGGTATGTACTATGTACGCACCAAGTTTCATCCAAATTGGTTTATAAATACGCGTGTCATCACGTGACGAAAATCAGATCATTTCAAAATGTAAGCAACACTAGAAATTCAAAGTGTATAACTCAGCCATTTTTTAAGATACAAACGAAACAAAAATTACTCTGGAATCTTTGTATCAAGTTCAAATGCGTAAAAGAAAAATCTATTTTAATTTCTCTCATTTTTGTACCTAATTTTAAATTTTAATTTTTTTTAAAAAATTTAAATGGCCGCCATTTTGAAACAAGATGGCGGTTGAGAAATTTGTATGTACTATGTACATACCAAGTTTTATTCAAATCGATTCATAAATACGATAGTTACAGCATGACAAAAATAATATATATATATATATATATATACATATACATATATATATCTACATATACATATACATATATATATATATATATATATATATATTCAGAAATGGTTTAATTCGTATTGATAGGTTGAGTTCAGAAATTGGAGATGCGATTAATGACATTGTGGAGTGGTACAGACTGGGTTCTGAACAAGATTACCCTCGGAACTTTATGAAAAATATTATGAATGATTTTGTTAGGGGTAGTTGTCGTCGAAATGAACTGAAATCATTATTGTATGGATTTGATAGTTCGACAAGTTTAATGTTTTAGTTTGATGGTCATTTGAAGGTTATTGCTGGTAGATAGTTTAATTTTAGTATGGATTGCTTTTAGTTAAAATTCATTTATGGTTGTGACGGGCATGGGGGATGTTGCATGCATAAAATCAGATTTAACCCAGCAGTGCATGTCATTAGCCATGCCGCCCGTCTCCTTGTTTGTTACTTTTCGAGTTTCTTGTTTAAGTTATTTATGAGTTGTTATTTTGTTGGATCAGTTTATAATTTATGGATTAGTTATTGTTCACGTAGTGGTTTTTCAAGTTTGTTTAGCGGTGTGGATGTTCGTGAGTTTTTGCTTTTAAGAATATTTTTATATTTTATATATTTCTTTAGTTAATTATATATGGTGTGCAATTTGAGTTTAATATATCAGTCTTATTTAAATATATTCTGTCCAGTGATATATGATGGCATGTCTACGTTTTGACTTGGTCAATACAGAAATGTATATAATGGATGTTATGAGTTGCTTGGATTAGTATTAAAAAGTACTGTAGGCTGGAGTCAGGTATGTCTTTTTTGCTTTATATCTATAATGAGATAAGAAATAAATTGCATGCCATAATTAAACATTTGAAGATTACAACGGTTTGTTGATGTGAAGTGATTTTCTTAAGTGGTTAATGTCGGTTGGTTATTATGAAGTTGTTTGGATTAAAAAGTATGACTATATTTTAATTTATTTGGCTGATAATTTAATAAAGTTCAGTTTCGAATTTATTTTTATAGTTTTGATATTTAATGATAGTTTATTCTGATGTATATTGGTTTTGAGAAGTTTATGTATTTTTCAATATTTTTATGGCTTTAGCTGAGTGTTTGGGTTCTATGTATACTGTTTTATTAATATTCAATTATAAAAAAATTTTGCACATTAATATGAATAGTAAAAAATACAATATTAACGGTACCGGCAAGATATGGAATTATAAATTCCGTAGTGCTCGGTCGGCTCCAGAATCCATGGTGGGGAGCGGATCGTTAGAAAGTGACCATGGTGGAAAAGAGTTTACAGAGTTTAGAGTTATGAGGAGTATGTCTAATAGTGGCGATTGTGTTAAAAGTGGCAAAGATTGGAAATATGTTGGATTACGGAATGATTGTGGTTCGACTAAAGATAGTTGTGCTTATGGAAATACGGAAATTATAAGATATCGGACTAGATATATTTATAATAATTCAATGAATAGCCTTGGGCAATTTAAACATAGTTATAGTGAAAAAAATTACAAAAATAGTAATAACACTGAGAAAAGATATAAAACAAGATGGTTTTATAGAAGGGACTTTAAAAAAAGTCAATTAGATAATGGTATACATTTAGTTAAATGTAGTGACAAACGTTGTAAAGTTTGTACTTGTGCAGAGATAAAACATAAAGATGAGAGGACAGAGGGACAATGTCTTAAATTTTGTAAAGTTTATAATTGTGTTCATAGATTAAGATGTAACGTTTGTAATCAATTATATATTGGACAAACATCTACTCCTTTAAACAGAAGGTTCAATAATCGTAAATCGGACATTAGAAAACTTATCATCAAAAGTGAGGATCAAGAAATAGAAATAAAACATTTTTCAGAGCATGGTATTGAAAATATACGGATATCTATCATGTATATTATTCCAAATGAAATGGAAAGAAAATTGTGTGAGAATGAAATGATGAAAAATTATGGTACGGTATATCCTTACGGGTTAAATGTTAAGTTTAGTAATAGTAATGTAGTTAAAAATTTAAAAACTGAAAATATAGATGATTCTATTTATGCAAAAATAAATCATGATTTGAGGAATGAAATATTGAATGATAATTGTAATAGTTCTTTTAATGTAATTACTTGGAATAATAAAAATATTAATAATTGTAAAGATATACTGAACGCAATAATTAATTATAATGGTTTAAGAAGAATTAATGTACTTAAGTGTTTAGTTTTTAACATTAAAAAGAAATTAATTCCCGAAACACTATGGGCATTGCATGACAGAGTAGGATGTAGTAACATAGATTTAGCTTTAGATTTATTGAGGTATAGAATTAAAAAACAGAATTTGCAATTTTACTGTAATTTAAACAATAGCAATAAAGGTTCAGTAGATAAGATATATTTTGTGTTGGATTATGTTGGAAATTGTCAAAATAAACTAAATTATAATAAAATATTAAATAAATATTATGATCTATTACCTGTGGGCAAGCTTAAAATAATTAAGGCTTTTAAATATGATAAACCTTTGGGGCGTAAAATTTTTAACTATAACAGTTTTGCAAAAAATCTTGAGAAAAGTACCGGAGAATGCATTTGTAATTGCAATGATAGTGATTACATAAATTATATAGATAACGATTTTGGACACGTTATAACTGGAAATTTGGAGATAGTAGGGGAAGTGGAGTTGAGGAAGTTAATGGAGTATGGAACAAAATATAGAGTGAAACGCATAATACCTAAAAGTGAAGTAATTAAGCGCTTTAACTTAAATTTAGATATTTTTATACAAAAACTAATGTATAGGTATAGTTTACCATGTAGTGTTTTTCAAGAGTGGAAATACGATATACTAAAGGATTTAAAAATGGAATACATTAGAGATTGTGACGGCATGTCACGCGAAAATTATATAAAAATTACAAAATCAATTAAGAATCTCCAAGATAAATTTATAATTACATATGTAGACAAAGCCAACACAAATTACGCATTGATATGTAAAAAACTTTATAGTACGCTTTTGAATGATTGCTATAACAATAAATATCATTATCAACTTTTGAATACAAAAATCACTGTTGTGGAGAATAAAATCAAAGCACTTTATAAAAAAGTAAAGTTAAAACAAAAAAGTAAAAATTTCCCATATCTAATATTAGTTCCTAAATTTCATAAAAAGCCATTTAAATTCAGAAGCATAACTTGTGGTTTCGGATCTTACATTGAGGTAGTTAGCAAAAAATTAAAGGAGATTTTAACAGGTGTGTTTCACAAAGTGACTGGTAGGGAATCAACATTTACTATAAAAAATAGCTACATCTTATTGGATAAGCTGAAAAATATAAAAAACATTACAGGTCTGTATGCATATGACTTCGCAGACCTATACAATAATATAGATTTAACGGATTTAAAAGAGAAAATTGTGGAATTTTATGTTACTGAGTGTAAGTCAGAAACTGATATCGATTTATTTTTGAATTTATTTAAATTTGTTGTAGAAGAAAATTACCTTTACGACGGTAAAAAAACGTTTAGGCAAATTCGTGGCATTCCAATGGGGGGGGGGGAGTTGTAGTTCTATTATAGCTGACATATACCTATATCTATATGAACGTAACAATAACTTAAATAAAAGTAATTTGTGTTATAGATACATTGATGATGTTTTAATAGTTAAATTAAATAACGATAATATAATTTTAGATTTCTTATATTATCCTACAACATTAAAATTAGAGCCCTCCTCACTGGATTGCAGAAATATTGATTTTTTGGATGTAAACTTAATTTTAGAGCGTAAAAAATTGGTTACAAAGATATTTGATAAACGGAACACTTTTAGTTTCCGAACTTTAAAGTTAATGAATTTCAATTCATGTGTACATGTCTCGGTAAAAAGAAATATTTTCAGAAATGGTTTAATTCGTATTGATAGGTTGAGTTCAGAAATTGGAGATGCGATTAATGACATTGTGGAGTGGTACAGACTGGGTTCTGAACAAGATTACCCTCGGAACTTTATGAAAAATATTATGAATGATTTTGTTAGGGGTAGTTGTCGTCGAAATGAACTGAAATCATTATTGTATGGATTTGATAGTTCGACAAGTTTAATGTTTTAGTTTGAGGGTCATTTGAAGGTTATTGCTGGTTTTGAAGGTTATTGCTGGTCGATAGTTTAATTTTAGTATGGATTGCTTTTAGTTAAAATTCATTTATGGTTGTGACGGGCATGGGGGATGTTGCATGCATAAAATCAGATTTAACCCAGCAGTGCATGTCATTAGCCATGCCGCCCGTCTCCTTGTTTGTTACTTTTCGAGTTTCTTCTTTAAGTTATTTATGAGTTGCTATTTTGTTGGATCAGTTTATAATTTATGGATTAGTTATTGTTCACGTAGTGGTTTTTCAAGTTTGTTTAGCGGTGTGGATGTTCGTGAGTTTTTGCTTTTAAGAATATTTTTATATTTTATATATTTCTTTAGTTAATTATATATGGTGTGCGATTTGAGTTTAACCCTACTGTTCTGTTCGGGTCTATTTGACCCGAAAATTTTATTGTTCACTTATAAAAAAAATTAGCGCAGAGATATTTCCATGAAACTTTTTGACTTTGTTCATTAGTAATATAACTATATATTCCTAGAAGTATTTACGTTTATTTATATTTCCAAGAGATATTTTTTAACTTAGTCCTAATGTACTGTTCGGGTCATATTGACCCGAGTTAAAAAATAATTTTATCATGCATTTTTAATTTTGTTTGGAATCATTCAATAAAAATAATTACTGCAACGTATCTATTTCAAAATCTGTTTCGTTGGCACAGGTGTTAGATCACGTGACAGGAGAGCAAAGTCAACGGAAGGGGAAAAATGCACCTGTTAGTAGCGTTTCTTTTTTCTTGATGTATTTCAATTTCTAATAATCTGAAAAACTGTTGTATCTCTGAGTATTAGTGAAAAAATGGCGAATCGTAGAAATTTAAGCGACGCTGATATTGCTAAATTAATGGAAGCCTCTGACAGCGAAGAGTAAAATGCGTCTGAGTATGAAAATAATACAAGTGAGGAAATTGAAAGTTCTGACAACGATTTTGATATTGATATTCAAAAGACGCACAATATACAGAGTATTCATTCTAAGAATCGTGAAATAGTATGGAAATTGAATCCCCTTCTTCATTCTGGTCGATTAACATCTGCTAATATTATAAAAACTACTCCAGGTGTCACAAGATAAGCAATGACAAATATAACTGACATAAAAAGCGCATTTGCGACGGTATTTAATTCTACAATCGAGACGAAATCATAAAAATGACTAATATAGAAGGAAGAAAAGTGTATGAAAAAAAGTGGAAAGTTATTAGTACTGAAACTTTTCAAGCATACATCGGATTATTATTTTTAGCTGGTGTGTACAAATCATATGGAGAATCAACAAAAAGTTTGTGGAATCAAAAAACAGGCAGAAATATATTTCATGCTACAATGTCCCTCGAAACCTTTCATATGATATCGAGAGTTATTCGTTTTGACAATAAATCTACCAGGCAAGAAATAAGGTCTGTAGGTAAATTAGCTGGTGTTCGAGATATTTGGGAAAAGTGGATAGAAATTCAACCTAAATTGTATAATCCAAGTGAAAATGTAGATGAACAATTAGTAGGATTTCGTGGACGATGTCCTTTCAAACAATATATACCTAGTAAACCCTCCAAGTATGGGATAAAAATATGGGCTTTATGTGATAGCAAAACTTCGTATGTACTGAATGCACAAATTTATACTGAAAAAATTCAAGGATCAAAGCCAGAGAAAAGTCAGGGTATGCGGATAGTGAGTGACCTTACTTATGGGTATTCGGGGCGCAATGTTACATGTGATAACTTTTTCACATCCTATAACTTGGGAAAACTTCTTCTAAAACGGAAAATGACTATGCTTGGCGCCATTAGAAAAAATAAGCCCGAACTTCCTGAGAAAATGCTAAACAAGGAAGTTCATCATTTTATTTTACAGAAGATACAACAGTTGTAAACTACATCCCTAAAAAGAACAAAAATGTTATTCTTCTGAGCACTTTCCATAATGAAAATGAAGTTAGCGACAGACCTGACAAAAAACCACAAATGATATTAGATTATAATGCAACTAAAGGGGCGGTGGATAGTCTTGATCAACTTTTGAGTATATACACTTGTAAGAGAAAAACAAATCGCTGGTCTATGATAGTATTCTATAATATGCTTGATACATCTTCTTACAATATATTTATTCTGTGGATTTCAATAAACAGCAAATGGAATGAAAATAAATTAACCAAACGAAGACCTTTTTTTAGAAGAATTGGGGAAATCTCTAATTTTCAAACACAATGAAGTAAGACAGCATTTTCCCAGAAGCGAAGATTCAGTCAAAATTGTGCAGAGAATGCGTAGTAAATTGCAAACGTACCCTCGGAATCAGATGAGGACACTTCATTGTGTACTAAACGTGCAAGATGCAAGTTCTGCCCATCAACCAACGACAACAAAACTAATAAATTATGTTACAATTGCAAAAAACACGCTTGCAAATTTCACGTAAGCTATTTTTGTCCAAATTGTAAATAAAAGTAAGTATTCAAATATTTTTAAGTCCTTTTACTGGTGTTTTGTATTATTTGATATATGTTTAAGCTTATTTTACTATTTTTTTAATTATTTCTAAAATAGTTATTTTCATTTACTGCTAGAAAAGGTAATATTCTAAATCGGGTCACATTGACCCGAACACTACATACGTTTAGTAAATGCGAACAGAACAGCAGGGTTAATATATCAGTCTTATTTAAATATATATATATATACATATACATACATATATATATATATATATATATATATATATATATACATATATATATATATATATATACATATATATATATATATATATATATATATATATATATATATATATATATATATATACATATATATATATATATACATATATATATATATATATATATATATATATATACATATATATATATATATATATATATATATATATATATACATATACATATATATATATATATATACATATATATATATATACATATACATATACATATATATACATATACATATATATATATGTCAATACGTGAAAAAAATCAGATTGTTTCAAAATGTCAACCATAAGAAAAATTCAAAGTGCTATAACTCAATCATTTTTTAAGATATAGACAAAATAAAAAGAATTCTGGAATCGTTGTTTTTAGTTCTAAAATATAAAAGAAAAATATTTCTCAATTTTTAATTCCTTCGCATTTAATTTAATTTTTTTTAATTTAAATGGCCGCAATTTTGAAACAAAATTGCGGATGATGCTGGCCAACGAACTCGGTTGAGACATTTGTATGTACTATGTACATACCAAGTTTTATTCAAATAGGTTCATAAATGCGATAGTTACAGCATGACAAAAATAATATATATATATGGTTATACATATATACATGTCAACATTTGAACGAAGGGTGGTTTTGGGGTCTGGGGGTCATGATCGGTGAAAATATACCAAAATTTTCAGGAAGTGCTTTCCTCCGGACGGCTGCAATTGGTAGCTTTTTACTTTTTGTAATGAAAGCTACCTAAAAATAAAAATTCTCCATTTTCTTCCCTAATGTAATCGGATATTAAAGACATTCTCGTTATATAATTTGTTAATATTATTTAAATTTTTTATATAACTTAACTAAATACTGAGAAACAGAATCTTTTTTTTTTATTAAGATTATATTTTTTACTGAACTAAACATTCAAAAATCAAATATTTAAAAATTTTTATTGAAATTATTTTTATAATACAGTTAAAAATGAAAGATTTATTATTTTTGTTGCATGGACTCAACCTCGCCGTCAGCCGAATTAGAAACAAACGATGTCTCCATCAAGTCACGATGGAGTAATTTTACACTTGCTTAGAAGATAATAAAAAAAAAACTGCTTGCTAAGTTTGTCTTAAAAGTTCACCAAAATTTAGCAAACGCTAATTGAAATTAAAATTGATTTCAATTTCTATACAATAAACTAATTAACCTCTTAGCAATATGCAATATATTATTGCGCATTTCAATAACAAATCAATTCCATACAGTGCACTTTAAAAAAATACTGTTCATTGGCAGCAATGAAATCACAATCTTTGTATGTACCAGTAAAGGAACAATAAAATTATATCTCATCATTTTCAATGGGTAGCGTCCTATACAATATATCAATAATACATATGAATTTCGTAATGTTTGAAGTAGTACAACATCATTAAAATGTACATGAAAGCATTTTCACTTATTCACAGTAATCTGTCCAAATTATTTTCATTTATTTTGTAGTATTTGAAAAATAACAGTAAATATTACCCATTCCATTTTTGAGATAGAATATACTACATTAGCCATAAACAATAGGGGGAACGAGGAACATCGGAACACGGAGCAGATATGAACATCGTAATTTTTTTTATAGTTATTAAATGTTTTTTATTTAAAAACATGAGATAAAGGTTACATGAGATACATAAAATTACATGAGACCTAAATGGTAATTTTTTCTGATAGTCTATGAGACTTTGTTTGTCCTCAGTAGCCAAAACACTATTTTAAGATCTCATAAGTAAAATCTTGGTTCAAATTTGATAAGCGAATTACATAATTTATTTTAATTTTAATATTTTAACTTATACTATGAAGACTAATAAATAATTTTGATAAAGTTTTTTTCTTCTGTAACCGAGAAATGTTAATGGTTCATCAATTTAACTCTAGCAGCCACGTGGGGTACTTGTGAATAGACTAGTTGGGGCAGATATGAACAATTCATATGAGTCCAGTAGAAATGTAGCACGGAGATTTTCGTTTGGAAATAGTGGTGTGATTTTTTTTGTGTGGTATTTTTCAACTTGAAAATCGTTTAATTATAACAATTAATGTATTAATTCTGACAATCAAGATTTCAAAAATCATTTGACTGTATAAATTATATTGAGAAACACCGAAAATACTGGCGATAAATATATATCAATAAATAAAAACTTTGTTAAATCACCATAAAAAGATAAAATAAACAGGACGCGTTTCGAGCTGCAAAATTACTGCTCGTCATCAGCTGATTCAAACACGTGTCACAACGGACAGAGTGGAAATAACAGTGAAATAAAGAGGGAGGAGATTACACAGAGTGCGACAGGTGGCGCTGCTTGTCAGAGCCAAGGAGAAAGAGAAAAGTAAAGATAAACTCAAAGAAAGAGGGAGGAGATTACAAAGAGTGCCCCAGGTGGCGCTGGCTAAAAGAACACAGGTGGCAGAGAAAAACTAATAAAAGATAAAGAAAACAAATAAAATAAAAATAAATAAATAAATTAAAATAAATAAATAAAAATCAAAATAAAATAAAATTAATTAATTAAAAATGAAAGAATAATAATAATAAAAAAAGTATTAATAATAATTAATTAAATAAAAATTTAAAAATAATTATAGTAATAATAATAAACTACAAAAGTAATTTCCATGCAGGAGAAAGGGAGGGGGATGAAGAGAGATCGTTGACAAGAGTATTACAATTTTTATAAATAAAATAAGCTTCGTGAGTATCTAAATGAGAAGGAGAGGCAGGATTAGAAATAATTCTGGCCATGGAAAAATTGAAATAATGACCGGAAGACCAACAGTGAGAAGCAATGGAAGACCTAGATAATTCCTGATTTTTAATGTACCTCTGATGTTCATCCAATCTTTTCTTCAACGCTCTTCTGGTCTGACCAATATAACCCAAATTGCAAGAGCAAGGAATAAAATAAACACCCCACCGGTTCTCAACAGGAATAGGATCTTTCAAAGACGAGAATTTAATTTTATTCAAAGGTTTGAAGATAACTTTAAAATTGAAAAGAGAAAGGATTTTAGCTATTTTGAAACAAAGAGGAGAATAAAAAGGTAGAACTATAGAATTAATATTAACCGATCAGACTGATCGGTTCTCTACCTCTGTTTATAGAAAACCTTTCGCTGTATCTCTACCGCCGCATGCTTTTTCTAACCATCCTCCACAGCATAAAGTGGCTTCCTTTTATACTTTTGTTTACAGAGCACTTCGGATTTCTTCTGACTCTTCTGCTCTAAATAAGGAAATTAGTTACCTCAAATCTCTTGCTCTCACTCGTGGTTATAATCCCTCTTTGATTGACAAAGCTCTGTATAAATTTAATAAGCCTAAACGTCTTCTTACTGATTCTAATAATTCGTCTAATATTAATTCTATAGTTCTACCTTTTTATTCTCCTCTTTGTTTCAAAATAGCTAAAATCCTTTCTCGTTTCAATTTTAAAGTTATCTTCAAACCTTTGAATAAAATTAAATTCTCGTCTTTGAAAGATCCTATTCCTGTTGAGAACCGGTGGGGTGATTATTTTATTCCTTGCTCTTGCAATTTGGGTTATATTGGTCAGACCAGAAGAGCGTTGAAGAAAAGATTGGATGAACATCAGAGGTACATTAAAAATCAGGAATTATCTAGGTCTTCCATTGCTTCTCACTGTTGGTCTTCCGGTCATTATTTCAATTTTTCCATGGCCAGAATTATTTCTAATCCTGACTCTCCTTCTCATTTAGATACTCACGAAGCTTATTTTATTTATAAAAATTGTAATACTCTTGTCAACGATCTCTCTTCACCCCCCTCCCTTTCTCCTGCATGGAAATTACTTTTGTAGTTTATTATTATTACTATAATTATTTTTAAATTTTTATTTAATTAATTATTATTAATACTTTTTTATTATTATTATTCTTTCATTTTTAATTAATTAATTTTATTTTATTTTGATTTTTATTTATTTATTTTAATTTATTTATTTATTTTTATTTTATTTGTTTTCTTTATCTTTTATTAGTTTTTCTCTGCCACCTGTGTTCTTTTAGCCAGCGCCACCTGGGGCACTCTTTGTAATCTCCTCCCTCCTTCTTTGAGTTTATCTTTACTTTTCTCTTTCTCCTTGGCTCTGACAAGCAGCGCCACCTGTCGCACTCTGTGTAATCTCCTCCCTCTTTATTTCACTGTTATTTCCACTCTGTCCGTTGTGACACGTGTTTGAATCAGCTGATGACGAGCAGTAATTTTGCAGCTCGAAACGCTTCCTGTTTATTTTATCTTTTTATGGTGATTTAACAAAGTTTTTATTTATTGATATGTATAAATTATATTTTGTTTCTGGCGGTACTTAGGCGCCACATTTACTGGAAGAAGATTATTTCTTACCTTTGAAAACATTTATGAGGCTTTTTAACCCTTTAAGACCCCACACTACTCAGTAAAAAGACTCGGATGATAATGTTAAGTTTATGGGGAATGCTTTTCAAATATCTTGCTCAAATTTTAATATTTTTTTTTTTCATAGGATAGCTCAGGACGTTCTACAACCGATCTAGTTTTTACTTTTTTAATTTTGGTTTCAGATTAAAAATATACTTTAACTTACGAAACCGGCTAGAACCGGTTTTGATAATTAAACTATCATAATATAAAAAGTATATAAACAAAATCGAAAACGTAAAATATTGTCCGGTTGTAGATCGTGTCAGTTATCCTATGAAAACAAAACATCATGTAAAAATACTAAAATTTGAGCGAGATATTTGAAAAGAACGCACCCTAGACTTAACGTTATTATCCGGGTCTTTTTCAGAGAGTAGTGTAGGCTCTTTTGAACAGGTTTGCTAGTACACCGTACGGGTAAGATGAGTTTATTTATTTCGTTGTTAAGAACTTGCCGACACCATTAATTTTAAACTGTATATAAATATAGACATGTTTCGATTATATAAGACAACTGTTTTAATAGGGCAAAAGTGGTGTATGGTCCCTATTATAAGTTTATTGTGTTTAAAATATTAACCTCTTAAAGGATTAGCTCTCCGCCTACTAGACGGGCCCAGTGGACCCAACAGGTACTTCAGAATATTTATTAAAACCTATATATGTATATATATATATTTATATATGTATTTGTATTGATGTTTCATACAAAAAGATTTTTAACTAAGCAGTTTTATTTATTTAGGAAAAATGTTCAAAATCCAGCCTTATTATTTGTTTAAGAAAAAAAATTCTTTGCGATCAGTCGGACTCAAAATATGTATGTGGAATTAATGTAAAATTAGTAAATGCAAGACTTTTCCAAAAATAAAATTTACTAAAGAAAATGTTCCTCTAACGCATTCCAGACACTCGAGAGAGCATCTTTTTTAAGAAAGAAAAAGTTTTGCTTTCGAAACTAAAATGAAATCTGAGATTTAAAATACAACTTTTATTTCATCATGCACAGGAAGTAAGAAGTTGGTGCAATTTATATTTGAAAGACATTACATGAGGCAAAGTATTCATAATTTAAAAGAAATTCTAAAAATAACTTGAATGAAGAACGTTCTCTCCCTTTGAGATAAATATACTTATCTCTTATTTTCTTTCAATGCGATAAGAAATCTCCTTTTCACACTTTTTCTAAAGTGGATTTTATTTCCAAGTCCTTCGCATTTCCCTAGAAGCGTAATTGTGCATCTAACCGGTAATGCGAGAATATCTGAATACTTTTTCGACACTTTCGTTTTTCCTGAGCTCAATACTGTATTTGTTTTTTATTTTTATTTTTATTTTTTTTGTTAATAAATATTTTTACATTTGCAAGTTTAAGAATGCAGGTAATTGAAATCAATGCTTATGATCCTTTTCACACAATTAAGAAAATCAATGACTGATAAGAATACGTTTTCATACATTTAGGCGATTATTGAATGAGTAACTTTAGACACAATCGTTTAATCTATGATCTATGAGTGAGTTAATTCTTTTCACAACTATAAAAATCATCAAAATATTAAAAAAATATTTTTAACCTAATTTTATTAGAAAATGTAATGTTTTGGTTTCTAAATTGTTGTTAAATAGGCAATCTGATTAATTAACAATACATTTAGCTAATAAAGTGCTTTTCACAGAATAATTCATTCCATCAGTAATTAAAATCCTTTTATTCAAACGAAGTCAATAAATATGAAAACGTATCATGCAATACATTATGGTTAATCTAATCACATAAAGTAATATGGCATAATCAGATCCATACACACATGACATAGTTCAGAAAATGTGACTTGGCGCAAGAGTGTTTTTAAAGCAAGTAAAGGTATTTAACCCATTAGTGCCTGAATTATTTCCTTCGTTAAAATTCAAATTTTGCATTTTTCCACCACTTTAAAAGCACGAATACCTTTTATCTTAATTTATCGAGGACTTTGTCTCGAGAAAAAATATTTATTTAAACTCCTTTTTTACTGGTATAAAATGCGCTTACTTGAATTTTTTAAAATTGTCCCAAAAATGGGACGCTAGGCACTAACGGGTTAAAAGTGACGTAACATCAGGAGATACTACATCATTTTACTACTAATAGCATTATATATAAAATTTGGCGATATTTAATAGCGTAGCATCCAACGATTTAATAAAACCAGATTTAGTATATAAGTAATACTGGTAATAAAATGATTCAGGATACCTTGATGCCACGCTACTGCTGTTCAAATTCGGTTTAAGAAACCTTGTAGCTATAATAGAAAACGCGGAATAGGAACCTAACATGGAAGATTAATCAATTGAGGAAAATGCTATTAAATACACTATTAAAATATTTGGCATAATTAGTGCAAATATGTATCCATTTCAGTTATTTCTTTTTATTTAGAAATTTTAAATGCATAGCAGAGATCCTGAATAGTATCTGAATTTCTGACATGCATTTGAAACTTCTGAATATAGAAGAAATCCCTTAAAGGCATTATGGTTCATATTGATAAAGAAGAACAGTAAGGCGTTTTATTCTCATCAAAACAGGGACGTGATCTGGCGGTCGTCCACGGTCGTAAAATATTAAGGCAGCTAACATTTTATAATGCACATAAATAAATAAAAAATATTTGAATAAATATTCAGGAAAAATACTTCCGCTAACAAAAAACACCCATTAAACATATTGCTTTACTGAAAGTTTTGTTGACTTACTATTGTTTTCTTTACAGATCTTCTTTGGAACCTATTTGAAGCCGCCCTTGGGTTCCTTAAAATCTGTGGATCATTACTGCTTATTTTGAGAGATTGCTTTTGTGAAGTATATTTGTTATTAAAGCACATAAATCAAAATTTTGTGTTTGGTTTCTGTTCAAACGAATAAAAAAGTAATTTTGATGTAATATCATGCCAAAATTAATATTGTTTGCATGTAAAATGCATTACTATAAATTAATTGTGCTCTATATTTTGTTTACACTTTAATTTTATCGATTTATTTAATCTTTTAACATGATGTGTCAGTGGCTTGTGAAAATACGGTTTTTTTCATGATGGATTTTTTCATCATTTCTCGGATTTAAATTGTTATAATTCAAGTGCAGTTAAAGAAAAGACTCTCAAACTTCAAAAATGTCTATTGTAGTTGTTTTACTTTAATTTTTATTCAGAAAAAGTATGAAAAAAGTATTTATTTACTGAAAATATGATTTTTTAAATTAAAGTTACATAATTGTTTTAAATTAAAATTTCTAAAAATTCTGAAACAAAATTAAAGTTTAGATATTTATTTTTATTTAAATGAAAAAAAAATTCTACAAATAATATTATGAGTTATAATAATTTTAATTTACCCCATTTTTAAAATAAATTTTAAAGTTAAATTTAAAAGAAATTATGAAAAGTTTTATCATGTGATTTTGTTTACAGATTATGTGGTTAACAATCACAAAAAATTCAAAACTTTAACGTAATAAATAAACACTTTTTTAAAATACGTCCTGCACTCTCTAAAAGTAACGTACAGGGTGAATTGAAGTCGATATGATTGTTTCAAAATTAATTTGTTATGGTTATTTTTCGGATCTCATTGAGAGTGTTTGCATTTTTCTTTAAACACTGTACCATCCGCTTTGGAAATTAATTATGTTAACTACATTGCGAATGAATTCGAATGTACTGACACGTGTTTTGAAGATATTTTAGATTAAGATATTTGTATGTTAAAAGAAGCTACTTTCAAAACATTATTAATTTGATTTAGTTATTTCTATCATATGACCAAACAGAATAACCGACGTTCAAGTTTAACTCAATACGTTTATATGTATTTTCTATATTTAATAATACATGTGGGGATGACCGAGCTAAGCTCAATCAAAATTAGCGTTGCGTTTAAATCTATATATTATTCTCACTGTATCATTCTTGTTGCTTCAGATATAATTAGATTGTGTCTGAGTCATGATTACAAAAATGACCCTCTAATCATTTTTTTCGCCCTAGTGCTCTTCTTGATTCTGAAAACGGTTGAATACAAAATTTAATCAAAAAAGCTAGTTTTTTTATTGATAAAGTTTGCTGAACTCAGACTCATTGTGACGCAAAATGACTCACTAATCAAATATTCTTGAACATGCGACCTAGTCCAATGGTCTTCTTCAGCCCGAAAACGATAGAATATATAATTAAATCAAAATCGCTAGAGCCGTTTTTCAGATAACCGTTATTTTTACCCAGGCCCATAAGGAACCTAAATAGACTCAATAATCGAATTTTCTGGAACATGGAATCTTTCCCAATAGTCTTCGAAAACGATAAGTTCGAAAACGATAGAATACAAAATTTAATTATATTCGTCAAAAATGTTTTCAAGAAAAAACTTGTTTGGCACGTTGTGACGCAAATCTGACCCACTAATCGAAATATCCCGAACATGTGATCTAGCCCAGTAATCTTTTCGTATCCGAATAAATTTTTCTCAATATTGTTTAAGTCTTTTTTAGATACAATTACCTTGACTTGGACCCATAGTGATAAAGAATTACCCGCTTATCGAAAGTTTTCAAACATGCAACCCAGCCCAATGATTTTTTGGTATAATATCACTTGTTCTGTATTGTATTGTATTGTATTTTTGTCGGCCGATTATCTACGCTATGGGATATAGGCCCTATGGGGTGGGTTGCCCTCCGTGGGGGTCTTTCTAAGGGAACCTAACCCGTATTTACGCAAGGTTCGAAGAAAACCACGGAAAACTTCGAACGGTTAGGCCGACGGTCGCGATTGGGTTCGAACCCAGCACCTACCGTCTACCAGTTTGAGGTCAGAACCTCTCGGCCACTGGTGGGGCATCACTTGTTCTGAAACGGTCAAAATCGATTGAGCCGTTTTTTAGATATAAATAGCTTGATTATGACCCTATAATGACCCAAAATGACCCACTTAGTTTTTTGAACATGCAATATAATCCAGCGGTCTTCTTGAGCGCATAAATTATATATTATACAAAATTTAGTCAAAATAGTTTGTGCCATTTTCTAAAAAAATTAGGTTGACCCCCCCATTGACATAAAAAAGACCCACTTATCGAATTTTCTAGAACATGTTACATAGCCAAATAGTCTTATCGTAATCCATAAAGGCGGAATACTAAATTTAATCAAAATCACTAGAGCCGTTTTCTAGATAGAATTAGCTTGACCCACAGGGACCCAAAAATGACCTACTAATCGCAATTTCTCAAACATGTGACCTAGTATACCATTAGTTTTCTCGTGGCCAAAACCGTAAGGATGCAAAATTTAGTCATAATCGAAAAATCATAGTCAAAATATAGTCATAGTGTTTCAGATATAAATAGCTTGACCCTGACCCATAATGACCCATTAATGGAATTTTCTCGAATATATGATCCGTGCTAAAGGTCTCGTGCTCGAAAACGCTAAAGTGCAAAATTTTGTGAAAATTGTTCGCGCCGTTTTTAAGATAAAATTTACATACACAGACAAACACACACACACAAGATTTGCTTATAAGATTATATTATAGTATAAGATTATAATATCATAAAATACTGCAAAAGAAGAAAAATATGATGTGATATTAATCACCTTTCTATGTTGAGAATATATCAAGATATGTAAAAGAAAGAGAAAAAGAAAATAAAGGCATAGAACAAATAGTGTAATGGATGAAATATTTAATGAAAGGAAGTAATCAGTCGTGAAGAGTGATAAAGGATCAAATGCTTGAATTGTGACGTTATGTGATTTATCATATCAAGATATATTATAAGAGCTTATTGTCGAGAAACAGAAGTTAGAAGAACAGAAGAATGGTGAGTAAAGTAAATACTACAATTTTGAGCTATATATAAATTTTCTGTCAAATTTTATCTACAACATAATCCATAAGATATAAGACAGAATTTATACATTATTGTAATAAAATTCTGATATGTGAAATTTCAAAAAGAAAGAAAAATATTGTGATTATAAACAATTAGAAATAATCCGATTAAAGCAATGAACAATTTAATTCAGTCAGATTCGGAAAACACAAGTTATAAACGCCTCGAGATCGAGAAGGTAATGAAAGTATTCTTGTTTTTCTATGAAGTACAGAAAAATTGTGTAATATGTATTCGTTTTATAAACATCTAACTGTATTTCGGCGCATTTATAAATTAAAAAAGCTCTATAAACTTTATTTATAATTAAGGGGTCCTAAACACATTTTAAAATAATTTTTACTCATTAAGTTAAAATTTTGAATTTGTTTTGTGATAGTTAACTATGTTATTTTAAAATAAAATCATATGATAAAATTTCTCACGTACATTTTTTTTAATTAAATATTTAAAATTTTTTTAAAAAGCGGGGCAATTTCAAATCGTTATAACACGAACATTGTATGTAAAATTTCAATATTTTTCAAATAAATTAACAGAAATATATAAATTTTGATTTTGATTCAGTATTTTAAAAATTATTAATTAAAAAAATAAAAACATTTAAATAAAAAAATTTAAAAAAAGAAAGATGTAACTTTTAATTACTACGTTTTACCAAATTTGGGCATGCAAATTTAGGTTTATTTTAATATGCAACTGCACTAAGTAATATTTTGAATCCATTGATAGTAGAAATTAATTAAAATGAATTGGTTTTTTGTATTATTATGTACTATTATTTTGACTGTTTTGTAATGAGTGTAGAAATTTTATCATGACTGCATTTTTCACCCCTTTTGAAAGAATAGGACGATTTTTAAGTAAATGGTCAACACTGAATTGGTTGCTTTAAACATTGAAATTAAATCATAAAACTTCTAAAAAAGTGCAGATATATTCTGAATATTTATCTTTCCTACAATATTAAAATTACGACGAAATCAGAAAAATAAGCTATGAAATCAATCATTTTTCTTATTCAGGACCTATTTGGCTTGATAGAATATAAACATAGAGAAAAGAAAGTTATGGAACAAATAGGCAATGCATAAAATATTTACTGAACGGAAGCAATCAGTCAAGATGTAGGTAAAAGATAAAATGCTTTTATCATGAAGTTCTGTCATTTATTATATAAAGATATATTGTAAGAAATGGTTATCGAGAAATATAAGTTGAAAATAAATAAAATTTTACTTAAAAAAAAGTAAAATTGTGAGCTGTATTTAGATTTTCTGACAGGTTTTTTCAGCAGCACGGTAGATCAGAAAAAAATGATAGAATAATGTATTCAGACTAATGCTGTGGACAATATTTAAATCCTCAAACAGACAAAAAATATTTGACTATAAACAAGTTCTGGAAGGTTCTATTCTTATACAAATTCGTATTTCTATATACGAAATTGTGTTAGTCAATAAGTTTCTTCTTCTTGCCCCAAGAAATCGCAAAACAACAGTGAATACAAAACATAGGTTTAATGTGAGAACATATACACTACATGGTTAAAGATGACCGCCCACTTGCACCAGAAGGAAAGATTGAGATAACTTCAGCATTCGGAGAAAGTGAAGTCGCTCCATTAAAAATAATACCGATGAGAATAGACGATAAAATTCATGAAGAAGTAATGGTAACCTGTGCCGTTTCCAGGAAATTGCTGAATGATATGCTTATATGTCCAACTGCTTATGAAGCATTAAACCATAATGTTATATTATATTTAAAGGTTGAGAATGTCTCTGATCTCACTGGTGATGTTGATTTGGAGGGTGGAAATGGTGGTTAGAAATGGACAATGCGTATGAAAATGTTGAGAAGTTGAATTCTGATCCTGAAGATGATGAACTTGATTTGAGTGAGAAGGAAACAGAGGAGTCTTTTCTAAAATTACAAAGAGCTGATGATACTTTAAGGAATATTTGGGAAATGGCTGAAAATAATAAAAGTGCTTATTTTATAGAGAAAGGTATTCTTATGCATTCTGGAAATGTCTGTGGTGAGGATATGAAGCAAGTGGTGTTACCTCAGTGTAAGAGACAGCATTTTTTATGTGTTTCTCACGAAACAGAACCTTTGGCAGGTCATTTGGGAGAATAGAAAACAAAACAAAGAATAAAGTATACTTTTTATTGGCCTGGATTGAAACAAGATGTTAAAAGGTTCTGTGCAAGTTGAAAAACAGTGTCGATTAAGAAGAACTGTCACATATAGAGATAGAATACCTATACGTCCCTTGGTTCGACCTGAAAACGCTTTCGAGGTGTGGAGTGTGGACTGCATTGGCCCTTTGGAACCGCCTTCTCGTAGATGTCATAAATTTGTGATAAGTGCCGTAGACTTGTGTACTCGGTGGGCTGAAGCCGTGCCAGTTAAAAATATTACTACAAAAACTACTTGTGATGTTCTGATGAAAATATTTACCCAAACTGAATTTCCGACTTCCATATGTACAGGTCAAGGACCAAATTTTACTTGTGTCCCACCAGAGATATCAAAGCCTAAAAAGTGCGATTTTTGAAATTTTTGACGAATTTCGGAATTTTTTTCGCAAAGAAAAATCAACTCCCAGATCTGGGACTTGGTGTATGAGTACACGCACTTTTGACCTATTTGTAGAAAAAAATGTGTAAGGTTAACAGTTTTTCTTGTATGAAAAATTTCTTCTTGCAAACGGATAGATTTTGTGCTAAAATTTCACCTGTAAATTTTTTTTTTTCAAAATTATTCTACCACCGTACATTTAGCCTATTTTATTTTGAACAAAATGCTGCAAACCCCATTTCAATTGGGAAAATAAAAGAAGAGATATTTACAATTTTGTGCATCCTAGTATCTGAGAAAATTGCTGAAAACGATGAAACAAAGATGGCCGCCATGCACAAATAAAAAATAGTAAAATTAAAATAACGGTCATTTTGAACTTTCATCATGTTAAGGTTGTTGTACAAAAAATTTCAGATTTTTTAAAAATGGTCCAGCGACCAGTGCTGCACCACTTGAAATGGATGAAGTTTTATATGATGTTTATATTATTATTATATTATTCCATATGAAGTTTATATTCTGTGGCTGGAAATTCTGTAACAGGGAGAGGGGACAAAAAAAGAAAAAAAATAGTACAAAAGTTGCCGGCAGCTAAAACTTTAACATTGTCAGTCGGATATTTGTAAATGAGTTCTAAATGAGATTATGCAAATTGTTTTAGTGAGTATGTGATACCAGCGTCCCCATCTGCTCTTGAAAAAAATATTGAACTATAATAATTATGGACAACTATAATAATATAGTTGTTCTGGAGAGTAATTTATTTGAATGATGGAGGTAATTAGCTCAAATACGCCAAACAGACCCTTTTGATTGTTGGCAGATATTTTGTGTAGATACAAATAGATATTTCAACCGCAATAATCCAATTAGAATATCTGATGCAATAATTTGCAACGCAGTTCATTCCAGTCATAATGTATAATTGGCAACACTTCGGATTAATGGCTTCTGGAGTTTGTTGCTTGATCTGGCTATCTGAAAGTCTACAAAGTGGAAAGGATAAATGCGTATGAAATAACACACAGAAAGAAGACACAGGTTTGGAATGAAATGGATTTGAGTTTGGAACTTCGGACTAGATTTTGTTTAAGCTTAAAGCTTCTCGTCACTGGTTGGACATATGATGCCAATCTCATGTAGTAAGTTTATTTTTTCTGCTAGTTGGCAGGTTAAGGTGGAGGTGGGACATTTGCTTGCATTTTAATATTGTAATTATTTTGGATTACATAAATTTAAATCATTTTATTTTTATAAGGTTAATTATGATTTTATTTATAATAGTGTTTGATGTATTGATTATGATACATATTTGTAAAAAAGACTATTTTTAAAACAAATTTTAAAAGTATTGCTTTGAATTTAATGCAAGGTTTTGTCTCATCATACGAAACCTGCTAATGATGCTTTATATTTGAGTGGTGTGTGTGTGTATGTGAGAGGGGATGTATAAAGCCATTCTGCCTGCTGATGAATAATGGCTTATATTTTAGCTGGTGACTTTCATGTTGTTTCATTTTAATGTTTTTATGTTTATTGATTTTTTTAAAATTTTATACATTATGCACCTGCTGCTACATATGAAATATTTTCATGCAATTTTAGTTTATACAGGCGTATACATACATAAATATATATACATACATACATTATACATGTATATGTATACATATATGTGTGTATAATATAATACTGGTACCAGGCTAGCCAAAAAGTGCCAAATTTAGCTATGCATTTTTTTGTGAGAAATGCCTCTAATTGTTTTTGAAATGATATTAGGAACATTCAGTTTAAAAATTCCTGCAGCTGATTGAGAATTTAAGCCTCTCGGCTTGATGTACCAAAGAACAGCAAGATTTTAGTATTTGGCTTTTTGCTGTAACTTTTCTTTCATTGAATTCAGCTTCCCCTCTCTTCAAAAAATAGTAATTTAACTATTGCAGAATTAGCAGATGCATTTAACAATACTCTCCTGATTATACTAAGCAAGCAAGTGCAGATTAGTAGAGTATATTTAAACAAGTGCAGAATAGTAGAGTTTTTTCATATTGAAGTCTGAAGCTTTGCTGCAAGCAAACCACATTTGAAGATAAAACAAACTAGTTGGATGTGTCAATCCCAAAACTTTCTTCTATCTCATAAGTACATTTTAATATTAAAAAAAAAAAAAACTTGGTGACCCCAAAGTTACCCACTATTGAATTTCCTTGAACATTTGACCTAACCTAATGAGATTCTGGTATCCGAAAAACCTAAAACGAAAAATTTAATTAATATTCTGAGAAAATGATCTTAGTAGTACCTCATGTTGGGTAATTTATACTAAAACCTAATAAGCATCTATTTATGTCAAGACCTAACAGAATCTGAAATTTGATGGAATTTCGTCCATTAGTTCTTGAGATATAGTTATAACAAAAAAATTGCAAAACGTAGCACAGCAACACCATATCTTGGACAATTTATGCCAAAACGTAAAAAAAGCGTCTAATTATGTTATGGTGTAAAAAAATCTGAAGTTTGATGAAATTCTGTGCATTAGTTCGTGAGATATAGCTGGTTAAAAAAAAAATTGTGTAAAAAATAGCACAGCAGCACCATCAGTTGAAGGATTTATAACAAAACGTAATCATCGTGTAATTATGTTATATGTCATTTTGTAACAAAATCTGAAGTTTGGTGAAATTCTGTGGGTTGGTTGTTGAAATATAGCTATCGGAAAAATCGTGCAAAATACAACATAGCTGCACCACCTGATGCAAGGTTAATACCAAAATGTAATCAGCGTCTAATTATGTTATATATTCTAGTGTAACAGAATCTAAAATTTGATGAAGTTCTCTGCATTAGTTCTTGAGATATAGCTATCGCAAAAATCGTGCAAAATGTAGCATAGCAGCGCCACCTATAGAGCAGTTCACACCAAAACCTTATCAGCGGCTATGTATCTCAAGGTATCGCGGAATCTGAAGTTTGGTGAAATTGTGTGCATTAGTTCTTGAGATATAGCTATCATGAAAATCATGAAAAACGTGGCATAGCAGCACCACCTGCTGGCCAATTTACACCAAAACCTAATCAGCGTCTATGTATATCAAGGGGTCACAGAATCTGAAGTTTGGTGAAATTCTGTGCATTAGTTCTTAAGATATAGCAATCTTGAAAATCATGAAAACATAGTATAGCAGCGCCACCTGCCGGCCAATTTTCACCAAAAACCAATAGGCACTAATTCATATCAATGTCTAACTGAATATAAAATTTTATTAAATTTCGAGCCTTAGTTCTTGAGATAGAGCGCCCACAAATTTTTTGTCACACACAGACAGACAGACTCACAGACAGACACACAGACTCACAGACAGACGGACAGACTCACAGACAGAGATTTTCTAAAAATAGTCAAAACGTGTTCAGGACCTTCTAAAACGTATAAATCCATCGAAAACCGGAAGTCGAAAATTTTCATGAATTCAATACTTTCTTCTTGTAAAGATAGAAGAAAGTAAAAATATATCAATGTTAATATATTGAAACTGACTTGTTTTTATTCACCATAAAAAATAACAGTACATTTGCGTAGAATTTTCTTTTTTGCCTTATTTTTATTTGTAATAACAATTTTTTTTATTTTTTACCTTATGATATGAGATTTTTTTTTCATTTACGTTTAATACCAATTTAACTTTTGTAGAATTAGGAAATGCATTTAACAATGTTCTCCCGATTATTCCACAATTTTGAATTTTCGATACATCCCTTATTAAACAAGTGTCAGATAATTGATAGTTTATGCCATAATCAAAATGTTATTAAACATAAATTAACAGCTAAATAAAGCTAATCTAAGCACTTGATAAAAGCAGATTTGAAATGCCAATAATCGATAAAATGTGAAAGATAAATGACTAGCAAATTAAATTAGAAGCAAATGATTTATTATCGTAATTACTTCACTTAAATACGGTTAAGAGGAAACATATCCTAAAATGAAGAATGAATAAGGTAATTAAATTTACCATGCGCAACAGCATTCCGTTTATTTTCTATAGAAAATTGGGATAAATATGTTTACTAATACTAAAGTCCTTACCGAAGATTAATTAAGCGGTATATCGATTAAAATTAAACATTCACGGCATAGATGCATTTAAAAATGCGACATTTGGATAATTTAGTTTTTTATAAGCAAATATAGTGAAAGGATTGATTAATATTCTGAAAGTTTCTTTTGAGGTAATGTAATTAACTATCTCAATGGATATGTAAATAACATTTTCAAGTGTTTCATTTTTCATGAATGGGATAAAAAAGATCTCATATAAAGTGAATCAAAGCCATAAACCAAAGAATTAAGATAATTTTTTTTGAAATGTTAGAGAAGAGATATAAATGGAAAAACTATGTAAAATGGTCCCTTTTCTTACATTTTACAGCCCCACCAGTGGCCGAGTGGTTCTGACCCCTCAACTGGTAGACGGCAGGTTCTGGGTTCGAACACAATTGCGGCCGTAGGCCTAATCGTTCGGAGTTTTCCATGTTTTTTTCAAACCTTGGATTTCCTTTCGTGAATACGGATTCGTTCAACTTAAAAAGACCCCCACTGTAGGCACCCCACACCCTTAAGGGCCTATATCCCTCGTGTAGCTAATCGGCCGTCATAAAATAAACCAAACCAAACGTTACGTTTTATATAATGACTAATATAACTATTCCTTCAATTCACTATCACATTAATCTTTAAATTTAAATTAAGTAATATTGAAACAAAAAAGTAAAGTTACTCTTTCTTGATTAAGAGTTTGCTTGCTATTGTACAAAGTACCCAATTTATTGCCATTACCGTTGATTTTTTTTTTTTATTTGCCCAATTGGTGTATTCTTACGAGAAAGGTTTGATACAGCAGAGTCTCTTTTGAGATAAATGTCTATTGTAATACTCGTTCAATCTAATGTACGTTGTTGAAACAAGGGTGCCTTTATAAATAAGAAAATAACGGCACTCAAGGGACGTATTCTTAGATAGAAAGTTTTTGCCTAAATTTATTTACATTCCCGAATTTGCCTGTATTGGCCTGGACAAGATTAACTATATTTGTGAGATGAATAAACAAATAAATTGTGATAAAAGCCATTTTGGAAAGTTTTTTTTTTCACAAAATCTCCTTAAAAAATCTTTTTTTTTTTTTTTTTTTTTTTTTTTTTTTTTTTTTTTTTTTTTTTTGTCCTATGTCG
The DNA here is from genome assembly GCA_964019185.1 of Maratus speculifer. Classification (NCBI taxonomy): domain Eukaryota; kingdom Metazoa; phylum Arthropoda; class Arachnida; order Araneae; family Salticidae; genus Maratus; species Maratus speculifer. The sequence continues at coordinate 227,587,871 of OZ025299.1, forward strand.
CTAATTTCTAACTTACAAAAGCAATTTAATTGCTAGAATCGCTTCCATTCGATATGTGCAACACTAGAACTGTCGTGAATCGTAATTTTTACGGCTACCATAGGAGTATGTTGCGGTTCAAACCAGAAATTTGATTAAGAAATAAATTTAAAAGATACAAAGAAGAAAAACGTTAAATAATAAGTTTAAACTGTTTTAAATCAAAATTCTGCTGTGATATATTTACATAAAACTTGATTCAAATTTCCAGTGGTTTTGGTATTAACACTATAACACTCGGAAGGAGTCGATTCGACTCCACCCATGTGATTAAATTTCAATTCGAGTCAGGATTTTTTTCTTGAAATAAGTTAAATTTAACCCCCGCAGATTTACGTTAAATAAATCAATTAAATAACTTTGAATAAAAATTCTGGTCTGAAACATTATTGTCAAACTTGAATAAAAGTTCCGAGCGTTCCAATGTTAACCCCTTAACTGGTTTGCCCGAACCGTTCGGGCACGACGAATTTGCTTAATGCGTCATTTAAAGTTTTTTGACACCACTATTATTTTAATAAATTTTCATACTATTGAAGGATGGGAATATTTTGACTAAATTTTACGGATGTTTTATTTAAATAATAGTGGCATGGATCCGCTATTTTCAATTTATAAAACGTAAAAGAATTAACCAGTTAAGGGGTTAAACATTCAGTTTGACAAAATTTCATCATTTCTTTTGAATAAAAAAATGCTTAGCACGGTGACTGTTTTTAGAGTAAAACTTTCCTTGGATTATTAGAATTTTAAACTAAGACGTTATATTGAAAAAGGTTAAGTGATTGTTGAGGAAATATATACATACATAAATGCCAAAAACAGACTCTTTCTTATAAATCGCTTAATATAAATTTTTGATACATAAACGAGAGTTTTAATAAATAAAACTTTTGATTAATTATTTTATTTGCGAAGACAGAGATTTTAGTAAAAAGTTTTATTTAATTTTGTGGAAAACAATTTTTTTCAGTAAATTTTATGTATTAGCTTAATAGTGTAAACCTATATAAATGCATGGAAGTAAAATTGAGTTTAATTGCAATAGTTTTCACAAAACAATACAAATCTAGAAATGAAGAAAAGAATATTTTCAATTAAAAAAATGTGATTTGTCTGAGCAATGTATATTAAATAATAAAAAAAAACTGCGTAGATTTAAACTTAATGAAAAAATGCATTATAATAAAAGGCATATAAGTAAAAAGAAACTAAAATTTTGCATTTTCATTTAAGATGAAATTCTAAAAGACGAACGTGCTTTTTGAGAATGAAAAATTGCTTTTTAAGGAAGTTTTAGTTATTTGTTGTATAGATAAAAATATATTGTGTAAAAAGTAATTTAAAGTTACAGATTCTAAGGCTTAAAGTTTAGCTTAGAAATTAAAAGTATATGAAATTCTATCTGAAATATAAAAGAGATGTATTTTTGCTAAGATTAAAGATGCATACCTTATGAAAAAAGAAAAACGAAATAGTCAGAAAATAGATTGAAGATATTAAAAAAGTAGTATTTTATTGAAAAATAGAATTTTAGGTAAAATCAGTTGTATAGATGGAGTACGATGCATTTCAATACATTGAGCTAATTTTATGCGAGAAACCAAAGCTGCAATTGATTTTTTTTCATTTAAAAATGAAGGGATAGGATCCAAGATTAGGTCCAAGAAGAACCTTGCTTAGATCCCACGATGTGCGATGCTGTACCGGTCAGAACACTGAAATTCAAGGAACATTCGTCAATATTTTGGAGGCTAACTGCAGTAGGGGAAGATGGGGATACTTGAGCCATTTTTTGAATTTTAATTTTTTAAAATTTTTTATAATTTCTTAGAATAAAATAAAATATTGAAAATGAAAATTTGATATTTTTACTTCAACTGAAAACCAGTTTCAATTAATTTTGAACTATTTTTCTATGTATAATAAGTGTTTATTTTTTGTTTTACATCGTGGCTCAAGTATCCCCATGGGGGGGGGATACTTGAGCCATGGTGAAGGGATACTTGACCAACGACGGAAAAATACCTACAAAAGTAATTTTTTTCGCTTTATTTTTGCACAAACATTTTACAGAATGATAAATTATGAAACATAAAGTCCTTCAAAACCAATTGAGAAAACAAAGCTAGTAATAAGATAATTTTTTGTCGTTAGAACTGGCTGTCGAAGGATAATTTCAACTTGATTTATAACGACGGTAGAAGCCTCCTCAATTCAGAGCCATTTAAACTTGGAATCTGCAATTCAACGGGCAAATTTCATTTTCAAAATATTAAGCACTTATCCAACAAATATTTTTACAGTTTTCTTTCTGGCATATTTTATTAGTAACCAACCATCAATAGAAGGTTTTCTTTTCACATTATCACCATCATTGACAGAATTTTCCTTTGATGATACTGTAGAACTCATGCTTTTTATTTAGTAGCTGTCGGAATTTAAGCCAGATGTATTATTCTACTATTTCAAACACTTTTTTGATTTCACAGGAAAAGATTTTGTCTTCCTCTTTGGCTCCATGCAGGTAAGTTTGAACTGGAATTTTTGTTGCTTTTCTTGTTTTTTGTGCGCTTTTTTTTACCAATTTTTCTTCAATTTTCTTAGTTAAATAAAAAAAAGTTACAGCAACAGAGGTTACGATTTCAATATAAAATATTAATCTTAATATGTTATATTAAAAAATAAATATTTTAGTGTGTTGGACTTAACTAATTAAAGTATTAGAGATTATAGCCTGTAAAACAGTTTTAAAAAGTTATTTTAATTTAATAAAAGTTAAATTGAAAACTATGTTTACATTTATCTAGACAGGCTATTTTGTTAGTCAAAATGAAAAATAAAATGGTTATTTTCATTTAAAAAATATACATTTTGAAACATTTTTAGGTCGTTATTTTTTTTTAAGAAAAAAAAATAAAATGAAAAATTATTCTCCCTTTTATCCAGCAAAAAATCTATTACTGAATATAAGGATGGAATTTTATTTTTTGTTTGTTTCACCCATGTTTAATTTCTAGTAGGAGTGGTTGAGACATGGCTCAAGCATCCCCACTCTCACTGGCTCAAGTATCCCCACTACCACTATTTTTGTTTCCTAGAGTTTTACTAAATAAAGCATGCAGCTATTAGAAATATTTTAGATTCAAAATACAATTGAAATTATGCTTATTAAATTTATGTATATAGTTGCAACTTTAAACAAAACTTTAATCACAAAAAAACAAAAAAACCATGCACCCAAATATTTACTTCAGATAAAGAAAAGACAACTTTTAATCACTATACTTTCAAAATGGTACCAAGATGTGTGATTTCTTTTTTACATGTTCAGAACTATAAATATGTTACCATATTGGCAGTTTTAGAAAGAAAAATTAACCAATTGTAGAGATAATAGGGGTGGCTCAAGTATCCCCACTCTCCCCTATACTGGCTGTGATGCTATAGGCGCCGTTTCTAAGCCACAAAAACGGGCACATAAAATCAGTGTTATAAAACGTCTTCCCACTGGTAAGTCAGTAGGGGGAAGAGGGGTAATAAATCGCGAGGATTTTCATCTGATGTATAATTTCAAAACTGTAGGGATACCTTGATACCAAGTCCGATTTCCTTCCTTATGGTGCTTCGGAAATGAAATCTGTAAGCTTTCAGCCTATGCCTTTGAGACATAGCTTTCGCTTTGAAGTAGGCCAGAACTGAAATGTGACAACGGATAACACTCTAAGTATTTTTCACGGAATGATAAACCAGTATGACATCACGAAATTCTATGGGACTGCCACTTGTGTCCAGACACAGTGTAATAACACGCTTTATAATTCGGAATATTGCTGACACGCTTATTCAGAGACCAAAATAACATTTACGGCACTTTCTGTGAAAGCATTTAAATTGTTATAATAGCGGGTTTGTTGAAAGTTTCCCTAAAAACCTTTATTATTGTTAAATTGGTAAACAAATATCTTGTGTCGACTTGGAGTAAGAATTTAAAAAACAACTTAAGATTGGAACAAATGTACAATTTAACTATCTTCAACTGCGGGCTTATTTGCATTGGCTAAGTTGTGATGATTAACAGCTCTAGAAGGGAGGAAATGGACATCCTGAAGAAGGAAAATATTACCTTCAAGTGAATCTTCTCTTTTTCCGTTGTTGGATTTCTTGTCCTTTTGTTGAAAATCGCAATTACAGTTAGAAAAGCCAATTAACAATTCTATTGCTTTAGAATAAGAGAAAATACTTTTCTTTTCTAACCAGAGCCTGAAAGTCTGTCACTTTTTTTAAAACTACCTGTATTACATTAATATTTTTTCGTTATTAATAACAAAAGTGTATTTAGAAATCATTTATTTTATCGATTTGAGTATTACAGAAAAATAATAATTCCTAAGTGAAGTCTATATATACAACAATAGTCATTCCTTAAAATGAGTTATTTAAAATGAATTTAAACTTTGTATCAGGCTATACAAATATTCAAAACGGAAACAGAAAATAATATTGCACAATGATAAGTTTTCGGGAAGATGAGGGAAAATATTCAAATACTCAGGCAATACACATAGCAGTGCACGGGGTGACTGACTCACATTTCGTTATCCTTAATTTATTAGATATAATGAGCCTTTCTCCCATTTTGAGTGTAACCTATTGGATTTACACGAAATTTTGTAATCTAAAACTACCAATTTTAGATTTAGCCGCCTGCTGGGGATACATAAAAATGACATCGGTAATGGCGGGAATCAGAAAAATGTTTCAACTAAAAACACATAAAAAATTGACAGCATTAGATTACAAAATATATGTCGTGTAAATCCAATATGTTACACTCAAAATGGGAGAAAAGACTCATTGTACCTGCCATGTACCTCCAAGGGTACGCGTACTTCAGAAAGAAAACCGCTGATTCTAAAAGAAATGTTCCATCTCACTGGGCTCATATAGTTCGTGAATTGTTTGAGGATAGTTCTATAAAATTCTTGCTTCTAGCACATGATTTGACCGCCTAAATCGCCTTAGATGAATCCCATAAGGCATATCCCAGATGTGGTTGAAAGATCCATTTGCGTAAGAGATTCAATCTATCATAACCATGGAATTATGGGCAGCTATTGGTGCATGGTTCAATATCTTCCCTCTCATTTTCATCGCACTACTAGTTGTGTCATGACACGTCAAGTTAATGCCTTTTATCGCGTCAGAGAATGTTTAGCGTGATATTATGGAGGTTTCTATGGTTTTTGCAATGTATCTTGCACACATTCATACGCAAACTAAAATCATTCATGGAATCTAATACAACGTTTGACTTTGTTAACAATAAGAGATATCAATTTATGAATATTTTGAAAGAAATAATAATAAAATCATATATCCGATTTCTTCCTAGTCACTTTACAGTCTTCGTTTATTATTTATTTTTATAGATCTGTAAAAGATACCTAGCTCGTTTTATTCCCTTTCTTTGACTCTGGATAAAAATGAAACAGGAGAAATCTTAAAACAACATGATATATTGAAGTACTAGTCTATTTGCAATTCAAACAGAACCTAAGTGCAAGAACTCCAGATAATAAATTATATTTTCTCACATGATAACTCTTGAAATATTACGATAAAGAGTAAGTACTTTCTTTTTCTGGTTAGTTCTGACTTGCAAGAATAAATATTTATTAACTCATTTTTCTATATGTTGTTGATTGTTAACAAGGTAAAGAACGATCTTTTATGGGAATGGAAAGAGAAGAACTTGGTATGTTTCTATGTCATAAAAAAATTATGAGATAAAGACAATAATTTTTTTACTACTTTTCACAGTAATGAAAGCAAAAGAAAAAAATATTTTATTAACAAAAATACCGTATATACTAAATACAAACGGAAATTTCGTTTCGGCTGCTTACCACTCGAGTTCTACTGAATGGATTTTGATGTAACGTTCACTTATTACACTTCCACTGATAGATATTATTTCAGGGAAGGTTTTAATATATAACATATCGTTCTACACAGAATAGTTACAGAACTGTGATGGGAAATTTTCTTTATTTTGGACGAAATAGAGTTAACACTGACATATGTTTTTCATTTGGCGATTGCATATTATCTATATTTTTGTTAAAGAAATAAAACATCTTTATTAATTATAAATTAAAAATACAAACATTCAAAAATAAAATAAAAACTATTACTGATTTTATTTAAAATACAAATAAGAAAAAAAATTAATTATAAATAATATAAAATGAAAATATTTCATTTAAATATGGGATGAATCTTTGTACTTCTTTAAAGACATATTACTTGTGAAAGTCAATCCATTGAATCAATATCTGGCTATTTTTTACTTTTTTTCCTATATATTTGACGCTGGAATAACAACAACAACAACAAAATACTTGAAATTAAAATTAAATTAAGCTAATTATTAACAGTATTGCTCATTATTAATATAATTTTTATTGATTTTGAATTTTGACTACAGAGTATTTTGTACAATGTTGTTTGTCATGTTTTATGAAAAGAAATTTTTTTATATTAAGAATTCCTGTTAATTATAAGTAAAAAACTTCTCAAAAATTAGGACTGTTTTTATATAAACCTTAATTTCTCCACGAGTATACTTGCTACCCTTATAAAAACTTACACACATTATGGCAATAGGCCGCGTAATCATAATCTACAGTTTGGACGCTTTTGCTACAATTGTTTTGACAAGGTTATCCAAAAGATATTCATTTTTTTCAATCTGTTGACGGTCTCCTATGGGAACAAATCTTCGCGGAAATATATGACCTGTACTATTCTGTTAACACATCTGGAGCTTCAGGATAATTCCTCATGTATTTTTTAGTTATTTAACACTAGAATCGCGGCGACGGACGGGTCATTTTGACCCGTATTATATGCAGAGATGTCGATTCAGAAAATTCTTATAATCTAGGCTAAATATATACTGAGCAAAAATAATTCTAATAAATAACTTTAAATGTTTACAATGAAAATTCCGATGAAAAATATTTTCCCGCGATTTTAGTGCTAACAAAATTTCAAAAATCGCAAGTGCCGTCACCATAGGCCATATACACTATAGTTTATATTGCTTAATCATAGAGTAATGACATTTGTTATATTATATATTTTAAATGATTCTGTCTAATTTTGTGACTTGTTTACATTAAAATTATTGTTAAATATCGTTGTTCATATAACCGGGGAAAAAACGGAAAAAGGAAAGATTTAAAGCATAAGATGAAGTTGTCTTCCTGTAAAAAATAGCTTATCAAAGATTGTTTATTTTGCTTTAAATTTTGTCATAAGTGAACCATGTCTTAGTTAAAAAAATATTCAAAAGAAATAAAAAAAATTCTGGCTAAAAATAGCTTTATACGGTCTGATTCGCGAAATTCCTGTGAAAAATATGAATTTTGATAATGTTTTTGAAATCCTTCTACAAAACCCAAAATTTTGTATTTATCCTTCGGAAAAATGTTTTTGTAATCTTCTAAAGGAATTTTAAGTAAAAATGATAGCTCCATTCAGCAATATTTGTTTATTCCATAATAAAACTTGATTTCTAGTTTTTTTCTTCTATTTGTCTTTAGCAAAGTTTCCCAATACTACTAGTAAGCTTCTATAGCACTGTGTTTTGGAAAAAAAAAATTGCTCTCGTTTCTTCATGCCATGCCAATAGAAAGCAAGGCGGTCTGAGCCACCCAAACTAATATTTTTCTCTTCTGGGAATAAAACAAAATGCCCTTAGCCCTTCCAATTTTGATAATATTTGGCTCCATCGACTCTGTGTTGCTTGTGAATATCGTTCAACATGGGCAGCCTCAGCATGGGGAGACGGAGGTGGAGGCTTATTAAACGTGTTTGAAAGCTTCGACTAGGTTGTAACCTTAACCTGGATCGTCCCTCAGACTGCATCTTGGCTACCAAATACCAAGAATAGCCATAAACGTATTTAATGCCAACTGAAGAGAGAATTGATGGCATAAATTGGATTTTCCAGCCGGAAAACGGCCTCATAACCTTTGCAAAATCCTATGAGGAATGGTTTTTGAACAAGTAAGGACATGTCATGGAATGGCCTGCCCTGTACCTTCATCTAAATCCGCAAGAAAATACATAGAAAAGCAATCTAAAATCTCTATTACACGAGGGATCCAAGTCGCTTCAAATTCCAGGCTTCTCCATGTCATTCTATGATTCAGGGGAATTTATTTAAAAAAACGAGCGATTCTCTTATATTGGAGCGTCTTTGACGCATGAAACGGAGCGAGTCCCTGGTAACAGCCAATCAAATGCTTGGAAATCCGGATGATGGGAAAAACCTTTTCACGAACAGCCAATGAAATGCTTAGAAAATGAAGAAACGCAGGTGATTTAAGTCGCTTGAAAATTTTACCTCTAATAGCACTTTAAGAATATGCTTTTACAGGCTAATAAGGAACAAATATAAAATAAAAATTTCCCCAAAAGTTTATTGCTTTTCATTTTATAAACTGCCTTATATGAAGAACGATGTTGCGATAAACTACTCAGGGCTACCATGCAGTTTGTTTTTGAACACCACTTTTATTTAAAGAAAAATATTATTTATAAATTTCGAAGAAAAATACGGAGAAAAGCATTTTTCTTGCAATTGTTGCAGTTACCTACCACGAATTTTTTTCTAAAAAATTAATAGTTTAGATTAAAAAAAAAAAAAAAACTGGTGAGAGTTTTGACTACTGCAATTTCTGCACATGTATTTTATATTTAGTAGGTATTTATTACGGTATTGTTTCATTATATTGTACAACAACAGATATAAAATCTGTTTAAAAGATAAACATATTAAAATATCTTTTCAATTAGAAATTTAATTGGATATACTAGTCTGCGTTTAAGCTTATATATCGTGATTCATTTTCCTCTATAATTTAATTAAATCCAAAGTTGTCTAGGGAAAGAAAAATCTGAACTGTCGTGTTTTAATTATTTATCATGTTTATAATTTAAGTAATTTTTGACAATTGGCTGCAAGTTTTCATGAAAAATTCTTAGATTAAATATATTTAATCTGTTAAAAAGAAGCAACATGTTATATTTTCATTGAATGGCACGCTATTTTTCACTTTCAGCTTGAGTTTGACACAAATTCCTTTAAATATGCGTAGGTGAAAGAAAAGTTGTTAGAATTAATTCTGAAATGCAAAAATTTCAGGAGGAGTACAAATATTTGTATTTTAGACAAAATAAATTTAAGGTAGGAACTAAATAATTATTATTTTGTTTATTTCATGATTGTCGATAAATATGATATGTATGTAATGTTATATACATATTTCGTCATCTTAATATCATCATTGGTATCTTAAATTTAAATATTACATTTTAATAACAGTTATCGTTTAAATATAAATAGAACTTTCTTATTAAACTGATTAATGATTTTTCACGTATATTAGAAGAATATGTATGCAATTAATATGTCATTTAAGAAATACAGACTACACACAATTGATACGTTATTATAAAAATACAGTTATAAATATTTAAATATTTAATTAAATTCAGATTAAGAAAATTGAATATAAAAGTTTAAAATTTTGCAAAAAAAAAAAAAAAATAATAAAAAAAAAAAAATAAAATAAATAAATAAATAAATAAAAAATAAAATAAAATAAAACAAAATAAAAATCTGCATTATTTTTACATTACTTACTATAATTTTTACAGCATTAATTTTTATATTAAAATTTTAAGAATATGAATAGGGGTCGTATCCAAAAACATTACTATCAATTTTCTAGGAATTATTTTTTCAAGTATTACACCTTAACATTTGAATCAAAAGCTTTAAATATAATAAACACAAATAAAAAAATAAACGTAGGTTTTGCTACATGATATTATCTTATTTTTTCAAGATTCGAAATTTCTGACTACACAATCTTTCTAAATCAAGTTAATATTTAGATAAAACCAATAATTAAATATCCATGGTTAATGAACTTTCTAGACCCAGGATTTCGTCCGTTGAGTTGCGTGATATTACTGACAGGATGTTGTTCTCGTTGGCTGAAGGAGCCAAAAAATTTCTATTCTTATCAAACATTTCTTAAATCACACGATAGGACATACATTATTTTTTATCGTTAACTTTTTTATTTTAATTTTAAGGGAAATATTTTTGGGAATAAGAATTGCTCGTAAAAGAAATCATGAGAGAAATTAATAAAAAAAAACAACGTTGGAAATAGTAAAATAATAAAAGATATAGCAAGGTCAAAATTCAAAATGAAAAATGTACTGTGTTTAAAAGATATGGAAACAGGACCTTCTTACAGAAGACGTTACTTTTCTTCGTAAAAATAATAATAAAAAAATTTCATATTAATTTCCACAGTTTTTCAACTCTTTCAAGGGATATGGTTGCAAAAGAGACCACCTAATTTTAATTCTAAAATTCTATATGCAGGCAGAATATTTTAATGAAATTTTGATTTAGTAATTCACAAATTTATTTTACATTAAATTCATCAGTAAATTTTGGTGTCAATCAAACGTTTTATTATTTGGCCTTGTCCTTTAAATATCCTGTGCTTACAGGGTTAACCTCTTTTGTTGTTTTCACATGGTGTCCAGTAAATCCCTGACCCATTTTGAACAACAATAAAATTAAATTAAAAAAAATTAAACAAAAAAAAATTAAAACGGTTTGAGAAAAAAAAATGCACCTTTTGTTGAGTTGTTATTTTAAAAGCAATACATTTTAAAAAATACATTGTACTCAAATATTTCCAAATTTCATATACATCGATTAGGTGGCACTGGTCGGCTGAAAAACTATTTATTAATACTTTCAATATAGCTGCCCTTTGCTGCAGTAATATGATATAGTCTCAAAACAAAATTTGCACATACGCTTGACAATGACTCAGTCGAAATGAACTGACATGAATTACGGATATAATGTTTAGTGTAGGCAAGAGTATGTGGTTTTTGCTAGTACACCTCTTTTTTCAAGTGTCTTTCTTTGTGTTTGCAAGGAATCACAAAGATTTAAATCATACGAATAGGAGACAAGTCCACGTCTATTTGCATGCAATGACACGATCATATGAATTTCCCCCCAATAAATCAGATATTTCGACTGTTCGATGAAATTTGGCACCATAATGCCTAAAACACGATGAACCATTTGAATCTTCCAAGGCATTGTGTATGATCACAAAATCATACAGAATGTCAAGATATCATGTATAGGAAAAATGGACCATTTATTTCTTTTGGTGATATGGCGGCATATACCGTGAATTTTGTCGAATCCATTGATGATTGTACACAAATATGGAGGACTTTAATTCCCCAAACAGCCAATTTTCTTTATTCATAAAGACATGGGGGTCAAAATGGATTTTGTCATAAAACCAAATGGATCTTATAATCAATTTCGCGGCTACCAATCTTCTGAAGCAAATCGCTGGCAAAGATCTGTCTTTGATTGCCGGTACAAACATCGAGAGGTTGACGAGCCTGAATTTTGTATGAAAGCAGGTTTAAACTTATATCCATAATTTTATACTTCGAGGATTTTCCTAGTCCACAATCCCTTGCAATTGTCCTGACAGACCACAGAGGCCACTCTTGGATAGCTTATTAAATGCTCGGATGCTAATGCCAGTGCTTGATGCTATAGCCCTATGTTTCTTGTACGGTTGTCGTTTACACTACAAGTCCGTTTAAATTTTGCATCAAATTTTTAATTGTGTTCTTCGTGGGTCCTTTAGTCACATTGATTTTCGTTTGGAAACTTTGCTTGGTTTTCGCAATACTATACATCAAGCTTTGAAATTCTAAGACTAAAAATATTCCTTATTCCACAGAATATAACATCTTTGCACATCAAACTCACTTCACGACACGTTTCTGAAAACTAGATATTCTGTCTATATGCTTTCAGTAAGTTACCGCCAGTGCCATCTTTCGTCCAAGTTTCAAGCTATTTGAACACAATTAATTAAAAAATATATTGCTATACTAATAACAATGTAGCAAATGGCGCATATTTTTCTCAATTTCTTTTCTTTTTTTTTCTTTTTTTATGTTCAGTCATTTAGTAGACACTATGTAAGTGATCTTATAAACTTTTCATTACTTGGCTCTTGATCTATTTTTATATACACTTTTAAAATTTCGGCTCAACGTTTCACAAAAAGATGATGCAAGTATAGCTGCCACTAGGGAATGGTAAATCCTTTCTCCATCCTTTGGTGCTTTGTTTGAACTATAGTTTAGTAATAGGTTGAACCATAATTTGGTAATTAGTTCAACCATGGTTTGGTAGTAAGTTGAACCGACGTTTGAGAATAGTTTGAACTATAAATTTAGATTGAACCTTACTTTCGAAATAGTTGAATCATGAACGGATTTTTGGTTGAACCTTTCATATAATGTGAGAATATATAAATTTTATTCTTCACAGATAACTGTTTGGTAAGATTAGTAAATTGATTTCTTACCTTGCTCGGCAGCGCAGAAAACCGGGTAGCTTCAGTTGCGTGAATGACGTCCGCCCATAATATCCATCAGCTAAATAGTTGACTGAAAACACTTAGAGAAAAAATATGTTTCGTTGTTTCTTCTATTGCAAACTGTAAAATTAAATTGTAATTAATAGATGTAATTGAAACGCAATCTTAGAAAAAAAATACTTCCATTAGTGATTTGAACAAAGTGAATTATTTAATTTGTGATTCTTGACTAAAATAAAAACGGAGAGAGAGCATTATAGTCTTCTCTTCCACCAGAAAGCAAACAGACAAGTGAAGCTTAAAAGAAAAAAATAAAAGGAAGAATTTAGAGTTCTAAAGCAGGAACAAAGTTCGTTCTTTTAAAACACAGGGTGCGTCTGCTGGAATATGCAGAATAAAAACAAGCTCAACCACTGCCAGATGTGATTCTCTTGTTCAAAATTCAATCTTGGATAAATGATGAATGACAGTTTCAAGTTCTTGAATAAGTAATTACACTGAAGGGATTATTGCGTATCTTTGCGGTTGCATACATCCGAACACCCCCCCTCCCCCTTAAGCCCTGAAGTGTTTATTTTGCATTTAAAATATTTTTTCGATGAATTACAAATTTGGGTTTGGGAAATGGTTTCGTAAGAAGATCGGTGGTCATCACTTCAGACTGGATGTATTGCAGTCTTATCATTTTTTCCTTGACCAGGTGTCGTAACAGGTGGCATCGCAAATCTATATGTTTGCTTTTGTTATGGAATCTGTCCGTGGAAGCAAGCTTGATGGCCGACTGATTGTCGTCATATAATGTAATTGGCAACTTTTGTTGAACATCTAATTCTTTCAATAACCTGATTAACCATCTAATTTCCTGTGCTGCACTGGCGGCAGAAATATACTCTGCCTCTGCAGAGGACATTGCCAGGCACGTCTGCCTTTTAGATTGCCAGAGGATTGCGTTAGTTCCCAATGTAAACAAATTCCCAGACACGGATTTACGATCATGCGGATCGTTGGCCCAATCTGAATCGGCATATGCTCTAAAGACAGGTTCTTCGAAATTTGTATTTGTTAACTTTAGATTGATAGTAGTCTTTAAATATCTGATTGTTCTCTTTACTGCTTCCCAGTCCTTTACTCTGGGATTTTCATTTCTACGACATAGAATATTTACGGCTGCGCAAATATCAGGCCTTGAAACGGTCGATGTGTAAAGTAGTGCACCAACCGCCTGTCTATAGTTTATATTATCTGGTTGGAGATTTTCATCATCGTTCAATTTAACATAACCCGGTTCCATAGGTGTATCGGTTGGTTTAGAATTTTCCAAACCAAATTTAATCATTAATTCATGAATTTTGTTTGTCTGATCTAGGGTCATTGTGTTTTGGTCAAGACGATTAATGTTTATACCTAAATAATACTTAGCATCGCCTAAGTCTGTGACAGGGTATTCTTTTCTCAATGGTGATATTAGTTTAAAAATGTTTTGATCTTCCCCGGCAATGAGGACATCATCGACATAGACAATTAAATAAATTGTTTCGTTATCTATGGTTCTCTTATACAGGCATTTGTCAATTAAGCTTTGGTTGAACCCTAATTTTAATAGCGAGTTATGTATCTTTATGTTCCAAGCTCTCGCTGCCTGCTTTAACCCATAAATTGCATTTTTGAGTTTGCAAACCTTGTGTTCGGATCCGGGGACTTCATACCCTTTAGGCTGACTCATGTAAACTTCCTCCTTGAATTCCCCATGTAAGAAGGCAGTTTTTATATCGAGGTGTCTAAGATTTAAATTTTTGTATAAGGCCATTGCTAAGAAGATTCTTATGGTTGAATGAGACGCAACGGGAGCGAAAGTCTCATCATAATCAACCCCAAACTTCTGTGAGAAACCCTTAGCTACTAACCTCGCCTTGTATTTTTCTATTTTACCCTGACTGTTATATTTTGACTTAAAAGCCCATTTGCTACCAATGACTTTTGTCCTTGGTGGAACTTCTACTAATTCCCACGTACAGTTTTCTTTGAGTGAATTTATCTCATCTAATGTAGCATTTATCCATTTTTGCCTTTCTACTGGATTTTGTATTTTCATTATATCATCCCAGCACTGTGGATCTTTATTTTGAATATCATATGTTAAAAATGCGAATCTGTCAGGGGGAACCCCCTGTTTGATCTGTTGGACCTACGTGGTAGGTTTTGTGGGGAATCTGGTGTATTGGGATTCGCATCCTGATTATGAATATCATTATCGGTACAACCCCTTTCATCTTCAATTAATTGCATTGTCGGTTGCAAGGTTTTATCAATTAGTGTGTCATTGTTTTCATTTGACGTGTTATCTTTAATTAAATCATTATTTTCATCTTCTAAAAATTTTACTGCACGACTATAACAATTTTCCTTCCGTCCGTGCAAATCCTATATCCCTTACTTCTATTGTAATTTCCGACAAATATGCCCTCTTGTGCGGAATCATCTAACTTTTTTTCTGTGAGATTTATGAATATATGCATATGCACGGCAACCAAAAGTTTTAATGTTAGACAAATCTGGTTTACGGCCAGTCCACATTTCATATGGAGTCCGGTCGCAAGACGAAGTTGGGAGCCTGTTTTGAATGTACGTCGCAGTACAGATGGCTTCCCCACAAAACGAATTAGGCAAACCGCTTTCCTTAAGAAGACAGCGTCCCATCTCCACTAAAGTGCGGTTTTTCCGTTCCGTCACTCCATTTTGAGGTGAGGAGTACGGCACGGTGAACTGATGATCAATTTCCTCATTTTTTAGATAGTTTTCAAATTCTTTCCCCGAGTACTCTCCTCCGTTATCGGAGCGTAATGCCTGCACCTTTCTGCCAAATTTGTTGGCAGTCATTGCTATATATTCTTTAAATTTTGAAAATACCTCATCTTTACTACTTAATAGATATACCACAGTAAAGCGACTAAAATCATCAATAAAAGTTGGAAAGTAATGTTTTCCCCCAACCGTAGCTGTTGGCATTGGGCCGCAAAGGGTCACAATGGATCAGCTCGATCGTTTTCGTAGCTCTAAAACTAGCGGTTTTGGGATAAGGGCTATTTGTGAGTTTTGATGCTATGCAAACTTCACAATCATTACTGTGTTTACAATCATCAATTTGAATCCCTGATGCCATATCTTTATCAACTAATTCCTTTATGTGATTAACATTTCTGTGACCTAATCTTACATGCCATTTATGCAGACAGTTTTTCTTTTCACAGTGATGTGTCATATTTACATTTTGTATCGGATCAGGTTTTACCTTACTTTCATATAAGTTGTTATTTACATAACCCTCAAGATATGTTATACCATCATAAGTAATTTTGCACGATTTATTTTCAAATGTAGCTACGCAACCATTCTCAGTTGCTTGTTTTATGGAAATTAAATTGGTCTCTATTTCTGGCACGTACAAAACATTTTTTAATGTAATGGTTTTACTCGTATTGTCTGACATTACAGTATTTAATTTTACAGATCCATAACCGTCAGAATGTAATTCTTGACCGTTCGCAATAGTGACATTAGAGGTAGCATAATTAAAATCATGAAATTTATTTTTATCATTACAAATGTGTGTTGATGACCCCGAATCGACAACCCATAAATCTTTGGAGCTAGTACCAACAAAAAAGGTTAGGTTTTTATCCGCGTGTCTATCCTTATTGAAATGTTTAGTTTTAGAAGTGCTCGCACTTACGTTGTCTTGGGAGCATACAGCCGACCTGTTAGGTGAACTGAAATTTTTGTTTACAAAGTTATTTTGTCTGGGATAATTATTTTTATTTTTCAGCTTCCAACACTGATCGATATCATGCGAATTTTTCTTACAATACTTGCAAAATTTATTTTGTTTTTGCGGATTGTTTTTCTGTATTTTAAACGCGGAGTGTTGAGTTGAGTTTTCATTGTTATATTGTCTCTTGTTGAATTCATCGAGTAATTTTCCTCTAATAAAGTTCGGAGTTAGATCATCATCATTTCTAACCTACATAGCACAAATAAAAGTATCATAGCTGGGAGGGAGAGAACATAGGAGCAGGGCGGCGAGATGGTGATCATCGATTGCCTCCCCGATAGCCGTGAGCTTGTCACGCAACTGGTAAATTTTGTTTAGATGATCTATCATATTAACGGTTTCTGCAAGTATAGTTGAGTATAACTTTCTTAACAAATACAGTTTACTGCACAGATTTGTGCGTTCGTGCGAATTTCTTAGAGCAAGCCATGCTTCTCTGGCTGTTTCCAAATTTTTAGTATGGACGATTTGATCGTCATCTATGAGTAAATTGATTATTGCTTTCGCTTTGCGGTTTTTGTTTGCAAAATCGTCCGTTCTTGGATTCGGCGGTTCATTTATTATTATATCAAACAAATCTTCTTTTTAAAGGTAATTTTCTACCCGAAATTTCCAGGTATCATAATTATTAGCATTCAATTTCTCTATTATTGCCTCCTTTAAAAGGCTCATTTTATATATGTAAATATAATCAAATCGTATATAATAAACAGTTAATAGTTATTATAATAATAATATGAAACTATATAACTCTTAATAATTGTTATTCACTTTCTTATTCATTTGTTTTGTATCTTTTACCTTTTAGAAACAATGAAAGAATTAGCGACCACTTCAGCCGCATAATCTTTTATATGATGTGAGAATATGCAAATTTTATTCTTCACAGATAACTGTTTGGAAAGAGTAGTAAATTGATTTCTTACCTTGCTCGGCAGCGCAGAAAACCGGGTAGCTTCAGCTGCGTGAATGACGTCCGCCCATAATATCCATCAGCTAAATAGTTGACTGAAAACACTTACAAGGAAGGTCTCCATTGGGGGCATACTCAGAATTTTTTGAAAAAAATACGAATTAAACTACTGATGTCGGTAATAAAGGATCAGTGAAAATTAGCGGCGGAATTACATTATTAGATATGTAAAAAAATAAAATAGTTTGGAATAATTGGCGTGAAAAGCTGAAAGCGACGCGGGATTTGGCAAGCAGTGCATTTCCTCGCCAAAAGCAGACGATTTTAACGAATCTGAAAATTGATTTTAATTGACTTCACTGTTAAAAATCTGCAGCATTTACTCCAACGTCAATCCACTACTTTTATAGAATATCTCTCTTCTGACCAATGAGAATGCTGAATGAGAATTACTGCAACGTCACTCCACTACTTTTATAGAATATCTCTCTTCTGACCAATGAGAATGCTGAATGAGAATTACTGCAACGTCACTCCACCGCTTGTATATAATATCTCTATCCCAACCAATGAGAAAGCTCCATTTCACGGCCAAGTAACCGTTTTCTATACAAGCAAGGGAGTGCGTTGCGGCAAAATGCAACAGATTTTTATCTGTGTATTTTTCAATTTGGAACAACTTTAATCAATTTAAATTGTGTTTTAAATGATAAAATATATTAATTTCATTTTGTTATAAGTACATATAAACGTATATGACAAAATTACACTTAAAGTAAAGTAAAAATGCAAAACTAAAATTATTTAAACTAAACTTATTTAAATAAATTGAACATAGAAAGTTTTTTCTTTAAAAGGTATTCACTGATAAAAATCTGTTGCATTTTGCTGCAACGCATTCCCTTGCTTGTATAGAAAACGGTTATTTGGCCGTGAAATGAAGCTTTCTCATTGGTTGGGATAGAAATATTATATACAAGCGGTGGAGTGCGTTGCAACAAAATGCAGCAGATTTTTAACAGTGTTCGAAGCGTAAAAGCGTATTTTTCAAAATTTCGTTTTTTCGCCAACCGGAGATAAATCGCCAAATAAACGAAATTTTCATTAATTTTTTACGGACACTGCAATGAAGTTCCGCCGAAATTTTTTTTATAAACATATATAATTATATGAGAAGAACATTCTGTAATTTTTTCAGATTTTTCTGAGTATGCCCGTATGGAGACCTTCCTTGTTAGAGAAAAAATATGTTTTGTTATTTCTTCTATTGCAAACTGTAAAATTAAATTGTAATTAATAGATGTGACTGAAACGCAATCTTAGAAAAAAAAAATACTTCCATTAGTGATTTGAACAAAGTGAATTATTTAATTTGTGATTATTGACTAAAATAAAAACGGATTGAGAGCATTATAGTCTTCTCTTCCGCCAGAAAGCAAACAGACAAGTGAAGCTTAAAAGAAAAAAATAAAAGGAAAAATTTAGATTTCTAAAGCAGGAACAAAGTTCGTTCTTTTAAAATACAGGGTGCGTCTGCTGGGATATGCAGAATAAAAACAAGGTCAACCACTGCAAGATGTGATTCTCTTGTTCAAAATTCAATCTTGGATTAATGATGAATGGAAGTTTCAAGTTCTTGAATAAGTAATTACACTGAAGGGATTATTGCGTATCTTTGCGGTTGCATACCTCCGAACAGAACCATAGTTTAGAAAAAGACGAACCATAAACTCTATATTTGACGTTACTCATTCATTTTTGTGCAGATAATTCGAAGCTCTTGTTTTGAAACTGAAATAAAACAAATTACATACTTATTTTTTTAACTTAATGATAAACTCATATAAGTGTATAAAGCATTTAATTTTTTTGCAAACACAAATCCAATTTGAAAAATTCTGTCTATGGGATTTTATCTGCCGACAATTTAACTATTTTTACTCACCTTAAAATTTTATAAATTCGAATTTTATATAAAAAAACATATTCCTTTCAAATTCAAAATACATGCTTTAAATTTTCTTCCACCAAAATTTAAGAACGTTACTTATATTTAGAGTGTAGCGTTTAAAATTTAAATGACTGTTTGTCATAGCTCTGAAACAGTAATGTTTTTGCAAGCCATTTAAAAAATACTTATCAAATTGAAACAGTATATTCTGTGCATTCTTTGATGCATTTTTATTACGTAAATTTTTGAAACTTTTTTCAAACTATAAATAATTTTAAACTTGAAATCCGGTGTGTTTGATCGAAAAAATCTATTTTGTATATCGAAATTATTATTTAAAAAGATACTAAAAATTCAGCACTCAAACTTCAGCTGAGAATTAAATTTCTTGCATTTGGAAAGCATTAAGTATAAATTAAGCATATGTAAGCATATATCTGATCCTTCCCTCCTAAGTAACAATTTTCGAAGGTTATATAATTTATTTCAACGTATTTTTCAACCTTTCTCAGCTAACGTAAGCATTGCTCAGACCTCCCCACTCCCTATTACATTGTTAGTAAAAATAAGAAAATCTTAAAACTTCCCCCTTGAATACTTACTTGAATGCTATGATTGTATTGACATTGATAAAAGTTTTAAATCATATTTTCATTAGTATGTTTTGTTATCTTTTATTTTAGTTTACGCTAGAGATGAGCGAAAATTATTTTTCTCTAATTTTAATATTAACTAGCTAACATGTGTTTAATTAAACAACATACTTATATAATACATTTAAAATGCACGTGAAAATATTCACTACATTCGAATTCTTCGCGAATATAAATAATATATTGAAAATACTTTCAGTTACAGCTACTTAGTAAAGTGTAATTCATAATATCAGTGCCTAAGCCAGAAAATAATTACTACATTTAATATACGATACGCAAAATATAAAAAATGAAAATAAATAAATCCAACCACGTATAACACAAATAGGCCTGATACACACAGATACATAGAAAAATTACATTTTTTCAACATTAGACAAAAATAAAATATAGTTAAGGGAACATAATTTATACACAAATTATACTTTAGAAATATTAATAGATCATTGTATAGGATTAAGATTAAATGTGACAAAATAAAAATTCCTTGTTATTGCTCTTATCCTACACGTACATGGCAGATTCAATGGGAAAATTTGAAATGCGGAGGATTTTTTCAATGTTAATATTGAGAAAAGAATAAATGTGCAGAACTATAGAATTTAAATCAGAATGATTATTTTAAGCAGAAAGAGAACGTTAAACTTATTAAATTTACACAGAGGTTTGTCAATCAAAGATGGACTTAAATATGAGCAAGAGCAAGAGATATGAGATAATTAATTTCATTATTCAGAGTAGAACAGTCAGAATAAATACGTAGAGTACTAAAAACAATTGTATAAAATTATGGCACTTTATATTTAGGAGAATGAATACATACAGCAAAAGGTTTTCTATGAAAACCTTTTGCAAGAGGTTGCCAGGGAACCGATCAGGGTGTTCAGATACCAAGACACCAAGATAAAGAATACAATTGTTCTCATCAACTTCAAGAATAAATTGAATCCAAGGATCAACACAATTAACAAGAGAAATGAGATTAGAGAAATAGAGCTCAGAGTGAATTAAGATAAAAGTATCACTAACACAGGATTCGCACACTCCTTATATTTTTTAAGGACTCTGACACCACTATTCATTAGAAGAAAATTCATATTTAAATTTATAGAAACAGAATCCCTTACCACCACCTTTATTTTCAAATTTCGAATGTTTTTCCTTCAGTAAAATACTTTGAATATAATGTTAAATTTTAGTGGTAAGATTGTGCGAACTCTGTAACATACTTACTCCAAAAAGGAAATTTATTTAAACTGAAGAGTCTTTCTTCAACAAAATGCATATAAATATCCAATAAAAGAAAAGACAATGGATTATCCATGGACAAATCATCAGTTTGAGAATAGAAAGAACTATTAAACTGGGGCGCGTTTTGCCTGACACAAATACTAACTAACTCCAGAATCTCGTCAATCTCCAAAAAAGAATAATGAAATTCGCCCAGCAATTCTTTTCAAATAATCATTTGCTGCTTGAACAGACACATTATTGAAAATTAATTTAACATCAAAGGAAACCATTTTATAATTTCAAGGAAAAATACTTTTACAGGGTTCGCACACTCCTTATATTTTGTAAGGACTCTCGCACCACTATTAATGACAAGAAAATTTATATATAATTTTTAAGATACAGAATTCGGAACCACCTCCTTGATTCGCATTTTTCGCAATATTTTTCTGAGGTGAAATACAATGAAAATACTGTAAAAATTTAGTGGTAGAGCTGTGCGAACCCTGTTTTAATTTTATCAACAAAATCAACAAACAGTTTTTTATTGTGTGAAAATTAATGAAGATAAAAAAGCAAGTAACTTAGAAAGGAACTTCGCAAGTTTATAAGAAGCTGCACCAATACTGGAAACTATAGGGCGAAAGGAAAGAGTTTGTGTATTGTCCTTAGAAGGAGCATAGAACCGAGAACAATTAGCGATAGATGGAATGTCCAGACGTTTAGTGTTATAATTAAGAAAGGCAGAATTTTTAATTATTTCCTTGATATCACATAAATGCTTAATATAAAGATCCTCCTTTAATTTGAAATAGGGACCGAAGTTTAACATAGATTCCACATGAGAAATATAATCAGATTTATTGAGAAGAACAATTTACCGTCTTTATCGGTTTTAGTAATAAGAAGCTTAAGAAAGGAATTATGTTCACTGAGAGCAGATAGATTTCTGAGAAGAAGAAGGATTAGACTTTATCAAAGATTTAATATAAGAAATATGACATGAGCGAAAAGGTAACGAAGAGAATTGAGTTGACCAGAAAAAACTTCACTGTTTAAAAAAAAAATTCAATCAGAGCAATTACGAAATAATTAGAGAAAACTAGAAAGTTTAGAATCATGCGAAAAATTCAAGCTAAGAGCGAAAATCAGGCCGAGAATCAGTAAGAAAATGGAAAGATAAATTAAAAATATATTTTGGCTGAATAAGAGAAATACCAGGGGCTGGAGAATTAAAAGCCAGAAGAGACGACAACTTTTTGTTTAAAAATAGCATTGCGACATATAGACTTGTAATTGAAGTAAGCAAAAGTCCGTTTCTCAAGGAAAGGGAAGCAAATAACAGTTTTTCTTAACTGTAAATGCATAGAATATAACTCATATTCAATGCACGAAAAATGGACACATGTGGAAACATCTTTATGAAGATGATGGCACTAAGAACAGAAAACTTATTTAAAATATTAAACAGTAGGCATTTTAACACCAATGATTAGTGGAAGAAAGAAGCTTGAAAATAATATTAATTAACTTGGGAATAACGTGTGAAGGTTTACACATTTAAAGAAAATTAAGTTTTGTGAGGGAGTGTCCTTTGTGATAAAGGCACTCTAGCATTTTAGTGAGATCGTGACGTCAATGTTTTAATATGTGTAGCGTGAAAGCGACATCTATCCTTTATTCAACTTTAACTTTCTAGAGCGTGTGTGTCGCCCTCGGTTCTACAGTTAAGTCGCGGTTAGGAGTAATATACAAATTCACTGTGCCGTCTTGCAGCATATAAAAACTATGAGTTGGAGTAAGTGTAGTGAGGAGGTGTGGCGAAAGTCAGCTAGTGTGGTGTGTGAGAAGGTGGCGAATGCAAGCAGTGTGGTGAAGCGGCAGTAGCCCGCAGAGATAGATTGATAGTTAGTAGTGAAGAGATTAGCCTCTAGTGAATTAGATGGTGTTTTAGAATGAGCTAGCCAGCAGCGTGCGCCGAGTTAGTTTATCACGAACGGAGCTACCCAAGAAGAGTGCCGGTGGTAGGAAATAGTTTAATACGTTGAGTATTTTAAATAATAAAGAGTGTTTGTAGCCACGGACTGTCTTATAACGATTTAACCTAGCGATTAGCCAAAGTCTGAACGAGAAGCTGGTTTGAAGTGCCCCGACTGAGTCTAGAGCCGAGGTTGTGAGTATAGTTTCGACTTAATCTCTTGGTATTGTGATTAGTTGTTGAAATTCTCGAACTGAAGCTCTACTCTCCCCAAGTCATAGCTGTTTAAATAAACTGTGGCTTTTATCCTACATTTAGAATTATGTCTTCATTTCATCAACATAACCACCCTACTGTTACAAATGACATCCAGTATGTGTTCCCTCCCGTTGCAGTTTATTCAAAAACCCAGCCCGCTTAAAACGATTAATAAGTGAAGAACCCATAACAAGAAGGAAGTGAAACAAGGCCAGAAAAAAAAAATATATATCAATAACATATAAAAAATAGCAGTAAAAAGGGAAGCAAACCAAAATATAGAACTAAATTGCACTAAAAATAAAAAAATAAAAAGATAGTAAGAAAGAAAAGCTTATACCTTAAAAACGTGGAAAGATGGATAATATGGTTGGATAACATTGTTTATATTTTATGATGATTTTTAGAATTTTTATACTTTTAATTATAACTTATTGTAAGTTTTTTCCGTATTTATTTATGTAAGAGGGGTTGTCTGAATATTAACTGTTATTTACTAAAAAATATAGCGTACCTCTTTATCATTCTAAACATTAATAACAAAAATACTAATCGGTGAAATGAAATACAGTTTTCTGCAAAAGAATGAAGAAATCTGGGGTTTTTTACGGTATCTCAAATGTACCTGAACGTCAGATCTGTTAGCAGCACGAAGGATGTCGAGCCTATACTCGATTTCTCTCCTTGCAGTATAACAGTGAGAATTGTAAATTGTATTCTTTCTTTAACACTAGAACCGCGGGAAAATCCATTCAAGTTTTATAAAAATATTTCTCACTAGAATTTTCATTTAAAACTGTTTAGGTTATTTATTGAAAATGTTTTTTCTCAGCATATGTGTTGCTTTTTTATTAAGAGTTTTCTGGTTCGAATCGACATCTCTCCATATGATACGGGTCAAAATGACCCGTCGCCGCGGTTCTAGTGTTAAAACAGACATACCATTCGATAGTTGATACCAGAAAAAATATTCTTATAAGGAAAGTTTCCATGCTACGCAAAATCAGAACTTTTTTGGAAAAAAAAACTAATTAAACTACTTATTATGTATGTAATAAAGGATTATGTAAAAAATAAAAAACTATCGAATATTTGGCGTGAAAAGATGAAAGTGTCACGCGATTTCGCGGGCAGAATTTTTGGTCGCCAAAAGCAAACGATTTTAATGCAACTAAAAAATGTTGGAATTTTAGAATGCGTGTAACTGGTATTTAATGAGTATAAACATAAACGATCAGAGAGTTTAATATTATATATATATATATATATATATATATATATATATATATATATATATATATAATATATCATTATATACAGGGTGTCCAATAAATGACTGACCCATTTTGAAAGTAAATAGCAGGGAAAAAAAAACAGTTTGAGATAAAAATGCACGGTTTTCTGTATTGGTATCAGAAAATCAATAAATTTTTAAAAATGTGCTTTCTTGAAATAGTTTGGCATTCGGCCAAAATATGGTGCTGGTGGCATTTCGGCTCATTTTGCAGAGACAAATCTGAGTCTACATGATGAATCGACTTTCGACTTACCTGCAGAAATAGGGTTTAATGACTGAAAAGAGATTTAAAATAATTATGTTTGAACAATGTCTGTTATATTTAATAAAAACCAGCAAAATATATATTTTAATCAGTAACAGCTTTTCACACATTTACCATAGATAAATTTTATTCAGAATAGGGTAACACCCCCAGTAATTGGCATGCACCAGTGATTGGCACATTTTACAAACATGTCCTAAAAAAAGATTTATATCCAGTCTTTTAAAATTTGCAGAGTGGAATTTGAGCATACATGTTGAATCAACTCTAGACTCACTTGCTGAAATAGAGTATGTTGGTTGGAAAGAGATTTAAAATAATATTTATTATTGAACAATGTCTATTACAGTTAACCTCCCCAGTTCTGAGACAAATATCACATGGAACTAGAAAAACTAGTTTAAAATTACTTTAAAATATCTTTAAAGATGTATTAGTCTATAAATGAATGCTTATGATATGCAAACATTTACTTAAAAAGCCTGAAAGTAATTTTAACAATTCTAGAAACATTTAAATTAATTTAAAAGATCTTCTTTAATGTCTCCTCCAGGCGACATCAGTACTGAGGAGGTTAATAAAAACCAGTAAAACATATTTTTTAATTAGTAGCAACCTTTCATACGTTTATTCATAAATAAATTCTATTCAGTAGGGTAACACCCCAGTAATTGGCATGGACCAGTGATTGGCACATTTTTCAAACATGTCCTAAAAAAAGATTTATATCCAGTCTTTTAAAAATTCAAGACCATATATCAGTTATATGCTCATTTACGTTAAAGATTACAACTTTGATTTATTTTACAAGATGACAATAGAGCCTAGGAAAGAGAAACAAATCTGGCTTGTATCAAATTAGCCATTTTGTTGCAAATTCTTGTTCTTTGGCTTAAGGAAGGCATGCTTTTCAATTCATTATTATCTGATTTATAATATATTTTAAATTTTAATTGACAACAGTTTTGTTTAGTTAAAAAGGGTTACTTTAATTGTGCAAAAGTATTTTCGACACAAATATTTGGATTTCTGAATTAATGGTAGTTGCCAATTAATGGTGCTTCAATTTCGCTAGTTCCAAGTAATTGACACCTATTCCAATTACAAGGAATTCGCAAGGAATTTGAGATTAAACCATTTATTTTGGAAGTACTTTTAAAATTATAGACTAATTTTGTTTATCATTTGTTTTTATTTGAACATATAAATTTTATCAGTAATTGGAATCCATTAAAGCTTCATATGACAATTACTGGGGACAGCATGACAATTACTGGGTATTAATGTAAGTATATTGTATTGTTTTAAAGTGTTCACATTTCAGATTAATATGCTGATTTCTTACTCTCAAAAACCTGAAATATGGCATCTTCATCGACAGTAAATTCATTTAAACCGATTAAACCCAATGCAAAATGTAAAGTTTTTTTTAATATAAACATATGCCAATTACTGGATCACAAGGTGTCATACATTGGTGCTCTAGGTGCCAATTACTGGTGATTTCAGCAACTTTTTATAAATATATTTTTATAAAAATACTTTTTCAATTTTTTTTTTTGCTTTTAGTGGGCAAAATAGATGCACAGATATGCATTCTTTGATTTAAAACCCCCCAGGGGGATACCTACTTTAGGTATTCACGGGCTTCACAACCCCGGGGCACCTGAGTGATCTTTCTCCTTTCCTTTTCCTCTACTCCTCTCCTCTTCCTTTCCTCTTTGTTTCACTCTCGTTGTGGTTTCCTCTTCGGAGGTGAGGGCAATTCTGTATGAACCGATATCATCCTGCATATCGACTCATGGAGAATTGTAAACCACCCACGTGTTGGCCGTGCGTGGCGACCCGTGTCCCTGGAAAGGGGGATCCTGGTAGTTGAGGGAAACCAACACACTACTTTGGCCTCTGCTTCAGGTAGACGGGAGGTGCATTTGGTCCCGTATGCATCAATCGGCTGGTCAGCTGACTTTTGTCACTGGCTCTAGGGATCAAGTGATCGAGCAACTACTAGTCATCTCGTTAAGGGTGGAGACTGACATAGGGTTGTCTTGTGACCGTATGGGCCCTGGTTAGCACTGGTGCACGAATGTGCATCCCCTTGTAGGGCTCGGGAGAGGGTGGTGCGGCCGGGGTCTGAATTTTATTACTTTTAAATATGGATGGAATCACTTTTCCTTCTACTTCTCTCCCTAGTGGAGAGCAACAAACTGCACAGACTCTATCATTCACTCGTTTTTTCATCATTAAACGTACTGATAGCATATCTGATAATTCATTTAAAAAGACTTCACCATTTCTTATTGCAAAAACATTCCAGTCAGTGCTGGGGGATGGCCATTCTATCAAAAAACTGCAATCTGGGGATCTACTAGTTGAGGTTTCTACAGCTAAACAGTCACAAATTCTTTCTAATTGCTCTACAATAGGCACCTTTTCCGTTTCTGTACAAGTACATAAAACTCTAAATACAAGTCGTGGTGTTATATCTGAACCTGATCTGTTATTCTCTACTAAAACTGAACTTCTAGAAAATTTAAAAGACCAAAATGTCGTAGATGTACGCCGTATCACTATCCGTCGCAATGAAGAAATACTACCCACTAAACATATTATTTTAACCTTCAATAGTCCCAATTTACCAGCTAGAATTAAAGCTGGCTATCTAAGCTGTCCAGTTCGACCATACATACCAAACCCTATCAGATGTTTCAAATGCCAGCGTTATGGCCATACTAATACTAATGGCCAATGTCGTGGATCTCTTACCTGCGCACGTTGCGCGGAAGTCGGTCACGACAATAAAACATGTGAAAATTCCGTACGCTGTGCAAACTGTAAAGGCGATCATACAGCATATTCCCGCAAGTGCCCTAACTGGAACCGTGAAAAGGAAATAATTACTATAAAAGTTACTCAAAATTTGTCTTATCCTGATGCCCGTAAACTAGTTGAAAATAGAACCCCATCTGTCGGAATTACCTACTCTAGCTTACTCAAGAAGCAATCAACAGCCGTAAGACACATAAGTACACAAACTGATTCTCAATTTCCATCCAGTAAATCAACTGTAACACAATCAACCAGTACTCATGTTAAAGAATCGACCAACACCCCATCCTCTGAACCGGTAAAAATTGACATAGAGAAGAAACAACAGAAACCGACTGCTCTATCCAATAAGTCATCTCAACCCCAAACTAAGACAAAACCTGCCATTAATACCAATATTCCACAGAAACCTGATGCTCCCAGAAAACATAATTTAAAAAAACCTCCTATACAAACCGTTAAAAAGAAAACCTCAACTCCAGCCTCTCCACAATGGAAGACTGCTGGAAAGGGGAAGCGAATTTCTGGCATCAACTCAATCATAAGAAATATTAAAGATCCGAAACAGCTCCAGAAGTACGCGGACGAGGCTATGGAATCCGAGCCCTATAGCAATGACTCGGATGTTGACGAAAATACTGTATTTGAAGAATTTGTACCTGATAACTTAGAAAAAACTAAATCTACTCTATCTGCAATACCCCCACCAAAAAAGAACAAAATCTCAAAAAGTCAGACAAATTCACAGAAAAAAGACAAAAAAAATCAAAGAATGGAGGATGACGATGCTATGGATCTTCATCCCGAACCGGATGAAATACTGGACGACGGAGACAGTAGCATGTCTACTGTTTCTGATCAAAATGACATAAATACAAATATTTAACTCTCGTAATTATGAATAATATCATCTCATGGAACTGCCGTGGTTATCTTAATAAACATGACGAAATCCGGGACATTCTCTCTGACCATCAACCACTCTGCTTAGCTCTACAAGAAACTCACCTAAAACCAAATGACAAAGCAAAATTACGCAATTATGCTGCTTACAGGAAAGACTTCACTGGTAGTGATAGGGCCAGTGGAGGCGTGGCTCTCTTCATATCTCGCAATATACCCCATTCCTATATCAGTTTAAATACTAATTTACAAGCAGTTGCTACTCGTGTGCACATTAACCGACTAATAACTATTTGTACTATATACCTACCACCTAATATGTCTATACAGTCAGCACATCTAGATAATCTTATTCTTCAACTCCCATCTCCATTCATCATCGTTGGCGATTTTAATGCTCATAGCCAACTCTGGGGTAATTCTGACAATAATGCACGTGGTGATGTTATAGAAAACCTTATCTCTGACAATGGCTTATGCCTGCTCAATAACGGTGATCATACTTACTTTCATGAACCTACCCGCACCTTTCATGCCATAGATCTCGCTATCTGCTCCCCATCCATTTATCCTTATTGGAACTTCTGGGTTTCTAATGACCTCCACGGCAGTGATCATTTCCCTACTTTTATCTCGCTGACTACTCCTCACATGGATTCTAATAATTGTTTTAAACGCTATGTATATGACAGAGCTGATTGGTCAACATTCACAGACAATGCTA
The DNA here is from genome assembly GCA_964019185.1 of Maratus speculifer. NCBI lineage: Eukaryota > Metazoa > Arthropoda > Arachnida > Araneae > Salticidae > Maratus > Maratus speculifer. The sequence goes on from OZ025299.1 coordinate 227,617,276, forward strand.
AAATAACAAGTGATATGATAGCGGGTGACATTGACGATGCGCTTGATAATATCACCCAGTGTATTATCAATGCTGCAGATATTAGTATTCCAAAATCACATTCTATACCGCGGCACAGAAAACCATGGTGGAATGATGAATGCCGAAAGGCAAAGAAAAAGCAACAGAAGGCTTGGGGCATTTTCCGACGCTACCCTAATAATAATAACTATCTCGCTTTTAAAAAAGCAAAGGCTCAAGCTAGAAGAGTGCGCCGTCAAAGCCAACGTGAATCTTGGATTCAGTACATCTCCAACATCAGCGCCAGTACATCAAGCAAAGAACTTTGGAAGAAAGTGAAAAACTGTATGGGACTGTATTCAGAAAACCGCATCTCTATCTTATATTACAATGGACAAACAATAGCATCACCCCATAATATTGCTGAAACAATAGCAAATACACTGGCATCTAATTCTAAATCAGACTCGTATCCAGAACCTTTCTTATCATATAAAAGACAAGCAGAATCTACCAACATAAATTTTAAATCTCGCCATTCCTATGAGTATAATCTACCTTTCACAAAACCTGAACTTCTGCGATGTCTGCAAAATAGTCGTTTATCAGCTCCAGGACACGATGGCATCACTTATACCATGCTAAAATATCTTTCTACCACCTCTCTCAATAACCTTCTCACCTTTTACAATAGAATCTGGATTGAACATTCTTTTCCTAAAGCCTGGTGTAAAGCTATTGTCATTCCATTCCCAAAACCAGGTAAAGATCCCAGTGACCCAAACAACTACAGGCCAATCGCACTCTCTAGTAGCCTTTGCAAACTTTTAGAAAAAATGGTTAATTGCCGCCTAATGCATGTTTTGGAATCTAATAATTCTCTTGCATCATTCCAAAGCGGATTTCGTCGTGGTAGGTCCACTATTGATAACCTCATTCTTTTAGAAACTCATATTCGAAATGCTTTTTTAAAACGCAATCATCTGGTGACTATCTTTTTTGACATGATGAAAGCCTATGATAAAACCTGGAGGTATGGCATACTACGTGATCTTTTTAATCTGAACTTTAGAGGTAACCTACCAATTTTTATTAAGAACTTCCTCGCAGTTCGAATTTTTCAAGTTCGAATTGGGAGGTTTCTTTCAAATTTCTATGTACAAGAAGAGGGTGTACCACAGGGCAGTGTTCTGAGTGTCACCCTCTTTGCTATCAAGATTAATGACATCCTGAACCAGTTGCCACCAAGCGTTCAAGGTACACTATATGTTGATGATTTTAATATTCTATGTAAAGGACAAGATATGCATTTTATCGAGAGACAACTACAAATCGCTATCAACCGTATTATTCAATGGACAAACAAAAATGGCTTTATTATTTCCAAAGACAAAACCTCATGTGTGCATTTCTGTAGACGAAGGGATTTGCATCCGGATCCTGAAATTTTCATCGGAACTTATCAAATTGCTATTGTTGACAATGTCCGCTTTTTGGGCTTAAATTTTGACAAAAAACTCACTTTCTTGCCTCATGTTTTGCAGCTACGAAAAAAATGCGAGCACTCTCTCAATTTAATCAAGGTGCTTTCCAACACATCTTGGGGAGCAGACCGTAGTTCTCTCCTGAAAATTTACCGTTCGATTATCCGCTCTAAAATTGACTATGCCTGCCAGGTCTATGGTTCAGCACGTAATTCCGTTCTTAAAAAAATCGACACTGTGCACCATAGTGCACTTCGCTTTTGCTCTGGTGCTTTTAGAACATCACCGGTTTTAAGCCTTTATGTCGAGTGTAATGAACCAGCACTACACCGTATTCGTGAAAAGCTTTCATTGGATTTGTACTATCGTATTCTCTCTCACCGTGGCCACCCTCTTTGTAATTACATTTTAAATACAGACAACGACACTCTCTATCAACATCGACCATCATGCATTCCTTCATTTGGAGCCAGAATGAGGAACATTATTAACAATAGTCAACTAAGCAATATCAAGGTGAGCTCATGTTCATTGCATGAGTTTCCTCCTTGGAAAACTCTTAATATCACCACACTCCATCCTTTTAAAGACTATGACAAAAAGAACACTGCACCTGTCATATTTCAACAATTATTTGCAGCCCATCGCTCAAAATTCAGGAATTATACCGATATATACACAGATGGATCAAAGAGTAGCAATGTTGTTGGCTGTGGGATTGTCTGTGATAATACCAATTTTAGTTACCGGCTTCACCCTTCAGTTTCTGTGTTTACGGCAGAGTTGATTGCGATAGAGAGAGCCATGTTACACATTTCACACCATCATAACACTTCATTTATCATTTATACGGACTCAAATAGTGCTATTGACGCAATTAAATCATCTAACAAACATCCTTATGTCTCATCCATCCTGAATTTTTATGATAAATTAACAAACCGTGGCTGTAAAATTTTATTTTGCTGGGTACCTGGACACATGGGTATTCCTGGAAATGAAAATGCAGATCAAGCGGCAAAACTTGCTCTTAACCCTTTAGATCATAAGATGCCATTCTCAGACGTTAAACTAATTATAAAACACTTTATCCATCATAACTGGCAAGGTAGTTGGGATACAGAAATTAATAATAAACTGCACCGTATCAAACAAACGATCATTAGCTGGCCTCCAAATTACCCACGGAAAACTGATGTTCTACTGACTCGTCTGAGAATTGGACACACTAGGTTAACTCATAAACATCTTCTATTCCGGGATGATGCACCCATGTGTCCTCATTGTCATTTTGACTGCCTAACCATACATCATCTTTTAACTGACTGTCCGGGCCTCCGGCACTTGTACAGAATATATTTTAACTCATCATCACCTATTTTGACAAACCTCATTGGGGAAATTCCCCATGGGGCACTTTTTGCCTTTTTAAAGCATGCAGGATTTTATTTTGAAATTTGAATTTTTTTCACTACTTTTATTCCTACAACTTGGACCTAGTTATCTGGATCTCTATATAGTTGGATCTTTTAAACTTGCCTAGCTATATCTGGATGGGGTACCCCATCCAGACACCCTGATATTGTTCTTTTTGTCTTTGTCTTGGCGCAGCATGTCCCTCAAGGGATTTTGTGCCACAAAACCCTAAACAACCAACCAACCAACCTTTGATTTAAAAATATTTCCAAGTAAATAGCTTTTTTCTTTGTAATGAAAATTTAAGTAAGTTTAACGACAAATTCTTAATGTGCCAATTACTGGGGACGTTACCCTATGCTTTTTTTAATCGATTAACCGATTTTTTTTAAGTACAATAAATTGAAAATATGCGATAAATACCGCTATTTTTAAACTAAAACAGGGTTCGCTTCGTTCCTGAAATTTTCATATTTTTCAACCGCAATTTTAAAACGACAATGTTTATTTTATAATTCTATTTTAGATGTTAAAGGAATCTTCCATGAAGATTTTTGTTTAAATATACTGGTAGCAAAGCGTGAAAATTTTAGGAAAGGTGCGAGCTTTGCTAAAATAATAGTGATATTTAATTAAAAAAGTTTTGCTATTAAATAGTATGAAATTGCATTAAAAAATTAGTTGTATTAAAAAGCTTTAAATGATGGATCAAGCAAACTCTTCTTGGCCGTACTCGTCCGGGAAAATCTGATAAATGATTAAAACAGTGGTACACAAACTGTGTTGCCAAGTCCCCTGACTAAAAAATAGGGAATGTGACTTCTAAATCGACACATAAAAATATAGCAAATCTTAGGAAAAAGGAATCCATCTATAAAAAATCCTGTCTTAAACATAAAAAATATTAATACCGACAGAGAAAGTAACATACGAAACTACCCGCTAAGACGAAAACGTGGCTAAAACGAAATATTATTAATATATTCATTAACTGAATTCATCCCTACATTATATTCATAGTTTCACATTTAATATATCTAAAAATTTTATCACGAAAGCCACAAGTAATTTTAAGATGTCTTTTGCATGTACGTCTCCCCCCCCCCCCCACCTCCTACTGTAAACGCATCTACGCTGAAATGGAAGGATACATAAAAAGAAAAAATAAAGCAACGCATACCATTTTTTATATCCTGCGAGTCATCTCTTTTCAAATTTTCATTGCAAAAAGCATCACAGATCCTGTAATACCTTTTTCGTCCTGCCCCGCTTCTATATTATTCTGTATGAGGAAAAGAATGGGAAAGAAGATTTCTGAAAACATCTCCTGTATATGATTTGGAATAAGGAACATTAATAAAAAATAATTCTATGAACTTTTTAAAAATTATATATAGGAATAAACACCAATGTTCAAGTTATTTAGTAATATATGAATTTAGAAAATTGCATAAAATCAAAAGTTTTTGAAGGAGCATTTTTATAAAAATATATTTATAAAAAGTTGCTGGAGTCACCAGTAACTGACACCTAGAGTACTAATGTATGACACCTTGTGATTCAGTAATTGGCACATATTTATATGTAAAAAAAAAAAAAAAAAAAAAAAAAAAAAAAAAAAAAAAAAAAAATTATACTTTGCATTGGGTTTAATCGCTTTAAATAAACTTACTGTAGATGAAGATGCCATATTTCAGGTTTTTGAGAGTAAGAAATCAGCATATTAATCTGAAATGTGAACACTTTAAAACAATACAATATACTTACATTAATACCCAGTAATTGTCATGCTGTCCCCAGTAATTGTCATATGAAGCTTTAATGGATTCCAATTACTGATAAAATTTATATTTTCAAATAAAAACAAATGATAAACAAAATTAGTCTATAATTTTAAAAGTACTTCCAAAATAAATAGTTTAATCTCAAATTCCTTGCGAATTCCTTGTAATTGGAATAGGTGCCAATTACTTGGAACTAGCGAAATTGAAGCACCATTAATTGGCAACTACCATTAATTCAGAAATTCAAATATTTGTGTTGAAAATACTTTTACACAATTAAAGTAACCCTTTTTAACTAAACAAAACTGTTGTCAATTAAAATTTAAAATATATTATAAATCAGATAATAATGAATTGAAAAGCATGCCTTCCTTAAGCCAAAGAACAAGAATTTGCAACAAAATGGCTAATTTGATATAAGCCAGATTTGTTTCTCTTTCTTAGGCCCTAATGTCATCTTGTAAAATAAATAAAAGTTATAATCTTTAACGTAAATGAGCATATAACTGATATATGGTCTTGAATTTTTAAAAGACTGGGTATAAATCTTTTTTTAGGACATGTTTGTAAATTGTGCCAATCACTGGTGTATGCCAATTACTGGGGGTGTTACCCTACTGAATAGAATTTATTTATGAATAAATGTATGAAAGGTTGCTACTAATTAAAAAATATGTTTTGATGGTTTTTATTAACCTCCTCTGTTCTGATGTCGCCTGGAGGAGACATTAAAGAAGATCTTTTAAATTAATTTAAATGTTTCTAGAATTGTTAAAATTAATTTCAGGCTTTTTAAGTAAATGTTTGCATATCATAAGCATTCATTTATAGACTAATACACCTTTAAAGATATTTTATAGTTATTTTAAACTAGTTTTTCTAGTTCCATGTGATATTTGTCTCAGAACTGGGGAGGTTAACTGTAATAGACATTGTTCAATAATAAATATTATTTTAAATCTCTTTCCAACCAACATACTCTATTTCAGCAAGTGAGTCTACAGTTGATTCAACATGTATGCTCAGATTCCACTCTGCAAATGAGCCAAAATGCTTATGCCTATAAAAACTAGAGTCATGCCTGTATTTCGAAAGTTTATTGTCGCCAGCGCCTTCTTTTGGCAGAAACTCAAACTATTTGAAGAAAGTGCATTTAAAAAAATTATAGATTTTCTAATAACAATACAGTAAACCGCGCATTTTTATCTCAAACCATTCTTTTGTTATTTACATTAAAAATGGGTCAGTCATTTACTGGACACCTTGTATATATATATTGCTTGTTACTATAGTTATTTGATTTATCAGTGGAAAAAATATTTTCATATATAAGAAAATCATATTGAGAAAAAATATTTTCATACATTTAAGTGTATTAAAAAAAAAAAGCCAGATGTTTCCATAGCAACACAATCGAATTGACAATGCTCAATTGGACTTAGAGCTTCAAACAATTTTAATTAATTTAAATTATGAATTTCTTTTTAAATCACAAAATTTTGATGGTTAAATTTGAAAATAAATACATATAAATATCGATATAACAGAATTATACTTAAAACGAACTAAAACTAACAAAACTAAAGTTATTTAAATTAAATTTATCAAAACGCATTCATCATAAAACTTTTTTTCCTGAAAGCGTATTTGACATAAAAAAGGTAAATGAAATTGTATTCCATCGCCAAAAGGTAAAAAATCGCCAAATAACGATATTTTTATTATTTTTTTACTGACGCTGTATTGAGGTTCCGATGATTTTTTTCTTTAAACGTATATATCCTCATAATAAGAACATTTTGTAATTTTTTCAAAATTTTCAGAATATGCATGTATGGAGACCTTTCTTGTTAGATTTCTTCATTATTTTGCAGAAAACTGCATTCCATTTCCCCTGCTAGTATATCTGTTACTGTAGACTCTTGACGAACTGGAATCGAGCAATCCGGTTTGTGGATTAATAAAGACAAAAAAAAAAAAAAAAAACACGCAATTTTGGATGAATTTATTATATTAATTTTGCGTGAAAATTAGTAAAAAAAAAAAAAAAAAAAAAAAAAAAAAAAAACTATGATTAAGAAATTATAAAGGGTAATGATTTTATCTGACAAAATCTGAGAAGATTTTAGAAAGTTGAAATTTTTTGAAAATGGGAACGAAGAAGCAGTGCAACAATGGATAAGGAAAATTTGAAATAGAATGTTACGGAGTTTTAAGTGACGATGACATTTTGTCGCGTATCGCTTGTGGTTTAGAAGAAACAAGGAATTTCAAAGAATGTCTCAAAAATTAAAATCTTGTAACACATAAAAAAGTAACTCACAGTGACGCATTTAGTACACATTGAGGATTACTAATTACTTGGAATAAGAATATGAAAGAACACGTGCTAAATAAATAATGTTGAGAAATTTGTGTAATAAAATTCAACTAAGTGTAAATTAAAGACTTAAACAGACTTTTTTTATATCATTTTTCCCAAAACAGGGAAGTAAACTACACTTCTGTTTTTTATTTTGTACTAAATGTGTAACTAAAAAAATATATTTTTTTTTGCTCTCTTTATCCTGTTGTAATTAAATTATTAATGTCCTATTGTATTGTAATTTGACATTTTCTATCCTTTTTCCAATGATTTTCATAAAAATTTCCACAAATTCGATTATCCGGGAGGTTTCCCAACAATCCCGGTTAATTGAGAGTCTACTGTATCAATGTTTAGAACAGTATCAATATTTCTCGGACATTCTGTACTTTCGTATAAGCTTAAAATATTTCTCAAGAAAGGAAAATGAAGAAATTTTCATTTTCTTAGAAAACAAGCTAAGTTCTCAAAATCTAACTCGATAATAAAGTTGCCTTTCAAAACGATTTTTTAATGATTTAATGGGATTTAATAATTCTAATTTAAATTATTTTTTATTTGAAGTTATATATTGAATTTTTCAAGAGTTAAAAAAAAGAGCCAAAAATTATTAACTGACAAGACAAATAAGATGTATTTTAAAATGTACACTTTTAAAATGTCCGTAGGTCCCACCAGTGGCCGCGAGGTTCTGACCTCCAAACTGGTAGACGGTAGGTGCTGGGTTCGAACCCAATCGCGACCGTCGGCCTAACCGTTCGGAGTTTTCCGTGGTTTTCTTCTAGCCTTGCGTAAATACGGGATAGGTTCCCTTAGAAAGACCCCCACGGAGGGCATCCCACCCCATAGGGCCTATATCCCATTGCGTAGATAATTGGCCGACATATATACAAACATACAAACAATAAAATGTCTGTAAAAACACAGAAAAAAACAGACTCTAAATTTACATTAGTTCTCGATTAAAACATTCGATCGAGTTTTTCAGTCATCATTTTACCGATATTTCCCTTATATTATATTTAATTCTCTATAGGGATTTCGTCTTTGTTCAAAGATATTTTTGTCTTTGTTGAAACCTTTAATTCAAAATGAAACCAATAAAATTATTCTGCAATTTTATAAGAAATATTAAAAAAGGAAATTTTTCTTTCAAAATTGTTTTTTTTAAGTTACAATAATTTAGAAAGGGAAAAATCATCGCCTCGATGATAGTGGTTATTTTCTTATCGCTGAATCTTAAATACATATTTTGAACAAGGTAACAAAAGTTCCTATATTACAGTCAATAGAGTATTCTTCCCCTGCCTAGAGGTCCCGGATTCAAACCCCAGGACGGCTAGTAACAAATTGTGTAGAAATAAATGATACAGCAGTTCGAAATTACTCGATAAAACTCAAATTCTTTCAGGCTCATTGAAGATTGGTTGATTTACCGAATGTGAGAATTAAATGAAATTTTTATCATTAAAAACAAATTTACAGAGTCTTATGAATTTTAATAATGTTAATTTACAGAGTTTTTTGTAAATTGATCAAATAATTTCTCTGTTATTTAACAAAATCTCTGTTTTCCTAATCTGTATAGTTTAACATAAGACTTAAAATAATGGATTACTCGTAGATTCTTTGTAATTCACAGAAATATTTTTAAAACAGTGCATAATCTATAATTTACTATTTATTCGGTAGATATAATTTATACAACAGTCCCATCTTACAAAGTGTTACAGTATATCTGCTGTATATTTTTGATAAATTCAAAATACTGAGTTCTTCGTTTTCATAATTTAATGTATTGTTTACGCTACATGTTTCAAAAAGGGCTACAAAATGAAAAAAAGATTAATTGAAAAAAAGTAAAATTGAAAAATCTAAATGTTTGAAAAAACAATGAGTTTTGTCAGATGCTTTAAAAATAGTAAATCATTGATGGAATAGATCTTGGGAAATAAAAAAATAAGTATTTAGATTTTTAATAGCAACGGCAAAAATGAGAAACTGAGGAATTCCAATAACAGCGAAATTTCTTCTGTTATTCTAGACTGGTCTAAAAAAATTAAATTAAGAGATCTTATGGATCAATGAAACATATGTTCCAGTCACAGCTTAATATATGTTTCAAAACAATATTTAGTGATAAAAATCTATAGCTCGTAAAGAACTAAGAAGAAGACCGAAAGGAAAAGTTAAAATCAATTTGTGGATTTTATGGATAGAGAAGGATTAATAACGATTATGAAACCAGACTGTTCTGGAGATTTTTTTTCGACGAAAACTTCATGCTCAAGGAAAAGAGATGGCTGCATGGTCGATAAAATATCATAAAAACGACTCACTGTTTTCTTTTTTTTTTTTTTTTAAATCTTTCTTCTTATTTTTTGTAATGTGTTAGGGAAGGGAAAAATACGGCTTACAACTTGAAAACTTCTTTAACATAGATAATTTACGAACATTCTCAATAATGGTGTTATGTGAAGAGAGAATTAGATATGTTGGATAACATGCTCTTTAGTGATTGAATGTTAATAACATTCAGTCGTGGTATAAAGAAACAGTAAAGAAACATTTTTAAATAATAATAATAATAATAATAATAATAATAAAACATTTAACACATCGGATTTAAAAATTGGAAAATTATGCTTATCCCCTAACACCTCCTCCATATTTCGACAGCTTTATCAATATCCAATGAACATATCTAAAGCTTAGTTTAGGAAGTTTTTATTACACTGTATCACATCAAAATTAGAGTATCAAAATGCACATAAGCACTTTATACGCTGTAGTTTTCAGTCTGCGAGATTTTACATCGGTAATTTGCGAATTAAATAAATCTGTTTTTAGCTGTATTATTATGACATTTTATACTTTTTTTATCAATCGTTTATTTGCAGAGTGTGGAGATTTTAAATGTAAAATATTTCTTTGTACTTTCTAAACATGGTATTATGATTTTATTGACATATTTTGATTGTTGTCGCCATGTTGTGAAGACATGATTTTAAAATCATGTCTTCACAACATCGGGCGAATATTGTTTCATTAACTGCGGGTGTGAATCTCAATAACATTTTTCAATTTTGCATACGTGTAACTCCCACTGAGGCTTGCGCACGACTAAGGGTTGCATATAACGATTAGACTAACTCAATACCTCCAGTTATTGAGACGACCGACAACATCGCACGGATAGTTACCGAGATTCTAGCAAAATAAAATGTGCTGAGTCTCACAGACCCAACCCTCTTGACGCCGGGTTAAATGCATAGCTAATACCTATAAATCGTCACAAACCTAAAAACGCACTAAAAACGTACAGCTTACGAGATTAACGTACAATTTGATGCAATAACGCACAATCCCTATTTTGAATGTCCTTCTTGAATTTTTTTTCATTTATTCACCAATAGGTACATTTCAATTCCACATTTATTGATGAAAAGAAATTTTTGTGGATGGGAGGCGAAAAAATAGGTCGCTTTCTGCAAAGTTAAAAAAAGTGTCATTTTCAGAAAGCTGTAGTGCGCTTAATAATGAGTTTATAAAAACCTTTTTCGCATGAAATTTGTAGCGAATTTAATGATGTTTCTTTTTCTAAGTAAGTGTGGTATACAATACGTTTATAAATTTCGAGTTATAGGCAAAAAATCTGAAAATTTCGTGATTGATAGGCATTGCAAAGAGATATTTTGCTGGAAAACACCTAATTCCTGTTATTATCATTTCTATAAATACTTTAAAAACTTAGAATCTTCTACCAGAATTTTTGCGTCAGTGGTCCCTGACTGGTCTTTATGTAGAAAAGTGGCATAAGTCATACATTTTTAAAGCTTTATAACTCAGTTAATTTTAGTACTACAGGACTTTATTTGTCTTGGCAATGCAATAGGGAACTTTTACTAAATATGGCTTATAAGACCTGGGGACCATATAAAAGTTTAAATTTCGTAATTCTTTAATAAATGCATTTATTGATCCAAACCGCTTTTAAAATATTCCTTTACATCATTTAAAACATTTTTGTAATTGTAACTATACGGCTATGACTAACGGTTTAGATATTAGTTATAGGCCACCTTTGAGAGTGACCACCTGTATAAAGAGAAATAATAATAATAATAATAAAGAGAAGACATTTTAGAGAAATAAAATAGTGCATGAAGAATGTGAAATAAAATCATTTGTTACGCATTTATGCTTTACATCCAAAGAATAAACAAATCGACAATTAGAAAAAAAATACTAATACAATATTAAATGGATAGTGCAAAAAAGAAATCAAATTAAGAAATAATGTTTAAGAATGAGACGGATGGGAAAAAAATGAACAGAATTTTAATAAAGGATGATTTTTAAATAAAGGGGTTGCTGTTTGGATAGAAAATAAAGTGCATTATCACTTTTCTTTCAAATATAAAGTTTTTCATGAAAGAAATTTGATAAACGCTAATTCTCTTTGGATGAAAAAAAAAAGAAAAAATCATATTTTTAAAAAGTATTTTTTTCCTATTAGAGCTGCAAGAAAAGAAGTTACAAAAATAAGTAATGGATACATTAAAAACGATAATTCTATTTATAGCCAGAAAATACCAGCTAAGAAAGTCTATTGTTTTTTAATCATGTTAAAACAAAGGGTGTTATACAATTCGTTTTTGTATACAGGGTATTCTGTTACAGCTGTACAAACTTTAGAGAACGAGAACTCTCCCTTAGAGTACAAGAAAAGTTTAGAAACAATGGTGCTTCTAAAACATTGCTTTTATTGAACCTCATAAAATTGCTAAACGGATGAAAAACGATGAAAAATATTTTAAATCTAAACATTGTAGACATAGGCTTATAAAAGATATTCTATTATTTTAGCACAATCAAACTGATTAGTAAAGAAGTCATACAAATTGAATATTTCCAACTCACCGAAAAATTACCCATGCCAGGAAACGAACCCAGATCCTCGGTTTACAGGGCCAATGTTTTACTGTGTAACTAACTTTCGAGTTGCTATTCCTGACTTTTATTCTGTCGAGCTGTCTAAATGAATGACCAGATGATATGACCAATAACGTTATCTGAGTCAGAAATGCCGGCCGGTTGTCACCCAGTTAGCTTAAACGGTAAAGCAATGTGCCTTGTAGCCCAAAAATCAGGGTTCGACTCCCGGTCTAGGCAATTTTTCGCTCAGTTGGAAATGTTCAGTTTGTTGTAAAATAGGATCGATACAAAAATAGGCAGTCGGTAGCATCGCTACTGATATATCAAGGACCGGTTGCATAAATAAAATCAGAAAGTATACGCAATAGACGGAGGTTATACGCTGTAGGTTTATTTCAGAAACAAAGGGTAAGAAGAGCTTACTTAAAAATTACAGAATGTACCGGGGAGCCGGTCGTTGCAGTAAGGAGAGTTACAAAGTTGGCGCATGCGTATTTGAGCTCTGGTTTGTCATCTGCTCGAAAACTAAAACAGAGCAAAAGATTGATGCAATGTCAATTGGTCTTACTTTTTGGATCATTTTCATCAAACATTTTCGAACCGCAATTGCAAAAATATGTATGATATATGAAATTTACAAAAAATATAAATTAAATGTGCATTTTGTCGCGTATAAATAATTTTTATACTACGAAATTTTGCATGTTTAAATATGTAATGAAAAGTAAAAGAAATAATAATAATAATAATAATAATAATAATAAACAAATAAAATAAATAAAAAGTACAAATATTTATGCCTATAGACCAGATTTCGTTGTTGTTGTTGTTGTTATTTAAAATTATTTACAGTTATTTCAATGCCTAGTATACTATTTTTAACAAAGAGATAATTCTTTATTTCGAAAAAAAAGCGCGAGTGAGATTCGAACACACATAGAAAAAACTCATAACCTGCATTGACTATTGCGCTTGTTAAAGAGTGATATTTTTCCGATTATAAATGGTAGCGCTGTGTAGATTCAATCTCGAATTTCGAGCAGACGATAAACTAGAGCTCAAAGGAGTGTCTAATTTAGCATTAGGAATATTTTTTAAATACCACACTTTTCGAATAGAAAATTTTGCATTATTGAAACATAGAAATCCAGCAATTAAATAATTAGAAAATTTATGCGAATAACGTTGTATCCACCAAACGCCATTCTGCACATCTGAGATTCTTAGCGTTACCGATTTATCGTGTTTAAAAGGTTAAACAATGTTAAAAGAATTTCTAAATAGCAATCTTTGCTTTAGTTATGGTATAAATACCACGTCTAAATAAAAACAAGGTGACTATTCGGAAATTATGATAGATTAGAAAGACTACCATAAAATACAAAATGACAAACAGAACCCGTTTCGGGTTGAAATTTTTAACAACTCGTCATTATCAAAAGTAAACCGTCTCAGAAAGCGGAAAGATCAAGCTTTCGGTCACATATTTACTTTGGATTGCAGGCTTTTCAAATTTCTTGTCCGCAGCACGTCATGTGTGGTAATTTGTATTTTATGTTGATTTTAACAATTTTTTATTTTCTAATTGCGATTGATATCCATTTTTTCATCCAAATTTGATCGATATTTTCAAAAAAAAAAAAAAATCTGATTTATTTATTTGTGCTGTTTGATTTCGCAACTTAACTTTTCATTATATTCGCGGCATCCACTGTTTGGATTCATAAATGAATAAATTCCCGATGTTTTTGATGAAGGCTGTAATGTGTTTGATCATGATAATGCATCTCGTTATCTTGTTCTTACTATACTAAAAAGCAATCTAAATCCAAGATAGAAGACTGGGAGGCGGCAGCACAGACAATCACCTCTAGGAATTCACGGAGGAAAATCTAGGATTAGTTAAATTTCGATTTGCATAGTAAAATGCTATCGGTCTGTCGGTGAATCATAGGCTTATCATTGGGCTTTCCTGCATGCCAAAGTATGAAAACATGGAGTATTGGGAGCAGGAAAATATAATTGTAAATATTTGAGATAACGACTAAAATAGAGGTTTAAGGTGTTTTCTACCAAAATCTGACTTGTTAGTTATGTTACATTGTAATATGCAAATCGAGATTTAACTAATCCTAGATTTTCATCGGTGAACTCGATGAGGTGATTGTCTGTGATGCTGCTTCCCAGTCTACATTTACCCATGCACTGTTAAAATTTTTTAACTTTTGCTGAATCGTCACTCCACAGCTTTTATAGAAAATGATTATTTCACTGTATTATAGAGCATTCTCATTGGTCAAAATACAAATATTCTTTAACTAGCGGTGGAGTGACGATGCAGCAAAAGTTTCAAATTTTTACAGTGTGATAATGTCGAATTCGCGATTTCACTTAAGGAATGTAAGGTCCTTATTAACCACGGCCGTAAAATGCGTAGTCAATGCGTGAAATGAGAGTCAGTCTTGAAATTTGCAAAATAATACTTATTGCAGTGAAATATTTGGCGAATCCTATTTTTGATGCAAGATAAATTAATTTTTACAAAGCCAAGATATTTTAGTATTTTTGAGTTGGCAAATGGTCAGATAAGAATAAAGAAATACCTGGTCTGGGATTCAAAAATAAATAAATTTCCGATATTTTGAATGTAGACTATAATGTAAGTGATTATTATAAAGAATATTGTTATCTTGCTCGTACTCATGGTTTTTAAAGGTACCGTACGAATTCCAGATAAAATATTCGTATTTTGTAAACGAAAAGTATATCTAGTTCAAACATGCAAAATTTTGCATTATTTTAAAAAAGATTTTCCAGAAAATACTGGTACCGAAGAATTTCCTAATCTGGAAACTCCAGGGTCCGTACAAAACTTGTTACTGTAAAAAAAGAAACCCGAATCCAAGGTATTATCCTATGGCAGTGTCGAATAAGCGGTTTTACTCGTCAACGCGCCAAAGGGGAGTCGATATTGAAATTTGTGAAAAAAATTTATTTCGTCAAGATACTTGGCGAATATTATTTTTGGTGTATGAAAAATTATTTTTTACATTATCAAGACATTTTAGGATTTTCGTGTTCGTGAATGGTCTCATAAGAATAAAGGAATAATTGGTCCAGAATTCATAAATGAATGAATTCCCTATATTTTTAATGAAGGTTGGGTTGTGAGTGGTCCTTATAATGAATCATGTTAGCTTGCTCTTACTGTAATAAAAAAATCCAGATCCAAGGTATTATACTATGACAGTGTCGAATAAGCGATTTCACTTCTAGAATGCAAGGTCTTCATTAATCACCCGCCAACGCGCAACATTGGACTGAGAGTCAATCTTGAACTATACGAAAAGAATGTTTATTTTGAAGAGGTAATTGACAAATCTTATTTTTTATGCATTAGAATTTATTTTTTACATATCAAGTTATTATATGATTTTTGAATCGCTAAATGTCCTGATAAGAAAAATGGAATACCGGATTTACCTTTTACCACATCGTACAGAAGTGTACGACTTCAGATCCTAAAAAAACATGATAGTAAACAATTTACGGAATTCATTTTTATCTACATAGTGAAGACCTGGGTGTACGAGATTTTGTTAATTGATGTAGCAAAATAAATAAATAAATCTATCTATTAATCTACATCTACTTATATATATATAAAGCCAGTTATCCAGATTAAATGTAACTGAATGATTTTTCTCTTTGCTAATTAAAGATGTTCTATATAAATAATGAAGATTTTACGTATGTTTAATTTTTCTTTTATTTCATAATAAGTAATTTTTAAAATTATATTCTACATTTTTAAATACAGTGGCTAACAAAACTGTTCAAACACTTTAAAAATTTGCAGTAAAGAGGAATTGCTCTGGAATTGAATTCAAATAGGTAGTTCGTTATTTTCCCACATCATTTCCATGTTATTCTAAATAACACCCAACGTTTTTTAACATTAAGCGATGTTCTTTTTTATCTAAAAATAAAAACTGAAGGAGACAGAGAAAGAACACTCTACAAAAGTCTTCGCAAACCGAAACATTCTCGAATAAATTCATAATTAAAATTATCGTCTGAAGATGTAATTTTATATTTTCATTGTGGTGACATTTAAAAAATCATTTGGGTTTATATTTTGCATGATTGGTCCATATTATTCTATGTATTATTAAAAAAATGGCTCATAGTCTTAAAGAAATTGAAAACTGATTATCTTTCATCATAGTAGTCATAAATCAGATCGAAAGATTGCAAAGTGAGTTAATTTATCCCATTCAACGGCACAGTATGTGATTTAAAGCTTTAAAGCAGATAACTGGATTGAAACAAGATAAGAAAAGGTCGTCTATCTTAGCAAGTATTGTATTCAGACATTTTTCTCCAAGAGGGACTTTTGTAGCTTCCGGGAAATTGCACTATTTGATCATTGAAAATACAACAGCTCAAATTTTCAGGGGGGGATGTCCCCCCGGGTCACCCTCTGAAATCAACGTTGCATTTAAGTTAACGCAACGTGATCAAATATTTGTAATTAGTAAAACTGTAATAAATCTACTTTTAAGGGCAGTAAAAATTGCTGAAGAATTTAATGAAATTTAATGAATTAGCTTGATTATATAAAGGTTCTGCTCACAGAAATTTCTTTGTTGCGCAAAAAACAGAAAGCTTAGGCTTTCCTTCGCAAAATAAATCATAAGTAAACTCGAATCGTATTCGTAATCTCGAAGCCAATTTAACATTTTTGGTCTACGATTGGCGTATAAATGTGTGGAAAAGGAAAAATGAAGAACTTAATTCAAAGAACTTAGTTGGAGCAGGTAAATATAATAGTGGACTTGTCATTGTGTGTGGGTACTTGGCAGTATAAGGGCTAGGTAAATTGCTATTTATTGATAGAATAATGGATGATGATCTTTATTTAAATAATTTACAAGGTAAATAATTAAAATTATCAGTCCAAAATTTGGGTAAAGAAATTTTTTTTGTTTATCGGGGTAACAATTCTAAGCACACAGCTCTCAATGTTCACGTCTGGTTTCAGTATAATCGTCTAAAAATTTTGAAAACACCACATCTATCACCAGATTTAAACTCAAAAGAACACATTTGGAAAGAACTGGAGGTTAAAGTACAAAGACGCAACATTAAAACGAAAAATGAAGTAAAAACAGTAATAATCGATGCATGAAAAAAAAAACATTGTTGCAGAAAAAAACTAATGATATCTATTCCAAGCATGTAAAAGCTGTTGTGGATGCTAAAGGATATCCAACTAAGCATAATTTAACGAACTATAACAATATTTACCAATATGTATCTTATTTTTTGTAAAATGTGCGAAAACTTTTGTGAGGTAACTTTTTTACTATTTTTTAATTATTGATTTCTTCAAAATAAAGTTTTACTATGTTTTAAATTGTTTTACAAAATTTTGTTAAGAATAAATGATACATCTTACTCTTAAATACGAATTCTAAAAAAATAATTTTAATTATTAAAATTAATTAAAATTTATTCGAATTAATTACAATTAATTTTAATTGTATGGACACTTTTGGGAATCACTGTATATATTATGGACGAATTTTGATTATAATATAACGTGAAAAAAAATATCCTAAAAGATGAATGTCTTTCCTACAATAATTCAAGTTTTGGATTATGCATAATATTTGGCCAATGGTTTCTATAATAATGTAAGAGGTGTAGTATCGCTTCCTTTGTAATTTGTCATAAAATCCTATAATTTATTAAAATAGATAAGTTTTATGCAGCAATAAAGTCTTACAGATACAGATTTAGGTACGAAACACTGAAATCAATGTTTAAGAGGAAGAATAGAGATTAATGCATTTGTAAATATTTGCATGAAAATATACAGCATCATATTAATCATAGTCTAAATGTGCGTGCAAATGTATAGCGTAAACCTACCAAATAACATCTACTAAACAAGCTCTATAAGCTTGTCTATACGCACCTATAGATAAGACCTTTTTTTCTCATTTCATCCATAAAGACACTAATAAAGCAATACTGCATAATAAAAGCATTTTTATTTTATTTTTTGTCCTAGCTGATAATGTTAAGGTAGCGTCACAAGTATAAAAGAAATTTTTAAAATACTAATACAGAGAATTGTCAATGTGTATAGAGCATTCGACAAAGCTACCGCTTGCTTTTCAAATTTTTAATTAGATGCAGCGATAATTGCTGCTTTATTATCACGGTTATTTTTCTGCTACATTAACCCGTTGAGAATCAGCATCTTTTACATGATTGTTATTCGTATGGGACCACTTTTTGTTAATTATTTGACTTAGCCTTTAACTAATGTTACCGGTCTCACAGATCACTGCTTATTTCAATTTTCACAGTTTAACTTATTTTATGATTAACTACAAAAATTACCGATTTTTTTTTCATTAGGAACTTTAGTATCACTAGAGACTTTTAAATAGGGTAATGTTAATTATAATTATCTTGTACAAAAAGTTTGTTGTTAAAGTAACATAGTTTATATTGGCATCGGAGTGGGTCATAGAGTCATAGTAGGGGGAACTGGGGCACATTGATACATAAACAGCTGCAAAAGGCGATGCTAGTGCGCTCAACTACATACAGTAAGTCTTGGAATGATTCAGTTGTTTGATGAAACGGGATGGGTGATTTCTTGTTTTTGTAGATTAAAAGTAAATTTGAGTTGTACAATTGAAATGCTATTATACAACTCATTCTTTTTCATTCTTTTTTGTTAGATAAATTATGAAGTATTGGATTCGAGACTCATTTTATTCAAAATGGCTGTATGAGGCACTTTGATACAGTCTTTGTCGGGGCACATTGATACAACCTAAATCCTTTTCTAGTTCATTTTTTCATTACCTTTTATTATTTTTTTTACAATGCACTCCTTAATCCAACCATTTTACGCTAAAAATTTCTAATATTAGTTTTTATTGAAGTGAAATAGCTTTAATTTCTTTATATTAGAACATTTTATAGTATTTTTGCAAAGAGAAGACGTACGAACTTCCCAACATATAGTGCTAGTAGAACTAATTAAAGAAAAGGACGGCAGCTTGGAAAGTCTCAAATTTATATCAATTCTCCAGAGAAAAAAGTATTTTCTACATGAAAACTGTTACGTAAGAGAAACAAGCTGCAGAATAGCATAGGATAATTATATTAAAAACAGAATTTTTAATTTAATTATCTTTTATTTTCTGTTTATAAACCGATTTATAAACAGAAAACTTGGTAATTTTTCATTTTTCCTAAGAAAGAAGATAATGCTGGGGTTGAAGTACCAAATATGACAAAGTTACCACAGCCAACAATCAGACAAGGAACAGCCAGAACATCAGGTCATTATAAATTTTATTTTGATTGCTTTAATATTGCTTACAAATAAAGTGTGGGTGATTTGAATTTTTATAAATAATATAAAATAGTTTGCTAACTATTTTTCTATGAAAAATATACATTGGTGTTATTTTGTCTCCCATTTTTCCTAGACGTATCAAAGTGTATCAATCTGCCCCGGGGATGGGGCACATTGATACAAATTACATTTTTTGATTTTTTTAAAATTACATGCAAAAATAATATATAAAACAACGATTGTACATTTTTATAACACACTACACAGGTTTTGCTAACATCACATGGAAAAACTTGAATTTTCTGCTTTCTAGACACAAAACATTTTTTTTTAGAAAAAAGCTGCATCAATGTGCCCCAGTTCCCCCTACATATCGTATTTCCTCGTAATGACACTCGCAGTTTTATAAAAAAAAATAAAATGGAAATTAAAAATACTAATATTAATTAAAAATCAAATCCTATAACCAAATGCATTTCTTTTTTGGAATATTTTTTTTTCAGATAAATGAAAACACAATCTTTCCTACAAGTGCAAACTTCATTGTTCTCTGTTCAAAGTTTAGATTTTTTGAAATAAAAACTGACAAACGCTTATTCAATGCTAGAAAATGTCAACAGTTCCCAAAATTGAAATATCAGAATTCTGTAAATTTTTCCCTCGACAGAAAGTTCTGTTTAATGTTAGAGTATGGAAAATGTTTTCCTAAATACAACTTATGAAACCCAAGGTTGGTATAAAATCTTCATACAGTAAGTTTCAAAATATATTAACTTTAAGATAAAAATTCTGTTATATGATAAAGACCAGAATTTTTGGTACTTGAATTTTACTTTTAAAACAAATAGTTTAAGAATTAGTTACTGGACAGTTAAAAAGTTACAACGTATTGTATTAAAATCTGACTGTTCGTATTTCTCCATATTTCTAGTAGAACACTGAACATTGAGCGATGAAATTAACGCAACTTAAACTCACGGATCCGATTAAATAATATAAGGTCGAAATTTTAAAATTTGAACTAGTTTCCGGAGTGTTATTATTATTAATTTAATTTTTAATGTTATTTATGCAATGGTGGCAACTAAATTACACCCTTTTTATAGATAAAAGGATAAAAAAGAGAAACGACAAACATTACTAGAATTTTTCTTGCGCGTCTTTCTCATAAATAGAAGCACGGGATTGTATTTTCAGTGTGTCCTACCTAAATAAAGTCACCATGTTTTTCTACCATAGTTATACACGAAACAAAACCATGTAAACGAAATTTTTCTAAAAAAAGACTACATAGAAATGCATATTTATAAGGAGTAATTCACTCCCTGCTCCACTTGGTCTGGATAAAAATGAATGTATAAAAAAAGAGGGAGAAAAAGTGTCTCGTCGAAATAAAGCCTTTACTATTAATAGCCAGTATATCCACCATGCTTATATATGAAATGAAATATATGATGCAATATACCATTTACTAATCTCTGGAAGACATTAGCATCAATGTTATCCCAGGGCTCAATGATGGCGGATTTCATCTGCCACAGACTTGAACTGCCTGCCATTGTCATTTAAAGCTATATGGACGATACCCCACACATTTTCGTGGGAATTTAGATGAAGGTACTGGGAAGGTCATTCCATGAAAGACCTTTAATTATCCCAAAACAATTCCTGGGAGGATTTTTGAAAGGTTATGGAAAGGCACAGTTTTCCGGCAAGAAAATCCAACTTAATCCACCAATTCTCTCTTTAGTTGGCAAGAAATGGTTTTCTGGCAATTCTTGGTAATTGGTAGCCAGGATACGGTCTGAAGGAAGAGGAGCCAAGTTAAGTTTATCACCATAGTGAAGTTTCTCAACACTATTAATAAGTCTCCATCGTGCTGTATTTTGGAGAAAATTTCCTCTCGTTTTCTCATGCTGTGCTAATTGGAAGCAAGGCAGTTTTAACCCTCCAAACTAATTTTTTTCTCATCTGGGAATAAAACTGGATGCCCCTGGCCCTTCCAAGTTTGATGATATTTGTTCCCATCGAATCTGTGTTGCTAGTGGATAGCTTTCAACATGGGCAGGCTCAGAATGGGTTCGTGGTGGCTTATTAATGGTGTTTGAAATCTTTGACTATGGTGGTAAACTTAACCTTGCTCTTTTCTCAAACCGGATATTCTCTACCAATTACCAAGAATTCCCAGAAACCAATTTTTTGACAGCTGAAGAGAGAATTGGTGACCTAAATTGGATTTTCCAGACGGAAAATGGTCCCACAACCTTTGCAAAATCCTCCCATGAATATTTTTGGATAATTAAGGACATGTCATGGATTGCCCTGCCTTATAACTTCATCTAAATATCCAAGAAAATGTGTAGGGTACCGTCAGTAGAACTTTAAATACCAATGGCTGGCAGTTCAAGTGTGTGGCAGAACTGAAGGCCGCCATCATTGAGGCCTGGGATAATATTGATGCTAATGTCTTCCAGGTATTAGTATGCTGTATCATATATTTGATGTTATGTAAGCATGGTGGAAATATTGGCTATTAACATTAGTGGCTTTATTTCGGCGGGACATTTTTTTCTCCCTCTTTTTTTATACATTCATTTTTTTTCCAGACCAAGTGGGGCAGGGAATGAGTTATTCCTTGTAAATATGCATTTCTATATAGTCTTTATATTTATTTATAGTATTTATATTACATTATGTTATAGCATTATATTATTTATATTTATAGCTTTAATATTTATTTCGTTTACATGGTTTTGTTTCCTGTCGAATTTTGGTAGAAAAACATGTTGTCTTTATTTAGGTGGGACACACTGTATGTGAATAGATGGTGAAAATACTATCGTGATTTACCCTCTCATTCATGCAGGCTTCATAAGAGGACAGATAAAAATTGCCTCATAAAGCCAAAAAAAAAATATTAAGATTTGATTTATGGACATGTAATAGCTATCTATCATGCAGCACAATAATAAGATTATTTTATAATAATTTCTCATTTATCACAAAAAATATAATAATGGAAAATAATGTAAAATATTTTATGCATGAAAGGGTTAAATTACATTTATCGAGTAAATTTGAAGAAAGAAAAATATGACTTAAGGTATTCAAACTTCGTTAATCATTTTTTCCTACAAAACAAAATTTGGATGTCAAAAAAGCGGCATCCCGAAAAAGAATTCACCTCAACTTTTTTGAGTTTCGCATTCAGCCGAAAAGTTTAACTACTTAATTAATCAATATTTTTGAAAAAGAAAAAATCTATTTTTTCATGTTTTTTACCGAATTTTTAATCTGTTATTGCCGGTTTTTCAAAATAGAAATTTTTGCATAACTGAATCAGAAAAATGCTCGGATTAAATAATGCAAAATTTACAATAAAATTTTACTGGTGATAATAATAAATTATGATTGGAGTATGGATACCCGTACGTGGGAAGGGGAAATCATGATTGGCAAAAACGCGTTGTCGGTCCGACGTTGAGGCAAAACAGGGAAGTGGTAAAATATAAACAAATTTAACCTCAAACTTTTAAAAAATTAAGCTATAAAATTTCTGCATTTGACTAAAATATTATTGCCAAATTTTCTTTAAAATAATACAGTGAATTGAATTAAAAAAATATCTTTCAGGCAATTATTTGTCAAAGATGATAACCAAAATTTGACAAAATTTATTTTTCATTGAGGGAATCCAAATATCTCATGCAGCATAAATGCAAAATATCCCATTGCCAATCACCTAGTATATGTTATTTTAGATACTAAACTATGCCAAAATATAAAATCAGTTTAAATAAATATTTTTGTTCTTACAACTTGTATGAAAAGTTTATTCATAGAGAGTATATGTAAAGGAACATGAAGTAAACGACAGAAACGAAAATCCGGCTAAAATTTTTACTATTATTTCCATTACTTTCTAACTCTAACTGCTATTTTAAAAAGATTTCAAGTATAGCTTAATAAACGAAAAAGCTTGGGTGCCCAGATAATAAATACTGGGTACCCCTTTTTTATTTTTGAGAAAATAAAAACACAAAATACACATAAAACAAGCATTATTAACCCTCTCATGCATAAATTATTTTTCATTATTTTCCATTATTCACAAAAACTCTTTTTTATGATAAATGAAAGACCCATTCTAAAATAATCTCATTATTGTGCTCCATGCTAGCTATTATCTTTCCACAAATCAGATCTCCATAAATGTATGCTTTAAATTATTTTGCTTAATAATGCATTAATTATCTGTCCTCATATGAGGCCCGTATGCATGAGAGGGTTAAAAGCACACTTTACGGTCGCTTAAAGTCCATAAAATAAGGAAATGAGATAATAATTGGAAATAAGGAAATAATATAATTTTTTGTTTCATTTCTGCATGAATCCAGAAAGAAGATTAATGCAGAAATTTTGTATCTATCGTTATCTGGGCATCTCAACACAATGGCGATCGTATATATTTTTGTGATACCTGGATTTTAAAAGGGTTGATACATCTCCCTCTTCTGAAAGTCATTGTTAAATTGATTTTCTAAATAGTTTTCTCAGGTTTATGCATCAGGTAATATCTGTCAGTATACGTATTTCATGTAAGATGTCTTATCATCTAAAACAAATACGGACAACATGATATAAATTCGTTTTTTGCATAGCAGATATTAAACCTCTTGTAAATAATGTTTTTTCCCCAATAATAACGAGAATTATCTTTTCCAGTCGCCAATGCGTTAATGCAGGGTTCATATGCATGAAGGATTTCAATGAATTTTAAGTGTTTTTGTACCAGAAATTTCCTAAAGTACTGGTCGTTATAAATAATGACAGAACTTATTTTTATTAGATAAGGCAAATATTTTACAAAAATTCTGGTGAAACGTACTTGAATTATACGAATACTGTAATGTTAGAGTGAGCGTTTGATTTTATTTTCTTACAAGGAAGGTCTCCATTGGGGCATACTCAGAATTTTTTGAAAAAAATACGAATTAAACTACTCAAGTAGGTAATAAAGGATCAGTGAAAATTAGCGGCGGAGTTACATTATTAGATATGTAAAAAAAATAAAATAGTTTGAAATAATTGGCGTGAAAAGCTGAAAGCGACGCGGGATTTGGCGAGCAGTGCATTTCCTCGCCAAAAGCAGACGATTTTAACGAATCTGAAAATTGATTTTAATTGACCTCACTGTTAAAAATCTGCAGTATTTACTGCAACGTCACTCCACTACTTTTATAGAATATCTCTCTTCTGACCAATGAGAATGCTCCGTAGCACGGTGAATTCACCGTTTTCTATAAAAGCGGTGGAGTGACGCTGCAGAAAATGGTACAGATTTTTAGTGGTGTTGTAGCTTGTGCAACACTGTTAAAAATCTGCTGCATTTTGCTGCAACGCATTCCACCGCTTATATATAATATATCTATTCCAACCAATGAGAAAGCTCCATTTCACGGCCAAGTAACCGTTTTCTATACAAGCAAGGGAATGCGTTGCAACAAAATGCAGCAGATTTTTAACAGTGTATTTTTCAATTTGGAACAATTTTAATCAATTTAAATTGTGTTTTAAATGATAAAATATATTAATTTCATTTTGTTATAAGTACATATAAACATATATGACAAAATTACACTTAAAGTAAAGTAAAAATGCAAAACTAAAATTACTTAAACTAAACATTTTCAATAAATTGAACATAGAAAGTTTTTTCTTTAAAAAGTATTCGAAGCGTAAAAGCGTATTTTTCAAAATTTCGTTTTTTCGCCAACCGTAGATAAATCGCCAAATAAACGAAATTTTTATTATTTTTTACGGTTGTTTTAAGGAGGTTCCGCCGAAATATTTTTATAAACATATATAACTATATGATAAAAACATTCTGTAATTTTTTCAGATTTTTCTGAGTATGCCCGTATGGAGACCTTCCTTGTTAGTGTTTAGAAAAGATGATTCTTTACATTGTGGTCGGCAGAAATAGTATAATTCATTTCTGAATGTATTTTAGTAATTTAAATACCGTTTCATTATAAATATATTAATTTAAAATACGATAATTTATATTGAACAATTAAGGACACATGGAGCATAAATTGGTTGATATTTTTGTGTTTTTTAAAAATTGGTAATAAAAAATAGAGCTAAATGATTATGGTGCTATATGATTATGGACTTAAAAGATTATGGTATTCTAAGGTTTTAATATTATATGTTTTAAGCATTGTCGGTGTGTATATATTTCTTGTTGTCTTTTTTTAAACGTGTTATTTATGGATAATTCCATGAGCACATGTCGTATAAGTCAGATACTGCGATTTTGGATACCAGTATTTTAGAACGGAAGAATATGACTTATTTTATCAGAGATATTTCATTAATTGATTAACGCCATGCAAACCTTTCGAAGATAACGGTACAGCAGTTACCAGAAATGTGACTTACACGACAAGTGCTCATGGAAATACCCTTATGCTTTGGTACAATTTTAAAAAATTCTATTTTAGGCAAACGGATGAAAGTTCCAAAACTGTGTAACTAACTTTTTTTTCTGATTTAACATTGTATATCTGAGGGAAAAATTTATTAAAATGATGAAAAATAAGTTGCTAAAATTTTTAGGATTTCAAAGTCCTTAATAATATTTTTTTAATTTTATTTCTTTTAAGCCAAATTTCTAAGCCAAAATAAAAATTGCTTATTATTATTTTCAAACAGCACGCTTTCTTATACCACTACTAATTTCAAGTTGATATATCCGACATAGAGTGATAACCGGACAAAGAGTGTCTTAAAAGTATACTGAACAGAATATATTGTTCAAGAAATATATGTTAAAAGTTAAATAGTTCTTGAAAAAAATATATGCTTGAAATTAATTTATTTTGATTTATATGGACTATAATGTGTTTATTTACTGTTAAAAATAATAATTCTATCTCTATTTTAAAGCGAAATGCATATTTTTAAATATTTCGCAAAATCCTGCTTCAATTTACTTGTCGAGGTGTTCCATGTGCCCTTAAATGGAAAATCGTAGACTGCAAGAGCAGTTTTAGGAATTTCGCAATTATGTAAAAAAGTAGCACCTATAGCCGTTGTTTAATCCGTCTGTCCATAAATAATAACGCAAAAGCTACCCAACCGAATCGTTTGAAATTTGAAATATACAATTACTATGTAATTTTATCAAGTAATTTAAAAATTTTATGAAAATCGGATGTATAGTTCAATTACAGGGAAATCAAATGTATTAAGTTACATTACGGTAAATGGGAAAAAATAGTTTCAAGTGCTTTTTAATGATGTTACACTCTTTCGAACATAATACAATTCATATGCATCTATGAAATATATACAAAAAATATATTTTGTACAATCTGTTTTGCAAAGAATATTTTTTATTAATATACAGGGTCACGCAAAAGTATTCTGTTATATAATGGTATACAGGGAAACATTGTTTGAGTTGGGTTTTAATTATTAGAATGAGCGAAGCGAATCCTCTACTAGGCCACTCAAATTACAATTTGTCGTACACTTTACAAAAAAACTATTCAATATTTTGACTTCAAATTAAACACAAAAATAAAATATGATCTGTAGATTTGCAGAATATAATTTTTTTTTACAGTAAAACGTTAAAAAAATATTATTTTAATTAATTTATTTTACATGTATTTCCAATAAGGACGCAATTTAGCAAATAAATAAAAAATGAAACGCGTATATTTTCAGAAAAAAAAAATATATAAATCATGGAGTAAGTGATTATAGATAGAATCACGATTAATTTAATAAATAAAATATGTTTTCATTATTCAGCAAAATCGTTTGCACAAATGACACTTAAACATTTTAAAAGAATTGTATTATGGATTTTTTTTTTTTTTTTTTTTTTTTGTAAAGTGGCAACAAAAGAATTGTAAACAAATAAAATGAATTGTTAAATTTGTTATATAAATGAAAACTTAAAAGAATTGCGTGAACTTGTTGCCTCGATTCAAGCTCTTTATAAATGTACTAAAGGAAAAGTTGGCCGATTCAGAAATGACATGTAGACTTCAACCATTTCTTACTTTATCATTTGTATCAAAAGTAATGTTACGTTCTTATTTGTGGACCGAAAAAGGTTTAGTGAACGGGACTTTAGACTTTGTTGCACGTATTAAAGAAAATCACAAGCCACCAGACTCAATACCGCGAATAATCATGGATAAATTTGAATACTACAATAATTTAACTTAAAAGAATTGGTGCGTACCAATTCCCCCAATACAGTAGACTCCCTCAAATCCGCACAGCTTGGGACCAGAGATTTTGCGGATTTCTGGTCATTGCTTTGTTTACATTTTTTAAACAGTAATTTGAATGCAATTAATAATCCAATTGAAATTATAATGTATGCTTACAATATTATAAAATATTAAAGTAAGTAATAAACTAAAATAAAAAAAAATTAGATCATTTTTAAAATGATTAAAATATTAAAAACAAAGGTCTAATTAATAATGTATGATTAAGTGTTCATTATAAAGATGAAATGTATTTTGAATAAATTATTCAATGAAACTTGCCTCATAAATAATGTACAATACTAATTCAGATCAAAATAATAAAGTAAGGAGGTTTTATACCAGGTTTAGCCACACTTAGTGACAAAAAAAAAAAAGCTTGATTAAGACATATATATTTGGTAAGATTATGATTATCATTGATAACAGGAATATCTTGAATTTTTTCAGAAATAAATTTATTTTTCCTTCAAGAGAAAACATTAAGACAGTAATAGTAACAAAAATTACAAATTAAAATATATTTGGAATTGATATAAAACAAAAAAAGTAAAATTTTGTCCTTATATCTGAACTGAATGCTTCATTGTTTACATCCGTAAATTATGTGCGGATTTTAGAGAGTTGCGGATTTTAGGTTTGCGGATTTGAGGGAGTCTACTGTAATTGAATTCTGGAAATATGGAAGCATAAATTGCTCAAGGAAAGAATTTCTTCTGCAATTAGCTTTTGCTGTTACAATTCATAAATCCCAAGGTTTAACATTAGATGAAGCAGTTGTAGATATTGAGGATATATAGGCACCAGTTGGCTTAAAAACGTACGTAACGTTGTCAAGAGTGAAAATCCTTCAAAATTAAGCATTCAATAGAAATCTTCCTTGCGAAAAATTCTTTAATATCAAAAATTCTCATGCACTAACATGTATAAAAACGAAGAAATTAGACTAAAAAGTTTTACAGTTAAAAATTCATAGTATCGACGAGAGCAGATTTCAAATGTTTTTCCAGAAAATAGGATTTTGAAGAAGTAACTTTCTTCAAGCTTTCTTCAAATATATTATTCTAAAATAGCTATCAAAGATTATTTCATATTAATTACAAAGATTGGAAACATGCATATTTCAAACAACTTTAAAAAACACCAGTGGCTACTAGAAATTGTAAAAAAAATCTTTAAAAGAACTTTTAGTTGAAAATTTAAAAATATTTTGTAAAAGTTTGCTTCGAAAATATTTTTTTATGCCAGTCTTACATCATAAATAGAAAATTCCTAGGAAATTGATAGTTATTTGGCTGAACTTACATTTGTAGAATTAAAATGCGCCAAAACATAAAATAATGTTTTTGTTTAATAAAGATGCAAAAATAATACACAGTCCAGTCACATTAATGTGACCACCACGTACTTTCTACGTCGACGTTAAATAACCAATCACAGGAGGCAGGTGGCAGCACAGTGCAGTTGATGGTATATAAAGGGTGTGTGAGGGCTTCGGAAAACATTTCAATCGTTGGCGTAATGCAGAAACGAAGCGATTTATCCGACTTCCAAAAGGGCATGATCATTGGCTTTCGGGCCAAGGGTGGAAGCATTTCCGAAACGGCTGAGTTTGTGAACTATTCGCGTGCCGTCGTGGTAAAAGTGTACCGTTCATGGCAAAATGGGACTGTCCAAAATCAGCGACGTGGCAAATGTGGTGCACCACGGGCCATAGATGACAGAGGCGAACGACGGTTGCGGAGATGCGTTCGGGCAGATAGACGGGCTACCGTTGAGCAACTGACCACCCAAATGAACCAAGGGGCTACCAAAAGTGTCTCCCAAACTACTACTCAGCGAGCATTGCTGCATCTGGGCCTCCGAAGCAGACGCCTGGTTCGTGCACCTATGCTGACTGCTGTTCACCGACGACGAAGGCTGGCATTTGCACGCCAGTACCTCAGCTGGACATCCACTGAATGGCGACAGGTAGCGTTTTCCGATGAATGGCGCTTTATGCTCCATCGGACAGATGGACGTTGGCGTATAAGGCGTGAAACCTCTGAAAGCAAACATCCTGCAACTATTGCCGGAACGGTCCAAGCTGGAGACGGGAGCATTATGGTCTGGGGAATGTTTTCCTGGCATTCTTTGGGTTCACTCATCATTGTGGAAGGCACGATGGATCAATACAAGTACGCATCTGTCCTTGCGGACCATGTTCACCCCTACATGCGCATTGTTTTTCCTCAGGATGATGGCATCTACCAGCAGGACAATGCGAAGTGCCATACAGCTGCCAGTGTACGTGCGTGGTTCGAAGAGCGCCAGGATGAGTTTACCGTCCTCCCCTGGCCAGCAAACTCACCTGACTTAAACCCAATCGAGAATCTGTGGGACCATCTCGATCGGGTTGTTCGCGCCATGGATCCTCAACCCCGTAATCTAGCGCAGCTGGCCACAGCATTAGAGTCGGCATGGCTTAATATCCCAGTGAACACCTTTAGGAACCTTATTGACTCTCTTCCTACACGTCTCGCTGCAGTCCGCTCTGCGAAAGGTGGATATTCTGGCTTTAGACAGGTGGTCACATTAATGTGACTGGACTGTGTATTAAAAAATATTGTTACTTTCAAATATATGCTTTATAAAAAAATGCTTCGCGAATCCAAACAAAGCATGGCTTTTTCTAGTATTAAACTATATCATATTTTATGAATTTGACATACGTTACTAAAGGTTTACTACAAGTTAATTCTTGTATAATAGAAAGCATTTAGTATTTACAGGGACACACAAAAGATTTCGGATGCTATATTGTAGCCGAAGTATTGTATATTTTAAGAACTTCGTTATGGTACGAATGCAGCTCATTTGGTACACCTGACGTGCAATTTCCAACTTATTATTTTTAAGAAAATTGCATTAAAATGTTTTCGTGTATTATATTTTCACAATCGCATAAACACAAATCAAATGAAGAAAAACTCCATTTGAGATATTACAAATTTAGTGTTTAATCAAATTAATGTAATATTTTTTCTCTAAATTTACAATAACAATGAATTTGTTTTTCCTTCAAAAAATCTTTAGATCTCTTGCAATGTAAATGCAACATATTGGATTGCCTCTCATCTAATATAAATTACTTTAGATATTTAAATATGCCAAAATATTCCATGCCTTTTAATAAATCTTTTTATTCTGAGAACTTGCACGGAAACTTTAAAATCTTTATTCATATAGAATAAATATAAAGTAACATAAAACGACCTAAAAAATGAACAATATATAGGTAAAATGTTATTGTTGGTTTTCTTACTTTCTAATTATAGCTGTTACATTCAGGTGATTTAAGGTAAAGTTTAATAAACGAAAAAGCATTAAATTTGATACTTGATTTTTCTTTTTGAGAAAATTACACTCAAATACATTTCATTTATTATACACTTTGAAAAGAAATAAAAGGAAAATTCAGCTATTGTAATTCTTTCTCAGATGTCAAAAAATATAAGCATTTTATATCCTTTACCTTCATCTAAACAATGGGTTCGATTTCGCTGTTTATTATTTCCATTTAAAAATGCACTTTGCGATCATTTTAATCCAGAATATAAGGAAATATTCCTTGAGAACGCCGTGAGATATAATTTTTCATTTCATGACTGAATGAACTAAAATCCAGAAATAAGATTAATGAAGAACTTAGTACAGATCAGTTATTTGGGCGTCTTAATGGTAGTGTGAT
The DNA here is from genome assembly GCA_964019185.1 of Maratus speculifer. Lineage (NCBI taxonomy): Eukaryota > Metazoa > Arthropoda > Arachnida > Araneae > Salticidae > Maratus > Maratus speculifer. The sequence goes on from OZ025299.1 coordinate 227,648,677, forward strand.
TCTTTTAGTTTTCTTATATGAATGTTTAGGAAAGATAATTCTTTATCAAAGGGAATTAAATTTTAGGCAGAAGTAGAATGGAACATTTCCAGTTTTATTTCATAAAAAGGAATTTCATTCCATATTAAATATATGAATTTAAAATTTGTTATCTTATGGTGAATAAATAATTAAAAAATCGTAACATAAAAGCTAAGTTGCTTTTTGAAAAAAATACATTCAAAATTTTTCATGTGTTATACTATATTTACATTAGACCATAAATAAAATGAAGGTTAATTTGTTTCTACATGTTGCAAAACGGCAACGTACTTTAGCCTTTTACAGATTCCCCGAATCACTCTTTTTAAACTACTTTTTTAAACGACTCTCTTTTTGATATATCACTATTGCAAATGCTGTAGAAAACTACTACGGCGATAAGTTTTAAAAGTATCACATAAAAAAAAAGACCTGCGGATTGATACTTTTTACATATCTAAAAGTAAAATCTCAAGTTAAATTTTTCCTACAATTACTTTGATTTAAAAATCTCAGTTTATGTACTTGACGATCTTTGGAGTCCATAATATCAGGGAATGTTTCTAGAAAATAGGATAAGATATATATATATATATATATATATATATATATATATATATATATATATACTCTATTTCATGGCCGAAAAAGCTGACATAAAAAATTAGATTAATGAATTTCGCACGGGTCGGTTATTTGGGTGGTTTAATAGTAAAGCAAATGTTTAAATTTTTTTTTCTTAATGTTTAGAGATAATTACTGATTTTAAAAACTGAGCCTAAATTATAATAAAAAAACCGATGAAGCTTTAAAAAAATTAAATTCACAATTTTGAGTTCCACTGCATATCAAAAATATGAAATTTAAATGTGTAAATTTAGTATTAATTATTAATTGAAATATATCGATACTAAATCCAATTTTCTTTTAAAGAAAAACGTATGCAAATGCTTTAATTTCTTATAAACTTGGAACAGAAATAAAACAACGCGCAATTATTTCGGAGATATTTCAGAATACACTCCTTATTCCCTTTTTATATATCAGAAGCAAAAAATCTGACCTGCATTTAAAAGGAAGTGTAAAAGCATTAACGTTAGAAGAGCCAATTATTTTAAATTTTAAGCAAACCGGTTTCGATAGCATATAGCTGACTGTTCGCCGTTCAGATTGTTATTTCGAACAATCTGATAGTGGGGCGATGAAGAATTTACAAGTAACAATATTGTCAAAATTTTTATCGATATGAAATGCTTCAAGATAATTAAGTTCATATATAGAAGTAGGTTTAAAGATTATTTTAACCGAATTAACGTCAAAAGTATTATTCATCTCCCATCAATATTTTGCAATTGAGAATTTATTAGTTTCTTGTTTCTTAACATAGTGTTGATGTTGTTTAATACGACATTTTAAGGAACGTTTTGTTTGCCCAATATAGGAAAGACCACAATAGAAATTAAAACTGTAGATACCCCATACATTGAATAATTCTATAGGATCTTTGAGTATGGAGAGGATGAGTTTACTGCTGGAGGTAAAAATTATTTTGAAGTCATAATCTCTAAAATTTTTTGAAATGGTAAAGTTTATTTAGGAAAGAAGGTTAACACAAGGGTAACTTTCCTAAATTAAGCTTTACCGCTCCTAAAATTCTTCGACTATATGACTTGAAAATCATTTTTTGCCCCTAACAATAAACTGAACTTCTCCTAACTCAATATTTATGTAGAACTAGCGGACCTGCCCGGCGTTGCCCGGACCCATGGTGTTATTCAGTTTTCAAATGTGTTATTTGTTTTCTAAATGACCCTTAAATTAAACTCAAATTTCTATGATTTTATATCTTTAAGTCCATTTTGTCAAAATTTATATTTTTAAATGGAAAAATCGCGAAAAGTTATTGAATTTAAAGCACATGCTGTTTGGTAATCTCGTATTTTATTTAATCAAATTGCACCATAGATTATAAAAATGTTTTAGCTTTAAGAAAATACTTTCGGTTTTTCAGGACGTATACAATTGCGCCATGCAAAGGCAAAACCGCAATGAAACGACCTGGTTTCTATTGATTTCGTCAACTTTTTCGCACTTTTTATTTTGTAAAAAATATTTCTACTCGTCCGAATGTTTTAAATTTTTTAAAAGGGTGTAAATTTGGTCTATTGAGATGCTTTTAAAAGATTGAGTTGAAATGTGTATGTTAAGGTAATTTTAGCATAGAAAAAAATCCCTGTCGGCTGGGCCTATAGACGGAAGTAGATTTCGAAGAGTGCTCATTTCAACAAAAAGAAAATATATGATTAGAGATAAACCCAGTTTAATAACTTCATTTGGCCGTTTATGAAAAATTTTTAATTTCATTTTTCTGCAAAAACTGGTTTTATCAGAATCATCTTAAGAAAAATTCAGCTCAAATGCCCATTTTGACGACATATTTCGAAATAGATTCTGAATTTATTAAAAAAATCGACCAAAACAGTACATTATACAGCTCTAAATAACAAAAAGCTGTCAGGTGAATGCATTTGAGAAAAAAATTGAATTTAAAAATGAGTCATAAAATAACCGATTTGTTGTTTGAATACATCCTTAATTCTTTAATCATGATTGCTTCGGAAAATTTTGTGCGAAATACTCACTTTGACAGCATTTAAAAAAAAATATTCTATCTTTATCAAAAAACTGGCCAATGCGTCACAGTATATAGTTCTTAAATAAGAGGATCTGTAAATTGAATGCGTTTGAGAGCGAAAATGGATTTTAAAACGAGTCATAAAAAACGCAATTTGCTATGTGAAAACTTCCTTAAATTTTCAAATGACAAAGACTTCGGGAAATTCTGTTCAAAATACCCTTTTTGGTAGCCTTTTTCAAAATATATTATGTCTTTATCAAAAAACCGATCAATGCATCACAAAATATAGTTCCTAAATAAGAGGATCTGTAAATTGGATGAGTTTGAGAACAAAAATGGATTTAAAAACGAGTCAGAAAAAAACGCAATTTCTTATTTGAACGTAAATTTTGAGTCCCGATGACTTTGGGAAATTCTGTTCAATATACCCTTTTTGGTAGCCTTTTTTGAAATATATTCTGTCTTTATCAGAAAATTGACCAATGCGTCACTTTATAAACTTTCTAAATAAGAGGATATACCATTTGGATGCGTTTAAAATCAAAAATGAATTTAAAAATGAGTCAGAATATAAGCAGTTTGGATTTGAGGTTTTTTCTCCAACTCCTATTTTTGTTTAATTTCTTTTTGCTATACGAATTGGTCCTATGAAAAACTTGTGAATATAAAAATTGTTGGTATTGATGAGGCGATGTAAAATAAATTTAGTTGGACTTGATATCTTGAAAATTGACGAAGTTATGAATTTTTTTTCTCTCAAAATCCCTGTTTTTTTCGCCCCTTGAGCCCACTTCTAAATTTATCAAAAATCTGCCATGCATATACTTTTGGCCCATTTTTAAGAAGTAATATAAACTTTAAACCGATTCGATATCTACTTTAATTAAGAAGTTATGGCGTTTTTTCGGTTTTCACAAAAGCGCCCCCTATTCAGACCCCCTTGGTCCGATTTTGCCCATTAACGAACTTAGCCAAGATTTTATCCCTTTTGATTTTATGTACAAGTTTGGTGGAGGTTGGTGAAGAATTAAAGAAGTTATCGTGTCCATAAAAAAGTGATATATATATATATATATATATATATATATATATATATATATATATATATATATAATACCATTAAAAGTAGACAAGATTCACCAATGGATTTTATCAATAAAACAATAAACCAAAACGAAGAATTAAATTGAATTATAGTAAACAATATTAACCATTTGAAATTAACCATTGAATTTAATAACTTATAGCACATTGAACATGGAAGGAAAAAAAGAATAATATGAATACAAATGAAATTTGTAGAACCAAAGCAGAATCTTCAGGTCCCAAATACTTTGGAACTACAAATGGAGTGTGTGGTTTCATCTTCGTATTTGCCATGAAAAAGCAAAACAATACGAATTTGGGACTACCATCACACAAAAACCAAATTATTAAACAAGGAATAAACATATTTTACAAAAAGGAGTTGAAAGTAAGTAAAAATAATAGTTATCCATAACAAACAAAAAAGATAAAGCTGAATGGAAATATAATTGAACCGGAAAAATAATTAATAATCGATATTAACGTAAAATTAAATTAATAAAATGATTAAAATTAGAATTAAGAGATAACATTCATATTAACATATAACTTAAAATACATTATTGTTACTTTAATCAGTAACATTTATTGTGACTTTACATGGTAAAAACTCATTATCTTAATATAAGATAATAAAAATTAAAAAAAAAAATAAAAATAAAAGAAAAAAAAATAATAATAGTAATAATATTATTAATAATAATACCAAAAATTATATCAATAACATTAAAAATAATTTGATAATTAAAATATAGGTATTTAGCTATAGATATAACTAGACAAATATCCATATATTGGTGTAAATTAAACAGTTTAAAAATTATGTTAAAATAAATAACCCACTCTCAATTTTTTTAAAATAAATAATTAACCTTTGCGTTTTTATCCAGACAGCACCACCCTCCTCCGTACTCTAACATCTACCCACCCAACCAACCTATATATATTTTTTTATTACTTTTTAACATTTTTAATTTTTAATTTTTTAATTTTTTTTATGTTTTATAATTTTTTTATACATTTTTTACGCAAAGAATTAATTATAAGATCATGTAATATCTAATTATAAATTAAAGAATATATGAATTTTTTAGGATAACCATTATTTATAGCATCATATACAAGCTTTTTAATATTAGTATTAATTAAATGGGAAGAACATAGACATTTTATTCTACATAAATGGTTAAGTATTATATTACGATATACAGAATTATGAAGACATGATTTAAAATTGGTAAAGGTATTAACTTTAAAATTAAATTCTTTCCTTTTGTCATAAATATCAGTTATAAATTTGTTCTCTTTTAATATAATTTTAATATCTAAGAAATTGATTGTATTATTAAAAAGTAGGTTTTTTGAAAGTTCTAGATTAGAAGGATAATCAACAGGGAATTGAGATATACAGGTGTTATCAGTATCAATTAAAATTACATCATCTATATATCGATATAAATGTATTGTATTATTTAAATAATGACGTTCATAGTAATATAAGTCAGATAATACACTGGATGTACTACCACCTTGTGGTATACCAACATTTTGAATATATATATTGTTATCATGCATGATAAAATTATTATAGATAATGAAATTAGTTAAGGTATGAAAATAATCAGAATCGATATTATGTGATATATCCAACTCGTGTTGATATTTTTTAAAAAGCTCATTTATGATATTATGTATATCCGATAAATCGATGTTATTAAATAAATCTTTAAAATCATAGGTAGTGATATTTTTTATACATTTAAGATTTTTCATAATATGGACCAGTTCATAACTATTTTTTATGCAATGTGTATTATCACTTTTTTTTGTAATATTATATATTTGATTAAAAATTACTAATAGAAGTTTGTTAGCAGCATTATTATAAGTATTGCAACCAATTGTAACAGTTCTGAATTTAACAGGATGCTTATGAAATTTGGGTATAAGGACTAAATAAGGATATTTAAAGTTAGTAGGGTTAATGTCTAATAATTTATAGAATCCTTTAATTTTACGATTATTGGCAAGTAAGTTATCATTAATTTTTTGGAATGTGTTATTATTAGATATACTAGATTTAAGCAGTTGATGATAATAAGATTTACAAATAATTGCATAATTATTTGGAGATTTATCAACATAAGTTATTACAAAGTTTTGTTGTAATTTATTGATTTGCTTAAACAGATGCTGTGTATTTACATATTCTAGGTGTGAAATATTATATTTTAAGGACCGGGTTAATTTATCAATAACTAATATTTTCCATTGATTAAAATATTCAATGGGTTTATTATAATAAATTGCAAGTTTATAAATAAATATATCTATATCATATGTAAATTGTTTTATGATACATTTAATGTTTAATTTGGATGGAATTCTGTACATGGTCCCATAACGCATAATTCTTCTAAGTTGTAAATCATCTACAAGATTAAGATTACCAGTAATAATATGTCCATGATCTTTATTTATATATTTTTGTAGAGAGGGGTCATTGCATTTACATGGTAAAGTGCTAGCATCAAAAGAAGATTTAGCGAAAGAATTATAGTTAAAAATCGTTCTGCCGATAGATATGGGATACTTAAAGGTTTTAGATATATGAATATTATTAATAGGAAATTGACAGTTTTTATCATTTAATATGGAATTAATATTGATTTTATTAAATATTGGATTAGAAAAAGTAATTACCATTTGGGTATTAGTTTGTAGATTTTTAGGTTTTTTTAGTAAATTTATATTGTAAAGGTTGACACGAGTCATAATGAGATCATAAAAAAACATCTGAAAAATGTTTAGAGTAAGTTTTACTGAGAAAAATATTTAAATATTGTACTATATGTTTCTTTTTTATTCCAAAAATATATTTACGTATTAGAAACCAATTGTAGTTTTTTAAATAATTACGATGCAGATTATTAATTTGTTGAATTATAATGTTTTTAGGAGTAATACTAGAAGATGAACCTTTTTCTCTTTTGTTACGTGTAGTTTTAGGATTTATAAGATGATTTAAACTATGATAAATGGGAGAATAATCTGTAGTATCATTTATAGATGAAAAAACTTTAACAGATCTTTTAAAAACCTCACTATTAAGACCATAAGGATAAATTATATTATAATATTTCATATATGAAGACTCTAAATAGAGACGCTCAGATTTATTTTTCTGAATTTGTATTATTTCAATAGTAGTATTTTTAAATTTATGTTTATGAAAATGCTGTATTTCAGCTGTAGACTGTATATTTTTTGCTAAATTTTTATCAGAATCTGACCGATGTTGATTCATGCGTATATGAAGAGGACCAGAAGTTTCACCAATATATTTCAAATTGCAAATGTTACACGTTATACTATAAATTACATTAAAAGCCTTACAAAAAATAGAAATATGAGGATCTGATACGATTTGTGACTGAGAAGCAGATGGACAAGTTTTACATCGGATATCAGAACATTTCTGAAAATATAATTGAGGAGGAGGAACATGTATATGGAAACTGGATGACGGTCCAGGAGTAACCCTATTATTGTACTGGGCACTACACTGCAAAGAAGCATTGTGTATCTTGCCAGGATCGAGATTTTTACTAAGTACTGCCATAATATAAGAGATAATACAAATATAATAAAAATAGAAAAATAGAAAAGTTACAATTAAATAATCGAGTATCTTGACTAATATAATTTACTAAAGAAAAGGATCTAGAATAATACAACTATAAAATGAAAATAGATACAATATGTACAAAGCTTTAAAGCAGTACTCAAACCTCTAAAAGGATACAATACACGACCATAATACTACCATCCCACACCACATATAATAAGAATTATAATACTCACAGTACAATAAATGCAAAATCACAAAATCGACTCATTTAAAAGTGAAAAAATCACCGTACATAATAATCCACAAACTTATCCAATTAACATCTCAGCACAATGCTCACATTGTTACTACATTTCACATAGGCTTAACTAATCATAATTTCAATGTATTTATTTAATATAAAAAAAATAATAAATAATGATAATTTCAATGTATTACTTTAATATTAAAAAATAATAAATAATGAATATTGATTTTGACATTTAATATACCATATATCAGGACAATGAATTAAACATAATAGCAAAATTAACAGTTAAAAGTTTATAAATATACCACATATAATATTCATGATGAAACGATTTGCAACTCTTAATAGAAATCCTATTAAGTGCTAACGGAAAACTACATTGTAGAAATCTCACAGACAATACACAAAGGTTATGCGGATAGCAGCAATTACCTATGCGCACCATATTTATAAAATTACTATTAGCAACGGATGTTATATATTAATTATATATAAGATACCACAATAGGAAAAAATTCATTATGACTATTCAAAATGAAAAGATATCAATTAAATATCAAATTGTATACATTCATAATTACACGCGCGGAGCAGCATAATAATTTGAATGCTAATATAATACCATTAAAAGTAGACAAGATTCACCAATTTTATCATTAAAATTTCATATAATAATCAGGATTTTATCAATAAAACAATAAACCAAAACGAAAAATTAAATTGAATTATAGTAAACAATATTAACCATTTGAAATTAACCGTTGAATTTAATAACTTATAGCACATTGAACATGGAAGGAAAAAAGAATAATATGAATACAAATGAAATTTGTAGAACCAAAGCAGAATCTTCAGGTCCCAAATACTTTGGAACTACAAATGGAGTGTGTGGTTTCATCTTCGTATTTGCCATGAAAAAGCAAAACAATACGAATTTGGGACTACCATCACACAAAAACCAAATTATTAAACAAGGAATAAACATATTTTACAAAAAGGAGTTGAAAGTAAGTAAAAATAATAGTTATCCATAACAAACAAAAAAGATAAAGCTGAATGGAAATATAATTGAACCGGAAAAATAATTAATAATCGATATTAACATAAAATTAAATTAATAAAATGATTAAAATTAGAATTAAGAGATAACATTCATATTAACATATAACTTAAAATACATTATTGTTACTTTAATCAGTAATATATATATAGATAGATAGATAGATAGATAAACTGGTGCGATTGCAATAGGTAGTATTTCTTACGAAATCTACCTATAATACCCTCTCTGCGAGTCGCAAAATGACCTTTTTTTGCCAGTATATTTGAAAGGGTTAAAATCCAAATATTTTAAAACCAATTGCACCATCGGTTACAAGAAAGTTTCAACTTTAATATCTTCTTTTTGGTTTGTTTATATCTTAAAAATTACGCCCTGAAGGGGCATTGACAAAAGGAAGAAAAATAGTCTGGGAAAAAACGACCATTTTTGAATATTTGTTTTCAAAGGGTTAACTGCAACATTTTTCGAATTGATTATTGCATTTGAGACTTAAAAATAAGATCTTTCAAAATATGTCTCTTAAGTTTAACTGCGTCGGGCAGTTTGGTTGATTTGGATTTAAACAAAATGATCCAAAATCTGAAATAAACGCCGAAAAAATGTTTCTTCTTTCGTTTAGGTGCATAAAAGGGTTTGTGCGTATGTGCAAACGATTTCTTTCCCAGAACATTAAAAAAATGACTTTTTGAAGAGAGTGAGTTCCGCTTCATAATTAATATCTATGAAACTAATCAAAAAATTAAAATTCTGAGCTTCAGGTGCATCAGAAGAGATATTGCGCTACTCTAAAAAAAATTTGAGTTTCGTACGTCCCGTAGATTTTGCTAGCCATCGCAGACACACACACACAGACACACATACACACAGACAGAGCGATTTGTTATTTTATTAGTATAGATTATCCAGTTCTTAGGGAATTTACAGGACAAATTGCCAGTGTCGTATTTCTTCTATTGGAAAAGCCAACCGCTCCGTAAAATTTCCCATAAAAGAGCACCAGAAATATATTAAGAAACAAGAAACCAATAAAGCCTCTACTGCAAAACATAGCTGGGATGTGAATAATATTTTTGACTTCAATTCCGTTATTTTGACTTCAATTCCTTTCTATACATAAACTTAACTTCCTTGAAGCATTTAATATTTATAAAATCTTTAACAATACTGTAAATTGGGATTTCGCCACTCTCCCATTATCAAATTGTTGAGAATATTACATAAAAACCTCTTTGTCTTCTTAATTTTATTTATTACTTTTACGCATTTTTCACTACTTCGCTTCCATTTCCCATCTATTTTCCTATTGCCTGTTACTTGCAATTCTCTGTTTTCCTATTCGCCAATAAACATTCATCTTGAACCTTCCCATCTCCCCTGTATATGTCAGCACATTTACGCCCTTCTTAGCACTGACGGTAAACTATATGCTACCGAAACCAATATGTTTAATACTTAAAATAATTGGTACTTTTAACGATGATATTTTTACAGTTCTAGTATATTGAACTAAGCTCCATCTCAATAATTACTGCATTTAATTGATTATTGTTTTCTTTTTAAAACTTATTTTTCGATGAGTTATTTTTCAATGTTCGAATGAATGTCATAAAATATAAAGCTTTTTATTCTGTTTCATGTTTCAATAGACTGAAATCCATAAATATGATTTATTAAGAATTTCGTCCAGATCATTTAGTTTGTGTGTCTTAATGGTAGATACATTCATTAGCTTACTTTACTTAATATTTATACAGTTAAATGCGTTACAAGTTGAATTAAATCGCGTTTAAGAGAAATCGAATGAAGAATTTGGTAATTTTTCCCTTATGTTTGAGTTCAATCGCCTTACTAAATTTATAAGTACTTAATAAATTAATTTAAAAGAAATGAATGAATAATTAAAACGAATAGTTGACTGAATAATTAAATAAAAAACCATAGGTAACAAGACCAATTTTTCTTTTGAAGGAAATTTTATCTCAATATTTTGATTTATTACAGACTTCGATCAAATAATTTTTCTTAGATATCACACACAGCAGCGATCTTTCCCTTTTTCAGTATATATATATAAATATACTAGCAAAAGCGTGCTTTGTTTGGATTATTTCATGAGATAAATATTTAAAATAACATTATTTTTTATATTATTTTTGCATTTTTTTAATCAAAAAAGTTATCTTATGTTTTGGCGCATTTAAATTTTAGAAATGTAAATTCAGCCAAATAACTAAGAATTTCCTCGGAATTTTTTATTTATGATATAAAACTTGTATAAATAAAAATATTTTCGAAGCAAAATTTTACAAAATATTTTTTTTTAATTTTTAACTAAAAGTTTCAAAGATGTTTTTACATTTTCCAATAGCCTCTGGTGTTTTCTCAAATGATTTGAAAGAGGTATGTTTTCAATCTTTGTAATTCACATTAAATAATCTTTGATAGCAATCTTAGAATAATACATTCGAAGAAGGTTATTTCTTCAAAATCCCGCCCCCCCTTTTTTTTTTTTTTTTTTTTTTTTTTTTTTTTTGAAAAACATTTGAAATTTGCTCTTGTTGATACTAAGAACTATTAACTGTACTTTTTTTCATTCTAATTTCTTCTTTTTTTCTGCATACCAGCATAAGAAAAATTTTGATATTGTAGAATCTCTCGTAAGGAAATTTGGCATAGATGTCATATACGTACCATATTTGCACGTGTTTTTCACCCCGCCAATTTGACATTGCACATTTGTGCCAAGGAAAAGATTCGTTTAATAAGTTTATGATAATTGTTAGGGAAACAAAATGGGAAAAATTAAAGATTTCAGTAAAATGCGCTGATTAAATTATACAATTGCATGCATTCAATATGGCTATTAATATTAATGTTTACGATTTATTGTACAAATTATATTTACTCTCTTGTTACGGTACTTACGTATTAACGCCACCACAACAGAAGTTACGCTAATAAAGAGCAATCTTGTTGTTCGCACGCGCACGCAGTTATCGTTTGGATTCCTTGTTGCCTTGTTGTTTGCCGATTTTTGACGCCATTTTTTTGTGCTACGAAAATGCGTATATGAGATTTGCCAAAAAAAGACTGTTTTGAATCCATGTTAAACTCTATATCAACCCATTTTCCACCGGAATCAGATTGACTACTTTGTTTTTCAAGAAAGTGTTTTGATTTTAAATAAAGTGTTTTACTTTGTGATTTGTCGCAAAAATTTTAAGTGTAGATTGGAGGTACATAAAAACCGCCAAATCTGTAGCTGCGGTGGCGTTAATATGTAAGTACCCTTGTTACTTACTAAGTTCATTATTTATAACTGTTTATTTATTAATTTTTTTATTAAATTCATGTTTATTTACTGATATTTTTTATTTTGATTCTTTAAATTATTTTTATTATATACTACATCAATAATTATTTATATCAAACTATCATTTATTCATTTTTATTTCCTTTTTTTAAATTCTAGAATCACATTTTTTCACGTTATTAGGATGAGCGAAGCGAATCCTCTACTAGGCCACTCAAATTACATTTTGTCGTACACTTTACAAGAAAACTATCCAGTATTTTGACTTCAAATTAAGCATAACAATAAATTATGATCTATAGATTTGCACAATATTATTTTTTTACAGAATAATTTTAAAAAATATATTATTTTAATTAAATTTTATTTAATTTATTATTTTAATTTTACATGACTTTCTATTACGGATGCATTTTTGCAAATAAAAAATTAAACATGTTTATTTTCAGAAAAGAAAATAAATCACTGAGTTGGTAATTATAGTCAGAATCACGATTAAATAAATAAATAAAGTATATTTTCATTATTCAAACAAAATAATTCAAAAAAAAATTTAGACTAAAATTGAAATATTTTCACGTGAAAAATGAACATAAAATAGTTTGACGAATTTGAGAAAAATTGAATATTATGTCATAATTTTCTATACAAGATTTCAACGTAAAAACGTAAAATAAAATAAATAGCTTAACGGATTTTTTGAAGCAAACATTATACTATCTACCAAAAAGTATTTGTACACTTTCAGTTTTTGACATTTTGTCAAATATTTAAAAATATACTGGTCGGATTCTTCTGGAACTTCAGAAATATAAAGATTATGTTTCACTTTATATTTATTTACATTCATTTGTTAAGCGGGTAATTAGGGGGCCGGCAAAAAAACAAAGAATAATAGAAATATTTGGGATAGCCCTGTACATGAAAATGCACGAAACGACTTATCGCTTTAGAATACAAATATATGAATACAGTAGAATATGTACACTAATTTTTGTGAGAATAGCATGTATATTTATGGCGACAGAGCGATTTTTTTGAAAAATTCAAAAAATTCTGGTATGTTTTTTGTTTATATCATGTTGGGTTTTTGACCAAATTTAACGCAAATTTCAGAAAAATTGGCAAAATGCAGTAAAAAAAATGTAGCGCAATTGGAATATAAATATATTAAATACTTTATGAAATATGAGTAGTTGTATAAAATAATTTTTATCTGCGCATGCGCGAACTAGAAAAACATTTTTTTTACATCATTTAATAGTTAATTCTATGGAGTGACTTATAAAAAAAATCCAATCAAATATCGTGAAAATTCAAAAAGATATCATTATTTTAGTGAGATGTTTTTACTCTGCTCTCTAAAAACGGCTGAATCTTAAGGGATTCTCCACAAATTGACATTTTTTAATAACTGAATTTAAAAAAAAAACTAGTATTGAATTAATACAATATCTAATACAATATTGCTGCTAATAAGTACTTGACAATTGTGATAGAAAAGAAAAAGAGCTTTTTTCACATTCAGGGCCAAAACTAAGAGAGGGTTGGGGGAAAAGGGCATGTGCCCTGGGCGCTAGGATGAAAGTGTCCCAAATGTACATTTTGTTTGGCGATTTTTTCCATGTCTATGTTTAGCATGATATTGTCAAAATCGTCCCATTCAAAGCATTTCTCCTATACCAAAGCATAGAAGAATCTAATGATGATGGCATAAAGATCCCGCATAAAGCAGATTTTTTTTTTTTTTTTCGTTTTGATTCGGTTTCACGATTTTAAGGTATCATTTTTTTTAAACAAAGCAGACTACTTTAATCAATATTACATATTTTAAGTTTTAAAATAAGTCGGCTATTAATAAATTAGAAAATTTTTCTTTGCAAATACTTTTGCAGATGCTTTGCAAAGAAGAAAAGGGAGGGGGGGGGGAGTTCACCAAAATTCATTGAAATATAAATATATTAAATATTTTCTAAAATGTTCTATGTCATGCAATATTTTCAACCAAATATAAAGCCACATTCAGAAAAATTCGCAAAATGTAGTAGAAAGAATAAGGTGCTGTTGAAATATAAATATATTAAAAGTTTTCTAAAATATGAGTATTTGTATGAAATATTTTTTAATCAGCGTATGCGTGAACGATAAAATTTATCATTTTACATAATTTAATATTCAACTCTATGGAGCTACCTATAAAAAAATCCGATCGAATTTCGTGGAAATTCAGAAAGTTATTGTGGATAGGAGTGAACTGATTTTCAATGGTCTCTGAAAGCAGTTGAATGACGTCAGATTTTACGCAAATTGCCAAATCTCCATTTACGTTTTTTATTGGTGATTTACTTTTCTTCTTAGGTAATTACCAGAACGAACCTATTTCAGGATAAAAATAATTATAAAAAATCGAAGCATTTGTGTCAAATCTACCCATTGATACATAATTGATAATGGCTCTTATGCAAATGCCGACATCTGCGATCCTGAAATACGTCAAGTTCTCCACTGTTAAATGTGGTGTCGAAAACAACACTGACATCAATCGCATGCATGATGCCAAGAAGAACAGAGCTGTCTGATTTCGAGAAAGGTGTGATCATCGGGTACCACCGAAATGGCCGATCTTTAATCGACATATCTAGCGAGCTTAATTACCCCAAAACGACTGCGGCTTATGTGATTAGAAAATGGAAGCTAAATGGTGATTGTCAGAATGTGGCCAGAGTAGGCAGACCGACGAAACTGGGAGATAGAGACCGACGGGTTCTGCCTAGAGAAATTCGGAAGAACCGCAACCAACCAATGTTACACATACGCCAAGAATTTCAACAAGCTTCAGGATGTGTTGTTTCCATGAATACCATCCATAAGGAAGCTCATCTGCTTAATTTTTATGGCCGTGCTGCCGCCCATAAGCCTTTAATCACCAAGTCCAACCGCGCAGCTCGGTTAAGTTGGTGCAAAACACGCCAGCAATGGACTGTACAGCAATGGAAACAGGTTCTCTGGAGTGATGAATCAAGGTTCACCCTCTACCGTTCTGATGGTAGGGTCTGGGTCTGGCGTCTGCCTGGAGAACGCCTACTACGAGAATGTATTGTGCCCACAGTTAAATTTGGCGGAGGGGTAATTATGTTCTGGGGTTGTTTTTCCTGGTTCGGACTAGGACCCTTGGTCCCAATTCATGGTGAGCTCAATGCCGATGCCTACTGTAATATACTGGACAACAGTGTACTTCCTACGTTGTGGCAATACTATGGATTGGACCCATGTTATTTCCAGGATGACAACGCAAGCTGCCATGTAGCGAGGTCCAGCATGGATTGATATGCTGATAATGGAGTGCATCGACTCGAGTGGCCTGCCCAGAGCCCAGACCTGAACCCAATAGAGAACCTCTGGGACGAGTTGGATCGTCGAATTAAGGCGGGTGACACACGCCCAAAATCAGTAAAAGAGCTTACCTGCCTTGTGCAAACAGAGTGGAATAAAATACCATTAAATGTAATACAAGGACTAGTTGAGAGCATGCCCAGGAGAGTCGCAGCTGTAATTGCCTCTCGAGGAGGATCTACAAATTATTAAATGTGAACAGGGCCAAAACCAGTCTTTTTTTCCCGAGGCAAACGTGGATTTTGAAGGTACCCCTTTCCCCCTCCTTCGCAAAGCATATTTACAAAGAAAATTTCTCCAATTTATTAATAGCCGACTTATTTTAAAACTTAAAATATGTAATATAAAATAACGTATTCTGCTTTATTAAAATATTCCAATTTGATACTTTAAACCGAATCAAAAAAATTCTACTTTCAACAGGATCTTTAAGGCCCTTGTCCCTGCCCGCGAAGACACTGCTGAGCTAATGCTATTCCTGTGGGGAGGCATTTTTCTAATAACTCTTTCGCATTTTGAAATTTTCATTTTTTTTTTTTTTTTTTTTTGCATTGGATAGCGGAAGTCCCTTTCAAAATCGCTCCTTGACTACTTTTTCGATTTGAGTCATAGATATTTTTTATAAAGTTAGTTTCACTTTCAGAACCGCTTTTGGAAGTGAAAGAAACATTATAAAAATATCTACGCCAAAATTGAAAAAGTAATCACGGAGCGATCTTGAAAAGGACTTCCGCTATCCAATGCAAAACATATTATTTAAAAATGTCCAAATGCAAAAGAGTTAGAAAAATGCATCCCCATAGGAATAGCATTAGCTCGTGAGCATCTTCGCGGGTAGGGGCAGGGACCTTAAGCCATCATCATTAGATTTTTTTATGCTTTAGCATAGCCCAGATATAATAATTTTAACAATATTATGCTAAACATAGCCATGAAAAAAATCGCCAAACGAAAGATACATTTGGAACACTTTCATCCTAGCGCCCGGAGCACATGCCCTTCTCCCCCCCCCCTCTCTTAGTTTTGGCCCTGAATGCGAATAAAGCTCTTTTTCTTTCTATCATAATTGTCAAGTACTTATTAGCAGCAATATTGTATTAGATATTGTATTAATTCAATACTAGTTTTTTTTTTTAAGTCAGTTATTAAAAAATGTCAATTTGTGGAGAATCCCTTAAGATTCAGCCGTTTTTAGAGAGCAGAGTAAAAACATCTCACTAAAATAATGATATCTTTTTGAATTTTCACGATATTTGATTGGATTTTTTTTATAAGTCACTCCATAGAATTGACTATTAAATGATGTAAAAAAAATGTTTTTCTAGTTCGCGCATGTGCAGATAAAAATTATTTTATACAACTACTCATATTTTATAAAATATTTAATATATTTATATTCCAATTGCGCTGCATTTTTTCTACTGCATTTTGCCAATTTTTCTGAAATTTGCGTTAAATTTGGTCAAAAACCCAGCATGATATAAACAAAAAACATACCAGAATTTTTTGAATTTTTCAAAAATATCGCTCTATCGCCATAAATATACATGCTATTCTCACAAAAATTAGTGTACATATTTTACTGTATTCATATATTTGTATTCTAAAGCGATAAGTCGTTTCGTGCATTTTCATGTACAGGGTGACCCCAAATATTTCTATTATTCTTTGTTTTTTTGCCGGCCCCCTAATTACCCGCTTAACAAATGAATGTAAATAAATATAAAGTGAAACATAATCTTTATATTTCTGAAGTTCCAGAAGAATCCGACCAGTATATTTTTAAATATTTGACAAAATGTCAAAAACTGAAAGTGTACAAATACTTTTTGGTAGATAGTGTACGTCACATTGGAAATATAATGAACTAAATGCAGGTGAATAAAACGATTTTTTATATTTTAAACTATTGAAAATAATGGCAGAATTTATACTTCAAACTGTAAAACAATAAAATTTCTTACATTAAAAATTTATGTTATTTGAGAGGAAAAATATACATTTTAATAAAATGTTTTACTAAGATTGATTGGAAATGACGCATATTTTGGTGGCCACTTCTTTTAATCATACAATAGTTTCACGATTTCTTTTACGAATTTTTTATTAAAATACCCTTTATGAAAATTGTAGCATGTTTTTAATGAATAAAAATTTGGAAAAATTCAATTATTCACATTCAGTTATAAAAGTGTTTTTTAGTATTGAGAACTCAAATGCACAATTCATTCTTACTATGTGGAATCATTTGTGCAAACGATACTAATGCAATTTAAAAAAATTATATACATATTACAAATTTAAAATTTTTTCGCCAAAACTAACCTTTATACTATCTTAATTTTCCGTACTTACTTCAAATTATTAAATTAAAATCTTGTTTCTAGATCTAATCTGTTAATCTGTATGCAGACGGTATAAATTCTTAATTTGCCTTAAAAAACATTATTCCAGTATGCGTAAATTTAAAAAAAGATGGCTCTAAATTAAAAATATTCTTAATTAAAACTTTATTTCTTAATATTCCAAATAAAACTGATTTCTTCTATGTTTTTATCAACTCTTTTTAAGAAAGTCTTATTAAATTTATTCCAAAACCATACCTTTCAAAAAATATCATTATTTTATTTTATCTATTTATTTATTTTTCCGCCGTCAACCTTCGATAGTGTGCATTTTAATAAATTCATTTCTTTTCTTTTTCTCTTAAAATTAATCATTTATAAAAATCGTCTGCCTAAGATATTTAAAATTCTGAGTCAATTATAAATTGGTTAAATAATATTTTTTTTTAAATAAATTTATCGTTTGTGGAAAATAATCTCGTAGATGGACAAAAATTCTGTTTACATAAAAGAATGATGGTTTGAGGTTACATAATGTTCCAGAACTTTCTTTTTAGTTTAAAAAAGGTGGAAGTCTCGAGATGAGAAAAAGAAGATTCTTGGGTTGCTTCTTGGATGAGGACGGCTCGCTGAAATAATGATCTAATTTTTGCAAAAGGAACTTTTCCCTTCCTCATTATTACGAATTTAATAAATGAATTTACAGCAGCCCATGACTAATTATTGGATCTTCTACATTTATTTATTTATTTTGTTTTTTTCCCTCTCTTGCCATGACTGTGTGTTTCTTTTTAACCAGTGGAAATAATTCGAGTTCTCCTTAAATCGTCACATACATATTTTGCAAAGTGGCAACAAACGAATTGTAAAAAAACAAAATTAATTCTTAAATTCTTTAGATAAAGTGTTATTCAAATTCGAATGTTGACAATTTTAACTAACCGAAACATCTTTATCATTAAGAAATAATTACTGTTAGTATTATTTTTAATATGTTTGCCATTTAAAAATAATTTATGGAATTCAACTGAATTTATATTTCTAAAATTAAAATGCACCAAAATATAAAATAACGTTTTTCCTTAATAAAGGTGCAAAAATAATATAAAAAAATATTGTTACTTTAAAATATTTATCTTATGAAATAATGCTTCGTGAATCCAAACAAAGCATGGCTTTTGCTAGTTTTATTTTTATATTGTGATAAAAAATCAAGTGCTGTTATTGCATGCAATTTATAACTTATATTAAAAAAAAAAAAAAAAAAACGCCAAATTGGCGGGGTGAGAAACACGTGCAAATGTGGTGCGTATATGACATCTGTGCACCTTTAATGCGATAAACAGTAATGATTGGATGATTTTGGGCAATCAGTTGCTCTTCAACGAAAATTAAATTCTTCAATAGTTCCAGTTGTGGACCTGGATCCATATTATTAGCTACGGAAAAAATATTTAGTTCATTATTTACAATACATTCATGGCAAGTCTCGCTAGATCTGTCAGATTAAATATGCATGTCAAACCAACGACGATGGCAAATTTTTTTCAAAAATATGATTCTAAATTTTTTTGGGCAGCTTCGAAATTTAAAACACATTTCCTAGCATATGCGTTATCTGTCAGAAAAGGTTTGTCACATCGTCACTTTTTATGCTGATGTCTAGCCTCTAGCTTTGAAGCTAAATCATGTTCGCGTTCGTTCCGGCCAGTAAGTGTTTTTGGTACTACTCTGTTATCCCGTCGACCAATTTCGCCAAATTATACAAATTGCCAAACTAATAGCCAAATTATACAGATTGACATAATTTTGATTTTAAATAACGAAAAAACAAATAATTAGTGGAATATTAACAAAAATACAAATAAAAAGTCGAAATAAAAATCACTTAATTTTATTTTAAACACGTGAATCGTATTTAATGTCATTGAATGTGACATTCACGATCATCCATTATCGGCATTTAATCTTAAAATTCGACGATAATTTTTTGGTCGACGGAATAACCTAGTAGTACCGTGTTTTTTTTTTTTTTTGGTCAGCATTTTTAAATTACTAATACATTCCAGAAATTATTTATAAACGTAGTTAATATATTTAACTTGGTTCAGTCTTCAATCTTTCAATTCGAATAACACCCAAATATAAGAATTAATTTTACTTGTTTACGACTCTTTTGTTGCCACTTTACCAAAGTAAATACCTACATTAATAAATCATAATATAATTCTTTTAAAATCCGCAAGTATAAATTGCGTAAATAATTTTGGCGGAATAATGAAAATTTATTTAATATAATTATTCTATCTATAATTACTAACCCCATGGTTTATTTTCCTTCTGAAAATAAAAAGATACGGGTTCATTTTTCATTCGCAAAAATGCAACCATAATAGAAAAACATGTAGAATAAATTAATTATTAAAAAAATATTAAACTAATATTTTTAAAGGTCATTCTGTAAAAAAGTAACATTGTGCAAATCTACAAATCATAATTTATTCTTATGTTTAATTTCAAGTCAAAATACTGAATAGATTTTTTATAAAGTGTACGACAAAATGTAATTTGAGTGGACTAGTAGAGGATTCGCTTCGCTCATCCCAATATATATATATATAGAGAGAGAGAGGTCTGAGCAGAATTTAGATTGTTTTTACTTCCATTTAAAAAGACACTTTCGATATTTTGGGTTCATAGGATGAGAGAAATCGTCAGGAGAAGGGCGTAAGATATTATTTTTCTACTCCATTTCGAGTTACAATGCACTAAAATCTAGAATCTAGAATCTAAGATTAATGAAGAGTTTTCTTAACATCTTTTTTTGTGGAGGGTTAGTGATTGATTATTTTTAACAGACGACTAAAATGAAAGAGGCAACACATTTCTATAGTTATTTTTATCTGTACACGCATATCCAGTGCTTTAATTGATTCTCCTATTATAATTATGTTTGCTGGAAAGGTAGTACTTGTAAGGAAGCCCATTGGAATATAAACGAAACCTCCTAATAATATATTTATCTGTCTGTTTTTTTGTCTTTTATTGATTTTATAACCTTTCGTAAATATGACCAATCTTCACGAAATTTGAATGTGATTTTAAAGTATATTGTACCACTTTAGGTGTATAAAATCAAACTATCATTTAATAAAGTATAAGTATAGTCATTTTAGTGTGTTGATATATATACAGGGTGTTTATAAAGTCCCCGCCCCATTTTGATGTTTAATAACTCATAAAATAATAAAGATCGATTAAAATTAATAACATAAATGGTTAGATAGACTCAAAAAATTTCATGACCCTTGTCAATGAACTCCCACGTGTGCCCCCTTCGTCGCACGGAGAGTATCAAGTCGATGGTCAATTTCACGCCAGGTAGCGGCAAGAATGTCAGCATCCACAGAGGCTATTGCGGTCTTGCTTTTAAGTCATCAATGTTTGACACTCTCCTCCTGTAAACATTGTCCTTTACAAATCCCCAAAGGAAAAAGCCCAGCAGCGTTATATCAGGTGATCTGGGTGGCCAAAGAATTGGACCTCCTCGCCCAATCCATCTTCCTGGCGTGAAATTGACTATCGACTTGATATTCTCCATGCGACGAAGGGGGCACACGTGTAAGTTCATTGATAAGGGTCATGAAACTTTTTGAGTCTATCTAACCATTTATATTATTAATTTTAACCTATCTTTTATTTTATGAGTTATTAAACATCAAAATTGGTCCGGGGCCTTAAAAACACCCTGTATATATATATATATATATATATATATATATATACATATATATATATATATATATATATATACATATATTATGATGGAACACGTCAAAAATCTAATAAATCATCATCTGCTGCGGTTCAAAGTGAGCCCTACATTCTACAAACGGAATTACAATAAAGTCCTTCCGGCAATGCCGGGAGGAAGAGGTAGCTTTCATATACTTATATATATATTTATTTATTTTAAAGTAAGTTACATTGTTCAAAAATAGTAAGCTCAAAGTAGTGGAAATAATCTTATAAAATTAGTGATTTTATAAGATTGAATACTAGTTTTTGTCAAGACTGAATATTAATAGGAATTTTTAGAAATTAGTCATCTTTTATTCAACCTGGTGTTATTTTAAGCGATTTAGAGAGTCGCCAAATTCCACGATATTATAAAGTGTATGCCATTTTAAAGCAACATGATGGATCGTTCAGATCAGACCGTTTCAAAATGTCAGCCATAAGCAAAATTCGAAGTGCTATAACTCAATCATTTTTCAAGATATAGACAAAATAAAAAGTGTTCTGGAATCGTTGTTTTAAGTTTTAACACGTAAAAGAAAAATATTTTTCAACTTTTAATTTTTTCGCATTTAATTTTAAATTTTAAATTTTTTAAAAAATTTAAAATGGCCACCATATTGAAACAAAATGGTGGATGATGCTGGCCAACGAACTCTGTCGAGACATTTGTATGTACTATGTACATACCAAGTTTCATTGAAATCGGTTCATAAATACGCGTGTTATCACGTGACAAAGATCAGATCGTTTCAAAATGTCAGCCATAAGAAAAATTCAAAGTGCTATAACTCAATCATTTTGTAAGATATAGACAAAATAAAAAGTGTTCTGGAATTGTTGTTTTAAGTTCTAACACGTAAAAGAAAAATATTTTTCAAGTTTTGATTTTTTGCATTTAATTTTAAATTTTAAATTTTTTAAAAAATTTAAAATGGCCACCATTTTGAAACAAAATGGCGGATGATGCTGGCCAACGAACTCGGTCGAGAAATTTGTATGTATTATGTACATACCAAGTTTCATTGAAATTGGTTCATAAATACGTGTGTTATCGCGTGACAAAAATCAGATCGTTTCAAAATGTCAGCCATAAGAAAAATTCAAAATGCTATAACTCAATCATTTTGTAAGATATAGACAAAATAAAAAGTGTTCTGGAATCGTTGTTTTAAGTTATAACACGTAAAAGAAAAATATTTTTCAAATTTTGATTTTTTCGCATTTGATTTTAAATTTTAAATTTTTTAAAAATTTTAAAATGGCCGCCATTTTGAAACAAAATGGCGGATGATGCTGACCAACGAACTCGGTCGAGACATTTGTATGTACTATGTACATACCAAGTTTCATTCAAATCGGTTCATAAATACGTTAGTTATCGCATGACAAAAATCAGATATATATATATATATGGTTATATATATATATATATGTCAACATTTAAACGGAGGGTGGTTTTGGGGTCTGGGGGTCATGATCGGTGAAAATATACCAAAATTTTACGGAAGTGCTTTCCTCCGGACGGCTGCAATAGGTAGCTTTTTACTTTTTGTAATGAAAGCTACCTAAAATAGAAATTAGAGTACTGCATCGACCAGGTACTACATTGGAACGATCTTACCTGAACGCTATTAAAGAGGCAGCTCGCGTTTATTGTGGTTAGTGCTATTTTATTTTTATCACGGGTCATTTTCGATTCAAGTTGACTCTCAATGTTGCGAGTTTAGGTTGATTCAGCTTGTTTTATAACTTGTAAACCATTTTCAGACGATAATTCACAATATCATTTCAGACCGAAAAACTATATATTTGAATATTATTAAATAAATATGTATGATCCTTTTTTGAAATGAAAGATGAAGACGGCAGTATAAATACACGCCATTTTTCCATGACTGAATTCAAAATATGGCTTTATTTTCGCGATTATAAATTGACTATTGTATGCGAGCAGTCATCCTGATTCATAAAAATAACAAAACAATTACGAAAAATGATGCGTACAGCACAGATTATGAAACACTTTTCAACACATTCTCAATACTATAACAAAACTTTACAGTTTACTAAGGTGAAATGTGCTGTTTAAATGAGTAATTAGAAAAATAGATAACCATAATGTAATTAACACCAAATTTCTCCTTTTACATGAATAGTCGAGAAAATATATGATGGTTTTGTGCACATCTATGTATAACTTATGGATATGTATTTATACTACACAGTATGCTCTAAGTTAGTTCAATTAAACGCATAGCACATTTCAGATTTCCATTCAGGAATTTCCGCCATTAAATGGATCTTGTTGAGAAATTTTGTGTGTGTAATATGATCTATAGAATTCACAAATACCAAATATTCTAATGATTGCAATTGTGTACTGGTGTTTTATTTATTGCTTAAAGCGCTGCCATATTGGTTCAGAATAAATACAAAAGTTTGCAGGTGTAGCTACATTCTTCATCTATCACATCTATATTTTTCTTTTGTCCTGAATCAGCACAGCAGCCCTTTAAGCAATAAATAGAACAACAATACCCAATAAAATAATTCAAATTCTCCAATTTCTTTGTTTTCCTATAAGATACATTTTCATTGTGAAAAAAACATTGCCTGGTGTGTCCTTGCTTTAAATCAATATTCTGAAGCTTATTCTCTTTGCCCACATTAAACTAGGCGTTCCATTTGTTCATATTTTAGAAATATCTTTAAAAAAACGAATAAATATTCCTATCATAGTGCAGATTACACTGTTAGACTTGCCAATGTGTCGGGGTTTGGCAAGTGAAAGACATAGTTCTAATTTTTTTTTTTAACTATTTTTCTCCTAAAAAAATCCGAGTATTTTCCAAGCTCCACGGTGAAAGCCTCACTACGATATAACAATTCAAGAATTATTTTTTAAATTGTGAATGGACGTATTGGTTTGGTTGATTAATTTATATTCTCACATAAATTTGCATAAGTTTTACAGTGTAAACTGCATTCATATACTTTATTAAACTTCTATGAATTTTTGTAATCTTATCTTCCTTTTGGATATCTTTGAAATATGTGTTTTCATTGTGACAAGAAATGCGAATCTTTGACAAATCTTACAATCTAAACCATACTCTCATAAGACATTTGTTACTTTCTTTTTTCGAATTTTTGAAATGTGAAGGGATTGTTTTGTGACAAAGAAAAATAAAATATAAAATTTACTCTTTTGTTGTAACGAAATCAACCATTCTCAAGTCATATGCTGCAAATCACAGATTATTAATTTTTCTGAATTTCTCAAACGTGAACTGACTTATGGTGCTTTTTGTATTATTTGTTTTCTTTCGTTTTGGAAAATTCTATTTTTTGACAAGTCGTATAATGTAAACCGCATTGCGATAATTTAAATCTGAGGCTATTTTTGGATACCTTTGAATTATTTTCTACTTTTGCCACAAAAGATCCGGATTCAAAACACATTTTTAAAATTTTGTATGGAGCTTCGATATCTGAACAGACTTGTGGGTTACATTGTACATAGATGCAAATACAACCGAGATAAATGTGAATACATTGAAATTAATATATACAACAGTAACGTTTAATGAATGGTTTATTTATATACAATATCTTATTATAAATAGACATTTGTTACATGTACACATTTATAACACAAAAACATCGATGTTCATAAAGATATATATTATTTAAACAACAGACAAATATATGTGTGTACTTGTGTGAAAGTAATTTTTACATAAGTACTAGCAACATGAAAAAATGCAAAATAAATTAATCTTCATCAAGTCCTTTCGTGTCGAAAAAATGCGAAGAATATCCCTGTACATTATCCTTGGTTATGTAGATGCTTTCTAGAGGGAAAAAAGCGAATTATCTTTAAGAAAGGTTACTAAATATATTTATGCAAGTTAAAAAAAGAAAAGAAAGAAAAAACAAACGAAATATCATTTTCATCGAAGATTTAATGCATTTCTACTTTCTAAATCTTTTGGGAAAAGTACGTCTGTAAATTTATATATTATTATTTTAGTTCATTCATTTTCTTTCCCTTATTAACTTCTTTATTGGAAAATTGAAAGTATACTTTTTCTAGAGCAGTATTTTTAGATATACGGAGTAAGAAGCATTTTTTTTAAATCTAAGCAAAGAAAAATATTAAACGAATAGAAGTTGAACGTTTATTTTGTTTGAGTTGGCAAAAATACAAACAATATTGTTATAAGCAATTAGCACAATCGTAATATTTTAGCACATTGAAATCTTTAATATTGTAATTTTATAGCTCTATAAAATACACCAACAAAATGTTCTCTTTTTATCTTTTTCTTGTGAGAACTGGAGGGTACCATTTAAACTTTTTGCAAATCTAACTTGAAAATGAAAATAAATTTTGAAATTGGCTCTAATCCAACATCAAATGTGTTTCACATATTTATGTGATTTGTTAAATTTTAAGTATTGTTAATTAAAAATAGAGATTGTATATTTACATTTATTTTTTAAGAAATCACCCAAATGAAAGACCTTGAAAATGGTGATTTTCTTGTTTCAGAATGAGAGTAATGCTAATTCCTTTTAGAAAAAAGTTTCGTATTCAGTTATTGTGTCTCAAAAGCACTTAGAAAAACATTTTTCCGCAATTTTCTTAACTGGATATGAAAGCTGATGTAAAAAAACTGCAAATGAAAAGTTATGTTTTCTCCTGGATACTGTGCTTTATTTATGTGTCCGATTAATGATGCATTGTATGCATTTTAAACTTATTTACTTCTTTTATTCCCCGCCTTTACAATTTGTAAATTTTTAATAACCATATATAAATTTATAATAATTTTTATAAAAACAAACATAAAACTGCATTGTATTATTAAAAGTATGCTTATTAATATCATGATATATATGTTATTAAACAAAATCATTAAAAATATTTAAGCAAAATATTTGCAGATTTCGTATTTATGGGAATCTATTTTGCCCTTGTAACTGATTCGCAATCTTATTTTAAAATCAAACGCACTTCAGCTAAGACTAGAAATTATTTTAAAGTCTTGTTTTAAAAGCAAAATCAGTTCAAATACGAAAGTGAAACTCTGTTAGAAACTAAATTTATAGAAAATTCACATTATCTATCAAGACATACAAAAGGAATGAGAAAACTTTATTTAAACTTAGAGAGGATACGCTAGGATATCCGGGAAAGATTTTTTAAGTTTGTAATAGGAAATCAGTAAACATTTTAAGAGAAAGTACACCAAATATTGAGTTTGCAGAAGACTAAAATTTAAGTATACTCAAGTTTATGGAAACAAACTATTAGAGCTTTATAAATAGAAAAAAATATTTTGCTTTGAGTATTAGACTGCAGAATAATATAACAGGATTTAAATTAGAATTGATAGAAAATTTTATAAAGCGACCGTGATACACAAATGCTTTCAAAGTGGATACTTTTATTTAAAAACATCCGGAAAAAACTGAGTTTATAAATATTCTGTGGAGAAATAACTTTTAAAGTGTGTTTTGGGGGACAGACAGCATGAATTGGCATAAGAAACAGCAACGTACATATTTGTGATATGACTGTAATAGGTACAGATTAACAATGAAGCAAACATTGTCGGTCAAATTTTCGTGAATGATGCAAAGAGGAAAATAGAAAAAGAAAAAGATTTTTTCGCATTCATAACAAATTTTATCTAGGAAAAGTGCTTTATAAGTCTGTGTATTGATATTTTCAGCTGTAGGAAATAACACTTTATGAATAAATTGTGTGTCAAATCGTAGATTTTTAAAAATTTTAATTATTTTATATTTTTTCCAACTAATGGTCTTTGCTTTATTTAATCATGGAATGTCTGTAATTAAATAAAAAGATATTTAATAATCAAAAATATTGATTGATATTTTTAATAAAATAAGGGTATCAGTTCTAAAGGTTTGAAACTGTGAATTCCGATATTAGTAATAAGAAAGGACGCGAAGTACCACGGAATTTTACAGACGAAATATTGCAAAACTTCTAATGGATATTCCTCTTAAACGTAAAAGAAACATGTTAAAGATTTGAGTGTCTGTAAAATACTTTGAATGTTTGACATGCTCTTCTTAAAAATTCATACTAAAACAATTTAAAACTTATTTTTACACTTAATTGATTAAAAAAATACTTACGTATGTATAATGCTCAATGATATCCATAACCATAAACTGGTGAATAACTGTAACCTTGCTGTTTTCCACTATGTGTGTAACCATACTTTTTAAACGCAGATGAATTGTGGTGAGAGCTTCCATGCTCAGCACTTCCATGTTTATTATGGGCACCTTTCTTTTCTTGTTCGTGGGCACTATGAGCTCCAGTATCATGATGTGTTTCCTTTGTTGCAGATCCGAAACTTTTAGAATTGCTTCCCTCATCGGACTCAATATCATGATATCCTGTGGCACGATCGTATGAAAAGGATTTTTCAAATCCACTACCTTTGTCTTCTGAATAAGAACCTGTATTGCGGTAAGTGCCATGGTTTTCATGATTAGCTCCATGGGTTCCATGATCTGTGTGTCTTCCCGTGTTGTGATTCCTGTGTGTACTTAGTGCTGATTCTTTATGAGATCCTTCATCCCCATGGGTAGAATGCTCCGATGCTTTATGTCCTGATGATTCTTGACCGTAAATTCCGTGCGTTTGTGCCGCTGATTCTTCATGCGAAACTGGATCGACCCTTGCGTATGCTACAGGAACAGTTTCGTATTGTGGTTGATGAGCATATTGGTAGTGTGCTGGTGAAGGGGCATAATGGTACTGTGCTGGTGAAGGCGCGTGTTGATATTGAGCTGGTGAAGGTGCATATTGGTATTGTGCTGGTGAAGGTTCATATCCATAATGTGTTGGTGAAGATGCGTATCGCGATGAGGGGTGTTGCTGTCTGTAAACAGGACGGCTGTATTGCACTGGATATGCAACTACCGCTCCGATCACAAATGTGATTATTAACTGCAGATGCACCTAAAAGTACAAAAAATAATCTTTTACAACCTTTTCAAAATGTTTGTAATATCAATGAAGATATAAGCTATAAAATTTTTAAGGCCTTATAAAATTTATAATAACTTAAGTAAAAATGTATTGATAAATCCCAATCTTTTATACACATAAAATATATAAATATATATACAGACACATATAAATGTACATAAGTGCATTTATGCTTTTATACATATGTGTGCATTTGTTTTCTTATAAATCATAAAATGAATAGCTGGTATGAGCCTGGGAGTGCTTCAGATTCACTAAATAAAGATGACAGCAAAATACATTATTTTGTCAGAATTTAATTCTTTTCTAGTTCATACCATTTTTACTTCCATGTATAGATCCCTAAAATATCTGTTATACAATTGGTAAATTAATAAAAATAAACATAAATAAATTTAACTAGCTGCGCGATTTTATCTAATGAAATCAAATAGAATATATTAGAATGATTTTTTGTGAATTATATTTATACACTGCTAGAATATTTTGAAAAGAATTTTTCAAATTTTGAAAAATACTGCATTTGAAAAATCATACATTTTTAAAGAATGCGTTTTAAAAGATGCATTAAAATATAACAGCTATTTTAATTTTTAGAATTTTAAATTGTATAAGTTTTTTTATTATCGTATCCTGTTTTGTTTTCAGTATTGCCTTTTCCTCCGTCGTTTTCCCTGAAATGTGTCCATTAATGAGAAAAAACATATCTCTATCAACCGATATCTGTTCTTATTTCTTATTTTGCTAGCTTATTATCAATTTATTTTATGATTTTTATTAAATTTTGGTTAAAATCAATTTAAAGACTTGATTTGTTACTATTGTGCCACATACTGAGAGTCGATTTTTTTAAATACTGTTTTTGTATTTTTCTGTAATTTATTTTAGAAAGCATTTTTTAACATAAAAAACGAAATAATACGTTGTGACAAAATACTACTATAAGCAAATACCGCATGCAGACTCCCCCAAAAAAATTTTATAAATTTTTTTTTCTTGTTTACATCCGATTAGCCTGTCTTAATTCAGTGAACCCTCGAGCGTTAATATCATGGCTACATAAAACTTTAAAATAAATGTGAATAGCATTAAATGATTTTAAAAAGTAATTTTACATCAAATTACACCCTTTGAAATATGTCATTTGACTATGGGCCTGTTTCAGAAAGATTAAACTAAAAATCCTCTTAACAATGAGATGACGCATTGTAGCGCTAAATTAAAGTCTGAAAAAAAAAAAAAAAAAAAAAATCAGCTTTTTGTTTTATGTTGAACATAAAATTAATATCAAGTAAATTCGTTTTTAAAATATTGCAGCTACTAATTTAACGCAATTTTATTTTAATTGAAAAATTACACATTTTCTTGTTTTTCTACTTATCTTTATTACATGAAATAATTTCAATGATATGAAAATTTTTACATTACATAACATTCGATTGCTCTTATTTACATGAAAATAATTTAACTTAATTTTTAATTTCCTTTTAACCATATTTACAAAAGTAAAAACATCCAAGTGGCTTAAAATATAATTAGTATAAAAATAATATATATAGAATGAATAAAATACGAATTTTTTATTTTACATTTTACTTATATATACGTGTATGTGTGTGGGTGTGTGTGTGTGTCCAGGGGTGTATACAGAAGTTTTTTAGTAGTTTGGTTGGAGACTTTTATTTTGAACATATTTTCTTCATGTACTTCATGCTCAAAATTCAGTGTTCTATCAGAATTTTTTTATTTACATTTTATACAAATTTGGAAAGTATTTTATGTAGATGAATGATAAAAACTTTGATCTTTTATATAATAATTTCTATAAATGTGGAAGAAATTCATGTAAATATATAAATACCATTTTTTTTCTAAAGATGTGTCTGCCTTACATTATAATGTAACAGAATGTAAAAAAAAAAAATTAAATTGATTTATTTCAACAACAATGACTAAATAAAAACTTGTTCACCATTTTGGATAACAGGCGATATTCTATTAATTGCCCTTTTTTCCCTTTTTTTCAGTGAAAGGGGGTTAATTTAGTTGCAATATATTGCGCATTCATCTTTATCATATCATTTATCTTTAATGGTTCTTGAATTATAACAATTTAAATCTGATAAATTGTGGAAAAACTTATCATGAAGAAAAACGCATTTTCATAAGAAATCATATCCATGACAAACGTTGCTTGAAAGCTAGATTTCGAAAATAAAACTGAAACGAAAAAACAGTAATGTTTTCTCTCCTAATTCAAATAGAAACATAATTTAGCGTCATTATGAAAAAAAATTATTAATGCAATAAATTTTTCTTAGAAAATTTGAAGATTTTTGAGTCCCGCACTACCTAAAGAAACATCTGCTTTTTTTTACAGTGCTTCCACCACCAATATGACGACAACATTGCTCAAGGACATGTTTTTTGTTTTAAATTATAGATTTATATGAAACTAAAATGCAGAACAAATAGCACATTTTTGTCGATATGAAATTTGATAGTCCAATTTTAACGTTGTAAATTATAGCTTTAATAACGAATTTTAGATAAGTTAATTAATCTATCAGTAATTTACTTTTATTTATTAGTTTGATAATTTTCCAGAGACTGATCGGAAATGAACATAAATATTTGATATCCGTTTAACTAAGTCGTCCCGTTTTCGAAATGAGTTTATGTAATATGAGTTGCTAATTCAATTCACGTACAGATGACGTCATATATATAAGCCCTCTGGCAAAGAATGATATTTGACGCAGTTAAGCAAGTTTGTTGCATTGCCTGAGGCCCGATAAAGAATATGATGCTTAATAGCAACAAAGTGTTTCAGATTAGCTAAACTTTCATATTTTTAGGGCTTTCTCGTATTAAAACGTATTTGAAATTTTCTGAATTCAAAAATTTCTATGCATCTGAGATATGTTACAAAATACCTTAACCATTGTTAGAGCATTATTTGGGGTATTTAAAGGCACAGTGGTTTAAGTCAAATTTTCTTAAATTGCTTAAAACCAAAGGTTTTCGGGACGCACTTCACTGTAAAAAAAAAGGAGAAATGCTTTTTAATTTATTTAAGTGTGTGTGTGTGTCGGGGGGTGTACTTTACACATTAATGTAGCAAATAAATGTTCCTTTTTAAAAGAGATTTTAGAAAATCACGCTTCATAATTTTTTTAAAGTTCAGTATTTTTCAGTAAATTTTAGTAAATTTCAGTAAATTTAGCTAGAGCGTTAAACAAATTTCACTAAGTACATATTCTTTCTGTTCGATATAATTAAAACTATAATTATGTACACTTAGAAGTGATGCATGTGCAATAAAATTAATTTTTTTTGTTTGTCAGGTATACGCATTTTTGACTAAGACAAAAATGTCGGTAATGAAAGAAATCGGGTTTTGTTACTGAAATTTAAGAGACTTTACTTTTTAATGATATAATAACATGCACATAAAATTTCCGAAGAAGTAATACAGACATAAGACAAAGAAAAAAAAACTAAATAAATTTCAGCATCTTTTGGGAATTTTAATTTAAGCGGATTTCAAAAGAAACATGGAACAGTAATTTTTTTTTGTAAATAAAGTTAAAAAATAAGAGCGATGAATGGTGAAAGGTGAACAAATGTAAAAAAAAAAATAACAAAAAGAGACATTTTAATGAAAATTTTCTGAGAAATTAAAGAAAAAAACACATATTCTATGATTTAAGGTGTTTATTTAAGTTTTCAGAAAGTTAACGAGATGTTTCATAAAACTTTTCGCTTAAATACTAATATATGTGAATAATAACCAAGTTTTTATTTTTTGAGATATTTACTTTTTGATGAAAAATATTTAATTGACGGTATAATAATTTATATCTACTCATTCAGTTAGTATAACCGTAGTATAGTTTCAATATTAAAACGAATCATTCATTAATTAACATAATTTACAGAAAATTTAAAAATATTATCTAGAACTCACATATGGGAAAGCCATGTTAAAATTGAAATTTAACAGAAATACAAATTTTGTTTAAAATACTATAATATAAAGGTGCGAAATATTTGTCACACATTTCTAATTGATAATGAATGCGAGACAAAAGAATCCAGCAACCCTTTTCACATTTAAAAACTCATTTAAAAAATACGAAATTTTCATATCGGAGTACGATTGAACCATATTATATACGTAAAAAAAAGCAGATTTTTTTGTGGAATAATAATAAGAAATAATTTAATTGTACCCATAATTAAATTAACATTTGAAATCTTAATAAAATAATCCATTTATTTTACCAAAACACAATTTACATTATGCAAATTGTTAAAAAATTGGAATTTTTGTGGCAAAAGCATACATGGCAAGCTTTTTTTTTTTTTTTAAATAAGAAAATTATACTTCAAAACAGAAATTTATTTAAGAGAAAATATGCAGTTTTCAATTGTCCACCATATTTGATGCAACGCATATTTCATTAAACAAATTTTCTGCTTTAAAGCTCGTTTTTTTTTTCATTTAAGAAAAACGGAGGTTGGTATGTATGGAAAAATAAAATATATTTCAAAGATATCTGTAAATAAATTCAGATTTCAAATATTCATAAAACATAGACAGAGTGTCCTTGTGATACGATATCTATCAGAAAATATTTTTATCTACGTACTTGTACACAATGACATGAAATATATCAAACAAGATTTTAAAGGGGGACAACACTACTTAAAATTATTTTTTGCATTGCCGTGTTTGTGCCAATGCCAGTTGACACCGCAACCAAACCCGAAAAATTTAGGTGAAGTTAATCCGAAACCCCAATTAGAACAAGACGAAAAATTTTTCACTGTCCAGAAACTCAACTCAAATCTGTTGAATTTCAACAAGAAATCGACGCGAGAGGGAAAAATAATTCATATTTTAATGTAATTATGGAAAACCACTCTAAAATAATCTTTCTAATATCGATTTTATCTTTGATGCGGAAAACGTAACATACATATAGCCATTTATATTCATTATTCAGTTATATAATTTTTTCATATGAAGATTTTTTTTTAAAAAAGGGTTGTCAAACCCGATCCATAGGTAGGAAAAATCAATCTGGACCCGAAACATTTTGAGACTTTTTGAAACTAGGAAACATCATAAAAGAATACAGCTGCTACGGTGAACAAAACCGAACTTAGAGTTAAATAGGGTTATGGGAAAATCAGATTATCAACGCGGACTAGATTACACATGTATTTAAATTCTTTTTGATGTTAATACCGTTCATTTTGAAGAGAATAGATGACAATATAATAAAATGTTTGATGCGTTTCTGTAAAAGAGAAAAAAAATGCACAAATGAAGATTCACTATTTTAAAAACCGAAAGTCGTTTTATTCCTTGACACCATATTAAAATATCGTTACAGCTGGTTAAAGGCTATACAATAAAAATAAAAACAAGAGACAAGATAGAGACAGACAAACATATAGCTATATTTTCATGATATTGAAGCGAAAGCATTAGTGAAAACTGAATTTACCGAAAAAAAAAATATTTATTACTCGCTGGTTTTTTTACGGCTACCGCACTGAATTTTATTATAAATAAAATTAATAAAATTAATTTATTTTTAATATCATCCATAATGTCCAAGCAATT
This sequence comes from Maratus speculifer, assembly GCA_964019185.1. NCBI lineage: Eukaryota > Metazoa > Arthropoda > Arachnida > Araneae > Salticidae > Maratus > Maratus speculifer. The sequence continues at coordinate 227,682,895 of OZ025299.1, forward strand.
GCTTGCAAGTTTAATTTAACATGCTTAGGATTAATAAATGCGGATCTTTAAATATGCTAAAATTATTAAAATATTTTTACCTGTGTTACCATGGTTCAGCTGTAAAAGCAAACTACCGATTGATTTGTTTTGCTTCCGATGTTCATATTTATACATTCATCCGGGATTTTGCCTTCCTTTGTTAAATTGAAGGTGAATTCATCTTTGGGGAAAAAAAAATAAAACCTTTGCCTTAATTACACTTTTACTTTCGCCTTGAGCTAGCTTACTTACTACTTCTTGACCGCACTATTTAATAACCGTATTCCTTAACCTTCTGAAAAAAGGGAAAATCACTTTTCAATTCTTCAAGGTAGCTACTGACCTTATGATTTTGAACTAATTGCATCGTTTAGAGGTCAGCGAATCATGTTTGTTTGAATGACTGGACTTGTTTACGAAAGATCATTTGAAAAAAATCGTGAGAATCTCATATTATACCAGTGCTCTTTATGGAATAAAATGCTGTAAAGTCATTCTAATTTGTCACAGAAATTATTTTAATTTTTATAAATTAAATTATTATTCAAAACATACGAAATATTTTATGATTATTTTTATCGACATTTATAGAAATGTATTGAAATTTTAGCTACGAATACCTATATATTTATTTAATATTTTGTTAAAGCACATTTTTTTCAGCTATTTCAGATATATATATATATATATATATATATATATATATATATATTTATCTAGACTTTAGGTCTCATTCTAAAATGCACCTATTATTCTTAGATTATTTGAAACCGGTTTCATTTCAACCTTACACATACATGGTATTCCTTTTATAAAGGATGATGAATAAGATTGGACAAAATTTAGGCGGTGATTGTACATAATATTAACTATCTCACTGACAATCTAGTGTTAAATGTTTCACTAAGTGTCCAGGTTTCACTCCAATATGAACAATATTAAAAATAATATAATTCTGTTGATTTAATAAGTTTTTAATTCATTGAATAATGATTAATTAACAAATTTAACAAAGGTTACATTCATGTTTGTAATTAAGTTATTTCATGTATGTTGAAAAAAATGAATTTTTTTTAGCATTTAAAACAAAATGAGGAGAAAACAACGTTACAATTTTGCTTTTTTGCAAGACTTATAGGATTAAGGGAAATTAAGGTCACAATCCAGTTATTCATTCAACCATACTGGGTATCTCATTCGAATATGTTTTCGAATTTTCGTTCATAATTTAAAAAATAATAAAGATAGAGTAACGAAATTTGAAATAGACTGAGTTTTCGGCATTTTTCGAAATGAATGAAAAGGTATACAAGTCGGGATTCCAACCCAAGATCTCTGAATTAAATTGTCAATGATCGCCTATTGAAATACCTAGACAAAAGATTTGGGTTCACTTCCGGCCTGGATACTTCTCCACTCATTTGGAAAGTACCACTTCGTATAACATCTTCACCAGTCACCATGGTTGATTTAAAAAGTATAATTCAGTGTATCTACATATTCATCCCCTAAACACTTAACTCATTTGCCCGTACGTTGTACGGGCAAGAAAAGTTTGCTTGATCCATCACTTAAAGCTTTTGACACAACTATTTCTTCTAAATATAATTTCGTATTTTTAAATGTCATAAATGTTTAGACTAAATAATACGAATATTTTAGCTTAAAATTAGATAGTGTTCGTCCCATATTTTCAATTTATTTTATGTAAAAAAAAATGCCCAATTACAGTTGAATTACACCCCTTTCCCTTATTTCCGTATGTAGTTGATAGTTCATATAATTTTAATAAAAGCAATGCTGCATACCCCCATCCCTTTTTATGATATCACTGACTTTTTCCTGGTAAGTTTTTTGAAAATTACTTCCAAAGAATTTTATTTTAGTTAAAATGATGCATTATATTTTTATTAAAGATAATCTTGAAATATATTTATATGAGAGTGAGGGACCCTGTATTTTTGAGTGAATAAATGGATTGAAATCCTCGTTTTCCGTAAAGAAATAGTTAGTTTTGTTGGACATTCCTCTTCTTAACACTAGAACCGCGGAACCGGGTCAATTTGACCCGGAACAAATGAATAGATGTCGATTGGAACCAGAAAATTCTTTATAAAATAAGTTATATATAGGAGGCAGAAAAAAAAAAAAATTCAATAAATAAGTGATTTAATTTAAAATGGAAATTCTGATGTGAAATATTTTTAGGAATCTCGAGAAAAAGTCTGCGCGGTTCTAGTGTTAAAGACACATGGAACACAAAATGGTTTAATTTTTTGAGTTTTTAATTATTGGCCTAAAAAGTAGAGCAAAAATATTATAGAACTAAATGATTATGGTCCTAAAAAAATAGGTAGTCGGAAGGTTTTAAAACATTATACTTAAAGCACTGTCGGTGTGTATATATAGTTTATTTGTCTTTTATTCTAAATGTGTTTTTTATGCTTTGATACACTTTTCCAAAATTCTATTTTAGGTAAAGAGTTGAAACTTGCCAAAATTGTGTAACTAAGCTTCTTTAAAAATACCCAATACTGTATTTCGGAGTGAAAAATTCTTTGAAATAATGAAAAATATGCTATTAATTTTTTCTACGATTTTCGAGGTATATTTTTAGTAAAATATTTTTAATTCTATTTCTTTTTAGAAAATAAAATTAAATATATAGCAAGTTAAAAATGAAAATTGTTTCTTATTAATCTCAAATACTTCGTTTTCTAATACTACAAAAATTTTTACGTTGATATATTTAACAGTTGTTTAGAAAAGCGTTCCAAATAGACATATTGTTCAAAAAATATGTAAAAAGTTAATTAGTTCTTTAAAACTAATTTATACATGAAATTAATTTTTTTTTATTTATATGCAAACTATAATTTCTATATTCATTCTAATTTTCTTTCCATATCTATCTCTATTTTTAAATAAAATACATGATGTTAAATATTTTGCAAAGACCTTGAGATGTTCCATGTGTCCTTAAGATTCTTAAAAAAATCTTTAAACACTTCCCTGATTTGCCCGTACATCATACGGGTAACGATTTTTGCCAATTATGATTTGCCCGTATCATGTACGGGCATCCATATTCCAATCAGGATTTATTATTCTCACCACTAAATTTTTCTTTTAAATTTTGCATTATTTAATCGGAGCATTTTCCCGATATAATTAGGAGCATTTTCCCGATTTAATTTCTCTTTTGACTCGTGATAAAATATTAAAAATTCTCTAAAATACATGAAAAAAAAATTAAAAAGTTTTTTTTTTCAAACATATTGATCAGCTAAGTTGTTAATGACTGAGATTCATAATGCACTATCACGTCTTAAAATTTGCGCAATCTTTCAAACAATCCAGTAAATACTGTGTAATACCACTTCTTAAAAATTTCCAACCCTTTTACTATTCATACGTATTGAAAAATTTTCAACGGAGGGAAAGAGGTTTCATTCTGGATTTTGAACCTTAAGGCTTTGGCTTAAATTTCAGTACTTTGCCTAGTGAGCTAATGTGACTGAGAGCCAGATTACACAATTCACTTATAAAATATTGTTAGCAATAACATCTGGTCTACCATTACAGACAGCTCTACATACTATACCACAGATAATGGGTCTCCAGTAATGATCGTGATACAATTCACACGAATTCTTATGTATTTAAACTTAAAAATCTCTTTCAATTAAAAATTTCATCGGTTACACAATTCATATTATTTACGAAAACAAATTTAAAATAATATTTTTTAAAATAATTTTTCGAAAAAATTGTATGAAGACTAACCCTTAAGCTTATCATTGTAAAATATCTTGAAAGAAAAAATTTCAAATCGGAAGATGTTTATTTCTGTTTTTTGTAGTATTATTCTGGGGATAATATTATGATGCCGTTTGTGGAAAATTGTTCAGATAAACATCAGCTGTTAAAAGAATTAAAAAACAAAAAATTGATTTTCTGAATATTTGAAAGGATGTGTGTCCCCTTAAGTGCCACGTCAGTCATCAGTGACTGATCCTGAACTTTCCATTTAGGCAGTCACTGATAACTGACAGACTAAAATATGATATAAAACTAAAATAAATATATTGTTTTGAGTAATTACTAAACATTTATTTAAAATTTACTTAAATTTATTTACTACAGGATTATACTTTCTTAATATTTACTTAAAACAATATAAATTTTTCTTGTTTTATATAAATGTTACACTATCAATCACGGTGACTGACACGTCCTAAACGGAATATTTAGCGTCAGTCACCGTGGTACAATGTGTTAATTAACCTTCATAAACCAACCAATGTATTTTTGAAATTTAAAAACGCGTTTACAATAGCAAAGTGTTTCTTGTTATCACTGATTTTCAGAAAACGCTTCTTGTTAGTTTTCAGACACTAGAATGCCCTGAAAGAGTCGATTTGACTCCGACCCTAGGATTAAATTGAAATTCGAGCCAGAAATTCTTTCTTGAAATAAGTTAAATTTAAACCATGTAGATTTAAGTTAAACCAATCAAATAAATAATTTTGTATAAAAGTTCTGGTATGAAATATAATTATCAAACTTGAGTAGAATTTCCGGTCGTTCTATTGTTTATCCTTTTTCTCAATCCAGTACTTATGTTTTTCGGATATTATAAATTCTCAAGTAAACGTTTTCAATTTCAATAAACATATCTTGCATACAAATTAGATAAATAAACAGCATTATCATTGACATTAAAATGAATAGTATTTTGTTACTCTTTCGGGTATAAAGCGAATTAAGCTGCTTTAATTATTAATTGCATATTGCGGTTTAAGAAAATTGATTAATACACTATAAAAAAAAGTCTTTATAAATCTACTTTAAATCTAAAAAAATATACATATGTCTGAGGTTTCTCACTATATAGAGCGCTTTTCGGTATCACCACTGAATAAGTTATTGTATCTTTCTGTTTCCTGTTACATTCCATTTATGAAGATTGAGAAACATGTGTCTTTTATTTTTTACAATATATGTTTACTCCCACAGACGCATACAAATCGTAATTACAATACTTTCCTTTGTTTGAAAGAAAAAAAAGAAGTAAGAGACACACAAGAAAATGTCTCCGAGACATGCTCAGAGAATTATTCCAGTTAATTGTTTCAGATATGTATGAAAAATCTATCAATACAATTGGTGAAACTTGACTGCGGTATAAGGAAATGCGAGTATTATTACAAGGTTGAGTCCAATGAACTTTACGGTCCAATTCACCTTCGTGGGAACTATCTGCAATGAACAAGCTTCACCTTAAAGAGGTGTAGTTTACTCTTGACAGGAACTTGATCAACTTGTCCTTCTGCATATCAGTTACATCTTTCAAGAAGGACATGGAAATACAGTTATTTGCATTTAATGAAAGGTCTACATTTGAATAATGCAATCAATTCTTAATAATCGTTACAGTTCCAATTGAAGAAACAATTTACTTGGATAAGTAAAATAATTCCGAGTATATTCTGACTAAACATATCTTTTAAATAGTTTAACCCATTAATGCCTAGCGTCCCTTTTTAGGGACGATTATAAAAAAGGGCAAGAATGCACTTTTCACACCAGTAAATAGGAAGATAAATAAGCAGTATTTTTTACAAGACAAATTCCTCAATAAATTTAGATAAAAGTTATTCTTTTTTTAAAAGTGGTAGGAAACTCAAAATTTCATTTTTAATGAAGAGAATAACTTGGGCATTAAAGGGTTAATTTAATTTGATATTAATTTCATGTTCAACATGAAATGTCTTTTCGTTGACAGGTTAGTGCCAAAGTGCGGTAGTATTCCTAAAACTAATATCATGGTTAGCTTTTTTTTCTCGTTTATTTTAAGAGCGTCCGGGACACATTTAAGAAAAAAAAATATTTATCGAGTTAAAATTTTGAAATTCTTTTATGATGGTTAGCCATATCATTCATAAACAAAAATCACATGATAAAACTTCTCATAATTTTCTAATAAATAAATAAATAAATAAATAAATATAAAAAAATGGGGTAATTTAAAATCGTTATAACTCAAAATATTATTTATAGAATTTCATTTATTTACATTAAAAAAAAAAAAAAAAAAAACAGAATTATCTAAATTTTAATTTTGATTCAGCAATTTTAAAAATATTAATTTAAAAAAAAAAATAAAATATTTAAAGTAAAAAATTGAAAAAAAGTGCAACTTTTATTTTAAATATCATATTTTTTTCAAATATGCTGAATCAAAGTTAAAATAAAATAATCAAGAAAGATACGTTTCAAGTTGAAGCATTTATCTTTAACAGTTCTTGTGTTATAACAATTCACATCCGAGAAAATGCGAAAAAAAACCATCATGAAGAATAACGACTTCAAAGCGAGATTTTGAAAATACACTATATTGCCATTGATTATGGGACACTTGCGATTTTAGACATTTTACTAAATATCTAGAAAAATACACGAGGAATCATCTCGAAACTCTTAATGTATAAATATAATAGTATACGTCATACATATCCGTGAAGATTTTTTACCGAAACGCCATAGGGGACCGTCAACAAATTAAAAAAGAATGAATATCTTTTGAATAACCCTGTCAAAACTAATGTAGCAAAGGCGCTCAAACTCTAGATTATGATTGAATGCCTTATTGTAATACACTGTGTTTATTTTTATGCAAATAGCATGCACACTCGCAGAGTAATTAAGGTTTTTATAAAAGTGGTCCCAAATTTTTCCACGTTTTTCCATTATAATTTTCAGAGTTCTTAATATAAAATAATATTTTTTTCAGAAAATATGACAAACAACATTGCACACAGTATCCTGTAATCAGAATTAAAAAATAATAAAAATTGTATGAAAAATGAGTAGGTTTACTATATAATTTTTTACTGCGCATGCGTCAAAGATATCAAAACTTCATTTGCATATTATGTTAGCTAAATGTATAGAGCAACTTTTGTAAAAGTCTCAAAATCATAGCTTGAAAATTATGAAAGTAATCGTCTATAGAAAAAGGACAAAATCCGTTTTTTCCAAAATGAAGCAAAAAAATGAGGGATTTTATCCAAATGCTGTAGTACATCCCTTATTGTGTATTCTATATTGACACTAATCAATGAATATATGGATACAACCCCTCTTGTTTTTGCTTCATTTTGAGAATAACGGATTTTCGACTTATTCAATTGACGATTATTGTCAGAATTTTCAAGTTATGATTTTGTGACTTTCACAAAAGTTGCTCTATACATTTAGCTAACATAACATGCAAATGAAATTTTATATCGTTGACGCATGCGCAGTAAAAAATTATTTAGTAAACCAACTCATTTTTTATACAATTTTCTTTATTTTTTAATTCTGATTACAGGGTACTGTGTGCAATGTTGTTTGTCATATTTTCTGAAAAAAATAATATTTTATATTAAGAACTCTGAAAATTATAAGGAAAAAACTTGGAAAATTTTGGGATCATTTTTATAAAAATCTTAATTACTCTGCGAGTATGCATGCTATTTGCATAAAAATGAACAAGGCTTATTACAATAAGGCATTCAATCACAATCTAGAGTTTGAGCGCTTTTGCTACATTAGTTTTGACAGGGTTATTCAAAAGATATTCATTCTTTTTTAATTTGTTGACGGTCCCCTTTGGAGTTTCGGGAAAAAATCTTCACGGAGATGTATGACTTATACTATTATATTTATACACTAAGAGTTTCGAGATGATTCCTCGTGTATTTTTCTAGATATTTAGTAAAATGTCTAAAATCGCAAGTGTCCCATAATCAATGGCAATATAGTGTAATCCAAAACGAAAAAAAAAAAAAAAAAAATTTTCTCTGATAATATGATTTAAACGTGATTTTAAGCACAAAAAATAGAAAAATGCTTAATGCAATGAAGGCTTTTTAGAAAATTTGAAGATTTTTGTGTCCAGAACCCCCTTTAATGAATAATTAATCATTTATTATAGTAATTCTATCCCTGTTTTTTTCCCTATGGTACTGCAGCAAGCAAGTGTTCATTGTTGAGATATATTAAAAAACTGTGTTTAAAAATTATTTGATAAGTATCAAAGGATACTAAATTGAGCTAAAGCTTTCATATAAATTTCATTTTCGAAAATACATTTTCTTTATACGATGATTTGAAAATTGAAATTATGCGATATTTAGAAATGATTTACGATTAATAATAATTCTACCTGTTATTTCAAAAGAGGACTACAAATTTCTGAGAACGACATTAGCCCTTTGAGCTCTGTTGAGTAAATTTCTTCAAAATTCCAAATGTCTCATTAGCACCAGTATTTTGTAAAAGAAAAAACCGGTTAACGATTTACATTAAAAAATGCATTAAACTTTTCTTAAAAAAATTTCGTCGAATTTTCTGGTGTCGTTGTGACATTTCGGAATTAAAATTATATGGTAGAAAATTCTACCTTCAGAACTCAAAGGGTTAACTTTCGTTGTGAAATAAACAAGAATTTGTTACTAAAAACTACAGAAAAGATAAAAATTTATTAATTACAGTGTGATTAAAATTATTAATTAAAACTAAACATTTAAGTATTATGACTTCTACATCTACATGTAAAATATACGTTGACTAGGAAAATAAAATACGCATTTCTGAATGTTACAATTTTTTAGTTCACACAATAGCGCAGTCTTTTAAGAATTCTACATTTAATTTATATTTGTTATATATTTTTAAAAAATGCACCAAAGAGAAAAATGTGCGTTTAAAACTGAATGTTTTATTAATAAACCGAATATCTATATTGCTTATTTGCAATGTTTATTTATTTTATCAACTTTGCTTTTAAACAGTTTTCATTACATTTTTTTTTTCTTTAATAATCTAATCAGAGAAATAAATGAATAAAATGTCATAGCTAACTTTTAAGCATGGAAAATACATACTGTCTGATAAAAAAAAAAAAAAAAAAAAAAAAAAAAAAAAAAAAAAATTAATTAAAAAAGAGGTTGTATGGTTTTTTCCGATGGAATTCGTTAAAATTCTAATGCGTTTATTGTTTAGGATAACTCTTTCGTCTCTGAATATAAACAGTATTACCTTTTCTTGCAGATATTTGTAACATTGCTTACTAAAGGGTTTAAAGAATAAAAAATGAAGTATATTTGAGTTTTGTAAATATCTGAATGGAAAATAAATGCTCAATTGTCACGTAGATGCGTAAATTTCATTTATTTTTAGTTAAAATATTTTTTAATATTTTTTAATTAAATATTTTTTTATTTATTAAAATTTTATTTTTTAATAATTTTTTAATTATTTTGTAATGAATGTTTTTAATGATGTAATTTTTAAATATATATATATATATATATATAATGAAGTATATTTGAATTTTGTAAATACCTGAACGGAAAATAAAGTCTTAGTTGTTACACAATACATGTAAAAAGTAAAGTACATTTGAATTTTGTAAGTATCTGAATAGAAAATAAAAGTTCAAGTGTCACATAGATGCGTAAATGTTATTTTTTTAAGGAATTTTTTTTATGATATAATTTATTTTTTAAAATATATATAAATTTCGGCACAGAATTTGCTAAAATGTGTGAAATATATTTATAAACATAAATTTTCTGTTATAATTATACGCATGTACAAAAATAGGACTGTGTGTGTGTGGTGTGTGTGGGGAGGGGGGGGGGTTGCAGACGGAACAATTTCCCCAGGTGCTGGATATGGCAGGACTAAAAAAAAGGAAAATTTTATAAAAGTTACAAAGAAATAAAAAGTGAAACTATGTATGAGAACATTTAAAATATATTTTTGTCTAATAGAAAAAAAAAAAAAAAACTACCGCACAGAAATAAAAGGAGAAAATTGGTTTAAGCAGTAGTAAGTCAGCTGTTATTCTTCCCTTACTATTTATTGTATTAGCCAATCACGCAGTCAGGACCTGACCGTCTCCATCCGGGGCCGTCGCGAAACAAGTTTCTTCTCTTTGAGAAGAAACTTCTTTCGCGACGGCCCCGCTCCATCCTACATTCGCAAGTTAGGCTTTTTTGTCGAGAAAATACCCGTTCGCTAATCTCAATCCAATGGGGAGTTTTTTTTCAAGATATATCGTTTGCATTTTAATACTTTTAGATGATTTTTTTAATTGGATAGATGAGATCAGTTTCTACATCGGCCGTTTTTTTACTTATTCATTTTTTTTTTCATATGAATTTTTAATTAAGATACTTTCATTTTCTGTGCCGTTTTCAAAGGTGAAACCTTCCTCGTAAAAAAACTGCAAATAAAATCAACGAAATAAAAACCGGCCGATGTTGAGATCGATTTCAACTTTCTAATCAAAGGAAAATCATTTTAAAATATTGAAATGCAAACGAAATATCTTTAAAAAATTTCTTCCGTGGAATTAGCATCAGCGATCGGGCCTTTACTCCTAATTAAAGTAGCCCCTTAACATTTAAGTGGGCGGATATAATTTTCTGCTTGCTGATTACACACTGTAAAAAAAAAAAAAATCTGTAAAGGTACTAAACCTTTTCTAGGAAACTGGGATTCCAAGAACTTTTCATGTAACGTTAACAGGAAAAAATCATGTAATCGATTCTGAAACTTGAATTTTTGCTGTTATCGTTACAGGAAAAGTTCTAGGAATCCCAGTTTCCTAGAAAAGGTTTAGTACCTTTGCAGATTTTTTTTACAGTGCAGTAATTTTGAATAATCAAGAACTGCAGATCTTTTTTATATTACTTAAAGTACCTACTTTTTTACCTTTTAAACGAATATTTATAAATATAGAGTTTACAGTTATATAATTACAGTCCTATTTTTGCTGTGCAAAGGTATCTTTAAAATTGAGCGTCGCCAATGCTCAGTTATAGTTTAAGAAAATAACAGCACAAGCATTTTTGCAAACTTTAATTTCTTGTACAGTTCCAGAACTTTACTTTTTATCAAATGTCACTTATTTCATAAATGGTCATTTATTTCGTAAAAAAATCTTGGAACCCAGAAAACCGCCATCACATAGGACCACTCTTTCGGGACAAAAGTAGTTTCATTCTGGGAGCATGGACTTTACTTGGCATCTGAACTCTGACAAAGACCAATCTGAGATCTTTTTTTAACCCCACGTTGCTGGATATATATTCGATCACACACTATAAAAAATAAATAAACTATAAAGTTACTAAACGTTTTCTAGAAAACTCGGATTCCTAGAACTTTTTATGTAACGGTAACAGCAAAAATTCATGTATAAGAATCGGTTACATGAATTTTTGCTGTTACAGATACATGAAAAATTCTCGGTATCCCAGTTTAGAATACATATAACCGTAAAAATTTTTACATTCATGCATTTTTGCATAACAATGAAAAAGGTATTGTGCCAAAATCTGAATATTTATAAAGCTAATTTTAGTAAGAACGCACCTCATTCGCGTCGTTCGACGTACAATTTACCACTTGTTTTCTTCATTTGAAGAGAAACTTGTTACTATTTTTTCTTTTCTTTTCTTCTTTTTAGTTAAAATTACAACTTTTTTCAATTGTGAATTATACGTTTACGTCCCATTAATTTTTTCCACATAACTTACTAAAATAAGTAATATTTCTTCTATTTCTGTAAACTTTAAGCCACGAAGCTACTGATACGGATTTCTGGAACTGAATTTTAAATTGCTTACATACAAATATGAGTTTTTTTTTCACAGTTTATATTGCCGTCTCCATTGTATTTCTTTACCAGTGGGGAGACCTAATGTTATTTGTTTTGCCTTTAGTTAAAAGTGCTAAATTTTTTAACAGTGCGTTTATACAAATTAAAATCCCATTCATGTGATTTTAATAAGATCCTCATATTTTACCGAAACAAAGCAAATTATCATTTTTGTATAATGTTTTATCTATGAAGCTGATTTTTTTAATTTCTAAATGAGAATTGTGTATTATTTAAATGTAAATAACTATACTTTTATTTTATTTATTGCGCATTACAAATGTTTCGCCATTATTTTCCTTCATTAGAGGAGAACTTGAAATTATATATTTTTATTTTAGTTAAATATGCTGAATTTTCCTACAGTGTGTTAATATAAGTCTGCCTTCGGTTCATTTTACCCTCATATTTTACTAAAACTAAACACAGATTTTCTATTTACATAAAATTTATTCTACGAAGATACTTTTGCCGATTTCTAGAAAGAGATCCTAGCTTGATTAAAGTAAATAAGCGATTTTTTTCTACTTATAGCGCATTGCAGTTGCCGTACCATTATTTATCTTGTCAAGAGGGGGAAATTGATATTATTTGTTTTTCTATTAGTCAAATGTAGTGAATATTTTATCCTTACGTTAATATTTCAGGTTCCATTTATTTTTTCCTCACATTTTATGGAAGAAAAAAAGAAATTTCCTTATTTGTGGGACGTATGTCTATGAAGATTCTTTTATTGATTTCTAGAAAGTAATCCTACATTATTTACGAAAGCGGTTCAATAATTATTGTCCCCAAATGTATAAAAAATATTTGTACTGAAATGGTTGATGTGAATTTTGATGCCTAATGTCTTACATGCCTATATGCTAAATTTCAGAACTGTAGTTACTATATTAACATGTTTTTAGAGGGAGGATGAAGTTTTAAAGACCTATTTTTAAAGAGTTTTTAATAAGGGTGAAGGAAAAAGGCTAGTTTGGAGCTTATGGGGCTAGATTTGTGACAGTGGGTGAGACGTGGTTACATCATTATGATTTCGAACGACAGTAGCCATGTCTAATCTACTGTATCGAAACTAGCCCAATAATCTCCAAACCAGCCTTTCACCCCTCACCTCCTTTTCACCGCTCTCTCGAAAAATATGTTAATATAGCAGCAACTGCTCTTAAATTGATCATACGGGCATCTAAGACATTAGGCTTCGATATTTCACATGAACCATAGGAGTACAAATATTTTATATACACTAGGAACAATAGTTATTGAACACCTTCGTAAGTGTAAATACGTACACATTTTCTAAATATAACGCATTATTGTCGAAGATACCGTTACTTTCCTTCACGAAAAGGAAAAATTGGCAGCATTTTCTTTTTTCCATTCATTCATTCCTTCTTTTTTTTAGTGTCATCATATATGCTGAATTTTTCATCTATAAGTAAATAATACAAGTTTACGTTACATTCATGTTCCTACCATTTATTGATACAAATAAGAAATTTCCTGTCGTAAAATTTGTAAGACTATAATGATAAATTTATCTATACTAACAAACAATCCTAAATAACGTAAATGTAAATAAATGTATTTAAAAAATACTTTAAGAAAAATATTTTATTCATCATATTTCAATAATTATAGAAATATTTACACTTTCTCCCGATGTTTGACACATTAAAATTCAGTTGAGTAAACGGGATTCGCATTTAAAATAAAATAAAAATCTGCAAGTTTCAGTATATTTGAATTTAAAATAAAATTCCAACCATATTTCTTATTTAAGCTCTAAATTTATTTTTTTAAATAAATATAATGTGCGAATTCCTACCTCCAGTACGTTAAAGTATATGTTGTTGTTTGTTTACTGTATTGTACTATGTTATTCCAAACGAGCGTCAAAACTGGGAGAAAAAATATTATGTTATTTATTACTTCATGAAAACGGATGAAATATTTTTATATTCCTGGAGGTTTCAAAAATATAAAAAAGATTTTGTTTTATTTTTAATATTAAGGTACTATTTCACTGCATTTGAAAAGCCAGATTAAAGATAAATATAGAAAATATTTTACTGTTTTATTTGAAATACTGCATAGATAATCATAAAATAGTTTTTGTTTTCTTTTTACGATTTTGGAAGTGTATCTATGGCTGTTTATGTTTCACCTCGCAAAACCAAAGTGTATAAACTTGCTGTTTAGTTGTGTTAAAAAATAAGAATTTTAATAAGAATACTAAGATTATAGAAGGTACAACATAAAATTCGGGACAGTTTCAGGAACTTGAGGTAATACTTTTATTCAATTTTCAGAATTAAAAACTCTGAATGTGTATTCTAAAAAATAATATAGTGATAAATAATCATATACGTAAAATGCTCTTCTTCCTAAAAATGCGGAAGCCCACCAGTGTCCGAGACGTTGACCTCTCAACTGGTAGAGGGCCCCACCAGTGGCCGAGAGGTTCTGACCTTCAACTGGTAGACGGTAGGTGCTGGGTTCGAACCCAATCGCGACCGTCGGCCTAACCGTTCGGAGTTTTCCGTGGTTTTCTTCGAACCTTGCGTAAATACGGGTTAGGTTCCCTTAGAAAGACCTCCACGGAGGGCATCCCACCCCTTAGGGCCTATATCCCATAGTGTAGATAATTGGCCGACATACATACAACAACAGCAAAAACAACAACTCAACTGGTAGAGCGCAGGTTCTGGGTTCAAATCCAATCGCTGCCGTCGGCCTAACTGTTAGGATTTTTCGCGGTTTTTTTTAAATCTTGCGTAAATACGGGTTAGGTTCCCGTAGAAAGACCCCCATGGAGGGCACTCCCTCCAAGGCCTATATCCATAGAGTAGGTAAACCGCCGACGCAAAATAAACCAAAACCTAAAAATATGGTTATATTATGTAAAGCTGATCATCTACAATTTATGCTATGTTGTGAATGAGTTTATGAGTTTACATTTCTCAAAATCACTTCAAATTTTACAGATATTTTCTTTTAATAAAGTAACATAAATAAATATATATATAATGCCATTAAAGTGACGATTTGTTGTGGGTATATTTGAAGGGCTCGCAATCATTGTATACCACGTCTATTTATTTCTATTGTGAATAATAGCGCTTTAAAGTTCTTGATAAATAATTAATTTAAGTCAGACTTTTCGGTAGGAGGCTCTTATAAATCAATATTGAGCTCTTAAATGAGTGGTGCTTACCATTAATTACGAATAGAAATTTCAGCAAATTTCATAAATTTCTGTTTGTGTCCGTACTCCGTCGGGTAATATATCTAAAGATAAATTGAAAATTAGAGTATTGTTCGGATTTAGGTTTGTTTAGGAAAGAGTGCTCATCATGGTGATGGAAAGTGAAATTTAAACATTCAGCAAAGCTTGCGTAGCACGCCTGTTATACCCGGTCGCAAGTGTGCTACGCAAGCTACGTAAACATGTTGTAGACTTTAAAATTCTGAGTAAAATGAGTATCTACACTTAATATTTTTTAAACGCTAAGCTCGCAATTCCACTTCAAAAATTTCCCCGGTGGTCAAGGGGTTCAACTCAGAATTAATTAGGAGAAAACTGGAAATTGTTTTAATCCAATCAGTTTAGGTCTAAAATGAACGTACTATGTTTTCTTCCTCATACTTTGTGAACATTAGAAAATATGTACATATTTATTTTCGAAAAACACGCTTATTTTTTATTACATTAACAATATCTCAAAAACAGCTAACTCTATAAAAACTTTGTCAATACAAATGCTATAGAGCTTACAATTCTGAAAAAAAAATGTGTTCCAACTTTAGTATTTTTGCTCAATATTAAGATCGCAATTCTATTTCAAAATTTTGCTTTAATCAATGAGAAAGAGCTTGAGACCAGGAGAGACCAAGTTAATTTAAAATTATTTTAAAATAGCTAACTCAGGGCTCCCAAATGGTCCGCGAACTGAACATCAGTATTTTTTAACAGAAAATTTCATAATACGTTTGAGCTAGAATCAACTTCCAAACGTGGTTTCTTGACAATTTGCAAGAAAAATCTAAAAAGAAAATTTCACTAAAAAAATTCTGATGTTCAGTTCGCGGACCATTTGGGAGCCCTGCTAACTATATCAGAAACATTGTCAGTACAAATGTTGTAGAGCCTCAAATTTTCAATAAAATGAGCATCCATATTAATATATGTGTTTAAATTTTTCCTTAAATGCTAATCATGAGTTTAAAGCCAGGAGAGACGAAGTTACGTTAACAATATCTCCAAACATCTAACTCTATAAAACAACTGTCGGTCCAATTGTTGTAGAGCTTAAAAGTCAGAATAAAATGAGTGCACACATTAATAATATTTGTTCATAATTAAGGTGGCAATGCTATTTAAAAAAATTTGCTTTGCTGTTAAATAAGAGGTTGAAGGAAAAGATACTCAGTTAAATTAACAATATCGCAACATGGCTAGCTCTATCCAAAACATCATCATTACAAATGTTGTAGAACCTAAAATTCTGAATAAAATTAATAACCATCTTAATATTTTTGTTCAATGTTAAGGTCTCAATTCTATTTCATATTTTTGCCTTAATCGGTAATCAACATTTGAAAGCAGGAGGCCAAGTTATCAGTCCACTCTGCTACGAAATTTTATATAAAAGTATTTTTGTAAGTTGCCATGAATGTACAATGTTTTTGTAATTATTTTAAGGCTTTATGTTTTACATTTTGAGGATTATAATTTTACCGGAAAACATCAAAGCTTTATCAACGTTTGAGACCCAACTCATAAGAGACATTTTTTCCAGAATACTGCCTTTCGGTTGAAGAAGGGACATCGAGATGGCAGACATCTATTATTATATAATTTTCAGTTCAAAAATTTGTGATTAAAAATCGTGACACTTTACTTTATTGAAAGATTGCAGCTATCTGCCCAGCCATTCGACCGTTTTATTGAAAATGGTTTCATAAGCGCATATACATTAGTGAATAAGACATCCTGATTTAAAATCCTCATAAACGCTAAAACATAATGGCGTAAAAATGTTTTTTCTGATTTTTAGTTTTATGGTGATTAAATTATAAACTGGTTGTTTTTGAAAGAAAATAAAAATAATATAATAATTACGCAATTTCGCTAGAAAAAATTGTTTTTCGTCGAAAATTAAATTAAAATCAGTTCAGTAGTTGTCAAAAAAAGGTACATGAATGACAGCTGTTTTGTACGTCATTTCAATACTGATACCGCCACCCTCAATCAATACTTTTAGAAGAAAGATAATTTACGTAAAGATTATAATTTTTTAACATTCTGAAAGTTTTAAACATTTATTAATTTAACTTGAGATGCTCGTATTAAGTGCATGTATACTCATTTTATTCAGAATTTTAAGCTCTACAACATTTGTATTGACAATGTTTTAGATAGAGTCAGTTTTTTAGATATTGTCATGGCAATTAAATAAAACCTGGTTTTCGGCTATAAATCTGTATATATCTTCTAACACTCACCTATTATAAAGGGGAGAACTTAGTATATTCATTCTAGACCTAAACTTAATGGATTAAAACAATGTTCCCCTAAATGAAATCCAAATTGGTCTTATTTTTTGCTCCCCTATCACTGGGCTATATTCCTAATGTGGTAACTTTTGATGTAGCAATAATTCTAAAATACACAAACATAAATACGTTGAATTTTCAATTTTTATAATTTTATGATATGAATTATGAATTACGAAATTAATATTCGAGAAAAATACGACTTGCAACCAATTTTTTTAATGGATTTAGATTTATAATTTATTTCTTTATGGAAATCCAAAAATTAAAATTTTTCTTCCAAGTAGTTTTCAAATTATGTTTAAAAAACGGCAAAATTTAGGTTTAAGGGGCCGTCTTTAATGGAAGTGACTAAGTGTTTTAATATTTGTTTTGCTATCCTGTAGTCTAACAGATTTCAATGACAGATTGAGTGGCACTTAACCCCTTCCGGCACAATGTGCCCATTCCGGGCAAATCTAATTTTTATTTCAAACTTGTAGGTGTCGGAAAGAGTTAAAATGCCTTGATTAAGAAGGGGGCTCTCTCGGTCAATAATCGAAAAACGAACTTTAATTCGGATACAGCCCCTAAAATATGCTCGTTTTAAAATAATGAATTTCTCTGTAACTTACCGTACGAATTGCATGATAATTTGTTTTTAGGCTAATTGAAGGCTGTAAAGTTAATTTATACTTTTAGAATTATATGTTACTGTTCAGAAAAATAAAGTTAGGGTTTGTTTTAATAAGTAGATTCCTCCCCTCCTAAGAAAATTTTATATACGTCATTTAAAAGTAGATTTTATTTCCAATCGTTCGGTACTGGTAACTTTCCTCTACGATGTTTTTTTGCAGAGTTAATAGAGGGTATTTACTTTTTTCCACGGCTGTACACAAAAACTTCTTCATTTTTTTTACATAAGCATAAAGGTATAACGGTATCTATTAATTATAAAATTTTTACTATCTTAAATTTACGCTTCTGAAAATTTTACAAAACGTCTGTAAATGAAGAAAAAATACCCAGTTTAAAGATTAATGCAAGAAAGCTATTTCAAATAAACGGTTATTGTTTCTTTTTTAAAGAGAAACTTGCTTGACATAATTGAGAATGCAAGGGCTTCATGCGAAATTTATTGGATGGGAACGCTGTCTTGCATAAATACTTTAAATAAAGGAGATTATTAAACTAAAGAAAATAAATGACATTATCAAATATAAACATTTTTTTAGCTAGAGATTAATGGATACTTTAAGAATTAAAAACTTTAAAGCCGTTAATAAAAGTATAAAACGCGTTAATAAATATCGCTAGTTTCAATGTTAGTATTAAAAGAATTATATTTAACTAAAACGATAAAAAATATTCAGTTTGAATCTGGGAATAAACCATGCAATTTTGGAAATAAATCGCTTACTCTATCGCCGATAACTTTCTGAACTTTAACTGGCTTTTTTTATGACTTATGGCCCTAAATTTTGAATGTTTATAATTCAAAAACTTATCATTGAAATGACTTGTTTCAATGAATTTCAAGTCATTTCAATGATAAGTTTTTGAATTATAAACATTCAAAATTTAGTGCTTCAAACGTTAAATTACCTTTTCATAGTTTTATTAATATCTTCTGAACTTATATTAGCCCAGTGGTTAGGGGGTTGAATTCGTAATTAATTAGGGGAAAGCTAGAATTTGTTTTAATCCCTTTAGTTTTATTAATATGTCCTAATATCGTATATTAGGGTCGTACATTAGGGATACATCGACTTTTTTAGTTAAAAAATTCTTGCATTTCTCTCTCTCTCTCTCTTTTTTTTTTTTTTTTTTTTTTTTTTTTTTTTTGTTGTGTCTCAGCATAGTTTGAACCAAGAATTTGAATTATCTTGTTAAAATTGGGTATTGCCACTGAAACAGCTGAACGTTAGGTTCGTTTTAATATGTAGATGGCCCACTAAGAAAATTTTATATACATCATTTAAAAGTAGATTTTATTTCTAATCTTTTTGTACTAGTTAATTTCTTCTACGATAATTTGTTGGAAGTTAATAGGGGTAATTATTTTTTCCCCACGATTCTACATCATATTTATGTAAACTATGTATAAACTAAAATTAGGTAATACTTCAATTTTTATAAGCATAATTTAAGAGTGTTGAGGATGTTAAAATACAGGTTTTAGTGTGTCGTAAAATATAAAAGGTTTAAATTTCTTTTCTAGTGATAACAGTTTCATCGGTCTTAATGCTAATTTGTTAAATATGGTGCACATAGGGTGCAACATACTGCTGAAACTGACTAGAGAAACTTTGATATTAATATATGTCAGACACAGCGTGTGCATACGTCTATATAATTAAAATAACAAATCGCTCTGCCTGTCTGCTAGTGTGTGTGTGTGTGTGTGTGTCTGCGATGGCTAGCAAAATCTATGGGACGTACGAGGATCAAAATTTTTATGAGAGTAGCCCAATATCTCTCCTGATGCCCCTGAAGCTCAGAATTTCAAAATTCTATTTATTAATTGAGTTATTAATTAAATTCCAAAGCCCACTCTCATAAAAGTCGCCTTTTTTTCCTTTTTTCCTTTCATTTTCTTATGGTTGGTTGGTTGCATAAAATTTTCTCAGAAATAATTAAAAAAGCAGGGATAGACCTTTAAAAATCATAGACTGGCAAACTGTCAGTTTAAATGATGATTTTTTTTTTAATCACAGCTGCTATACGCCATAGAGGAAAAAGATAGGTGGAGGTTAAGTAATCCGAAAAAAAGATTTGCAATATTAAACCATTTATAGCTGAAATTTTAATGTCTCAAACAAAAGCACGAGGGAGGAATTTTGTATTAATAAGATGAATTGACAGAAATGAATTACAGCTGAAACATATTTTACGAAGAAATAGTAATTTATTTTAAAAAAAATTTCTATTATATTATTTATTAAAATAAATGTTTGCTTTTAAGATAATTGAGACTGGAAAATTAGAAATAATTAAATGTCAAAATAAAATTAAATAAAGTATTGAAAACTTTTGATTTGAAACAAAAAATGTATTACTAAAAGTTATCTTTTTTATTCGGAACTTTTTAATACTTTATAACTTATATGAAAAATGTTTATGATTTAACAACATATTAATAATTCCATGTCAATATATAAAATATATTGATGAAAACATTCTTTTCTAAAATCGTCATTCTAAATTCATCTAAAATCTAGATTTCCGAGTGCGGACGATTTTAAGAAATTAACGAAAGAATGTTAACTTTTTAAGCAAAATCTTAAATGATGCTTCTATATTGATATTTCAAAGTCATATGATAAAAATATTCAAATAATTCTTGCCTATGATTGATCTATTTGTATCTTTTATGCATTCCGATAATGTATTACAGCCAATAATGGCACAAAACGTTATTTTTTAAAAGAAATTTTAGTCATCTATTCAGTAACAGTTTAGAAGGTAAAAAATAAAAACAAAGAATTACGGGTTTGAACCAGTTTGAATTCATCGGAGTGTCAAAGCACGTGGTTTTGTTGGTGCTTATTTGGACTTAATGTAGCGGATTTTAGAGTACAGTTTTGGCTTCACCCCAAGACATTATACTGCCACTCTATTAATTTCTTTTTACTATATGGTTGTACGCAGATTTTTGGCATTTCGAACATTAGAATGTAGTGTCATTAGCAGTGTTGCCGTAAAAAAAAAAAAAAAAAAAAAAAAAAAAAAAAAAAAAAAATACACAACATTTTTTTAGGAGTTTATTTTTTTAATCATTGATTAAATTTAAATGTGTTCTATTCAATTTAAAATTGTAATATGGCTTTAATTAAAAAATAAATAAATAAATTAGCTGTTTGGGGTACAATTGTTTGAATCTGTAAACGATTCATACATCATAATAAATTATCAAATAGCAAAGTAAATTATTTATCAGTAATAGCCATAAAAAGAATAGTAGCAAATCTCATTATAACCTTAATGTTCAGACTAATTTAAACGTAACCCGATCCCAACCAGAAAAAAAACAGACCACACTCTGATCCGTGATAGACAAAATTTTCGTGGGTATAGACCCGACCCGAACCTAAAAATTCTCTTTGAAAAAAACTGTGGATTTGATAACTGACCCGAACCAAATCTGAATCCCGCAATAATGTTTAAATGAAGCATAACCCGATCCAAACAAGGAAAAATAATTTTCGTGGGCATGAAACTCACCCGAACCTAACTATTTTCTTTACAAAAACCCGAAATATGACCCGAACGAAATCTGAAACCGATAAAAATATTCCAATAAACTACAACCCGATCCCAGCAAGAGAAAATACTTTCCGTGGTCATAAACCCGACTCAAACGTAAAAAATTCCATTTGAAAAATCTTGAACTTTGACCCAGACCACATCTAAATCTGACCAAATTATTCGAAAGAACCATAACTGGATTCGAGTAAGGCAAAATAATTTCCGTGGACATGAACCCGATACAAACCTAAAACTTCCATTCGAAAAAATATCTGAAATTTGAATCGAACCAAATCTGAATCTAACAAAACTATTTCAAAGAAACGCGACCGGATCCAAACAAGACAAAATATTTCCATGGGCATGAACCCAATCTGAACCCAAGAAATTTCTTTGAAAAAATCGCGAAATCTGAACTTGGCAAAAATATTCCAGTGAAGCATGTCCTTATTCGAACAAGACAGAATAATTTCCGTGAACACGTAAGAAGACCCGAATCTAACAGTTATATTTGAAGAAAAACCCGAAATCTGAATTGAACCAAATCTGAACCCGACAAAAATATTCAAAAGAACTATAACCCAATCCAACCAAGACGAAATAATTTCCATGGACATAAACTCGACTCGATCCTAAAAATTTCGAATTGAAAAAAACCTGAAATTTGATCCAAACCACATCTGAATCCGACCAAAAATATTCGAAAGAATCATAACTGGATTTGAGAATGGCAAAATAATTTCCGTGGACATGAACGAGATCCGAACTTAAAAATTCTATTCGAAAAAATACCTGAAATTTGAATCGAACCAAATCTGAATCTGATAAAAAATATTCCAAAGTACCGTAACCGGATCCGAATAAGACAAAAAATTTCCATGCACATGAACCGAATCTGAACCTAAAAAATTTCTTTGAAAAAATCACGAAATCTGAACTGAACCAAATCTGAACTTGAAAAAAAAATATTCCAGTCAATCATGTTCTTATTCGAACAAGGCAGAATAATTTCCGTGAACACGCAAGAAAAACCGAACCCAAAAATTCCATTTGAAGAAAAAGCGGAAATCTGAATTGAACCAAATCTGTTTCCGACAAAAATATTCCACGGAACCATAACTGGATCCGAGCAAGGGAAAATAATTTCCATTGACATAAATCCGACCCGAACACAAAAAAATTCAATTTAAAAAAAATTCTTAAAATCTGAATCGAACGAAATCTGAACCCGACGAAAATATTCTAATGAATCATAACCAGATCCAAACAAGACAAAATAATTTCCATGGACATGAACCCAATATATGGTTAGATAACATTTAAGTTGCAATTACATTACGGTAAGTCTTTGATTATGTTTAATATCCCGTTTATGTTTAATTTACAGTTAGGTCACGGTTAAGTTAGGTTAAAGTTAAATAGCATTTATGTTACGGTTAGAATAAGGATAGGTTACAATAAAGTGAAGGCTAGGTTACATTTATGTTATATTTAATTTACGTTAGGGTACTGTTAAGTCGCAGTTAGGCTACAGGCAGGTTATGGTTACGGTACAAAAGTTTACGGTTAGGAATTTATCCACATAGTGAACATTACGCATCGTTTGATTAAAAATAACACATACTTTTGTTAAATGGCTCTGAAATTATAATACTATATACCAACCTTTTAGCTACCATCGAGATTGATTTCATTCATGGTATAGTCGGATTTAAGAATGATATAATTAGTTTGAAATTCAAAATATTTCACTTGGGATTTCTAAGTAAAAAAAATAATTATTTACGTGACTTAACAGTGATTTTTAAGGGTAAATATCAACACTTTAACACGAAAATCACGCAATCGTTGGATACATATTCCCTCCCGCGTTTCTCATTGCTCATTTTGAGTATTTTTAGAACTTAATATTAGTTGTTTTTTTTTAAACCGATTTTTCACACAGTCCGTGGCCACGTATTTCAGACAATGCATTTCTGCATGTTTCGAGTTAATGATAATCATAAATAATGATAATGACAATCATACAAATTTCAAGTTTGTTTAATATTGTTAATACGGACCCGGGCAACGCCGGGCGGATCAGCTAGTTTTGTATAAATTATTTTTTTAATTGACGGGGCATTATATCATTTAACAATTAGAGGAACTCTATTGTATTTCTGCATCATTATTTAAGTAAATTATTTTAAAAGTTGATTTAATTGATTATGATAGTTCTTTTTAATTTTAGCTAACAGAAATTGTTCGAAAAATCAACAACAACAATGCCGAGATAATTTTATGTACCGAAAATTAATTTATGGCCTAATCAAGTGGTTATTGCTGAAGTAATATTTGAATTTGGCAAAATTTGCATAGCCTCTACATTTCAGAAAAGGATTTTCGTAGTTAAAAATTCTACTGATAAGTGCTAAAAAAATTACAATCGCTATTATAAAGCGAAAGCATTTTCATTAGAAACGCTGAACTGACAACACTGAATGTGACAACACCTGATATTTAAATTTCACAGGATTTTAATTTTTACAATGTCGAATAGGGAAAAAGTTGTTTCAAGAATGAATTATTTGAAAACTATCTTAATTTATTTTTTTAAAAAAATTTGAAAATAATTATAAAACAGGATTTTTTAAAAATTCTGTCTCGATTGAGTACAACCCGATTACGAATGTTCAACTCGTTTGCACTGAAAACGATATAAGTAGTTCTGCAATTGTTTCCAACTTATATTCAACGAAATTAAAACTTCAACAGTGAATTAATATAAATAAAACATAAACCTAATTCACAAATAACACTAGTTTACAAAATTAAACTTTTTGTCTGTTGCCGCGAATTCTGTGGTTTATAATGTTCAATTATGACTTGTTTTTGTCAAATCTAACCAGAAGTTTTTTTGAGCAGCTCGATTTACATTGTTTTTGAGTTTTATCTTTTAAGCATATATGTACGTTGCAGTTTGCTTCCCAAAACATCCAATTAGTATTATTGCTGTAGTAAGCATTCTCCCACGAGAACCGAATGACTCGTACACATTTGTTTATCTGCTGACGATCAGGTTTTATCCAATTAGCCCGATAGCAAAGAAAAGGAAAATACATCAGATTCGTTGTGGAACTGATACCGGGCAGACGGCCCAAAATCTCTCCACTTGACGTCTAAGCGCACCGGCCGACAAATGCGCCCCGGACTTACTCGGAATGGCCTAAGCTTCCCCCTTTTACCCTGATATGCTGTACATAGATTTATTTAGCCCAGAATTCCAATAAACTTTAGCTATATTATTAAGTAATGACTCCTACAATTATAATCTACACCCACCACATGGGGGCCGGCCTATGAATCCTGTATTAAGTGGACCGTTCTAACCTGAACTGCAACTTTCAGCGTCAGATCACCTGCTTTACGCTGCACTGCATCTTTCGGCATACGGCATCCGCGTCTGTGTTTGTCCGCACTCTATTTGTTTTTCAAGAAATTACTGCTCGGATATTGCGAACTGTGTTGCTCTTCTCCATAGTATAGCGCTCCTGGAATCTAAAGGATTGTTGTCTACGCCTGTTGCGGACATCCAGTGAATTCGACGGCGGACCTGACCTCCCTCTCTGCACCTGTCACTGCAATTGGCGAAAATCGGCTCCTTCCCGGCTGTAACAGATGTGTGTTTAAACAGTGGTTCTTCACAGTCTCAGCGGCGCGCGATATTGTGTTTTTTTCTCTCTTTCTGCTTTATTTACATGGAATATAAATGCTCCTCCGGCTCTCATTAAGAGCGCGTTTTTTTTAATTGGATACAGTATATGTAAGGTAAGCGATCACCCTTTTGATTATTTTTTATTACGGTGCAATTGATTTAATATATTTTATACGAAATGCAGTTAGCCGACATATCTTTTATTCGGAGCCAGATTAAATCGGCCAGAACTGATAAAATTAAACTGCTTCACCAGCTAATTTTTTCATCCGACGAACACCGCCAGAACCGCCAAAATTTACGATTATTTTCCGGGTTTCCTTTTGCAACCCAAACTCCAGAATATGAGGCGAAATTAAAGGAGATTTCTGACACTTTTGATAAGCACAGTTAATTACTGTAGCGAACCTGCTAAATCTCGATATTTCGGGAGAAATTCCCGAGTTAGCTAAGCGCATAGTAGATTCTTTAATAGACATCTCTAAATTGAAATCTTCATTTGACAATGCCTCGAATTCTGAATCAGATGAACCCAAAAATACTTCTCATATCAGTACAGAGACAGCTAACTTCGCATACGAAGACAGTGATACACAAACCGAAGCATTTCACCCTACACAACAACATTCCATTTCTTTTCACGACTTAGAGCATCTTATAACACCCTTTAGTGGTGCAAAACACGAGGATATCAAAGTTTGGATTGATCATTTTGAAAAGCTAGCGAACTCTTTTAAACTTTCCCATTTTCAAAAATTCTTGTTTGCGGAACGTGCGCTTTCTTGGATCGCATTACTATACGTTCAGGGTGAACCTTTCCTCGTATCCCTCACATAAACAAGCGCTTTTGCGCGAATTTTCGAAATCCGTTTCCCCCGCAGAAATTCATAGGTTACTCTCGGTGCGACATAAGAATTCCGAGTCATTAATGGAATACTTCTTAAAAATGAAGGAGTTGGCTCAAAGAGCAAATATTGATGACATGTCTGTCATCCATTACATCATCCAAGGTATCCCAGATCCACCGGCTAACAAATCTATTTTGTACGGATGCTCGCATTTAGCCGATTTTAAACAAAAACTTCTCATATATGACGAAATTTCTGCTTCCGACTCGCATCCTAAACCCAAAATTCATCACAATACATCTAACCGGGTCCCTCCCCCTCCCACCCCTACACCCCCGAAAGATAGAACGCATAAGCTGGTCTGTTTTAACTGTAACCAAATTGGACATGTTAGCTCAGTATGCAATAAGAAAAATCTAGGCCCTAGGTGCCATGCTTGCTCCCGTTTTGGCCATGTCGCTTCCAAATGCAACGAGCGCTTTACTAAGCCTCAGAAACCGCCTGAGACCAACCCCCCTTCCCGCGCGGTCACTTCCGGAAAAAATCGACAGGTTCATACCGTCGAACTCACCCGCTCTTCCCACAGTATGCAAAAATCGGTCAAAATCGCTGATTTAGACATTACTTCCCTCGTGGACACGGGCAGCCCCGTTACGCTTGCCCGCGAGGATATTTATCGGTTATTAGGATCACCACCCCTGGCACCAGTACCCCTTAAATTTACCGGATTCGGTAGTGGCGATGTTCGCCTCAATGGCTCTTTTTCTACCGATATTGAGATAGACAGTTCAGTCTTTCCCGCTAATGTTTACGTTATCCCTTTTGCTCATATGTCCCACCCTTTTATCTTAGGAACAGACGTTATAAGTCAAGGTACACTTGTATGTAATGAGAGTGGTATCTCTCTGACAAAACAACCCCAATCAGATATTTTTATTAATCTCATTAATGTCAGTGATGATATCCCTGATGTAGACTTAGTTCATATAACCGATCGCGCAGTTCGCGAGGAAGTAGCTGATTTAATCAAATATTACCGTCCCACCAAATCGAAATCTACTAATTTAAAAATGTCTATCGTATTGACCGATGATAAACCAGTCTGTCAGCGACCGCGTCGAATATCCATAGCTGAGAAGGAAATTGTCCGAAATCAAATTCAGCAGTGGCTACATGACGGAATAATCCGACCCTCTTCCAGTGATTACGCCAGCCCTATCGTATTAGTCAAGAAAAAAGATAATTCCACACTCTTATGTATAGATTACCGTACCCTCAATAAAAAATTGTTAAAGATCGTTTTCCCCTCCCCCTTATTGACGATGTTCTCGATCAACTGAAACAAGCAAAAGTCTTCACAACACTTAACCTCAAAAATGGATTTTTCCATGTGGATATCGACCCCCATAGCACCAAGTACACAGCGTTTATTACACATGACGGTCTCTACGAATTTCTCAAAGCCCCTTTTGGCCTTACGTCCAGCCCTGTCGTTTTTTCAAGATTCCTAGCTTTTGTTTTACGCACACTATTAACGAACGGAACTTTGATTCAATATATGGACGATTTTATAATCCCCTCAGAAACCGAAGCCGAAAACCTACAGAAACTTCGACAAGTCTTACAGACTGCGGCCGACTATGGTTTAGAAATCAACCTTAAAAAGTGTCAGTTTCTACAGTGAAAAATTGAATTCTTAGGTCATATTCAAAACAATACTATTGCGCCTTCCCCGTCAAAAATTAAAGCGGTCCTACACTTTCCGGAACCCACAAATGTCAGCCAACTCCAGTCACTCCTTGGTTTGACAGGTTACTTCCGAAAATTTATTCCTAACTATGCTTCTATCGCTCGACCCCTCAGCGATCTCTTACGCAAAACATCGAACTTCGAGTTCAGACAGGAACAAAAACACGCGCTCCATAGCTTACGGCATATACTCACGAGCGCCCCGCTGCTACATATTTTCATTCCCGGTTCTGATTTAGAGGTACATACAGATGCTAGTAAGCTTGGATTTGGTGCTGTTCTCTTACAAAAAGCCGACGATGGTCATTATCACCCGATTCAGTACATGAGTAAAAAAACATCCCCCCAAGAAGAAAAGCTTAGTAGTTATGAGCTAGTGGTGCTAGTGATAATAGAGGCACTTAAAAAATTCCGCGTCTACCTCCATGGGACACAGTTTCGAATTATTACGGACTGTCAAGCGTTTCAGAAAACTCTAGACAAAAAAGACTTGACACCGAAAATAGCTCGCTGGGCTCTCTTCCTCCAGGAATTTGAAATAAAGCATCGGCCAGCGACTAAGATGCCGCATGTAGACGCTCTCAGCCGCTATCCTGTATTAAATATAACTTATGATGAATTAACTCTTAAAATTATGAGAGCGCAGGAACAAGACCCATTTCTTGCTGGTCTTAAAACTGCAGCGACGGACACACCAATTACTGATTTTGTTGTACGTAATAGATTTATTGGTGGTCCCCGAGGCTATGCAAATTAATGTACTTCGGGATATCCACACAAAAGGTCATTACTCTGCTAAGAAAACGGAAGATATAGCGTCTCAAACTTTTTTCATTCCTAATATATCGGAATTATCACGTACAGTAGTAACTAATTGTATCCCTTGCATCTTAGCTACAAAAAAATTAGGGAAACAAGAAGGATTTTTACACCCGATTCCTAAGGGTGACCACGCTTTAGACACTTACCATTGTGATTTTTTAGGACCACTCCCTTCCACGAATAAAAACTATCAGCACATTTTCCTCGTAGTCGACGCTTTCACGAAATTTTTATGGTTATACCCCGTTAAATCAGTGTCTGCCAAAGACGCCCTGGATAAACTCAAGCTGCAACAAGTCACATTTGGAAACCCTAGACGAATAATTACGGATAAAGGTCCTGCATTCACGTCTGCTGACTTTAAAAATTATTGCGACATAGAAGGTATAGATTTTCACCCAATTACAACTGGCATTTGCCGCGGAAACGGCCAAATTGTAAGATATATTCGATCCATTATTCCTGTTCTCACCAAACTCTCTTTAGACGATCCGAAAAAGTGGTATAAACATGTACCTGCCGTCCAACGAATTTTAAACAGTACAACTTCCTTGGTAACTAAATATTCCCCATTTGAGTTACTAATGGGTGTTACTATGAAAAACAAAGATGACTTACGAATAAAACAGCTCTTGGACCTCGAAAATGTAGAAATGATCATGGATCATAAAAAACAGTTACAAGAGAATGCCAAACTTAATATTTTGAAGCAACAGGAAATTAACCGAAAACAATTCAATAAACGACGTAAAACGCCATCCATATATCAAATAAACGATTTAGTAGCAATTAAGCGTACTCAATTCGGCAGTGGATTAAAGTTACGAATCAAATTCCTCGGACCATATAAAATTACTGCTATTAAACCAAATGATCGATACAGCGTCATGAAAATTGGGAATCATGAAGGCCCCACTGTCACAGAGACGTCAGTAGACTATATGAAACCTTGGTCCATGATGCGATAGGGAAAACGAAACGAAACTTTCTCCGCGCCAAGCTATCAATCAACCACACCCCCCTTTTTTTGACAGCTGCGGAAAGCCCACATTACTGTCAGCTGGTTCGTTCTTTTTTCTCTCTCCTGTGTAAAGTTTCTCGCCTGTTACGGTAAACAAACACCATTAAGATTTGTTGTGAAATATGCATTTTTTTTTACCTTTCACCGTTTGTTTACGAATATTACTGTGTATTATTCAAGAAATCATATTTTTCTCCATTTTTCTTTATCATGTGTGAATACGGCCAGCGTTCTTCTCAAAGTTTGTGTAAATATACTCAGTGCACCAATTTTATTTTGTGTTGTTCTCCAGTCACCCAAATTGTGAATTTACAGTGAAATCAATCAGTGTGCTCGCTTATGTGTAAAGTGAACTGCCAAGTTACACAGTTTTCTCATCTAATAGTGCTGTTTTGAAACTACAATTTCTATTAGAGGCACAATTTCTTTTTTTTTTTAAAGCATTATTTTTTTTTTCGTTTGTGAAATATGCTCCACGATTATAAACCTTTTTTTTTCTCTGCACGACCATGTTGATGACAATATGTCAATGTTATCATCACATTTTTTTTTATCACTCGTCCTTTCGCTGACATTACTTTTGACTATTGACAATAGACAACTTTGGACAGTTTCACCAGGACTGCCAACACTTTTTGAAAAGAAACTATCGTTATTATCTCCATACTTTCAGCTCATCATATTGTTGTAATATATATTATCTGATTGTTATGTATATTATTATCTTTTGGTTATTGTGTATTTTATTATGTAATTTCTTTCCTGTATATTGTAATATTGTGCCCCCCCCCGCCCTCCCTATTTTTTTTCTCTTACTTGCTTTTTTTTCTCTTTTTTCAGTTATAGTCTAAATTTTATTGTCATGGCATGGATGACTTTAAAATCGGTACAACGGAGGGAAATTGGTTTTTTTACCCGCCGCCCAGACGGGGCAAGAAGCGGTAGAATTTTTTTAAAATGTTATATGGGTCGTGTGCCTGCGTTTTTTCAGACGGAAATTTCGCAGAACATCACAAGAACAGACGGTTCTTGTTGCCTCTTGTGAGAGTAGCATTCAAGCAGACGGATTGATACGCACAGACGGTGTTATGGCTACTCGCGCTGTTTTGTTTTGGTTTCGTTTTCCTTCCGTTCGCAACTTGTTTTGTTTCCGTGTACCACTTAAAGTTAATTTAACTTTAATTAATTCTGTATAGCCGAATTTTGAAAAATTCACCGTTTTTTTTCTCTCAGTTTGACAATAATTTAAATTTTAAATTATTTTTTTTCTAATATTTTTTTTGTTTCTTTGTGGTTTATTTTTATAATACATGTGCGAGGGCGCACTGTCGTCGATGGCCGAGTGTACGTTGCAGTTTGCTTCCCAAAACATCCAATTAGTATTATTGCTGTAGTAAGCATTCTCCCACGAGAACCGAATGACTCGTACACATTTGTTTATCTGCTGACGATCAAGTTTTATCCAATTAGCCTGATAGCAAAGAAAAGGAAAATACATCAGATTCGTTGTGGAACTGATACCGTGCAGACGGTCCAAAATCTCTCCACTTGACGTCTAAGCGCACCGGCCGACAAATGCGCCCCGGACTTACTCGGAATGGCCTAAGCTTCCCCCTTTTACCCTGATATGCTGTACATAGATTTATTTAGCCCAGAATTCCAATAAACTTTAGCTATATTATTAAGTAATGACTCCTACAATTATAATCTACACCCACCACATATATATTAATCTATAACAGGCATATTTTACTGTGTTAAGATCAGTTTCTTAAGTTTTTGCGCCATGAGTAGTTCAAGGAGACGTCGTTTAAACAATCCAGATCAGTTTTTCTATATATGCGGATAATAAGTGTTTAACAATTGTAGAAAAGTTATATCAGAGATGGTGAAAAATGCCTATTTTAAGTATTTTGGGATGCTCTCGGATAAAAATGAGAAGTCTTGGGCTCCCAATTGTGTTTGTAAATCGTGTGTGGAATATTTAAGATTATGGAAAAATGGTAAAAGAAGCGCCCTTAAATTTGGAACACCGACTATTTGGCAAGAACCACGAAATCATCTCGAAGACTGTTATTTTTGTATCGTGAACGTAAACGGTTTAAACACTAAAAATCGAGCTAAATGGCAGTACCCAAATACTAATTGTGTTCAACGTCTAGTGTAGCTTTCAACTGACTCTTCAGAGCCTAAAAATATACCTGAACCATTAGAACAAGACATTGAAGGTCGAAGCTCATCACAAAATAATGCTGATTTTTAAAGTATGTGAAATGAGCCAAAATGCCTTTCCCTAAATTAGTTAGATGACCTTATAAAAGATTTAAATCTTTCTAAACAAGCTTCAGATTTGTCATAGATGCCAACACCTCTTAATTTATTCCGGAGTCTGATACAAGATGAGCATGTTTTCAACCGGAAATTTTATTTGACCAAAAATTTCAGGATGAAATCAAAGATTTACATCGTAGAAAGTAAACACATTTTCTTAAATGTTTTTTCCGGTTTTTGCATGCAAATTTTTGATCAGACTCCGGAATAATTAAGAGATGTTGGCATCTATGGATTTGTTAGCATCAAGACTAAAAGAAAAAAAATTGCTTTCCTCAGATATTAACCCATTAATGCTTGCGTCCCATTTTTGGGACAGTTTTAAAAAATTCAAATAAGCTCATTTCACACCAGTAAAAAGGAGTATATATAAATACTTTCTTTCGCGAGACAAAGTCCTCGATAAATTAAGATAAAAGTTATTCTTGCTTTAAAAGTGGTGGGAAAATGCAAAATTTGAATTTTAACGAAGAAAATAATTCAGGCACTAATGGGTTAAAATAAGTTTTTATCGTGAAAGAGATACAGAATTACGGCGTTAAATCTGAAAATTATATTGAACTTGTAGAAGACCTTCTGCTACAATTAAAAAATATGGGGTGCAATATGAGCATAAAACTCCACTTCCTCCATAGTCACCTGGACATGTTTCCGGAAAATTTAGGAGATATGAGTGAAGAGCAGGGAGAGCGTATGCATCAGGGTTTTTGGGATACGAATATGATGTCTGACTATTTTTGGTCTCTTATACGTCTCCCCAAAAGTCTCCAAAGTCTACACATCGGAGAAGAGCTTTAAAACGAAGTTTTTTAGACCTCAATGATTAATTATTTTTTTAGTAAAAAGCATGTTTTTTCTGTTTAATATCTACATAGCTGAAACTCAGAAACTAGAGCTGATTAAAATATTCTAATTATATTTTTGAAAATAGCATATCATATGTAGTCCCCAACAGTTAAAATTTTTTCGGCAACAGATGTACTGTAAACTAGTGTAATCAAACTTTGCGGTTAAACTATTGAATTTATCAGAACAAAAAAATCTGCGGTATGTAGCAAAACCTTTGACTATTTATTCGGCTATCAACGCCTCTCATGTGGCAAATATGAATGAACCTTGATAAATTTTAAAGCATTATTCAAAAAATTAATTGATATATTTTTTATAAAGATGCTTTTTGTTGTTCTTAGTGGGGAAGCTAAAAAACATGCAATAAATGTAAAAAATCTTTTAGGATTCTCACCTATATTTTTAACTGGGTGTCCTGGGTTGTGTTCCTTGATATTTACAAGAAATATGCACCTTTTGCTTGTTCCCGCTATGAAAGAAATTTTTTTCCAATAAATTTTTACTTTTATGTGTTAATTTTTCAAAATATTTTTTCCCTCAAAAATATGTATTCTGACCTCTGTGTAAATGTTTTTCAAATATCAGGTGTTGAGATAGAAAGGAAAAAATGAATAATGTGCAATATTCAATTAAAAAATTGCAAGCAATAAATGAAACGTGAAATATAATATTTTATTTATATTTTTTCCCCAACTTGAAAGAATTGAAAACTGTTTTTAGAATATATCTGTCAGATACAATTTCAAAACCAAGAAAATGTTTTATTGAAAAGCTTATAAATATGATTCCCCTTTTCCGTTTTATTGCTCGACATCTTTCAAAGAAATAAAAAATAATATTGTACTGAAGTGAATTATATGAAAGCCTGACGGTAAAAATATAATTTGGAATTTATCAAGAAGTGAAATAAATAATGCCTGTGAGGGAATAAATTTATATTCAGTATTACAAGGTAGTAACATATTTATATTTGGACATTGGTGGCACAATGCTGTCAAATCATGCTCTTCAAATAAGAAATAATTGAAATATTAATGTGTAAATATTTTTAACTAATTAAAATTTATTTAAAGTTATTTTTAAAACGACGCGCGTTTAATGGCTTCAAAATCAATCGAATTAATGGAGAGAAAATAAGTCGAAATTTTTCTTTTTCTTTTTATGTATGTACATGCTTATTAATGTGTATGTGCACAAGGATGAGTAAATGAGTACTTATATATCAATACATATACATAGATGCCAACACCTCTTAATTTATTCCGGAGTCTGATACAAGATGAGCATGTTTTCAACCGGAAATTTTATTTGACCAAAAATTTCAGGATGAAATCAAAGATTTACATCGTAGAAAGTAAACACATTTTCTTAAATGTTTTTTCCGGTTTTTGCATGCAAATTTTTGATCAGACTCCGGAATAATTAAGAGATGTTGGCATCTATGCATATATATGGATTATTTTATAGTTTATGGAAGTGAATTTTACTTATGTATTAAAATTAATATTCAAAATTTTGTGGTCGTTTCATTATTACATCATCCAAAAGTGTACGAAGTTGCACATAGGAACTGAACCAAACTTATACATGTTTTTAACTATGGACCACAGTTGAAAATGATGACTTTCTATCGGAACAGGACTCTGCGATAATATTTTTTCTCGATTTTTGTAGTCCTGTTGTACATCGGCTGTTCATACAGCAACGGGTATTTCACATGCAGCTAATCCAGCCATTTCAAGCTGTTGATGCACAATAAAATAACAAAAAATAAATAATTTATTAAATATTATGATCCAGAATAACTAGTTCTTATTCCAATTATTAAATGAAGAAGAAACTTAAGATCAAGCTCAAAGTTAGCGTAGCACTGAAGTAATAACACAGAGGTATTAACTTGTGTAAAAACTTTTTGAAATATTAACATGTTTGAGAAAGATGAAAGTTTCGAAATTGGAACATACGACTAGTTAGGTGCGTTCGTAATTATGCAAATGCGTAGCACCTATAGTAGTCGTTCAGTCGTTCCGTCCGTCTGTCCGTCTGTCTTTCCGCATATAACAACACAAAAACTACCTAACCGAATCGTTTGAAATTTAAAATACATAATTATTACATAATTTTGTCGAGTCATTTCAAATTTTATGAAAATCGGACGCATAGATCACTTACAGAGACAATCAAATTATTCCGTTACATTACGGTCAATGGGGAAAAAAGTTTCAAATGCATTTTAATCGTTTGAAATTTAAAATATATAATAATTACATAATTTTGTGATTTCAAATTTTATGAAAATGGAATGCATAGATCAATTACAGGGACAATCAAAAGTATTCCGTTATATTACAGTCAGCGGGGAAAAAAGTTTCAAATGCATTTTAATGGTGTTATCCTCATTAGAACATAATAAAATTGACATGAGGCTATGAAGTATATATATATACTAAAACATACGTTCTGTACAATCTATGATCCAAAGAATATATGTTATTAAATTACAGGGCCACACAAAAGTATTCCACTACATAATGCTATACGGGGAAATATTATTAGGGACTTTTTTAATTACATTAAACTATTTCACATTTTATGAATATAATATACGTTGCTGAGGTGTAATAAAAGTTACTTCCTGTATATTTACAGGAAAATAAAAAAGATTTGGACCACTATACTGTACCTGAAGTACTGTCTACTATAACAGCAAGATCTGAATTTTTTTTAAGTATCGTTATCTTACGAATGCACCTCATTTGCTACAAACCTATTTGCAATTTCCAACTTGTTTTTGTTTTTTCTCATCAATAAAAACCTTTACTATACTAGGCAAACCATTTGTTTGTTTTATTTTAAAGTTTAAGATGACGTCTTGCAGAAAAAAGCCTGTTTTATATTTTAAAATTTGATAAAAACTATAACGTAACTTAATAGTTTCGCTTTCTAAAAATGTTCTATATTTTGCTCTGAAAATTACCGTTATTTCGGGTGTATAAGCCGCGGATCAAACAATTATTTTTCGACCCAGAATTTTTTTTAAAATGAATGTTACTACTTAGATCGCCGTACATATTTGTGTTCAATCACTAAATAAGATTTCTGGGTTCAAAAAGAATTGTTTGAGCCGCGGCTTATACACCCGAAATTACGGTAAATCGATATTGCATTGAAAATAGGTACATTATTCTGTAAATCATTTTAAAAAAATCTGCGTTCATACAATAGTTGCTTCTATGCATTTACAAGCTAATTTTCCGCGCACTACCTTTCCTTAGGCAGTTCTGATAAAGGTCTCCAGGATCTCGTACGTTGACTTCTTACCAGTTATCGAGCAGCATAAAACTGACTATATGAAAGAGCTCCGCTGTAGTAGGGTGTACTCTATTCGGAGCTAAGTCTGACTAGTTTATATCTTCTTCTCAAGGAAGAATCGAAACATGAAAATTCAAAGTTCAAGATAGTGGAAGAACCTGTTCAAGAAAGAATAGTTCAAGAATATGGTGAGAGAGTGAGCCAGTTGTTGCAGCAACTGAGAGTTACAAAGTTGACTTATGGGTATTTGAGCTATGGTTTGCCGTCTGCTCGAAAATCAAAACAGTGAAAAAGGTTGATGTAATGCCAATCCGTGTAATTTTTTTGAACGAAAATTTTCATCAATAATTTTCGAACCGCAATTGAAAAAATATATGTGATAATTGTAATTTACAAAAAATATCAATTAAATGTACATTTTGTCGCGTATAAGTAATTTTTTAGATACTAAATTTCACAGGTTTAAATATGTAATAAAAAGTAATAACAATAATAATAATAATAATAATAATAGTAATAGTAATAGTAATAATAAACAAATAAAATAAATACAAACATTTATGTCTATAAACTAGAATTTTTTTTCTTGTTATTTAAAATTATTTATAGTTATTTCAATGCCTAATCTACAAAGAAATAAATTTCTTTTTAATAACAATTTTTTAATAACAATTTTAATTTTTCTTAAGAAAGGTGTTAAGGTAAAAATAAAATACATTGACATGTTTCGGAACCGTCAAATAAGTTCCATAGTCATAATATAAATAAAACAAAATTTCAAAATATTTCTCGGACAATACAAATGACACGCGACAATGAGATATAAATAACAAAAAACACGAGCTCTATTAGATCTATCTCTATAGAAATAAATTTCATTCCGAAAAATAAATGCGAGCGGGATTCGAACTCACATCGGAAATTTTCAAATCCCATATGCTACTGATTATGCCAGAACCGCTTTCTGAGGCGGGAAATTTATCCGATTTAAATTGTAGCGCTGTTTAGGTTCGATTTCGATTTTCGAGCAAACCACAAACCATAGTTCTAGTACGCATGCGCCAACTTTGTAACTCTCTGATGCTGCAACGACCGTTTCCCTCTGAGACGTTGGAAAACAAAACGCATCTGATAGAATAAAAGGTTGTAAATTTCATTACGAGGTGCAAAAATATTTTAGAAATTCCTTTCTAAAATTATGTAGATGGATGCTAATTTTTTTAAAGGTTTTATTAGCTTTCTAGATGTGAAGGTATAGCGATATTTGTAGACATTTTTTCTAAAGAAAATTATCTTCAAGAATTTATAATTTTACATCAACTGCCAGAAACAAAAACAACAACAACAACTTGAAAATGCATGTTTTTTAAACCTTAAATATTTACATAAGCTTAGTGCGACACAAGAGTCTTTCGATACAGGCATATTTAATTGTTTACAATAATTGTGCTTATAAAATAATATTTGTATAGAGATTGTTTTCTACTTTGACGTCACGATAAGAGTTTTGAAATTTGTATGTAGATAGGAGTGAAAATTAATTTGTATTTTGTTAAAAATATTTTTTTAATATTGTACGAGGAAAATAATAAATTTCAGAACGTATTAAAAGAAAATTCATTTACTGTTTAGTGTTATATATAATTATTTAATTCATACCAACAGTGGAAATTTCAAAAGATGAATTTATATATTTTTATAAGAAAGCAGGGCTATGAATTGCAATATTATGTATTTTTATTAAAAAGTCTTACAACACAGGTATTTATTATACACGTTTTTTAATCTCTCAGTTCGTTTTCATTAATTATTTTTTTTTCAAAGATAGGGGAAGGAATGCCTTTCTTGCCCACTCCCTCTTTTATTATCATAGACTGCATTAATGCTACCACATATTGGTGCAAGAGGAATTGTGCTCAATGAATTTTTCCTGAATGAATTGTAGAAGACGAATTGACGATAAGTCCATCTGTGAGCAAAAAGCACGGTTAAAAACAAACACTTCCGTCAATTAACCTACCGACTGCATTTTTGCCGTAGCCATCACTGCAATAGCGATCGGAATAATCATGGCTAAGTAGATCAATCGTGTCACATACCTGTAAATCGTAAACCAATCAGATCACTCGGACACTTAGTGTGCAGTTGGAGTTATGAATACAGACATTTATTCCTTACTTAGCCAAAGTAGTTTATCCCTCAGTGACGTCAGATGGCTTTTCCTCATTGCAGGTAAATACGAAGCTACCATAAGCATCCTGGATTGGTTTCAACTCAAAGTTGGACACCTTGAGTAACAGAAAGTGGAGATAAAATGGAATTGAATAGTCCGGGAGCCGGTGACATAAAAAGCTCCGTCATCGTGGAAATAAAGCTATTTATGTCTATCAAAAGTGTAGGATTATAGGGCAACATATGAGATTTCTCAGCAAATACACAAACATTGTGAGTTTTCTTTGTGAGGCATGTAAAATATTGCACTGATCCATTTTCCTTCAGAATCATCTCACTAGAGGGCAGCACTAGAGCTGTTCCATGCAACTGTTCATCCAACCATGATAGTGAACTTTAAGCAAGAGCAGTAAGTATGGAGACTAGCACCAGATGGCAGCACCAAACATTTAAAATCTCCATACATACGAATTTAAATGCAAGCTCAGCTGTTTACCTTTGTTTCAAGAGGTTGAGAACTTTCAGATACTTTTGAAGGACCCTCAGTCTCGTTATAGGTCCTCAGAGGGAAAGACATGCCTTCCCTTTCTGTGATTTTCTTTTGTGTAACAAAGGAAAGCTAATGCAGCTTCCTAAGAATACACTGAGAGGACCTGTCTTAAAAATTCAATATAACTGTTCTTAACACTTATCTAACTGCATTTTATTTTGTTTGTTTTAGTATAATAATCAAGAAATAAATTTTCAAGTGTGTTATATCCTTGTCAACTGGATTTCGTGTGCCATCTTCTACACAAGTACACAATGAGTCTTCCACTATTTCCTTCTGTTTACTATCTACTGTGATCAGGTAGGATCTAATCTAATTTTATACTTAGTGACATTGTGGAATAATACTGGGATTAACAATAATTTCTTCTATCACTGTTCCCGCATTCAACAATCAAAAGTAAAAATACCATACCAGGGTTCGCGCAGCTCTACTACTAAATTTTTACAGTATTTTCAATGTGTTTCACTGCATAAAAATATTGCGAAAATTGCGAATTGAGGAGGTGGTTGCGAATTCTGTCTCTTAAAAACTAAATGTAAGATTTCTTATCATTAATAGTGATGTGAGAGTCCTTACAAAATACAGTGGGTTGCCAAATTATTAGGGACAGTCATATTTTTTGCTAGTTTTATACTTTAGGTGCTCTTGACTGCGGTTCCAAGTGGTTTAAGTGTTACAGGAATGTATTTTACTGTTTTCAATATCTCTATAATTCAACTTTTAAGTATTTTTGGTATATAAAAAGGTTTGTTTGCTTTCTACAGATATTTTAATAACGAGAGAGGCACTGAGACTTTTACACACGCAATAGTGAAATACGCTTTTCTTTTATTTAAACAAAAAATTTTCGGGTTTTTTTTGGAAAAATTAAGAATTATATGTGAGTATTATCTTTCTTTCTTTGATTAAATAATTGTTTCATACAATTTTTTTATGATTTTAATTTAATTTAATTTTTTTTAATTTAAATATGGGTCGAGGAGTTTATTTGTCTCTTAGGGAAAAATCTGAGGTAAAAATCATTCTTCTGCATACGAGTCATTCCCAAAGGAAGATAACAGAACTTGCTGGAGATTCCAAGTCAGTAGTCAATAGAATAAAAATAAATCTGGGCAAAAACAAGCCAGTTTCGCAGAAACGAAAAGGCAAAATGGAATAAAATGTATAACAATTCCGCGTTACAATAGGAAAATCTGGAATATCTGTTTAGGAAACAGAAAGAAATGTGTGGGACTCCTTACTCAAATCGTTCAAGAATCTGGAATACCAGTTTCTAAGAAAACTGAGCAGCAGAGATTAGAGGAGGAGGGGTTGACAGGTCATTGTCCAGCCAAGAAATCCCAGATTACAGAAATAGTTCTTTGCCTGTGCTCGTGAATACCACCAGAAAACGGTTGATGACTGGAGTAAGGTCAGTTGTTAAAATAATTATTATTTATGTCATTTAAAATGGTCTATTTCTAAATTATTAACGTATTTAATTTTTTTCAGGTGTGTTTCTCAGATGAATCAACTTTTGAGATTTTTCGCCGATAAAAGCAGCTTTGTCAGGCGACGCCCAGATGAAAAATACTGCCCAGACTGCATCGTGGAGAATGTTAAACGCCCTGATAAAATAATAGTGTGGTCTGCCATAAATGCTAAAGAGATTGGACACCTCTAAATTGTCCAGGGAGCCATGAGATCAGACCAGTATAGGCAAATTCTGGAAACTTGGCTGCTTCCACAAATTGAAGATTTGTTCCCAGGTGGTGTAGTGCTCATGTTTATGCATGATTCAGTGCCTTGTTATAAAGCTAGAAGCGTTACAAAGATTTGGCAGACCACAATACCTCAGTTTTACATTGGCCTGGAAATTCTCCTTACATGAACCCTATAGAAAGGTTATGGAAGATCACAATAGCGGAAAATGCCAAAAATATGATTACAGTAAAGTTACAACTCATTAAAAAACAATAAATGCATGGCATCACAACCCTAAAATAAAAGAAACTGTCAGAAATCGCATAGAAAGCATGCTGAGAGGCATCGAAGTACGCCTCTAAGCCAAAGAAAATATCACGAAATATTGATATTCTTTTCTTAACATTAGTAAGATAATTGTATTATATTTTTGGTGAGTTTTTTTTCAAATAATATTACTTAAATACTTAAGCTATAACAATAAAGCTTTTCAAACTTAAAAACAGTGTTTGTTTTCAAATTATATACTAATATTGTACAAAAAACCGATACTTCATGACTGTCCCTAAAAATTTGGCAATCCACTGTATAAGGAGTGTGCGAACCCTGCATATGAATCAAAAGTAAAAATACCAAAAAGAACTTCGTATGGATAGCTTTGACATGTCGGAAATCTGTTTAATTAAAGTAATTATTATAAAAAATGTAATGTTTTCCTTTCATCGCGCATTTTGATTACCCTTACAGAATTTTATAACAAAATTTGTGTAGTTAAAAAAAAGATTGGAATGCCAATTTTTATTATACCGGAAAAGATTGTCACAACTATTTAAAGGAGGTGACGGTGATAAAGATACACATTGAATTTTTGCTGGTGAATACTTTGTTTCGCCTCCAAATACCGATTTTCCATGAAAACTGTAATTCATTACCGTTTTTTAATAATAATTGATGAAACTTATTTTCAATGTGTCAAAATTAGTTTCACAGGTCAATTTTGTCTTCTTTTATTGTAACCAAACTCTTGGATCTTTTCTACCTGCTTTTTTCAAAATATTTTCCAGTATAATAAACATTAATATTATGTATTTAGATAAATTTAGTGGGATGAAAATATGAAGCAAGCCCTCTGCTTCGTAACATTTCATGCTATGTTCTTTTTTTGGGGGGGGGGGGCGGGGGTTAAAAAGTAAGTTGCATGACAGAAAAAATGTCTGATTAATTTTTAAATCTAGAATTTCAGCTTCCGCAAAAAAGATCCGTTATTTCAATAGTCCGTTTTCTGTCAAAGTACATAAAATTCTTACATATATATACATGAATATATATCATGTTAGTACAAGCGCAGCTACATGTTACAATTCGCTGAATCTCCATAAAGCTTTATATCGGAAAATAGCAAAATCTTTATTTAATCAAAGTTAGAAAATGATTTTAGAAAAGTGAAAGATAAACACCTTTCTATAACACCAAATAAAAAATATACTTTAAATGGTACATCTATTAGATTCAATATGAAATCCTTTGTAATATTTCACTGAAAAAGTTTTAAAATAAATTTTCCATCTTTACATTTTGTTGCCTCACTTATCTTGCGAAAGTATAATTTTATTTTATGTTTAATTTTTGTATAAGTTTGCATTATATCAATATATATGATAAAAAAATAATTTATTCTTTATCTTCGAATTAGGCTAAAAAATGTATATTTGAATTCTA
This sequence comes from Maratus speculifer, assembly GCA_964019185.1. NCBI lineage: Eukaryota > Metazoa > Arthropoda > Arachnida > Araneae > Salticidae > Maratus > Maratus speculifer. The sequence continues at coordinate 227,725,180 of OZ025299.1, forward strand.
AATATAAAATCAGTAAACATAGATGCGTTTATGATACATATATATTTTTGAAAAAATACAATTCACATATCGGCTTTACAAATTTTTACCACAAAATCAAATGCAATATCTTTTCAATGTTTTTAAACAATTTTATTTGCCGCTTTTTTTTAAATACAGTGTTTTTGGTCTGTTTTAAATAGTGCACTTTAATAGTACAATGTGTATTTAATACTAAGGAACGAAATACTATAATTTTAGTTTTAGATTTAGTTCATTTGGATTTAGTTCATATAGCTTTATTACAGTTTCTACAACTATAATTAAAATTGTTAAAAGTAATTAATAAAATACGATCAGATAATCTTCATAGTGGGTCAACAGAATATCAGACACTGAGCCTCTCTTTTGTTTCACACTAGAACTACCATGAGATGTCATTTTGACAGCTACGTATGAATATGTTTCGTTCCAAACCAGAAATTTGATTATGAATAAGTTTAAAAGATAAAAAGAAGAAAAACCCTAATTAATTAAGTTAAATTGTTTTAAAACAAAAGTCTGGTGTGAAATATTTTTATAAATCTTGACTCAAATTTCCGGTAATTCTAGTATTAATGCGGCCGTTTAAATAGAATTATTATAAACAGTGCGCAATTTTATCTGTTTCTAAGCCTTATATTTTTATCGCGTAACATTTTATAATGCTTAGACATATATGCAATTATATTCTTAGCTATTATTATTGTGAGAATAGAAAACAAAAAACCATAACTTCTTAATTAAAATGCATTTCAAATCAGTTTACAGTTATTACTATCTCTAGGGATAGGGCCAAAAATTTTTGTATAAGAATTTTTTGATAGCATTAAAAATGGGCTCAAGGAACGAAAGAAATAGAGTTTTAAGTAGAAAAATATCCACAACTTCGTCAATTTACACGATAGGAAATTCACTTAAGTTTGTCATAACTTTCTTTAATCTTACCTACAACTTTTATATTGTCACGTTTTTGATAAGACATACTAATGCAGCAACTTATGGTAATAATAAAATAAAATAAAATAAAAATAAATAAATAAAAATAAAAAAGGGGGTCCATAAGAAAAAAATTCATAATTTCGTCAATTTACAAGATATAAATCCGCTTAAATTTATTATAAATTTTCTTAATATTACCTACGAGTTTTATATTGAAAATTTTTGATAGAACCAAGTCATACAAAAAATAAACATTGAAAAAAAAAAACTAATGAAAATGTAGAAAAGAAATAGAAGATAAAAAATGTTTGAAAATATTTTACCATTGTTCTGGAATAAACACAACGTCTTTATCTGAGCATTCATGGGAAAGAAAATCTTGAAACGTATCCAAAAAAAGCTTTATACTGGGTGTCCTTGAATGCATGGGCCAATTTGTAAAGGAAAGGAAAGTACAAATAAAGGCGTAATTTTGATATAGAAAATATGGTGTCGTAAATGAAATATGGCGGCGACAAATGAAGAAATGTGTAGGAAATGCAAACAAGCATTTTATTGATACAAAATTTGCAGTAAATGCTCAAATATTGTCACCATCTACACCAGTATAGACCTGGTAGGAAGTTTTCGAGGAATCCAGATATTTCATGAACAATTTCGGCAGCGAATGAAAGGCCGGCAATGAGGTCCTCATCAGAGTCAATAGGTGTAGTAGATGAGACGCATGGAATCTTTGAAAGGACACGTCAGTCATTCAGTCAACGCAGCCAGGCCAGTATCAATTCTGGTTGTGGCCAAGCCAGTGTCGTTACTGATGACACATTTCAGCACTTACTGCAAGTGCTACGTTAATAAAACACTAGTTTGTATTTTTTCCGAATTACTTGTTTTTCGATAACACATATTTCCAAATTTACATTGCTAGAGCAAATTTTTTTCTTTATGTGTACTTTGTTTTCTTTTACAGTTTGGCTCATGATTTGGGGAGTATATTGTATAAAGTTTTTACATAAAATTCATTTATTATAAATGTAAAATTTCTATAATTTGTTTGGTAACTAAATGAGTGTTTATTGTATTTTCCTTGTAAATTCATCATTTTATTTTTTGAAATATAAGGAAAATGTCTACAACATTTTATTTTATAACTCAATGAAGATTTGAATAAAAGTTTTTGAACTATAATCTTTTTTTCAGACTGCTTGCATTCATGGAAATAAAGTATGATGTTAAAAGTGGATGTTAACATTTCAAAATTTCAATTTGCATATTTTAACATAGTGGACGACCCATATTTTAAAAATTGTATTCATATTTAGAAAGCACAACACTCCTATTATTAAGAGTGACTCTACCATTTTCATACTATAATATGGTGATAAAAGATAATGAGTTGATCATTTTGTTTCTACATTGAGAAAATAATCTCGTTCTGGCGATATCTAAAATGTGGATCTAGAAAAAAATAGTTCCATGTAATCCTTATAAATTCTAGTTCACTTTAATAGAATGTTCTAGAGTTTCCTACTAAAATTCAAGACCTTTCTCATAAATTCTCGTGGTTAAACTTATTTAAAAATTCCTGCAAATAAATTCGAAGATAAGAGGTTAGTTTTAGTAACTGAAATTTTTATTTATGAAACCATTTCAGGAATAAAGCGATTGGTTCTGGTTACTGAAACGATTCAATATCGTTTCGTCACCTAGACTATATATTAGAAATTCTAGATCATTTCATCTATTCAACTTAGTTGTTTACCTTATTCTCATAGTTCGGAAACCTATAATTCTAGTTTATTAATTCAGAAAAAGACTAACTATTCATTCTAGGTGAAGGCGGTAGAATTTTTTTTCTCAGTGTACCACTGTGCAATACTATAATTATATACAATTGGGACATAATTTAATAACGGAATTTTTTCTTAGATATCTAGTAATTACAGCACAGCTATGAAAAATCAAATGAATTTAAAATATTTTTTAAATCACGCTGTGATAAATGTTTCAAACTCTATGAAAATTTAATAAACATGTTTGAAATTGCTCTTCAAGCGTAGCAAATGAAGTGCGTTCTTTATATAAGGAAGTTTTAAAAATATTCAGAACTTGGTGTAATAGTATACAGTACTTCGGATACAGTAGAGTATCCGAAATCTTTTGTGAATACTGTCAATACTCCAAGTCCCTGTAAATACTATCTGATTTCTATTATACAGGGAGTAACTTGTAGCAAAACTCAGCAATGTACAACCCTTGGCAAAAAGTTTCTGATCACTGTTATCAAGTTCATGAGTTTTGTATTCCGAAGCGTATACTTCGCGATTCAAGAGCATAGGAACGTTTTGCAGTATGCCAAATAAAAGAAAGAATGTTAAAATATAAATAAAAAGTGAATTCAATATTGAAATCATATAATTTATAATTATGATGCAGGCAAAAATGTTTCCTCGTGAGAAAAAAATATCCGATCAGGATCGAAGTTGGAAAATAATAATTGATCACTGAGGAAAAAAGTTTGAAATTTGCATATTGAAGATAGATTAGAGTGCCTGCGCATGCGTATGATATATGAATCCTATTTAAAAGAAGAAATCTTGCAGTTGCGAGATCAAAAGCAGCTCTGAAGTGCTGGAAAATGACTCGTGTGAAAAACCTGTCTCGTGATTTAAAAATCCGCATGATTTAATTATTCAAAGAAGTAAATTCACAATGGAAAGTGGCTGATTTATGAAATTGTGCTCAAAGTACAGTATGCGATATTTGGAAAAAATATCAGTTGACTAACAGCGAGGAAAATTTACCTGGAAGTGGACGACCACAAATGTCAGTACCTAGGAAGGAAAAGAAAGCTTGTGAAAATATCGAAAAGAAAGCGGCGAGCAACCTCAAAACAACTTGATTCCGAATGGTCTAAGTATAACGTAAAGGCATATGACCGCAGTACGTAATCATCTAAATTTATCAAGATTTAAATCTTGTAAAATTAAAACAAAATCTTGCATGATAAAGATGCATAGAAAAGAGCGCCTGTAATGGTGTAAAAAACATGTGCACTAGCCATTTGATACATGAAATAAAGTTATTTTTAGCAGTGAATTTCGCATATCTATCGGTAAAAGTGATGACTGTGGAACATTTGTATGGAGGAGAGTCGGTGAAAAGTTCAATGATTTAGTGTATCAATACGAAGACTAAATTTTCACCTGCATTTGCAGTTTGGAGTTGTATTACATCACAAGGCGTCGAGAAGTTGTGTATTGTGTTACGTACAGTAAGCTTTGAAGTTTACATTGATATTTTAGTGGATTTTTTGATTCCCAGCATCGATCAATAGTTCGGAAATCAAAACGACTTCTTATTTCAAGATGACAATTAGCTCCCCAACGCACCAAATCAATGAAGAAATTTCTACAAAATGTAGGTAATATACCAATTCAAACCACGACGTGACCGCCCAATAGTCCGGATCTTAATCCCATCGAAAATATGTGAAATATATTAAAAAGAAAAATCGATTTTCGATGAATTACAAATGCCATAGAACTTACGTAAAGCTATAAGGGAATGCTGGGGTGAAGTTGCTCCCAATGAGTGTAAAAATCATAATGAGTCCAGTCCACTAACAATTGCGACTGTCATTCGAAATAAAGATGGATTTACGAAATATATAATTACAGTGATCGGTTATTTTTTTCCAAATCAAAGCATGATCGGATATTTTTTTCTTTGGTGCCTAAATTTCAATCACAATTTTTCTGTTTATAAATTGATGAATGGTGATTTTTCTTTATTGCATATTGTTGTTCATTATATGTAACACAGATGTATTATCGCTAATAGTCGTTTCATTGTTATGCAGTGAGAATAAATAATATTTTCTTACAAAAGATGGTAGTGTTGATGTAATGATCGGAAACTTTTTGCCAAGGGTTGTATATGAATTTCATAATTTGTGAAATAGTTTAATATTAATAAAACTTGGCCCAAACAGAGTTTCTCCGTATATCATTATGTAATGGAATACCTTTGTGTAGCCCTGTAAATTAATAAAAAATATTCTTTGCACCACAAAATGTACAGAATGTATATTTCAAGATATACTTCATAGATGCATATCAGTTTTATTATGTTCAAAAGAGTGTAACATCATTAAAATGCATTTGAGACCATTTTTCCCATTTGTAGTAATGTAACGGAATAATTTTAACACCTTAATCAAACTATGTATCCAATTTTCATAAAATTTGAAATTTAATGACAAAACTATGCAACAATTATATATTTACATTTAAACTGATTTCTTTCTTGGGTAGTTTTTGCTCTGTTATATGTTGATGGACTAATAGACTTATGCGCTGAACGACAACTATAGGTGCAACGTATTTAGATAATTACCAACTCACGTAAAATTCGGAAAGGTCTTCTTGTCGCTATTCAACATTCGCAGCAGTCGACCGGTTTTACAGTGAATTGTTATCTTAACATTATTTCGAATGACCGGACAGTTTGTTGACGAACAAGACATAATAAGATATAGATTTTTCATGGGCAAAATCTATGAAAATTCAATAAAAAATTGGGAAGCTCTGCAAACATTTAAAGCAATCAACCGTTTTATAGTGAATTGTTATCTTACCATAATTTCGACTGATCGGATAGTTTGTTGACGAACGAGACATAATAAGGTGTAGAATTTTCGCAGACAAAATCAATGAAAATTTAATAAAAAAATCCTGAAGCTCTGCAGACTCCAATGAACATCTGCAGCAATGAAACGTTTTTATAGTAAACTATAAAATGCCCGTCAAGATTTGACGGTAAATAACTTGAATGTTTCATCAGAAAAATCTTGAATTTATAATTACTTGCTTTTAAATTTGTCTATTCAAATTGTGATGAATTACTGTATTACATAAGTAATTTCTATTTCTATTTTTTTTAAGACGACAGATAGTCTAATCTATTCGATGAAGTAAAATAGTTTTAAGTTTATAATTTACAACTAATTATGTTTGTATTTTATCAAAAAATTTAACTAAAAATACTGTGTAAGGTATTTATTTTTGCATACTACGGCCCATTTTCTTTCTGCCCCTCTACCCTCCTCTCAAAAAACAATATTTACGCAACCATTCAAAGCTGCCATGACTTTTATTTTTATCTGTCTCATTCTCTTCTAAAATCTTAAATTTGAAATTTGATGCAGCGAACTATTTATAATTTTTTTTATTACTTAAATTTTCTTATACATTTTTATACATCTTTTCAAATATTAAATCATGGGTATAAATGTAATTTATTTTATAGCTGCTATACTAATATTTTTATTTCTTTCCTTCTTTTTTTCTTTCTTTTTTTCTTTTTTTAATGAATGACAAATTTTTCTTTCTTACAGACATTTATATTCTTGATAATGGTAGAAAAAATGTAACGAAAATTGTAGATCAGTTCAATTTATGTAATTGATAATTGCATGTAAAATATTTTAGGTTAAGTATTTTAAAAATAAAAAAATTATTTTTTCAAGATATTGTTCAGTTATAAAGCATTCAAATAATAATAATAATAAATATCCTAAAACTTTTCTTATTAATAAAATATGTTATAATTGAAATGAATTATCGACAAAAATTCTACACAATTTTTTTTGCCGGGTTTGGATTCAAACCTGCATCCTCTACAAAAACTCAAAGATTAAAACAGCTGCGTTACCCCACTACGCTACCAGGAACACACAGAGAAATCTTCTATAATGGAGAAGTTCTAGAATCCATTGACGCACGCGGAATTTGGATTTTGATTTTACAGAAACTGTTTTGTGTTTTAATGTTTATGATAACTTTTTTTTCATATATTGATATCAGCTACAACTTAAAATGCTAACATTTTCAATCTTCGTGTGTAACGGCAATTTATAAGAAGTCGTACCAGTCGTAACTTTTAGCCTCAGATTATTCAGTTTATCTTCTATGTGTAGTACGACACCTTCCGAAAAAAAACCATATTTTTGAATTGTTAATAACACTGAAAGAGACAAATAATAACATTGGGATAAAAAGAACAACTTGTTTACAATAAGATCAAATAAATTATATTTGCGATGCAAACGCATTTCAAACTAAACTTCTAGCTGTGAAATGATAGTTCAACTGACCGAGGATCTCTACGCATGTGCAGCGCGTCACTCCAAAGGCAGACTTGTACTTATGTACTACGCATGCGCATACGTGAAATTTTAATTGAAAATTGTGGCTAATTAATAAAATTTTTGAACAAACAAATGTACGATAACAAATCTGTGGCCAAATACCTTTCGTTTAAAAAAAGAATGGTGTGATTTGATGCAGTAGTTTGCTCTCACGGACTGTCGAAAGGAAATGCTTAGCTTTTTAAATATATAGATTGTTACGTTACTATAATTTTGAATGACCGGACAGTTTCTTGACGAACAAGACAATTAGATACAGGTTTTTCATAAACAATATGTATGAAAATTTAATAAAAAAACGGAAAGCTCTGTACCACACTTTTAAATATTTTCAACATTCGATCGTTTTTATAGTAAATAGTTATGTTACCACAATTTGGAATGACCGGACAGTTTATTCTTACTTTTTGGTCTTCATAAACTTTTGCCTGTGCTAGTATCATATTTATATTACAATATTTTTCATCTGAATTTCGCCAACATATTATCTTTTCTTTAAATGCTTAATAACAGGGCTCCCAAATGGCCCGCGAACGGAAAATCACTATTTTTTAACAGAAAATTTCATGATACGTTTGCGCTATCATTTGTGGTTTTTTGACAATTTTCAAGAAAAATCTAAAAAGAAAATTTCTCTAAGAAAATTCTGATGTTCAGTTGGCGGACCATTTGGGAGCCCTGTAATAATTATATTACGTTATTTCCATCGCAATAGATTATATTTGGATTTGTTGACGAGAAAAAAAATTAACACTAGAACCGCGGGAAAATTCATTCAAATTTTAGAAAAATATTTCTCACTGTTATTTTTATTTAAAACTGTTTAAGTTATTTATTGAAAACATTTTTGCTCAGCATATATCTAACATTTTTTTATAAAGGATTTTCTGGTTCGAATCGACCTCTCTCCTTATTATACGGGTCAAAATGACCCGTCACCGCGGTTCTAGTGTTAAATAAATATCACTGCATTCTGAAGCAACTTTGAATTTTTTTTATTTTATTTAAAGCTGTGCATAATAAATTTAAAGTTAAATCGTGAATTCATAAAACTCTGTTATAGAAACCCTCTTACGTCAGATTTTATTCTAAAATGTTTATTTTATCCCCAAATAAACAATATTTTATAAAATTTTCATTCTCTTCATAACATGTTTATAGCCTCTTAAATTTTAAATTCATGAAGACAAGTACTTCAATTTTATTTTATGATTTAAAGTATCTGAAATTAGTTCGTCAGATAAAATAAATTCAGTATTCTCTATCATATCGATCATTCGCTATGAAGGAGAATATTTCTGTGATTTTTTTTTTTTGTTTGTTTTAAGAAATGTTAGATAAATCAGAAAATTAAAATGGATATCAATATTTTCTAATATTTTAGGAATACAATTTTTTTTTATTCTAACATTACATAGCTTACCGGTTGGATTTTTTTTTTTTTTATTGTAGCAAACTACCACCTTAACTATTTTATATAAAATCGAGTTAACTACAACTATAAATACTTGTTACATAAGTTAAAAACTACAACGTTATAGCGCATAAATTTTGTAACCCCCCCCCTCCCCCAAAGAATTACCTATGCCGTTTCAAGGATGCCTCGATCCCCTTCCTCAGTGCAAGAAAAAAAAGATGAAATGGGTCAAAAAAACTCGCTGGGTTTTAGCTCTGAGTACTGGCTGTGGAATGATTGAAAATGTGTCAGCAAAGAGTTTAAATGCCCTAAAAAAAATGACGTAACTGTCCGAAAATAGCTAAAAGTAAGAGCCAATACGCAGGATCTCTCCACAGTTGTGAAAGAAAAGGGGTGCTGGACACTTTAGTATACGATATGTCCAGCACCCCTTTTCGTGGTGGATCGCGCACCAATAAAGGTTGGGAATAGTTGCTTTAGAACATTTTTTCAAGGATTCGTTAACGAAGTAGCATAAATGGAACAGCGTCATATGATGGGAATGTCTATGTAAAATGTCTCACTTTAAATTTGTAATTCATATGTAAACTTTAAAAATCACCCAATTAGAATGCGTAAAATTAAATCAATTGCAAATATATAGTTATATTGTCGATATTGTTACGAATTTTTACTCTAAAGAATCCTCCTTTGTTCTGTTTTACATTTTTTAAATTAAAATTCATACATTGACGAATAAAATTATTTCCGCTTTAGTAATACTTACCAGAACTTAATAATATTTATTAACAATTCCATTTCTGTAGCAACGGGAATTACGTTACTGAATATTTGAATTAATAATAGGTCGAAATAAAAAAAATCCTTATAGTTAAAGGTTCACTTCATCGAATATTGCGAGCAGGAGTGTACACTGTCGAAGTTACCTGGGCTCCTGTTTTAAGTTTGTTTACAGCAAGGTTTGTTTGGTATGAATCGACAATAAATCAGGAAAATATCAAGAAGTTTTGCAATAATTTCACTGTATTTTAGTAAATTTAGCCTTTTAAAATGTTTAACTCTTTGTATAATTAATACAACTGAAAATGCATTATTGTTTTTTTCGGAAATTTTCCATACAGCCAGTAACGTCTTTTATGATAAAATGCGTGAGTAGTCTCGGGTAACCAGGTGGAACGTATAAAATAGTGCCTGGCAATCAGATATCTACTGTAGTCAATTTTTTAAATATAATTACAATCGGATAAAAGTAAATAATTTAAATGATTTAGGATGTATCCACATTTAACCCATTAGTGCCTAGCGTCCCTTTTTAGGGACGCTTCAAAAGGTGCATGTAGCACTGTTTTTGACACCGGTAAAAAAGAACAGCATTCTTTATTTTATTTAATTGAAACATTTTCGTAATTAATGAACTAAACTTAATTCTTTTAAAAATAGTGGTGACAATCGAATTAAACTTGTGCAAAAAGTGGTGGGCACGAATGGGTTAACCAAAATACGTTTATTATACGAATAAACAAATTTTTAAAATATTTATAGATCTTTTGAATTCCTTTGTACCAGAAATTTGTAACATAAAAGCTCTAAAGTTTTCTATATTCTTGTCAAGTCACGGACTATGAATTTAAACATGGATTATTAAGAACAAGAAAAAGTATTTTTAGTTACATATTTTTCGAAATAGCGGGTAAGAAATATCGCCATGAAAAATGATGCAACAGTAATAAACTTTTCAGATCTTTCAAATGTATGGTTTTAACATAAACCGATTAATAAATATTGTAGCAAATATTTTTTCGAGCTTTTCGTTTTTAAAAAATTTTTATTATGAAATGTAATTTATTTTCAAATATCTAAGAAGAACACTGTTAATTTTTCCTTACAGTTTAAATTCATGTTCTAGAAAGGGCACAGTGGGTTGATTTGACGATCTAGATGAACAAAATTATTTCGTAGAAGTTTAATTAGTTTTTGCTGATTTTTCTAATGTATCTCTAATAAAATACTCAAACACTGATAAATATTTAGTTTATTTAACAATCTCTCAAAATAAATAGATAATGAATCATAAAAAAATGCTTTAAACATACTTATTTTACTATTAGATAAAAAACAATTTAATGCACATATAAGTTAACATTCGTTTCTTTTTTTTATTTTTGTCTAATCAGATTTGCTCTAGAAATTTGTGTACTGTTCCTAAAGAAAAAATAATAAAAAAAAGTACATTAAAAAAACTTCTGTTTTGTGTAATTTTAAAAAAATATAAATCTTACCCAAATTATTTTCGGTTGAAAAAATGAGGTGTAAATAAATAGCCTATATAAATTTTATTCAATTTGAAATAAATTTTCTGCTTACAGACGGTAATGTATCCGAAATTTTATGTTGCCCTGCAAAAGAAATACAATTGCTATGTATTTTATGTTCAATTAAAAAGTACTATTATGTACATCGCTAATTTATAGTAATTTTCTTCATATTTCATTAAAATTTCTGGTTACTGGCAACAATCTTTCCGCGATCTTTTGTGTGGCCCTGTAAATAATTCGTAATTTCTACGTTTGTCAAATTATAGTTTAATCGAATTGTCATCGGAAAAATACATATAAGCAAAGTTTCAGCACAATAAAATGATTGAAAATGGTTTAAAACTGTTTCGCAAGTTTTGAACTAATCTTTCATGTGGCGTGTAAAAAAATCCTAACTTCTACATTCCATAAATTATAATAATATTGCACTGGCAACATAGCTACATACAGGGTGATTCATAAAAGATGGGCAGAACTTTAAGGGGTTATAGTACACTTAAAGACAAATAATATTAAATAGGAGACTAAGGGTCCCAGACGTATTCCCAAGGAGATAGGGGGCATTAAAGTTTAGGGTCCGAAATTTCAAATGATTATAAAAAATAGAAAAATTGGTCGATTCGTTTGCGGTTTTTGCAAAAAATTTTCTTTATGCGAGTATTTTCTTCAAATAAAATTTTAAAGTTCAATTTCAAAAAATGCCGATAGGGGGCGCTTTAGACTTTGGAGTAACAAACAACTATTTTTTAACGTTATTTTTTGTATTTCTTTAAATGATTTCGAAAGCTTAGACTTAAACTTAAATTTTGATCTAAAAATCTGAGTCCTAACGAGTATTTAAGTAGCGTAAACTGAAATTTGAAATTTGAAACCCTTCTCCCCCCAGAACAAAAATCAGTTATTCCCGATCTTTGTGTCGTAAATTAGGCTCTAACTACTGCCGCGTTTTGCTAAAATTATTCTTTATGTCAGTATTTTCTTGAAAATAAATTTTAAAGAAAAGTTTCAAAAAATTCCGATAGAGGGCGCTTTAGACTTTGGAGTAACGAACAACTATTTTGTACCGTTATTTTTTGTGTCTCATTAAATGCTTTCTAAAGCTTAGACTTAAATTTTCAGCCCAAAATCTGAATCGTTAGACGTGGTTAAGTTTCTGGGGAGAGGGGTTTGAAATTTCTACTCCTGAGCACAGTTCAGTTTACCATGTCTACACATTGTGTGCTGTGATACGAGGTAAAAAGACACAAATTAGGATTATGTTACCAAAGCATATTTATTAACATGTAATTACAATAAATGTTCAAAATTGTGGCCACCAGAGGTTATGCACGCAGAACAACGGCGAAGAATGGAACGGCGAACATTCGCGAAAACATCAGGCTTTTCGAGCACTTCCCCTACAGCGGCGGAAAGTCTGGCGACCAGTTCCTCGGGGGATTCAATGGGTGTCTCATACATAAGCGCCTTCAATTGTCCCCAAAAAAAGAAATCGAGGGGTGAAAGATCTGGCGAACGAGCAGGCCAAGCAACAGGACCACCTCGACCAATCCATCTGTTCGGAAATGTGATGTCCAGATAGTTGCGGACGTCTCGTACGTAATGGGCTGGCGCTCCATCGTGCTGGAACCACATGACCCGCCGGATGCGTGGAGGAACAACGTTTAACAGGTCTGGCAGCACATGTTGCAGAAATGTGAGGTATGTTTTACCGTTGAGGCGTTCAGGAAGAAGGTACGGTCCGATTAGGTGGTCTCCGAGGATTCCTGCCCAAACATTGATGGAAAAGCGTCTCTGATGAGCATGTGGATACGTAGCATGTGGATTGACATCCGCCCATACATGTGCATTGTGTGTGTTAAATGTACCTTCACGTGTGAAGGTACATTCATCGGTGAAAAGCACAGTTCGTCCAAAATGTGGATTTAGCGCGTTCTGCTGCAGAAACCAGCGGGCGAATTCAATACGATTTGGATAATCCCCTGGAGACAGTTTCTGGACTCGTTGCACATGAAACGGGAGCAAATGTTCATCCTTCAGTACCCTCCAAGACATGGACTGTGAGGTATCCACCTGCCTAGCCACTGTTCGTGTACTTGTACTTGGCTGCGCCGCTACTACATCCAAAATGGCTTCTTCAACAACTACTGATTCGTCCTTTTTTGCACGACCTGCATTCGACCGGGAAGCGAGAAATGATCCCGTCTCACACAACTGTCTGTGCAAGCGCTCGAAAGTTTTGCGGTTAGGCAACCGCCTGTTGGGAAATCGCTCTCCGTACATTCGTTGTGCCTCTGCACCATTTCCATCTGCCGCTCCGTAAATTAAATGCATCTCAGCCTTTTCCTTATTCGTGAAGGGCACCATCTTCCGATTCATTACTACAGCGACTTACACTTGACTCACCGTTCAGTGGTTTTTATGCCTGAATCGTGTCGAAATTTTGCATACGTGTTCTTCTTCTTCCCCATTTGACATTTGCATACTTTCTGTCTCCTTCTTCACCCGGTGACTAGCGTCAGGAATGGAGCTTTAACGTTTGCATGAGCGACGTTTCCAACTGTGCCAGTGCCTTTATGAGTGAATTCCGACTATGCAGTCCTTGACGAAAGTTGTATTTTTGCCTCGTATCACAGCACAGAATCGTTGGGCATGGTTAAGTAGTGCAAACTGAACTATGTTCAGAAGTTGAAATTTGAACCCCCTCCCCTCACTACTGAACCACGCTCAGCGATTCAGATTTTGAGCTGAAAATTTAAGTTTAACCCATTTTAGGCCAACCACAGAAATTTTATAAAATGTAGCATTATTTTTATTGAAATATGCTTAAATTACATACATTAAGACACAAAAAAGATTCGTGCATGAAAAATAATATTTTATATAAGAAATAATATTTTATATAATAATATAAAATATTATTTCTTATAATGAATAATATGAATATGAATAATATTTTTATGACTTTTGTTTTATTCTTATTTCATATACAGAATTTGCAACTTTAATCTATTTTAAAAACATATAATTCATTTCAATTGGAATAATAATATATTTTTAAAAAGTCGAATTTGTCAAAGGCGTTTCAAATTAAAACTCTAGCGTATTTTGAAAATTTTTTAAGAGAAAGTGTTTACTCCAATTGAATTACTAATATTTTATGGATATCTTCAAAAGCCTTAAAAAATAGAAGAAAAATAAAATTCTTGAAAAAAATGTGTCAGAGTGTTAAAAAAAAATATTTATCGAAATGTTTCGTATACGAACCTTTGGCCGAAAATGGGTTAAGTCTAAGCTTTAGAAAGCATTTAATGAGACACAAAAAATAACGGTATAAAATAGTTGTTCGTTACTCCAAAGTCTAAAGCGCCCTCTATCGGAATTTTTTGAAACTTTTCTTTAAAATTTATTTTCAAAAAAATACTGACATAAAGAATAATTTTAGCAAAACGCGGCAGTAGTTAGAGCCTAATCTACGACACAAAGATCGGGAATAACTGATTTTTGTTCTGGGGGGAGAAGGGTTTCAAATTTCAAATTTCAGTTTACGCTACTTAGCTACTCGTTAGGACTCAGATTTTTAGATCAAAATTTAAGTTTAAGTCTAAGCTTTCGAAATCATTTAAAGAAATACAAAAAATAACGTTAAAAAATAGTTGTTTGTTACTCCAAAGTCTAAAGCGCCCCCTATCGGCATTTTTTGAAATTGAACTTTAAAATTTTATTTGAAGAAAATACTGGCATAAAGAAAATTTTTTGCAAAAACCGCAAACGAATCGACCAATTTTTCCATTTTTTATAATCATTTGAAATTTCGGACCCTAAACTTTAATGCCCCCTATCTCCTTGGGAATACGTCTGGGACCCTTAGTCTCCTATTTAATATTATTTGTCTTTAAGTGTACTATAACCCCTTAAAGTTCTGCCCATCTTTTATGAATCACCCTGTATACAAGTTCCAGCTCTATCAAATAACTGGAAGGTGTTTAAAATCAAATTACAAAATTTAAACTAAACTTTTGTGTAGCCCTGTAAAAAAAGCGTAACTTGCTCGCTTCTCAAAATATTACAATATTTAATTATCTTTAAAACTACACATATATTTAAAGATTCAGTTCAATCAGATAATAATTAAAAGTGGTTTAATATTGACCTCAAGCTTTGAACTAAACACGCATACTTAAACTACAAGTACATGTTAAGCTTGTTTATTAATAATTAGGATCCGGGTATGGTTCTGTGGAATATTTTTGTCAGGTTCATATTTAGTTCGATTCAAATTTCAGGTATTTTTTTCAAATGGAATTTTAGGTTCGGATCGGGTTCATGTACACGGAAATTATTTTCTCTTATTCGAATCCAGTTATGGTTCTTTCGACTATTTTTATCGGATTCAGACGTAGTTTGCATAAAATTTCAGGTTTTTTTTCAAATGGAATTTTTTTAGATTCGAGTAAGGTTTATGTTCACGGAAAGTATTTTGTCTTGCTCTTATCGGGTTATAGTTCTTTGGAATATTTTTATCGATTTCAGGTTACGTTCTGGTCATTTTTCGGGGTTTTTCAAAGAAAATTTTGAGGTTCCGGTCGGGTTGCATATACACGAACATCATTTTTCCTAAATCGGATAGGGGTATGCTTCATTTGAATATTTTTGTGGGAATCAGGTTTGATTCGGGTCAGATATCAAATCTATATTTTTTTTCAAACGGAATTTTTAGGTTCGGGTCGGATTTGTGCTCATGGAATTTTTGTCTTGCTTGGATCGGAGTATGGTCTGTTTTTTTCTGGTTGGGATCGGGTTATGTATTAATACGCCTAAACATTATGTTTTGCTACTATTCTTTTAGTGATTATTTTTTATGCATAATTTACTTTGCTATTTGATAATTTATTATTGTGTATGAATCGTCTGCCGATTCGAACAATTGTACGTCAAACAGCCATTTCATTTTTGTTTTAAAAACAAATTAAAGTCATAATAAAATTTTAACTTAAATAAAATTCATTAAAATTTAATCAGTGACTTAAAAAAAACTGCTAAAAGGGCTTCGTATATACATATATAATATATTTACTGCAACACAGCTAACCACACATACATTCTAATATACGAAGTACCAACGATCTGAAGTAACAGCTGTGTTCAAAAATCCTAAGTTTAACTGACATTTTGCCAGTCTATGAATTTTATTGGTCTTTGGAAAAAAAAAACAGTCACTTTTGAAGTGTCAAAATCTCAAATTGGTTTCTTTCATAGAATAAAAAGAAATTAATAGAGTGGAAGTATTATCTCTCGAGGTGATGCTAAAAATGTAACTCTACATTAAGTCCAATTAAGTACCAACAAAAGCACGTGCTTTGACACGCCTATCAATTGAACCAGGTTTAAATCCGTATTTTTTGGTCTTTTTTCTTAAAAAGAACTAATCTATCGCTTCACCAGTAAAAATTTATTAATTATATTATCATATGTGTTTTAAATATCAATATAGAAAATTATTTTAAACGTTTTGCTTGAAACTATAACATTCTTTTGTTAATATCTTAAAATCGTCTGCAGTCAGAAATCTATATTTTAGAATAATATTTATTACTTAAGTTTTCATACATGATTTTAAAAGAATGTTTTCATCATTATACTTTAAATATTTATTTACATGTAGTTATTAATTCATAAACATTTTTCATCTACGTTATAAAGTATTTAAAATTACATTAAAGAAGGAAACTTTTAGTTATACAATTTTTAGTTCGTATTAAATGTTTTCAATATCTTATTTAATTTTAATTTGATATTTAATCATTGCTAATTTTCCAATTTCCTTCATTTTAAAAGCGAACATTTACTTTAATAAACAATAATAGAGCAAAGAACATTTTAAAAATTTGCTATTTCTTCTTAAAATATGCTTCAATTGTAATTCATTTCTTTCAATTAGTCTTATAATACAAAATCCCTTCCATGTCCTTTTGTTTGGCACATTAAAATTTGAGCGATAAATGGTTTCATATTGCAAACCTTTTTTGAGGCTTAGTTCACCTCCACTTATCTCATTCCTCCATGGGTTTATTTAATTCTGTCTCAGCTTTCTTATTACTTCTGCGAAAATTTTTTACACAACCAAACAACCGTAAACAAACGAAAGAGAAAAAAATTGGGAAAATATGATTTTTTATAAGAGTGACCTCTCGATTTTAATTAATTACTCAGTTAATAATTCAAATTTCGAAATTATGAAGCTCAGGTGCATGAAGAGAGATTTGGGGCTACTTTCAAAAAAATTTTGAACTTTGTACTAGCTGTAGATTTTGCTAGCTATCGCAGACACACACACACACACACAGAGCGTTTTGTTCTTTTATTAATATAAGGTACCCTGGGGTAATAACGCCACGTTAAGGTTCGACAAATTTTCACGGCTCAGTTTTAGTTTGTATTTTTCAAACAAATATATGATTCGATACAGCAACTCATTGACTATCTATATAAAAAAAAATAATTTAACAGATATGTATTCATAAAACGTAATGGCGTGATTTCTTGACCAATGCTATTTGGCTTTATTACCCACCTATATGGGTAATAACGCCATGCAAACAAAACTATGAAATAAGATGGAATAATTGCATGTAAATTGTCCAATTCTAAAAATACAAACTCTACAAACTTAGAAATTGACAAATTGCATTCTAAGCTATTGAAAATGTTCAATTTCTTGTGAAAGTATAAGAAAAATAAAGATGTGGTGTGTGTGTGTGTGGGGGGGGGGGGACTATGAGGCAAAAGAATATCAGACTGTGAGCTTCTTTTTGCTTAAAAAGGACCGTTTATTAGAAACATTGCACAATTTTAACTGTGTTTATTTGAATTAGTATTTAGGATGTAGCTCGGTCACTGTAGGAAATCAGCCGGGATATTAATGCCAAGGATTGGCGTTATTACCCCGTTATAGTTATTGCGCTGTACATTTTAAATTACAAATTATCTCGAGAAGATATCCAAAATCTTCAACAATATTTTGAAAGTCCATGAAATGTACTACAATTTTATGCAATTAACAAAGTATCTCCGGATAAAAAAAATAGTCTTCACATCACAAAACGTATCTCGCAAATTTTAGATCAAGCGTTAATTTTAGTTGCTTGTAAAAACAATAGGACCTAAAAATGAAACAAAATAACTTGAAGCTGTTTTTTGGGATTTATATGACTCAAAACCCTTCTGCGCAGAGCACATGGGTGTCATTTACCGGATTATTTCATAATTATGCAAAATATTAGCACTTGGCGTTATTACCCCGCCTGGCGTTATTACCCCACACCACCTTAGATAACTTTTTTATATACAGCCATTTGCAGCAGGTATATTTAGTTTCCAATACTATAAGAATTGCACTTTAATTAAAAAAAATGTTTATTGCTGAACACTGCTGAACACTTTGTTAAAAGAGAAGAGAGATTGCAAAAGACAGAATGATTCATGCAAAATCACAACCTCTAAAAAAATATTAACGGGTTTAACAGCACTTATTTTAAAACAAGAATAATTTAAAACTTACCTTGACAATCATGTGGCATACCTCCAATAAACTTGTGGTTTAAAATTTAAAAGGATTTCAACAATATGGTTTGAACTTATGGCAGACTGGAACATACACTGAAACTTCTTCAAACCAACTACGGAAAAGCCAACTTTACGGTCGCAATTTATCGACCCCTCAAAATTTTTTGACAAAATCCATTCGGATCTCAATAAAATAGACATTCAGATAGTAATAAACGCAGTTTAAGTTAATTATGAGATAATCAGAAATCGGGATTTTATCCACGTAGTTTATCAAAACGCCCCATTGTGCAAGGGTTTGAAACCTTTTAATTATGTTGTGTGGAAAGAAAGTAATTATTTGGTTGCATGAAGCCAGTTTCAAAGCACAATATACTGGTACTTAAATCATTCAATATTATCACACAAAATTTACTAAGAATACATGTATATTATTAGAATAATTAATTTTAAAATAATTAGGCTTCCTGAGATCTATATATAATTGCTATCATATATAGCAAATTTCTAAGAGATAAATTCGATCGATATAAAATATTTCGAATAATAAAAGCGGTGGAAAGGAAAATAATGATAACAAGAACAAGAATATATGAGAAATAGTAATTTTATCATTAATCTAAGTATATGAATTTTTTTCCTCATTATTACTAGTATATTTCGTTTTTGTAAAGTAATATGAAATATTATAAACGAATAAAAATTACAAAAATAAATAAAAAATAAATAATATTATATAATCTTATAATTTATTTAATACTCATGAGATCTTTATCTCATCTTATATCTTTATATTTTTTGCACAAGTGATAGGGCGTGTCTCTTTCAATTTAACAATGGATTTCTAATATTTTTTGGTGAGACAATTTCTTTCCATACCAGAAATAGTCTTCATATGTGAAAATTTTGTTCACACAAAATTTCAGTCTGCATCCCATTAAAATATGTCCAAAAGCGAGGTTTAGCATGCGAGTTAAAGGTGTTAGACGTCTGTGTTAGAACATGTTAAAAACCAAAGATTTTACGGATATCTTTAAGAATTGTGGATCTTTTGAGATTTTTACTTTTACGATAAGCATACTGAGGTGAAATTTTTTTTTCCAGATTTAACCAGAAGGGGACATTGGGGGTAACGACATTAATTAAAAATAAATTTATGGAATTCTGGAAAACTAAATGATAATTTGAAAGGGAAATCCGAACTAGGTTAAATAAACTTTGAACAACAAATTCCATTAAAATAAAATTAACTTGATAATAAAAAAACTTAAAACAAAAACATAATTCAAGATCTTAATTTGACCGATGGACAATTCTGCTTATTAATGGTATTTCTGATATAAATAGTAACTTAATATTTTAAAACTAAATGCAGAAATATAGAAAGTTATTCTTTTTAAAATGTTTTTTTTTTGTAATAATCGTTTATTTTTTTATTAAATGCAAGCGACTTTCTAGAAGCCGTCAAGCCTATCAAAAAATAATATTTATAAAGATAAAAATGTAATGGTGTAACAATATGTACATATTTCCCATAGATTTACTCCGAACGTGAATCTATGTTATTTAATTAATGACTTTTACGAATTAATTAATTGAGAAAGAAATATATATATTTGAAAATTATGAAAGTTATACTTGTTAAATTTACAGTGTAGTATTCTTTGTGTCGCCGGAATTGAGAAAAGAATGCAGAATTTCCAGGCTGAAATAAGTACAGGAGAGACCCGTTTCCAGGGCTACTGTGCTTTATTTAAATAATAGTTATATCAAAGTTTTGAATATTTTGATGGATGAGTTATATTTTTTTTATTGCGTCAATTTTGAATTTTTGTAGAAGAAAGTTGCAAGAAATTAAAAAGTGAAAGATTGTTTCGCAAGCACAAAAATTAAATGTTGTAAAATTTTTTATATGATTATTTTTCGTTTTACAAAAGGGAAATAAAATCTTTTTTTTTTTAAACTACAACATCAAGTTTTTCCTGTTATCTGGAACCCTAAATGGTCTATAAAATATATCATTTCGGCTTACGTAATGCTTAATGTTACCGTATTTTGTGTAAAATCACCAATCAACTTCTTGTTTAGAGAAGGATGATTACCTTCTACTTAAGGCCATAACCCAAAGTAAAAAAAAATTTCCCCTTCTTTTAAATCTAATTTCAAAATTTTCAATAATAATGGATGGTAGCAGAACCTTTGCCGATATAGAATATTCATATCTTATGCGTTCAGTTAATAGAATTGACTTAGCAGTTTGCACCGAAGTTAAATAAAATGAAGGTTGGAAACAGAATTTAGTCAAATATTTTAACCTTTTGCACTCGAGAGGTGATTCTCACTGACCACTAGTGTCCTACGTAAATGGGTGCTCCAAATGATTTAGACACAAATATTTTAAACTAATTTTCTTCGACTTTTCTAATGGCCCAATAATCTGTGATAAAAGATGAAGAAATAAACTGCAAGGTATTAGTGGTGCCCAGAGCATTTGGCGTCCCGATTTACGAGGGACACCTGGCAAAATTAGTGGTATCCAAAGCATTTGGCGTCCTTATTTACGAGGGACACCTGCAACATTACTGGTGAGTGTAAGTCACATCTCGAGTGTAAAGGGTTAATATGTTAATATCAGAAGATATATCTGATTATGAACGCTTAATGTTTAAAATTATTAATCTCTATTAGGCATTCAACATTGTTTTAAAAATTGCCTTAATCAAATCTTGTTGGAGGCTCATTAATTAATAAATTACAAAATATATGAACAAAAACATTTATGTTTGATGTCCTGTTCTTACATTCTATATATATAAATATTTTATAATTTTAATATAAAAATTTCGTGATATATTGATTTGAGAATTGATTTTTTCCAAATTATAAATAAAGGAACTTTGAACATATATTAAACCAGTAGAATTCTTACTCATGTATTAACTGATTCTGCCTGTTTGATTAATAAAACTTAAGTTTGTTGTTTATTATACAGTTTAAATTGAAACTTTTAAGAAATGGCCATATGTGCAATGATATTCTTGTAATGTATTCCATTTGCAAATTTTCACGAAAAATATTTTGGCATAAATTATCGTCTTAAATATTTAGACTGTTTCCAATCAGAAATGAACTATAATTGATTAAACAATTTTTTTAATTGGTCAGTAGCTGAGATTTTTTGCTGCAATTTTAAAAGAAAAGTGATTCATTGCACACTGGTCATTTCGTTAATATTTCAAAAGGTTTACATCAGCATGCGCCTTTAAATGGTTATGCAAAATTTAAAGCAAACGACTAAATTTTCAAAATATTTTTCATTATATGTAAGGTACCCGTGCCTAATATGGACATCCCAAGGAAAATCTATTTTTTTAACTCCCATGTACACGTAATAGGACTCCAAAAATATATGACCATAATCCCTGGACTGTTGACTATCATTATTAAAATTAGCAACCTTGTAACTATTCCGGTTTAATTTAAATGATAAAAAGAAAAAATGTTTACAAATGTCCATATAAGGAATCACTTGTCCCTATTATAGACAGGTGGCTCCTTATTGATCTACTAAAAAATATGTATGGAAGAACCACTTTTCTATGGAATTTTGGAGGAAAGGGGATAAAAAAATGTATCTTAAGGTATTACTAGAGAGGGTAGGGCACAGTAAATATCTTCAGAACATGCACTTAGGAACGGGCAGTCATTTTCGGTTGTGGCTTTTCGAAGACCGATGAAATGCACCTCAGTTACTACAAAATATTATGAAATGGCAGTTGGTTTTGCTTAGCTTTATGTTTTTGTGAATCTGAAGATTCACCTACTGTACTTCCAATGTGGACATAAGGTGTCCAATTTGGGAATTGGGAGTAGTTGTATTAAATCTTACAATAAATACATAACGAAAATTTTTTTAAAGCAATATATCCAATAGCAATTGAAAATGTGTTTTAAAAGCTTTCTAAAATACTCCATTTTTCAATATTTAAAGTAATTCTACAATGTCTAATAAGAATTTAAACTTACCTGTATTTACGATCAACACACCACGAAACAACAAGTTTCCTTCTAAATGGCGAACAGCGAGCTTTTTTGTACTTTCATGGCTTAATTATCTTTTCAACTGCTTTTCTTCACGGAGATGTAGCGCGATTTCTTTATCAAAATTGTTACTTTAAAAAATATTAGGGATGTCCATATTAAGATCACTGTCCATATAGGGTACAAGTACCTTATTCATTTTTTTAATTGGTCATTTCTGGGCTCAAGATACAATGTTTTCTTTCGTCACTTCAGCTTTAGCTGCATAGTCACTTCATCATTTTTACTTTCTCCTATCTTTACAAGAAGATAGTATTGGATTCGTGAAAATTTTCGCAATCCGGTTTTCGACGGATTTACACGTTTTAGAGGTAAGATAACTCGAAAAACATGTTTTTACAAACTTTCTGTCTGTGAGTCTGTCTGTCTGTGTATGTGACAAAAATATTGTGGGTGCTCTACTCAAAAACTAATGCACAAAACTTTAGATTCTGTTAACCTTTATATAAACTAGATTTTATTAGTTACTAGCGCATAGATTTGCATAAAGCTTTAGACTTAGGTAGTAGTTGATATAAAACGCTGATGATTACGTTTTGGTGCAAATCGCACAACAGGTGGCACTGCTATGCTGCATCTTTTACAATTTCCTCAATAGCCATACCACAAGAACTGGTGTTAGCATTTTCATAAAACTTTACATTTAGTTAGTACTTGATATAACATGATGCTCATTACGTTTTGGTATAAATCTCTCATTAGGTGGCGCTGGCGTGGTGCATTATTCGTGATTATCGCTATAGCTGTATCTCAAGAAAAAATGCTTGAAATTTTTTAAAACTTCAGATTTTGTTAGTCCCTGATATAGACGATTCACGATTTAGATATAGGTATAGCTATAGATTTTTCACGATTTTGCAATAAATGTATCTCAAGAACTAATCCTTGGATTTTCATCAAACTTCCTTCCAGCAAAATAATCATTTACTTGTTCTTTTTGATAACATTATGATGGAAAACTAATTTTTTACTGTAGACCAGGGTGGAGAGTGGTCAGGAAAAACCGGGAAAATAACAGTCAAGAAAAGAGAAACTACCAGTAATTTCTTACAAAAAAATACTTTAAATAATATAAAGAGATTTTATAAACCGAATTTATCTTTAACAAAATACTGTTATTTATCATCTATATTGACTGTGTTCTTATCTAACCACTCGCCACCGTGTAGATTTATTCCTACTTCTTAAACAACATAGTTGTTTCTGATTCCTGATTATAGTTATAAATAAAACCAAGTTTAAACTTAAGAAATAAATATTAAAAACATTTATAGAAATGTAAAATTAACAGCTTTAAAAGCACCAATTGTGTAAGATTAAAAGCATTCCAATTTCGGTAGCATATAGCTTACCATCCTCAGGGCTAAGAATGGCGAAAAATCGCTCACACATGTAGAAGAGATGGGGGATTCAAGTCAAAGGTTTAATAACCAATAGTAAAACAGTGGATTGCAAGTAATCGACAATAAGAAAATGGATGGGAAAAGGAACCGAAGTAGTGAGTAACAGGTATAAAAAAAATTTAATAAAAGAGGTTTTAATGTAATATTCCCAGCAATCTGATAATAGGGGAATGACGAACCCACAATTGTCAAAATTTTTATAAATATGAAATGCTTCAAGATGTTACGTTTACGAATGGATTTAGGTTTAGATATTATTTTAACGAAATTGAAGACAAAAGTATGATTCTCCCAGCAATGTTTTCCGAAAGAGGACTTATTGGTTTCTTGTTTCTTAATATATTTTTGATTCTCTTACGTTTTTTTTAAGAAACATTTAGTTTGTTTAATATAGTAAAATTTCACTGGCTGTTAATACTGTAGATACCCATGAATTGAATAATTCTGTAGGATCTTTGAGTTTGGGGAGGATGAGTTTAATGGTAAGGCAAAAATTATTTTGAAGTCATAATGTTTAAGAATTTTACCAATGGTAAAGATTGATTTAGGAAAGAATGGTAACATAATGTTAATTTTTGAAAGAGTAGAAAAATGATGTGAGTTTGAGGAACGAAGGAGCAGTAGTTTAAACAGAGCAGTATCAATTATAGATGGCTTGTAAGCTTTATCAATTGCAATGGCTTTAATATATTGAATTTCACTATTATACAACTGAGAATCAGAGAAAATATGTATGGCACGATTTATAAAGGTATAAAAGACGGCCATTTTTTGGCTTGGAGGATGACAAATGCGATGGGGTGGAAAAGAATCATCTTTCGGCCATAGTTTGATATAAAATTACATTACAACCGAAAGAAATAGAATTCTTAAAGTTTTGTTGTTTTTTGCGTTATTAGAATAGTTCTTAAAACAGTTTTAGAAGAGTAATATGTAAGTGATAAGAAAGATACATTTATGCAAGATCTTAAGCACGATTTTAAGCGAGATCTTTATTTCTGTTTTAATAATGGATGGAGTTATTTTTATTATTATTATTATTTAAGATTATAAATTAAGCATGACAACTTATTAACGATAGATTAAAACAACTGAAAATCATGCTATTCATGTGTGCTTCCTTTTTGATTGAAAGACTGTCATGATTAGCTATTCTACAGGCTTAGCTTCGTTTACTAAATTTTGTTGTAAGACCAACAGACATTCTTATAGAAACTGTTATGGAAAATATTCCAACATTGCATTTTAAAAGAAATATTTTGATATTGCTTCTTATACACGAAATAGTTTTAAAGACAAGGAAAAATTCTACTAAGCGTCAAAAACTGTAGCGCAAAAATAAAAATAAAATTGAATACTATGTTGACGTGTGGATGAAACAAAACAAAACATAGTATGAAAAAGTGAAGAAACTGTCTTAGATCCAACTAAATCTTTAACAAGGGAATGGAAAAAATGAGAAATTTTAAAAGTAGACAACTAGATAACTTCATATTATGTAAGCAATAATAATTTTTAACTCCAGACTTTTGAGAATTTTACGTCGTTGAAGATATAAGAAGAGGCCATTCTTCAGCCATAAAAATACTTTCTAATTCAATGTATGCAATTTTGCTCTTTCAGGTATCAAAATATATACAATTTTAGAAAAAACGCAAAATTCTAAATCAGCAGCATTTTCGTACGGTGATTTTATTTTCATTAAAAAGGATACATTTTCAATGAATATGAAAAATTTGTGCACCTTTTGAATAAAATTTACATTAAAATTATCCTAGTTCAGGCAATTTTCTACTCTTAAAATTAACTTCTAATTAAAAATTAATAAAGTCTAAAAGTTTAGCCCAAATACAATAAAATCTATAATAAAATCCAAACATTTCATCGAAACTGGCGGAGATATATCTTGATGAAAATATATCTTCATGGAGACTGATGATTCGTTCTGCAATGGGTGGTCGAAAATGACCTATGGCATGGTTAAAAACGAGAGCCTAACTTACTCTTTTCACTTACGTGCAAATTCACGCATAGAAACTAATAAAAAATTACCAAAATGATAATTTGAATGGGTATATGAATGGGAATTTCTAATTTATGGTTTAGCCATTATAAACCGACACTGTTGCGAAAAATGCACACAGAAAAAAACGAAAATTACCATTTGATGAAAAATTATGACTTTTTACTGAAATTTTACGAAATTATGAAACTTTCAATACGAATTTCCATTTTTAACAACATAACATATAACCACATAACAACATTCTATCGTTACCTTTAAACTTTTTTACCAAATAGGAAGTCATTCGGTCATATAGGTTAGAATTATGATGTTGATAATACTAACATCTTTAATATTATTAAAATTTAGAACTCCTAATGTTAACAATTTTTTATCCTTTCAAAACATATTGCAACATACGTAGTTCTTAAGGCATAGATTTAAAACTACTAAATAGAATGAGTATAAATTGGATTCGCATATTTGAAGCTTTTAGAAATTGATTTCTGTCAAGAAAAAAAAATATATCTAGGTTATAATTCATGTTTTCGAAAATTACTTTTAAATTATCTATCTTCTCGAAACTAATTATTAAAAGAAATATGAATTGTAAGAGATTTTCAAATCACAAAAGGATAAGAAAGATTTTTTTCAAGACGTATACCATATAATACTGGATGCGTACGCTTCATAGACTTTCTAGACTTTCAGGAATTTTCAAAAATAATTATTTGCCATATTTAATGAAAAAAATTCTATCTTCGGATATAGAAACCACTAATTTACGAAATATCTGGTTCCAAAAAAAGTACAATCCCTCAAAGTGCATAATTTATATAATTTTGGTGACCTGCCTTTTATTCTTTAATTTGTATGTATTTTAAAGTACACTATCTACCAAAAAGTATTTGTACACTTTCAGTTTTTGACATTTTTTCAAATATTTAAATATATACTGGTCGGATTCTTCTGGAACTTCAGAAATATAAAGATTATGTTTCACTTTATATTTATTTACATTCATTTGTTAAGCGGGTAATTAGGGGGCCGGCAAAAAAACAAAGAATAATAGAAATATTTGGGATCGCCCT
Source organism: Maratus speculifer (assembly GCA_964019185.1). Taxonomy (NCBI): domain Eukaryota; kingdom Metazoa; phylum Arthropoda; class Arachnida; order Araneae; family Salticidae; genus Maratus; species Maratus speculifer. Next base: position 227,752,243 of record OZ025299.1, read on the forward strand.
GTACATGAAAATGCACGAAACGACTTATCGCTTTAGAATACAAATATATGAATACAGTAGAATATGTACACTAATTTTTGTGAGAATAGCATGTATATTTATGGCGATAGAGTGATTTTTTTGAAAAATTCAAAAAATTCTGGTATGTTTTTTGTTTATATCATGTTGGGTTTTTGACCAAATTTAATGCAAATTTCAGAAAAATTGGCAAAATGCAGTAAAAAAAATGTAGCGCAATTGGAATATAAATATATTAAATACTTTATGAAATATGAGTAGTTGTATAAAATAATTTTTATCTGCGCATGCGCGAACTAGAAAAACATTTTTTTTACATCATTTAATAGTCAATTCTATGGAGTGACTTATAAAAAAAATCCAATCAAATATCGTGAAAATTCAAAAAGATATCATTATTTTAGTGAGATGTTTTTACTCTGCTCTCTAAAAACGGCTGAATCTTAAGGGATTCTCCACAAATTGACATTTTTTAATAACTGACTTTAAAAAAAAACTAGTATTGAATTAATACAATATCTAATACAATATTGCTGCTAATAAGTACTTGACAATTGTGATAGAAAAGAAAAAGAGCTTTATTCGCATTCAGGGCCAAAACTAAGAGAGGGGGGGGGGGGAAGGGCATGTGCTCCGGGCGCTAGTATGAAAGTGTTCCAAATGTATCTTTCGTTTGGCGATTTTTTTCATGGCTATGTTTAGCATAATATTGTTAAAATTATTATATCTGGGCTATGCTAAAGCATAAAAAAATCTAATGATGATGGCTTAAGGTCCCTGCCCCTACCCGCGAAGATGCTCACGAGCTAATGCTATTCCTATGGGGATACATTTTTAAATAATATGTTTTGCATTGGATAGCGGAAGTCCTTTTCAAGATCGCTCCGTGATTACTTTTTCAATTTTGGCGTAGATATTTTTATAATGTTTCTTTCACTTCCAAAAGCGGTTCTGAAAGTGAAACTAACTTTATAAAAAATATCCATGACTCAGATCGAAAAAATAGTCAAGGAGCGATTTTGAGAGGGACTCCCGCTATCCAATGCAAAAAAAAAAAAAAAAAAAAAAAAAAAAAAAAAAAAAATTGAAAATTTCAAAATGCGAAAGAGTTATTAGAAAAATGCCTCCCCACAGGAATAGCATTAGCTCAGCAGTGTCTTCGCGGGCAGGGACAAAGGCCTTAAAGATCCTGTTGAAAGTAGAATTTTTTTGATTCGGTTTAAAGTATCAAATTGGAGTATTTTAATAAAGCAGAATACGTTATTTTATATTACATATTTTAAGTTTTAAAATAAGTCGGCTATTAATAAATTGGAGAAATTTTCTTTGTAAATATGCTTTGCGAAGGAGGGGGAAAGGGGTGCCTTCAAAATCCACGTTTGCCTCGGGAAAAAAAGACTGGTTTTGGCCCTGTTCACATTTAATAATTTGTAGATCCTCCTCGAGAGGCAATTACAGCTGCGACTCTCCTGGGCATGCTCTCAACTAGTCCTTGTATTACATTTAATGGTATTTTATTCCACTCTGTTTGCACCACAAGGCAGGTAATCTCTTTTACTGATTTTGGGCGTGTGTCACTCGCCTTAATTCGACGATCCAACTCGTCCCAGAGGTTCTCTATTGGGTTCAGGTCTGGGCTCTGGGCAGGCCACTCGAGTCGATGCACTCCATTATCAGCATACCAATCCATGCTGGACCTCGCTACATGGCAGCTTGCGTTGTCATCCTGGAAATAACATGGGTCCAATCCATAGTATTGCCACAACGTAGGAAGTACACTGTTGTCCAGTATATTACAGTAGGCATCGGCATTGAGCTTACCATGAATTAGGACCAAGGGTCCTAGTCCGAACCAGGAAAAACAACCCCAGAACATAATTCCCCTCCGCCAAATTTAACTGTGGGCACAATACATTCTGGTAGGAGGCGTTCTCCAGGCAGACGCCAGACCCAGACCCTACCATCAGAACGGTAGAGGGTGAACCTTGATTCATCACTCCAGAGAACCTGTTTCCATTGCTGTACATTCCATTGCTGGCGTGTTTTGCACCAACTTAACCGAGCTGCGCGGTTGGACTTGGTGATTAAAGGCTTATGGGCGGCAGCACGGCCATAAAAATTAAGCAGATGAGTTTCCTTGCGGATGGTATTCATGGAAACAACACATCCTGAAGCTTGTTGAAATTCTTGGCGTATGTGTAACATTGGTTGGTTGCGGTTCTTCCGAATTTCTCTAGACAGAACCCGTCGGTCTCTATCTCCCAGTTTCGTCGGTCTGCCTACTCTGGCCACATTCTGACAATCACCATTCAGCTTCCATTTTCTAATCACATAAGCCAAAGTCGTTTTGGGGGTAATTAAGCTCGCTAGATATGTCTATTAAAGATCGGCCATTTCGGTGGTACCCGATGATCACACCTTTCTCCAAATCAGACAGCTCTGTTCTTCTTGGCATCATGCATTTTATTGATGTCAGTGTTGTTTTCGACACCACATTTAACAGTGGAGAACTTGACGTATTTCAGGATCGCAGATATCGGCATTTGCATAAGAGCCATTATCAATTATGTATCAATGGGTAGATTTGACACAAATGCTTCGATTTTTTATAATTATTTTTATCCTGAAATAGGTTCGTTCTGGTAATTATCTAAGAAAAGAAGTAAATTACCAGTAAAAAACGTAAATGGAGATTTGGCAATTTGCGTAAAATCTGACGTCATTCAACTGCTTTCAGAGACCAATTGAAAATCAGTTCACTCCTATCCACAATAACTTTCTGAATTTCCACGAAATTCGATCGGATTTTTTTATGGGTAGCTCCATAGAGTTGAATATTAAATTATGTAAAATGATAAATTTTATCGTTCACGCATACGCTGATTAAAAAATATTTCTTACAAATACTCATATTTTAGAAAACTTTTAATATATTTATATTTCAATAGCACCTTATTCTTTCTACTACATTTTGCGAATTTTTCTGAATGTCGCTTTATATTTGGTTGAAAATATTGCATGACATAGAACATTTTAGAAAATATTTAATATATTTATATTTCAATGAATTTTGGTGAACTCCCCCCCCCCCTCCCTTTTGTTCTTTGCAAAGCATCTGCAAAAGTATTTGCAAAGAAAAATTTTCTAATTTATTGATAGCCGACTTATTTTAAAACTTAAAATATGTAATATTGATTAAAGTAGTCTGCTTTGTTTAAAAAAAATGATACCTTAAAATCGTGAAACCGAATCAAAACGAAAAAAAAAAATCTGCTTTATGCGGGATCTTTATGCCATCATCATTAGATTCTTCTATGCTTTGGTATAGGAGAAATGCTTTGAATGGGACGATTTTGACAATATCATACTAAACATAGACATAGAAAAAATCGCCAAACAAAATGTACATTTTTGACACTTTCATCCTAGCGCCCGGGGCACATGCCCTTTTCCCCCAACCCTCTCTTAGTTTTGGCCCTGAATGTGAATAAAGCTCTTTTTCTTTTCTATCACAATTGTCAAGCACTTATTAGCAGCAATATTGTATTAGATATTGTATTAATTCAATACTAGTTTTTTTTTTTTTTTAAAGTCAGTTATTAAAAAATGTCAATTTGTGGAGAATCCCTTAAGATTCAGCCGTTTTTAGAGAGCAGAGTAAAAATATCTCACTAAAATAATGATATCTTTTTGAATTTTCACGATATTTGATTGGATTTTTTTTATAAGTCACTCCATAGAATTGACTATTAAATGATGTAAAAAAAAATGTTTTTCTAGTTCGCGCATGCGCAGATAAAAATTATTTTATACAACTACTCATATTTCATAAAATATTTAATATATTTATATTCCAATTGCGCTACATTTTTTCTACTGCATTTTGCCAATTTTTCTGAAATTTGCGTTAAATTTGGTCAAAAACCCAGCATGATATAAACAAAAAACATACCAGAATTTTTTGAATTTTTCAAAAAAATCGCTCTATCGCCATAAATATACATGCTATTCTCACAAAAATTAGTGTACATATTCTACTGTATTCATATATTTGTATTCTAAAGCGATAAGTCGTTTCGTGCATTTTCATGTACAGGGCGATCCCAAATATTTCTATTATTCTTTGTTTTTTTGCCGGCCCCCTAATTACCCGCTTAACAAATGAATGTAAATAAATATAAAGTGAAACATAATCTTTATATTTCTGAAGTTCCAGAAGAATCCGACCAGTATATTTTTAAATATTTGACAAAATGTCAAAAACTGAAAGTGTACAAATACTTTTTGGTAGACAGTGTATAAATGCATGGAACTTTTTAATGGCATAGAAAATTTTGCATTGTTTTCTCTAATTGTAGAAAAAAATATTTTCCAATTTTTAGTTGAATAACATTTAGAGCTAATATTTCCCCATGTATACTACTTACTAAAATTATGCTGTGAATAAAAACTTCGTCTAACTTTACATTTTATGAATATCTTCCTTTCCTGAATTTTAAACAGTCAGACTGACGTCAGCATCACGAAATGCGATTTCAAAATCTTAAAAGCTCTTCTTTTCCACCTTCTGAAAAAATATAATTCCCACTTTCTGGCACTCTTACAGCAATGTGTTTCCTGTAGTAAATTTTATATTTCATTCTTTTGTCTCAAGAAAATTTATTTTCGCACGTTGTTGAATAATTTATTAGTTATAAATATAGGCACGGGATATAACATAAAAAATATAAATAAGCCGAAAAGAATCGATAAATTTATTGATAGTTGAATTGTATTTTATGTAAATAAAACCCATATGTGTTTATTAAATGTAAAACAATAATCCAAGAATTAAACTATAATGTAGATTTTTTGTGGTGGATTAAAAAACAGTATTTAAGTAGCTTCCATTAAAATAAGTACGAAACAAGAAGAAATATACAGGGTGAGTCATAAATATCGAAACAATAGGCTATCTCCTTAAATATTGCCCCTAGACCCATACTTCCAATTGCAAAAATTCATAAAAAAAGATGAATTTTTTGATAAGATAAGTTGCAACTCCATGGGGGTTTGTTTTAAAAAATACGAAAATTAAATTTTTATACGGCCCCAGAGGATAAAACTTCCAATTAGAAAAAATTTCTTTATCCATTTCTGAATTGAACACACACACACACAAAAAAAAAAAATCATCTCGATATCTTCAAATCCCCAAAAGATATTATAATCCAAAATTTTTCAAAATTCCTGACTTACACCACTTTAGCATACCTCTGAGCGCAGCAAAATCAGTTCATTTGAAGTATAATTAAGGGATCGTCCATAAATTTACGTATTGTTAAATGTCGATCCAAGATAATACTTAAACTTTTAGATATAAAATAAAAGCGTATAGGTTTTTGCTTTAAACTTCGTTGAAATATGCTACATGTCTGCAATATTTCGACCTTGCCGCCAACTTCGTTGACCGGACCATCTTATTAAACATTTATTAAAAGTGTTATCAAATTAAGTGATGTTAATTAAACTCTCATTAACCCTTTCCGGCGCAGAGAGATTCTATTCGTAAAATGAGAAATTGTTGACTGACACCGGAACTTACAAAAGATTTTTTTAGAAATTAAGAATTCCCTGATTTAAGCGGTCATTGTAAAAGTAAAATTTTACTAAAATAATATTGGTGCCGTTTGTAGGTTTGGAATTAAAATTAGGTGTTGCCGGAGTGGTAACACTGCGCCGGAAAGGGTTAAAAGTGTCTTAAAAACTTATTGGCGCAGGCAATAAGTTTAGTAAATATAGTAATAGCGATAATGACGCTTCTATTAGCGGAATCTTTGGAAATATATTTTAATAAATTACATAGAAATATTTTCAAAAATCTACTTTATACTACAGTTAAACCGCTATAACGGACACTCCCGAATAGCAGACATTTCTGTTTAACGGACTATTTTCCAATCCCCATTCTCAAAATCTACATTTGTATATGTTTAACCTCTAGATAACGGACATTCCGAATAGTGGATACTATTTAAGGCGATAAAGGATGAAAAAGTATTTTTTAAGGAGAAATAAATGAAAAAAAAGTCCTTCCGGCAATGCCGGGAGGAAGAGGTAGCTTTCATATACTTAAATATTTATTTATTTATTTTAAAGTAAGTTACATTGTTCAAAAATACTAATCTCAAATTAGTGGAAATAATCTTATAAAATTAGTGATTTTATAAGATTGAATACTATTTTTGTCAAGACTTAATATTAATAGGAATTTTTAGAAATTAGTCATCTTTTATTCAATCTGGTTTTATTTTAAGCGATTTAGAGAGTCACTAAATTCCACGATATCATAAAGTGTATGCCATTTTAAAGCAACATTGTGGATCGTTCAGATCAGAACGTTTCAAAATGTCAGCCATAAGAATATATGCTATGTACATACCAAGTTTCATTCAAATCGGTTCATAAATACGTTAGTTACAGCATGACAAAAATCGGATAGTTTAAAAAAGTCAGCAATAAGAAAAATTCAAAGTGCTATAACTCAATCATTTTGTAAGATATAGACAAAATAAAACGTGTTCTGGAATCGTTGTTTTAAGTTCTAACACGTAAAAGAAAAATATTTTTCAAATTTTGAGTTTTTCGCATTTTATTTTAAATTTTAAATTTTTTTAAAAATTTAAAATGGCCACCATTTTGAAACAAAATGGCGGATGATGCTGGCCAACGAACTCGATCGAGACATTTGTATGTACTATGTACATACCAAGTTTAATTGAAATCGGTTCATAAATACGCGTGTTATCACGTGACAAAATCATATCGTTTCAAAATGTCAGCCATAAGAAAAATTCAAAGTGCTATAACTCAATCATTTTTTAAGATATAGACAAAATAAAAAGTGTTCTGGAATCTTTGTTTTAAGTTCTAACACGTAAAAGAAAAATATTTTTCAACTTTTAATTTTTTTGCATTAAATTTTTTATTTTAAATTTTTTAAAAAATTTAAAATGGCCGCCATTTTTAAACCAAATGGCGGATTATGCTGACCAACGAACTCGGTCTAGACATTTGTATGTACTATGTACATACCAAGTTTAAATGAAACCGGTTCATAAATACGCGTGTTATCACGTGACAAAAATCAGAAATGTTTCAAAATGTCAGCCATAAGAAAAATTCAAAGTGCTATAACTCAATCATTTTTTAAGATATAGACAAAATAAAAAGTGTTCTGGAATCTTTGTTTTAAGTTCTAACACCTAAAAGAAAAATATTTTTCAACTTTTAATTTTTTCGCATTTAATTTTAAATTTTAAATTTTTTTAAAAATTTAAAATGGCCGCCATTTTGAAACAAAATGGCCGATGATGCTGACCAACGAACTCGGTCGAGACATTTGTATGTACTATGTACATACCAAGTTTCATTCAAATCGGTTCATAAATACGTTAGTTATCGCATGACAAAAATCAGATATATATATATATATATATATATGGTTATATATATATATATATATATATATATATATGTCAACATTTGAACGGAGGGTGGTTTTGGGGTCTGGGGGTCATGATCGGTGAAAATATACCAAAATTTTCCGGAAGTGCTTTCCTCCGGACGGCTGCAATAGGTAGCTTTTTACTTTTTGTAATGAAAGCTACCTAAAAGTAAAAAGGCCTCTAAATTTATCAGGGAATTTTGTGATAAATGGGCTGGGGAAAATCCCCCCCCCCCCAGTTCAGAGTTGAATTGAAGGGGTTGCCCAGGAGGGACATCTTCCAGAGCATTGAAATATCCCCTCGGAAAATTGAGATTTTATGCTTTTAACAGTCAAAAAGTGCAATCCCCCTCCCGACCGGAACTCTATAATGTCCAATAATGTCACTTTGAAAAACAAATTACATGTAATCGCAAGCAAAAGTTACATTTTTTAATAGGTTTTTTTCACAAGCATGTAATAAACAGTGGGTAAAGGTGTGTGCAGTTTTATTTCAGCCCCATTGCTTAAAAAATAATTTTAATTTCTGATTAATGATATAAAAGAGGTTTTAGGACACATAAAAGTCAATTAATGAAATGTTAAACGTTTCTTAGCACTTTTTGAATATCTTTGGTTTTCCCAATAGCGGAAACCTCCGAATAGCAGACACCTCCGAATAGCGGACAATTTCTGCGTTCCTGAGGTGTCCGTTATTTAGAGGTTTTACTGTATTCAGTTTCAAAATTTATGAAGGTTTTAAACCTATTTTTGCTTTCTTCTATCTTTACAAGAAGAAAGTATTGGATTCATGAAAATTTTGAATTCCGGTTTTCGATGGATTCACACGTTTTAGGGCTCAGAGATACCGTTTTTATGAAATGTCTGTCTGTGAGTCCCAGCACAATGAAAAAATTTGAAATCGATGTGATAAAAAATAAAGTTTAAATCAACTGACGCATTTAAACAGTAATTAAAGAAGGTGAAAATTGCAAAACTTAAACAAAATCTGAAATCGAAACTATACAGCATTTAAACGTTAGGAGTCCATCTTTACCCATCTTAAAACTAAATGCACTTTACTGCATCAAATGTTTTTATTTCAGTATTTCTCATTTTTAAACTGACATACGTCAATAACCGTCGGTTACGGTAACTTTTCAGCTCAGAAAATTTACTTTTAAAAATATGATTTGTTTACAAAAATTACTTTTTTTTTAATATTGCTATTTTAAATACTTTTTTTTTAAATAAATATTATTTAAAAAGCTGAATTAAAATTGAAAATTAGACATTTTCGTTTAATCAAAAGAAAAAAAATTCAACGCGACAAATAACATTTTGAGTTATAACAATTTTAATTTACTCAATTAAAAAAAAAATATTAAGGAAACTTATGATGTGATAATGCTTACAAATTATTTGGTTAACCATCACAAAACATTCAAAATTCCAACTTTATAAATTAATAAATAAAATAAATGTTTCCTGGACCCATTACAGCAACATTGTTTCTTCAATTACACGCATTTCAATTTGTGTCTGATCCCTTGAAACCTCACGATTTATTAAAATTGTCACAACTCTGAGTTTTGAAGATATCAAGATGAATTTTTTTTGTTCAGTTCAGGAATGAATAAGGAAAAAATTTCTAATTGGATGTTTTATGCTCTGGGGGCCGTATAAAAATTTAATTTTCGTATTTTTTAAAATAGACCCCCCATGGAGTTGCAACTTATCAAAAAAATCACCTTTTTTTATGAAACTTTGCAAATGAAAGTATGGATCTAGGGGCAATATTTAAGGAGATAGCCTATTGTTTCGATATTTATGACTCACCCTGTATATATATATATATATACAGGGTGAGTCATAGTTTCATCAAAAAAGGTAAATTTTTTGATAAGATAAGTTGCAACTCCATGGGGGGGTCTATTTAAAAAAATACGAAAATTAAATTTTTATACGGCCCCCAGAGGATAAAACTTCCAATTAGAAAATTCTTCCTTATTCATTCCTGAATCGAACAAAAAAATTTCATTTTGATATCTGCAAATCCTTGAAAGATATTAAAATCCAAAATTTTTCAAAATTCGTGACTTACACCACTTAAGGAAACCTCTGAGCGCAGCGATATCAGCTCATTTGAAATACAATTTAGGGATTGACCATTAATTTACGCATTATTAAATGTCGATCCAAGATAATACTTTAACTTTTAGATATAAAATAGAAGCGTATAGGTTTTAGCTTTAAACTTACTTGAAATATGTTAGATGTCTGCAATAACTCGAGCTTGGCGCCAGGCTCGTAAATGGCACGACCCATTACCGGACCGTCTTATTAAACACTTATTAAAAGTGTTATTAAATTAAGTGGTATTCATTAAACTCTCATTAAATGTGTCTTTAAAACTTATTGCCACAGGCAATAAGTTTAGTAAAAACAGTAATAGCGATAATGACACTTCTATTAACTGAGTTATATGGAATATATTATAATGATAATGTATATTTTAATGTTAATGGAAATATATTTTAATAAATTACACAGAAATATTTCCAAAAATCTAGTATTTACTATTCAGCTTCAAAATTTATGTGGTTTTAAACCTATTTTTACTTTTTTCTATCTTTGCAAGAGAAAAGTATTGGATTCATGAAAATTTTGAATTCCGGTTTTCGACGGATTCACACGATTTAGGGCTCAGAGATACCGAAAAACATTTTTTTTACAAAATGTCTGTCTGTGAGTCACTGCTCCTGTATCTCTGTATATGGCATACATTTTGTGAGCGCGCTATCTCAAGAACTAATCCACGGAATTTAATAAAAAATTACATTTACTTATTCCTTGATATAAATTAGTGCTGATTAGTTTTTGGTGTGAATCGCTTAACAGGCTACCCTACTGTACAGGATTTCCGCGATAGCTGTGTCTCCAGAATTAATGCAAGGAATATCATCAATCTTCAGATTCAGTTAGTCCTTGACATGAATTGATGTTGTTTATATTTTATTGCACATAGCTCCGCGTGTGGCGCTGAAACACTGAATTTGTTACGATTTCTGCAATAGCTCTACCTTAAGAACTTATGCAGGAATTTTCATAAAAAGTCAGATTCAGTTATTTCTTGACATGAATTGGTTTTGTTTATGTTTTTGTTTCAATCATCTTTCGGGTGGCGCTGTTATAATGAATTTTGTATAATTTACACGTTTTCATTGATATCAAATACTAATGTACGGAATTTCGTTTCCTTAGAGTCCTCGATTGCTACATCCGTGAAGTTTATTTATTCCAAACGACATTTAAAAAACAAAAATATTTATTCGAATGTTAAAGTCTAAGAGTATAACGTTTCTGCTTCGTATTTTTTTATGCTAAGTTCCCACTAATATTTCGTTATAAGTATATTTAATTGATCAAGATTTAATGCATTCGGACCAAACATCTTTTAAGAAATTTAATTGAATAATTTCAACTTAAAAAGTTTAAATTAAATATGCCAAAGATTCATTAAACACCTGTTCTTGTTTTAAAGTAGATAATTGATTCGCAAGTTGAACAAAATTTAAAATGTATTTGTAGTTGAACTGTAAACTCTAAAAAGTTGTGTTATGTTAGTATGTTAGTATGTGTAGAATATGTTAAACTCTAAAAAGGGAAAAAAAACTAGCGGCCTTTGAGACCGCTTACAGCGGTTAACACCTTGAAAATTTTTTTTTATGCCGGCCAATTATCTACAATAGGGATATAGGCCGTGAGGGGAAGGGTGCCCTCCGTGAGGGTCTTTTTAAGGGAACCTAACCCGTATTTACGCAAAGAAATCCAGGGTTCGAAGAAAACCACGGAAAACTTCGAACGGTTAGGCCGACGGTCGCGATTGGGTTTTAACCCAGCTCCTACCGTCTATCAGTTTGGAGGCCCGTAATTAGAGGTACCTTTTACGCGTCGTGTAATATACATTTTAACAAGAAAAAAATGAAGTTGACAGGGATAAAACAATGAAAAAAATTGAAATCAGCGTGATAAAAAAAATCAGGTTTAAATCAACTGACGCATTTAAATAGTAATTAAAGAAGGCAAAAATAGCAATACTTAAACAAAATCTGAAATCGAAACTATACAAGAGGGAGTTAATCACCTAGAAACTTTTAAAAAGCATTTAAACGTTAAAAGTCCATCTTTGTTTAAAACTAAATGCACTTTTCTGCATCAGATGTTTTTATTTCAGTATTTCTCATTTTTAAACTGACATAAATGAATAACCTTCGGTTACGGTAATAGTCCCACGAATTCAATAGTTTTTTAACACCTACACAAAATGCCCAACACGCCGAAAGAAGTTTTCACCCCAGAAAATTTACTTTTAAAAATATGATTTGTTTACAAAAATTGCATTTTTTTAAAATTGCTATTTTAAATAGTTTTATTTTTTTTAATATTATTTAAAATGCTGAATCAAAATTGAAAATTAGACATTTTTATTTAATCAAACGAAAAAAATTCATCGCGACAAATAATATTTTGAGTTATGACAATTTACTCTAAATTTTTTGAAAAAAAAATATTTTATTAAGAAAGCTTATGATGTGATAATGCTTACAAATTATGTGGTTAACCATCACAAAATATTCTAAATTCGAACTCTAAATAAATAAAATAAATGTTTCTTGGACAACTTACAGCAAGATTGTTTCTTCAGTTACATGCATTTCAATTTGTGTCTGATCCCTTGAAACGTCACGATTTATTAAAATTGTCATAACTCTCTGAATTTTGAAGATATCAAGATGAAATTTTTTTTGTTCAATTCAGGAATGGATAAGGAAAACTTTTTATCCTCTGGGGACCGTATAAAAATTTAATTTTCGTGTTTTTTAAAATAGACCCCCCATGGAGTTACAACTTATCTTATCAAAAAATTTACTTTTTTTGATGAAACTTTGCAATTGGAAGTATGGGTTTAGGGGCAATATTTAAGGAGATAGCCTATTGTTTCGATATTTATGACTCACCCTGTATATATGTATTTAATTCTCCCCATCTAGTTCTTATACCCAAAATTAATAAGAATTCAATTAAATTTAGAAGTGTTACAATTGATTGTTATACATATAATAATACAGCTAATAATTTGCTATTAAAAATTCTTAATCAAATATATGCATTTACAAAAACCATTGATAATACATATTGTATAAAAAATAGTTATGACCTGGTCAATTTTATGAATAATCTCAAATGTATAAAAAATATAACAACATATGATTTCAATGATTTTTTAATAATACAGATTTATTAGATCTACATAATATAATAAATGCTTTATTTAAAATTATCATCATGATTTGAATTTATCAAAGAATACCGATTCAGATTATTATCATACTTTAACAAATTTCATTATCTATAATAATTTTATATTATAAATTGTGTTATCTTAACACAATTTATCTAATAAATGCCAGTATACCACAAGGAGGTTGTACATTTAGTATCTTATCAGACATATCATTACGAACGTAAATAAAGGGGAGACCGGGGTACAATGGACCACTTTTGTAAATTTTGACTGTTTACTCTTAAAATATTCATTTCTTTAAAAAAAATTTCACATGCATGCATTTTATCGATACATTATAGTTTAGATTACATCTACTCAAAAATAACAATTATGTATACTTTTTTATATTTTTTAATAGCAAGTGATAAAATGGACCATTCTGCCAGTATGGACCAGCATGGGACTCTGTGAATCACATGCAATTCTGAAAAAATATGTAAGTATAGTATGTTTTTTTAATAAGAAGCATAAAATGTATCATAATTTGTTTATTCGTGTCTTAACTTCATAGATATAATGTAAGATTAACGATTATTAAAGTTAGCAAATGATACATCAAATGATATTTGTGTCACTGAAAGCCTGCTACTTTCTACTGAAACATTAGAATCTGGAAAAATCATTACAATATCGTAAAAATCTACAAGAGATTCATCAACATTATTGGAAAACATAAATACATTTTGGTTTGATTTTCAGCACATGAATCTCACAAAAATAGAATCTTCATCATTTTTTCTATTATTAAATCAACAGAATAATTTTTTTTTCTTTGACAAAAATTTAACCAAAATGTAATTAACAAATTTATTTCTGGCTATTGGTGTTTATTTGACTTAATTTTGAAATTTAAAAACATATTAGATAGATAATATTTCAAAAATACAACACAGAGCATGAATCATTAGTTTATTTAAGTACAAAAAATAAAATAATTAATTCTTAATTTTGCATATATTTTTTTATTTTAAAAAACACAGAATTCAGGACTGGAGTACAATGGATCGTGGTTCATTGTACCCCAGTTTCTGGTGGTCCATTGTACCCCATATATCACTTTGACAAAAAGTTAATAAAAAAAGAAGTTTTATATTAAATTATTTTGCTTACAATAAATATAGTTATATATTGTCTTACCTTTTTATTGTGCTGAGCAATGTCTTCCAACATTGTACTTCCAACAATACAGATCTTTAACGTAAAAAATAGCATATGTTTCACTAAAAGTATTGACTTTTACCTGCCTCAAATTAGCTATCAAGAATAAAATGACTAAAATGGCAGCTATGCACACGGTTTTAAATTTTTATTTACTACTGCAGGGCTGCCATGTAAGGTATCCTGGGGTAATAACGCCACGTTAAGGTTCTACCAATTTTCACGGATTAATTTTAGATTGTAAATTTCAAACAAATATAGGATTTGATACAGCAACTCATTGCCTATAAATAGAAAAAAAAATAATTTAACAGATATTCATTCATAAAATGTAATGGCGTGATTTTTTGAACAATGCAATTTGGCGTTATTACACACCTATGCGGTTAAAAACGCCATGCAAACAAATCTATAAAATAAGATGGTATTATTCCATGTAGATTGCCCATTTCTAAAAATACAAACTCTACAACCTTAGAAATTGACAAATTGTTGACAAAAAAATTTTAAGCGGTAGAAAATGTTTATTATTTTGTGAAACTGCAAGAAAAATAAGGGGTGGGGGGAGGCAAAAGAATATCAGACCCTGAGCTTCTTTTTGCCTAAAAAGGACCGCTTAAATAAAATTATTAGAAACATTGTACGGTTTTAACTGTCTTTATCTAAATCAGATTTATTTTCACGTGTATGCATTCTATGCGAGAAAAAATATTCAATTTTTTTGTGAAAGTGAAAGGAAAAAGAGATTTGGTGAGCATCTACAGTATACAGGGTGTTTCACCGAAGTGCGGACAAATTGTAAGGGGTGATAGAAGGCATGATGACAAACATTAGGACATAGGAAACCATGGGGCGCAAACGTCTTCTGTAGGAGCCAGGGGGCATCAAAGTTTAGCGTCCAAAAGATAAAGCGATGATAAAACACGAAAAAAAGCTCGATTGATTTCCAATTTTCGCTGTAAACTTTGTTTATATCGAAAGTTTGTCCAAAAAAATTTTTAAAGGGAACTATCAAAAAATGACGGTAGAGGGCGCTGTAGACTTTGGAGTACGAACAATTACGTTTTATTCATTTCTTTTTTATTCTGTTAACAGTTTTCTAAAGATAAGACCTTAACTTAAATTTTGAGTACAAAATTTGAATCATCCCAAACGGTTAAGATGTGCAAATTGAGCTGTGAACAAGGGGGGGGGTTAAAATGCTCATAATCAATGAGCAAAGTAATCGATTTTGTTGCGGTTTGAGTGCAGGTCATTCCCTTAGTAATTGATTTATTCAAAATGACGTACAGTTTTCGTGCCCTCATTTTTAGATACAGGGCGCCGCCGATACTTTTCCGATATTTCATCGACATTATCCCTGGGTGTGTTACTAACAGACCAGCATACTTGCAGGAAGTGTTAGGTATGTAAAAACTACTTGTAATCGCATGGGAATGTAATGTTGGAAATGCTTTGTTTGCGAGTTATGGTTAAAAGAAATGGAAAAAATAGCAACAGAAAGATGCAGAAAATCAGCAAAAGGTGAATGTGATACAAAACATTTTATTGTAAGGTTTTGCTGCAAAAGGCGATTCCAAAACGTTCTTCAAAAATTGGAGTAATGAACAACCAATATTTTTTGACGGGATATTTGTAGTTATGTTGAATGTTTAGCAAAGTTTGAACATTCACCTAAATGTTTATCTCAAAATCGGAATCGTGCAGAATGAATAAGTAGCGAAATTTCACGTATGTATTGAATTGCTTTTTTTTACACTTAGCTGTTACGGACAGCACAAAACCCAAAGAAATTACACGAATAGGATTAGAATACATTTATTATTTTAAGTACAGCCAAAACAAGGCATAAACAACTTAAAGAGACGTTATCATCAAAGTAAGTGCTCAAAATTCCGACCCCCAGCCGGGATGCAAGCCTCACATCTTTGACGCATTGAATTTCTCATCTTTTTGAAAATATCGGGCTTCTCCCTCACTTCTCCAGCAGCTACCACTATGCGCGCAACAGGTTTCTCTTCACTGTCAACGGGAGTTTCGTAGATCAGATACTTCATGTACTCCCATACGTAGAAATCGAGGCAAGTGAGGTCAGGCGATCGAGCGGGCCAATTCACTGGACCACCCCGCCCGATCCACCTTTGCCCATACGTTGCATTCAAGTGCAGACGTACGTCATTGCTGTAATGGGCGGGAGCACCATCGTGTTGAAACCACATGGTCGAACGCCTGGCAGCGGGAACGTGAGCATCGACCAACAACTGCGGCAATACTCGCTGCAAGAAGATCAGATATTCAGTACCACACAAACGATTCGGCAACAGGTATGGTCCCACCAGATGGTCTCCTACGACGCCAGTCCACACATTTACTGCAAACCGTACCTGGGCTGCACGGGTTCTGGTTGAATGTGGATTCTCCCTCGACCATGTATGGCTGTTGTGCAAATTGCACACTCCCTCCCGCGTGAAGCTCGCCTCATCAGTGAACAGAATGCTGCGTAGAAAACAACGATTTACAGTGCGCATCTGTACGTACCACCGTGCAAAAGCCAATCTTGCATCAAAAATCTTCTCTTTGCAGTAACTGTACTTGCTGGATATGATAAGGGTGCATGTCATTGCTATTCAGAGTCCGCCAGACGCTCGTATGTGAAAGATCGACATGAATAGCAATTCCGCGCGTACTCATACCGGGATTGTTCTCTACCACCTCCAGCACAGCCTCCTCGTTGTTTGTTGTTCTGACTGTTCGCGAGGGTTCCTGTGCATCCCGGATGAAAGATCCCTTGTCGGACAATCGCTGGTGCAAGCGCGCAAAGTAGGCGTGACCGGGAGTTTGCCTCCTAGGATAACGACGGGCGTACAAGCGCTGTGCGGCTCTTCCATTGCAATTAGCAGCCCCGTATGCCAAATGCATATCAGCTAACTCGGCGTTCGTGAACCGTTCCATTCTACTACCTCTCACTAGGGAAGTGCACGAAGTGTGAGTCACCGATTTTGACAAAAGTGGTATTGTTGGAAAGATCTCATCGAGAGCAGCAAAAAACTCAATGGAACTACCCGTCGCAAATGAGTCGTTATTGAAATACCCGACAATATATGTGACGCAACTAGCGCATACTTAATGGGGCACCGTAAAAAATTTTAGTCTCTATTTTAACTAAAGTGGTATCGTTGAAAAGATATCATCGTGAGGATTAAAAAACTCAATAGAATCTCCCGTCGGAAATGAATTGTTTTCGACATATCCGGCAATTAGTGTCACATTTTTAATACACACTTCTAGGAAACTGCATTAAGTGACAGAAATTGTCAGATATCACGAAAATCGCTCATTTCAGATGGTTTGTTCCTTTGAGTTTTTTACTTCTCACAATGATATCTTTGCAAAGACACCATTTTCATTATAATCGAGAAAACATTTTTTTGCGGTCCCCCATTAAGTGTACACTAGTTAAGTGACATAAATTGACAGATATCTCGGTAACGGCTTATTTGCGACGTGTAGTTCCATTGAGTTTTTTACTGCTCTCGATGAGATCTTTCCAATGATATTACTTTGTCAAAATTGGTGACTTATACTTTTTGCTCTTCCCTAGTTAACCCTTTCAGGGGCAGAGGAATTACGCACGTAAAAGGATGAAATAACTGACTGACACCAGAATATTCAAACAAACTTCTTAGAAAATAAAAAATTGCTATTTTGAACTTTCATTGAAAAAATAAAATTTTATTAAAATATTCTTGGTGCCATTTGTCAATTTTGGAATTAAAATTAGGTGGCTAGACCCTCTAGCCACCACCCTTGAAAGGGTTAATGCAGTTTCCTAGAAGTGTGTATTAAAAATGTGACACATATTGTTGGATATCTCGAAAACAATTCATTTCCGACGGGTGATTCCATTGAGTTTTTTAATCCTCACGATGATATCTTTTCAACGATACCACTTTGGTTAAAATCGAGACTAAATTTTTTTACGGTGCCCCATTAAGTATGCGCTAGTTGCGTCACATATATTGTCGGATATCTCGATAACGACTCATTTGCGACGGGTAGTTCCATTGAGTTTTTTGCTGCTCTCGATGAGATCTAACCAACGATACCACTTTTGTCAAAATCGGTGACTCACACTTCGTGCACTTCCCTAGTCAGTGGGAAGGCGAAATGAAGCTTCCCATCAAGCGGGGCAGCAACAACTGAGTGTGCGCAGGCAACGTCGTTTGATGTCTCCGTTTACGTAGAGACATCTGGTATCGCGTACACTAACTAAATACTTCCGAGCATGTTTTGCTGTACTTAGAATAATACTATATGTATTTTTATCCCGTTCGTGTCATTTCTTTAGGTTTTGTGCTGCCCGTACCACCTAAGTGTAAAAAAAAGCAATTCAATACATACGTGAAATTTCGCTACTTATTCATTCTGGACGATTCCGGTTTTGAGATAAACATTTAAGTGAATGTTCAAACTTTGCTAAACATTCAACATAACTACAAATATCCCGTCAAAAAATACTGGTTGTTCATTACTCCAAAGTTTGAAGAACGTTTTGCAATCGCCTTTTGCAGTAAAACCTTACAATAAAATGTTTTGTATCATATTCACCTTTTGCTGATTTTCTGTTTCTTTCTGTTGCTATTTTTTCCGTTTATTTTAACCATAACTCGCAAACAAAGCATTTCCAACATTACATTCCCATCGATTACAAGTAGTTTTTACATCCCTAACACTTCCTGCAAGTATGCTGGTCTGTTGGTAAAACACCCAGGGATAATGTCGATGAAATGTCGGAAAAGTATCGGCGGCGCCCTGTATCTAATAATGAGGGCACCAAAACTGTACGTCATTTTGAATAAATCAGTTACTAAGGGAATAACTTGCACTCAAACCTCAACAAAATCGATTACTTTGCTCATTGATTATGAGCGTTTTAACCCCCCCCCCCTTGTTCACAGCTCAATTTGCACATCTTAACCGTTTGGGATGATTCCAGTTTTGTACTCAAAATTTAAGTTAAGGTCCAATCTTTAGAAAACTGTTAACAGAATAAAAAAGAAATCAGTAACACGTAGTTGTTTGTACTCCAAAGTCTACAGCGCCCTCTACCGTCATTTTTTGACAGTTCCCTTTAAAAAAATTTTTGGACAAACTTTCGATATAAACAAAGTTTACAGCGAAAACTGGAAATGAATCGACCTTTTTTTCCGTGTTTTATCATCGCTTGATCTTTTGGACGCTAAACTTTGATGCCCCCTGGCTCCTACAGAAGACGTTTGCACCCTATGGTTTCGTATGTCCTAATGTTTGTCATCATGCCTTCTATCACCCCTTACAATTTGTCCGCACTTCGCTGAAACACCCTGTATAACACCCTTGAGCTTATGTTTAATTAAAAAGGCCCGCTTAAATATAATTATAAAAAACGTTGCACGGTTTTAACCTTATTTGTAATCATAATGTAATATTTTTATCGTGTTAAATTTTATAATAACTAGAGTTATGTGTAATAAATATTTTTGTTAACACCGTTATAAAAGTTTTTAAAAAATTTTTTAACCCGTAAACCCCACGCTAATGTAGGTTAGCTCAAACTTAAAGTTAAAATGCCGGCGTTATATTAACCCTTTGAGGGGCAAGCAATTGCGTTCGTGTAATTCTGAACTCCCACCGGAAATTTGTAAAAAGGTTATACCTAAAAGAAGAAAGGCATTTTCACGACTGTTTTCCACCAAAGTTAGAAAAGGGAAATTTAATTACATTTTTCTGGTGTAAATCTTCATCAATCGTAGGTGGTATATAATATATACCACCGCCCCTGAAGGGGTTAAACATTCTTCAATAAATTTGTATTTTTAATTAAGTAAATAAGATTTCCATATTATCAATATCCCTGTGAGATCCCTTATGAAATTTTACACATGATTTATGTAGTTGTGTTTCGTTATCTCTATATTATCAATAAAATTAACCTTTAACTGCTGTTAGCGCCAGAGCCTGATTACTAACGGGGCACTCTCTCCCCAGTAAAATTACATAGAAATTTTCGCCTTGTTTAAACGCCCTTTTCAGTCAAAATTACTATCATGAATAAGGAAAAAATTTCTATTTACTTTTTCTGGTGGGAGAGTGCCCCGTTGATAATCAGGCCCTGGTTAGCGCTCTCACTAAACGCTGATTTTGTTTGGCCAAATTTCAGATTTTAACTTGTAGTTTCCAATTTACCTATAGGTACAACTGAAATTATCTTCCGTTTGAAGCCCTCATACTATTGTTACAAATATTTAAATAGATTAAACTTAATTAAACTTAATCCTGTACAAAAAGTTTAGTGCATAAATAGTACTCCACGAGTTTTAATCATTGATCGCCTTTCAATTTTTAATGAACGTTACCGGTCTCACAGACCATTTCTTTTTGCAATCTTTATAGTTTAACTTGTAATTTTCAGTTTCACTACAAACACTATCGAAATTTTGTTTCATTTGGAAATTTAGTACTATTACCAGACTCTTTTAAATAGATTGCATATTAATTATAATTGTCTTGTACAAAACGTTTAGTACAAAATACCATCCTATGAGTTAATCATGCCTTTTATTCATCTTTTGATCTTACGGTCTCACAGACCCCTTCACATTAGTTATGTTACAATTAATATCACATCAGTTAAAGGTTAAATATTGAAAATTTTGAAAAAAGCGGACTGATAAAATTTAGAATTCAATTGAACAATCAAGTAGGAATTTAATAGAAACCTGATTTTGAAAATGTATGAATTAGGATATCGAAAACATTTTGATATCGTTTTATTTATAAAAATTTAAAATAGTTTTTACCTTAGTATTAAAAAAGAAAGGTCAGTTCTGGGTATACGACTCCCCCCCTTCTCTTTAACCTTTACAGAGGGGCTGTGACAGCATCTGTCCGGGAATACATGTATTCTCAGGTAGACACTAAGCGAGCCCCTTCGTAAAGGTTAATCTAATCATTTTAACAATGACAATAAAGCTGTCTCATACGTAAAGTAAAATATAAACCCCTTTTGGATGTAGTTCCGCCACTGTAAGGAATCAACCGGGGTATTAACGCCAAGGAATGGCGTAATTACCCCGATATACAGTTGGCAAAAAAAAGTATTTGTACACTCTAAAATTTTTAATTTTTAACTAAATAAAAACAGATATTTTGTCTAATATAGTTTTAATACAGTCTGCTTACCGACCGTTTTAAATTACGCAACAGAAAATTTCGATAAAGATGTAAAATAATTTTCCAATAGGAAAAGTTTAAAAATTTCTTTCAAAAAAAGTATTTGTACATTTCTCCATCCTGATATGCACTGTGTTTTATTGTGTTTATGGTTCAAAGGACTACTTTTACAGAAGCTGTTAACCCGGGAGAACGCACGCTTACCCGGGGTAGGAATAGTTTTAACTTTGCCACCAATAAAATCACATTACAACTGTCACTTTATTAAGACGGAAACAAGTCTTACAAATTTTACGATAAAATAAGTTGAAGATTACTTTAAAAAAATTAGTGGTTACAACCGTAAAACCCATACGCACTCAGGGTCTTTTAGGCCCTGCGCGCGTCCTCTCGGGTTAGTAATTTTTAACTTCATATTATATTTGTCTGACATTTAATTTAATTTGCTCCTGAAGTAATTGAGAATAGAACCTAAAACTAGAGAGGTACTTCTAGATATATGAAATCCTAAGATTGAGCATAATAAAAATTTAAATTCGCAACAAGAATTTGTAAAAGCTATTAAATTACCATTTACAACTATTGGATGTATAGTGAGAAACTATGAATAAATTAAAAGCATCGAAATTCAATGAAATTCATTCTTAGCAAACTAACAATGAGGGAAAAGGGGAGTGTTGTTAAAAAAGCTTTAGAAAATCCTATGCGTTCGGTTCAAAAATTTGCTGGAGACCTTGCAACATCTTCTCGCATCAGAGTAATACCTCAAACAATAAAAAATATTCTTCTCAATGCAGATTTAAAAGAAAGAACTTCAAGGAAAAATCCATTCATCAGCGAAACAAATAGGCGAAAACGCATAGTATTTGCTTTCGCATACAGAAGTAAATCATTGGATTTTTGGAAAACAGTAATTTTTTCTGATGAGGGAAAATTCAAAATTTTCTTTCCATCAAGCATTCGAAAAAATTGGCTTAAAAATAAAACTGTTCTAGATCCAAAACGTATACTTCAAACTATCAAGCATGTTGGGGGGAATATTATAGTTTTGGGGTGTACAGCTTCTAATGGAGCAGGACATTTAAAATTTATTGACAATGGAAGGACAGGTTTAACATACATTGATGTGTCGTGCCATAATTTATTAAACTGTGCCAAGAAATTATGCATAGAGGAAGCTTTTCACTTTCTGCAGGATAACGACCAAAGCATACTGCTGTGATCACCAGCACATGCTTACGACAATACTCGAAGACGACTGGTAACTCCTCTAAAATCTCTAGACTTGAATCCAATAGAAAATTTGCAGATGCTATTGGATGCAAAAATCCGAAAAAAAATATGTATCAGTAAAAAACAGTTTTAAAGAAGCTCTTATTGTGTCATGGAATAACATTAACCAGACCGCTACAAAAAATTTGGTGGAATCTATGTCACACCATCTAGAAGTAGTCATAAACGCTAAATGAATTCGCACAAAATAATAATTTGTATCATTTTACTAAATTTTCATTAATTATATTGCATTAATATAGTGTACAAATACTTTTTTTGCATTATATTTTTGTATATTTGTTTATTATAATGTAAAAAATCGATTCGTTTAATTTTGTTTTTGCTTCTATAATATTATAATGCATTAAATTAATGTATTACAGAATTTTTTGCTTAAATATTTTGTTTAATTTCATTATAATTAAAAAAATGAAGTGTACAAATACTTTTTTTGCCAACTGTACTTATTGCACACTTCATATTAAACTGCAAATTATCTCTCGAACACATCCGAAATCTTCTACAACATTTTGAAAATACATGAAATGCACTACAAATTTAAATAGTAAACAAAATATTTCCTGGTAAATATATAGTCTTCCCATCCCAGAACTTACCTCGCAAATTTTAGATTAAGCATTAATTTTAGTTGTTTCTAAAAGCGATAAGACGTACATTTTCAACAAATTAACTTTAAGCTGTTGTTTGTGTTTCATGTGACTCAAAGCCCTTCTGCGCAGAGCCCATAGGTGCTATTTTCCGGATTGTTTCATAATTATGCGTAATATTAGCACCTGGCGTTATTGTCCCTCCTGGCGTTATTACACCAGAACACCTTATGTGCCAAAATATGAAGCATTTAAAACAGAAATAATATCAAAAATAGAGGGTGGGCCACTGTATCCCGTGGTCCATTGTACCCCAGTCTCCCCTACTGATAATAAAATACATTTATATCGATATACTGATGATATAATTTGAATTGCCACTGAAAATACCAATAAAGCAGAATTTCCAGTACATTGTCTAGCTAATTTAGAATTTATGAAAAACCTGCTTTATAACGATACCATTAAATTTTTAGATCTTAAGATTATATTAAAAGAAAACAAATTAATAAATGATATATCTGACATAGAGAACGAATTTAAAGTTAACGTTAAAAAATTTACTAATTTTAAATCCTGTCTTCAAAATTCTGTGTATCGTAATATATATCTTAATTATTTATATAGATTAAAATGTTTATATTCTTCTCATCTTATTACCGCAAATATTAAAAAGCTAATTTATGATGCATTAAACAATGGTTTTCCTAAAAGAATCATATTTTTTAATATACAATTAGTAATTGCATGATCATGTAATTACTTTTACATAAAAAAAGAATGAAATAAACGATCTCTGTAACACACACAAGACCTTATTTTTGTTGTGTGCGTTCGAAAATTAAACGCCTTTTTAGAGTCATCCTCAAAATAAATTAGCAGTTATAAAATTTTGAAACGGGGGCAGAATTCAAACATTAAGATGCGCAGAAGATCGAAAGCGAGACTGTTTACAAATATGTATATTATCCTTGATTTTTATCCTTAGATATTATAACAGGGTGGAAAGTTCATCAAAATTGTTTTTGATAGTCAGGAAAATTAACACAAAAAAATGCATATTAAAGCTTTTTTTTAAAAAAAGAAATATTATACTGATTTTGGAAACCGTACTCACTGAGAACCTAAGGACATGCGGTAAGTCCTGAACATGAAACTAAAAACACGCATTAAACAATATCAATAGATTGCCAATATTTAAATATAAAAATAATGTTTTTTAAGAACCAAAACATTTTCCGGAAATTAATTTTTCTTCTTTATGGGTAGTAATGTAAAAGATGTACCGGAAAGAAGTGCTTCAATTTTTTTACAAAAATACTACTTTGTTCTAAAAATACTTTATGCTGCGTTTTGAATTGAAAAATGGGCCTTTCATTTTTCATTTTACAAATATTACAGTCTTTTGAATTTTAAGTAGTCACTCTGACATCATCATCGTGAATGACTTTTTGTACGAGACATAAGAATTTTAAAAACGCGTTTCCTTCCCTTTTGAGAAATAAAAATATTTTCCTTCTCCAGGCTGTTTCTGAACAGCGTGCTTTTTGTAAATTTTATCATTTCCATTTTTGTCTGAAGTGTATTTATTTGCTTATGTAGGTGATTTTTTATCACAAAAAAAATGAGGTATGATTATAAATTCAAACAAATATGAACAAGCGGTAAGAATACGTATTTATAATACCCCAAGGATTACATTTTATGTACATTGTAAATAAAAAAGGAGATATTTCTTAATCTCGGAAAATGTAATATAATCACAAACAAAAATATACAATAACATCGTCAGTCACCCATGGTTAGAAAAAAGCCCTTGTCGACTCGGATTAACAAGCAAATGTATTTGTTGAAGTTAAGTACTAATTTTACCAATAGAACTAAATGAAGATTGTAGATAAACCGAGATAAACAATTTTATCTGGCCACTTTTGACGAATTTTCAATTTCAGTTTTCTGTAAGAGTTAGTTTTATCAGAATTATGTTAATATGATAATATTTTTTAAACTCCCATTTCATTTTTTTTGTTACTCTTCCTATAAAAAGCTTGTCAATATAAAAGTTGTTGATATGATTACGAAAAATTATTATGAGTTCTTGAGGATTTGGTATCTTGTAAATTGACGAAGTTATGAATTTTGTTTTCTTAAAACCCTATTTTATCGCCCTTTGAGCTTTTTTTTAAATTATATCAGTTTTAATTATATACGAGCGGTGTTTAAATGAAAAGGCACAAAACGACCTGTCATTACTTCCAACTCGGTTAAAATTTGAATATGCCGTTTCGAAAAAACGTATTGAGACATCGATGGACGCGATTGAAGTGTCCATCATGTTTGTGTGCATGCGATGGCGTCCGTATATGAAGGAGGAGAGAAGCAGGCAGTTGTGTGTTCGGTGGGATAGACGCGGTAGTGCATGTGAGGCTATCATGGCATTCCGAATGAAAATTCCACGATTGAGGAGCAGCAAAGTAGCTATTTAAATTCTTGTGCAGCAAGAAATCTGATAACACATTCTTCCTTTTCTAATCATTACCTCCTTCATGCTCGGGAAACAGCCCGGGAGCCCAATCACGCCGGACACTGAATTTTGCATCTGTTATCCCAAAGTTGCATATCCAAATTTTAACCGGTTTGTTTGTTACGACGTTTCGTACCCTTTCAAGAGACTGTGTGTCTTTTGAACAGCTCTCGTATATAGAGGAGAGGGGGGCACGTTTGCAGTGGGGGCACCTTTGAACACTGTAAATATTTTCCTTCAAATAAATTATTTAAAAAAAGTGTGTATGGCAATATATTACTGTTGCTTCAAGGGAATAATTATACAATGCTGTACCATTTTGTAGGAACAGTACTGTTTAGAACTTGATTCATAAACAATTATTTTCTCTATCACATTTTTCATTTCTAGCATGACAAATCGAATGCTTAAGCACTTCAACGTTGTTGGAAAATGCTAAAAATGAGTCAGAATATGAGTACTTTGGATTTGAGTACATCCTTAATACGATTTTTTCTTTAACTCCTATAATTTTTAAATTTATTTTTGCTATAAGAATTAGTCCTATAAAAATCTTGTTGTTGTAAAAATTGTAGATATTATTGTGAAGACGTAAAGTAAATTTGATGGGATTTGATATCTTAAAAGTTGACGATGTTGTGGATTTTTTTCTTACCTCCCGGTAAATACGGAAGTTTTACATAATATTAAGAGTATGTATAAAAAAAATAAATGGATTTGATATTTTCAGAATTAACAAAGTTATGATTTTTTTTCTCCCCAAAACCCTATTTTTTCGCCCTTTGAACCTATTCTTAATTTTATCAAAAATCTGTCATACATAAGTTTTTGGCCCATTTTTCTAGAAGTAATAAAAACTTTAACCCCTTGAGGGGCAAAGCACTTATGGTCTTAAAATGTTCAAATGATTGATTGACACCGGGATTCACAAACAAATTTATATGATACAAAGTAAAAGCTGTTTTTCGCGTACATTGTAAAAAGCAAAACTTAATACTAAAATTACGGTGCCAATGTGGCATAAGGGAATTCAAATTAAGCGGTATATATTATATACCGGTGCCCTTCAAGGCGTTAAACTGATTCAATATCTATTTGAACTAAGAAGTTATTATTATTTTTTTTTGCTTTCACAAAAGACCTCCCTATCCCCCCCCCCAATTTAAGCCCGATTTTGTCCATTAACAAATTTGACCGAGGTTTTATGCCCCTTGATTTTATGTATCAATTATGTAATAGATTTGAGCAGAATTAAGGAAGTTATAGTGTCCATAAAAAGTGTGTAACGTCTTGATGACTCCTCTTTGAAATGCAACACATGGCCACTCAAACATTTCATAGACAGTATTTACTAATTGGCCACCTCGGTTGAAATCGAACTTATCCACTGAAAGACTCCAGATGGCTATAACTCTGTTAAATAAAATACTAAATTTCAGAGAGAAGTGCCCGGACTGACATTTAGGTAAATATGAACTAATGAGGGCTAAGATGGTCATGTGAAAAAAGTTTTGGAGTTGAACGCAGCCAGAAGGGCAGACGCTCGAGAAAGGCGATGGAAAGCGGTCGCGTAGGCCATTTCCTACTTGTTTAACTATATTCCTTTTTATTTCAGTATGTGTTCTGTCATTATATGTCTGTGTTTTTTACGTAACGTGATTGTTGTTAATAAAAAGTAAAAAGACCAAGTTTGCAGTAGGGTCTTATTTAAATCCGTTACAGAATTGGTCGTCAGAAGTTGGGATTATAGACGGACAGACAGACACACACGGGCCTGATTTTTTTTAATTGAACATTGTTTCGAGAAACAAATCGCGCCATGCGATTGGACCATTTATTAAGGAAATAAAAAAGGGACACCATGAAAACTGCTATGCTGATTCCTGTTTAAGAATTGGAAAGGATAGAAAGATTGCTTCTTCGACGAATTGAATCTCGTCGGAAGGGTCGCTGATGTGAAAAGCGCAAAGATTCTCCGGCTGCTGTGAGACGGAAATTTCCTACGGAACTGAGGGGTCGTTGGCCTTGGCTCCCTGAGAGGAACATTGACTTTCTCATAGGAATTACCTGTGAACTGGAAGAAAGTGATTTCGCGTTTGTGGGCTGTTAGCCGAAAAAAGTGATTTCGCGTTTGTGGGCTGTTAGCCGAAAAAAGTGATTTCGCGTTTGTGGGCTGTTAGCCGAAAAAAGTGATTTCGCGTTTGTGGGCTATTAGCCGAAGATAGTTTTCGCGTTTTGTGGGAAATTGGCCGAAGAAGATGTATTGGATTATAAAACCACAAGTCGTCAAATGGGGTAAGTCAAAATCTTGATTGATTTAGGAGTTAATATAAATGTGAAAAAAAAATATATAGTAAGAGATATTTTTTTTTGTTTTGGTAATAAACAAAAAAGTTTTTTTTAGGAATAAAATTTAAGAAATTTTATGGAAATTGTTGGGAGTGAGTCAGTAATATACAATTTTTGTTGTTGTTTACTTTTGTTTGTTTGATTGTGTATTGTGTATACCATTAAATAAGAGGTTTTTTATTGTTTAATAATAAGAATAATAACAATATCAAAATCAAAATGTCATTTTTGGGTAAGGGTTTAAAAGAAAATTTAATGCAATTGATAGATGAGTTAGAAATAGAACGCCGCGGAAATGAAAAGAGGGCGGAATTAAAAAAGCTAATTGTAGAATCAGAGGATTATGACGAGGATTATGTTAGGGTGCTATACGAAAACATATTGTTAACCGCTTAAGCGGAACAAGAAAAAAAAGAGAAAGCAGAAGCCCGATTAGAGCAAATTTCGCGCGACGAGGCTTTGCAAAAGGCAAAAATTCTTCAAGAAAAAGAACTTAAAACAAAAGAGTTAGAATTAAATTTTCAATTAGAAAAATTAAGAATTGAGAAAGGGGTCCCTCCTGCCCAAGAAAATGCGACAGATATTCATTCACATTCCACAGAGAAAAATTTAAAAAAATTAATCCCAGAATTTAATCCTGAACGAACAGATATTAGCTTATATTTAATTTTATTTGAACGCCAAGCTAAACGAATAAAAATACCGAAAGAAAATTGGGTCTCACATCTTATTGGTTTGTTGCCAATTGATATTATTTCTATAATTGCTCGACAGCCTGAAACTGAATCCGAAGATTATGATAATATTAAGAGCATATTACTAAAAAAATTTAAATTAAACCCAGAAAGCTTTCGACAAAAATTTGTAAATCATCAAAAATTACCCGCTGTTAATTGGGAAGATTTTGCATATGAAATTCGAAATTATTTAAATGAATGGCTAATTGGTTTGTCTGTGAACACATTTGAGGAGTTAAAAGATCTTTTAGTGGCAGATCAAATAAAACGGCGTGTGAAAAGTGAAATACGCGAACATTTTATAGATAAATGGCCTCTATTGAAAACGGAAGCCGAGATTGTGGAATTGTTGGATGGATATGAGTGCGTGAGGGCCTCTACTTCTCTTCCCAGGATAGGCCAGAAAGCAAAAGACATGAGAGATGATAAGGCGGAAAGAACGCACTTTTTTTTTCAAGACAGGCCTCGGGAAAATAGACCGCGTTTCCCTCCTCCTTCGAATGAAAATTCCTTGCGCAGGCCGGGAAATCGGGAGAGAGCATTCGAAAGGAGAGCAAATTTGAAGTGTTTTGTGTGCAATTCCGAATCTCATCTACGCTCATCGTGCCCGAAGTTACAAAAAAAACCTCAATCAGGTTCAGTAAATAAGTTGCAAGAGCCCCAGAAAACCGGCTGGTTGGACTCTTATACCTTTCCTGGGATTGTAAATAAACAAAAAGTCGAAATTCTAAGGGATACAGGTGCGACGTTAGACGTGGTTTGTAGAAAATTCATTGATCCGCAAGATTTTTGTGGAGAGACAATTTGGGTGCAGCAGGCTCTTAGTTTGGAGTTGATTTGCTTACCATTGGCGCGTGTCGAGATAGAAGGAGACTTTGGAAAAATTTATACGAAGGCCGCTGTTTGCGGAAATCAGTTGAACCAAAACAGATATATTTTAGGAAATAAGACTGCTGCGATGATAAGAGAGGAAACTGGCTATGAATTCCTGCCTACGGAACAGGTAAATGCAGTACAAACACGGGCGATTACTAAACGTTTAAAAGAAGAAACGGGAGATCGTGAAGCTCCGGATGCCGGTAACCCCGATGACAAATTAGCGAACCAGGAAGAATCGGGACTTAGGGATTCAACGGAAGGGGACGAACCTATTACTATTCCAGCGTTAGAGGCTGATGCCCCGGATTTAGAGTTGTGAAAAATAGACAAAAAGGGGTTTTTGAAAGCACAACACGAATGCGTCGACTTAAAGGGATTATTTGAGCGAATGGGCGAGACTGGAGACAAAAAAAATTATTCGGTTATCAACGGGTTACTAGTAAGAAATCGTGAAGATCGTTTTGGAAACGTTACTCGATTATTAGTTATTCCAAAAGAGTTGAGGCCGAAAATAAAAGCATTGTGTCATGAAGGCATTTCCGCACATTTAGGTGGTACGAAATCAAAGGATAAATTAATTCGATATTTTTATTGGCCAAACTGTTATAAAGAAATGGACGAATTTGTGCGTAGTTGCGATGTTTGTCAAAGGGCAGGCAGAGCAAACGAAAAAAAGAAAGCCCCGCTAAAACTTGTTCCGGTGATTCAGGAAGTTTTCAGCAAAATAAATATTGACGCATGTGGACCCTTACCGCTAACTACTGATGGACATCGGTATATTTTAACTGCAGTATGCATGGCGTCCAGATATCCGGAGGCCGTTCCGCTTGTGGACCTCACCTCAATTAGAGTGACTGAGGCGCTGCTGAATATATTCAGTCGTATCGGATTTCCCCGTCACATCCAAAATGATCAAGGAAAATCATTCACCTCAGTTTTAACGACCGAATTTCTAAATAGATTTGGCATTAAGATCAGTCGTAGTTCGGTTTACCATCCACAGTCAAATCCTGTGGAGAGGTATAATAGGACTTTGAAACGACTATTGAGGGCGTTGTGTATCGAATCAGGTACCGATTGGGACAAACATTTACCTGTGATTTTATTGGCTCTTCGAAATGTGATTCACGAAAGTACGGGTTATTCACCAGCTGAGTTGGTGTATGGAAAAAACCTCCGAACACCAGAAACGTTAATAATGGAACGTTGGTTAGATCCCCCACCTGAAAATGATATAGTGACCGAATATGTATTCAAATTAATAAATCGTTTGAAACGTTGTCACGAAGTAGCTGTTACACACATGGAAGAAATGCAAGGTAAAAGAAAACTGTGGTACGATAAAAATGCAGTTAAACGAGAGTTCAAGGAAGGGGATTTAGTGTTGGTTTTAGCCGTAGCTAGACCAAATAAACTGTCCGTACAATGGATCTGTCCGGGAAAAATTAAGAGTAGAATATCCGAAACTAATTATGTAGTAGAACTACCAGAAAAAAAATCTCAAATTTATCATGTAAACATGCTGAAACCGTATTATACCCGACCCGAACATGTAAATTTGTTGTGCTCCGAGGAGGATTTAAGTTTAATGGAAGATCAAGATTTAGACATTCCATATTTAGATAATAATTCTACCATTTTTGACTTCCAGGAGATAGTTTATGAGTTAGAGAAACGTTTAAATGAAGCACAAATTATCCAATTGAAAGAGATTTTGACTAAATATGCTGCATGTTTTTCGAACGACCTCGGCCTAACCAATTTGGTGGAACACGATATAATTCTAACTAGTGATGAACCCGTTCGTGCGAAACCTTATCGGATGTCGCATAGACAAACCGAAATTGTAAAAATGGAGATTCAAAAGATGTTAAAATTAGGAATTATTGAACTGGGCGAGTCGGACTATACGTCGCCTTTAATATTGGTAGAAGTTCCCGGAAAAGAACCGAGACCGTGCATTGATTATAGACAACTAAACAAAAAAATTAGAACGGAATATTTTCCCCTCCCTAGTATAGAAGAACGGGTTGAACAAGTAGCCTCAGCTAAATACATAACCATCCTAGATTTGGCAAAGGGATATTGGCAAATTCCTTTAAGTCCCAGAGCTCAACGTTATACAGCGTTCTGTACAACTTTCGGATCCTTTCGCTGTTTGCGAATGGCGTTTGGATTAAAAAATGCTCCGTTTTTCTTCAGTAAAATGATGTCAGGACTACTACGAGAGACGGAAGCATTCGCAGTTCCTTATCTAGATGACGTTGCGGTATTTTCGGACACCTGGGAGGACCACTTAAAACATCTTACTGTAGTTTTGGATAAAATCAACAAGGCAAATTTGAAAATAAAACCGTCAAAATGCAAATTTGCCCAAAACAACGTTCAGTATTTAGGTCACGTTGTAGGAAATGGGTCTCGGTCACCAGCAGAAGCCAAGGTAGAGTGCGTAAAAAAATTCCCCACTCCCCAAACGAAAACGCAGGTCCGAGCTTTTCTCGGCCTCGCAGGCTACTATCAGCGGTACATAAAAAATTTCTCCGTAATCGCTGCTCCTCTCAGCGATGCACTAAAAGGGAAAAGGACGCGCGAAAAGATTGAATGGACGTTCGCGTGTGAGACCGCTTTTTGCACTCTCAAAAGAAAACTTACGGAAAAACCTGTCTTGCATGCACCGAACTTAGAGCGGGAATTTATTGTTCAGGTAGACGCCTCGGCCTGTGGTGTTGGAGTAGTGTTAAGCCAAAAAAACGAAACAGGGGACGAGCATCCGATTTTATACTTAAGCCGAAAGTTCTCTCCGGTGGAAAGGCGCTACAGCACCACCGAACGAGAATGTGCCGGTATTGTTTTTGCCGTAAAAAGGTTGCACTACTACTTAGACGGTCGAAAATTTAGAATCATAACAGATCACAATCCTTTGCGGTTTTTACAAACTCATGCGAGTTCGAATTCAAGACTGATGCGATGGAGCCTTGCTTTACAACCGTACGATTTTGAGATCGAACATCGTGCAGGAAAAAAACATAAAAATGCTGACAGTCTCAGCAGAGCGGCTTTTGACCAGTAACATTGTATCATTAAAATATAACTTAAGGGTATTTGTTTTAATACTATATATTTAGAGGATACTTATTGTTGTTGTTTTGTGGTGTAACTAAAAGTGTCATATAAGGAATAAGATTTATATCCGAGTAGATATTTCTCGCATTTGTAGAAAAATGAATGAGAATGAGCAATTTAGGTTTACAGTAAAAGGGTTGCATTATTATTAAGAATAGTTTACGCGTCTTTGTTTAGTATTGTATAAATATATATATTTGTTCCTGATTTAAACTATCCTTAGAAGATATTTATTGTTTTAAAAACATGATAACATGAAAGATAGATTTATTGTGTAAAGTACCTGTGATGTTTTTTTTAATTTTGTTTATGCTAAAGGTAAAGCCTTGAACGAAGGTACAGTTTTTTATGTTATTGGTGTGAATATCATTATTATTATTCTTCTTGTATAACTAGTGTTCAATTGTATTGTGATAATTATTCTTCTTGTATAACTAGTGTTCAATTGTATTGTGATAATAGTATATTGCTGAATCCCTCCCACCATAATAATAGAAATAATTAAAGGAATCTCATAATAATAAATAATAATAATAATAAAAAAAAATATATTCACATAAATGTTTTGTTTTGATTTTAAAAATAAAATTTGTTAGAGTAGATTGCTTTTATTTTGTATTACAGTTAACTCCTGAATTAATGGTGATTTTGCACCTGTGTGTTTAAGAAAATTTTTTTCTTGAGAAAAAAATTTAAATTTTGGTAGGGAGGAGCTGTAACGTCTTGATGACTCCTCTTTGAAATGCAACACATGGCCACTCAAACATTTCATAGACAGTATTTACTAATTGGCCACCTCGGTTGAAATCGAACTTATCCACTGAAAGACTCCAGATGGCTATAACTCTGTTAAATAAAATACTAAATTTCAGAGAGAAGTGCCCGGACTGACATTTAGGTAAATATGAACTAATGAGGGCTAAGATGGTCATGTGACCAAAGTTTTGGAGTTGAACGCAGCCAGAAGGGCAGACGCTCGAGAAAGGCGATGGAAAGCGGTCGCGTAGGCCATTTCCTACTTGTTTAACTATATTCCTTTTTATTTCAGTGTGTGTTCTGTCATTATATGTCTGTGTTTTTTACGTAACGTGATTGTTGTTAATAAAAAGTAAAAAGACCAAGTTTGCAGTAGGGTCTTATTTAAAAGTCTCTCCGTTACAAGTGGTATATATATATATATATATATATATATATATATATATATATATAGAGAGAGAGAGAGAGAGAGAGAGAGAGAGAGATAGATAGATAGATAGATAGATAGATAGATAGATAGATAGATATATAACGTTTTTTACTGATTATTGTTTTGGGGTCTAGGGGTGATAATCGACAAAAAGTTTTTAGAAAATCTGACATAGGAGCGAACGCAATTGACAGTATTTCATACGAAATCTACCTAACAAGAAGTTCACATATGAACTAGGAGAAACCAATAAACTCAACATTTTTTAAAGGTGACTACAAAATAATTGGAATTTTCAGCAGAGGAATGGCTTAATTTTATTTCAGTTTTTTTTCTAACCTTCTTTAATTTTCTTGTGCTACTGCTGCTATTTTAGTAATATAGTGTGACAAAAAATTATATTCAGGTTAATGTATTTTTTACTCCAAATGGAATATGTATGTTGAGTAACTGTTCATGACTGTTTGATTTGTGGATGCTGCTATTTTATTTCTGAGGCATTACATCTCTAACCAGTTTTCTAGTACGAGCTTTGTATGTTGATTTATATGGGATACTGCATTATTTAATTATAGAGTATTCTACTAATAAATAAGGAAGCTATTATTAGTTGTAAACACCGACAATAAATTGTTTACAGAAGTAGACTGGGAACTTTTCAGGTATTTAATTTGGAGAGTAAGAACACCCCTAAAAATGTGTATAACCTAAAGAAAATTCAAGAAGTAAGATTCAGAATAATGTACTCTTAAATAGAATTAACGAGCCATAGTTCTTTATATTAAGACCTTAACGGCCCCGGAGGAATATATACATTTTCAGAGAATGACTGCACTTATTATAGAAATAGAGAATTTCATGACAGTGGGGCAATTTTCCGGCCAATTTTCACCAACAGAGCAATGTTTTGCATACGTATAACATGTGCGTTTTCTTACAGTTATTTCAAAAAATAAATCGCCACCTTATTTAATTGTAGAATTACATTATTAAATAAGACACTGGAGATAGCATAATAATTTGTCGGCAGTTAAGGTGTTAAATCATACCAGTCATAATATCATACAGATTTAACGTGGCAGGCAATCTATGACTGTGGTAAGTTGTAATATTTCTACGATTTCGAAAATTGTAATAAGTAAATTTTTTACGAACAATTTCGCAAGCTATAAAACTAAAAGCTTGCACAAAAATGATAGTTTTCACTCTAAAAATATTTTTAATAAACGAATACTTAAATTTCGTAAAATTAAAATGTTTGATTTTGTGCCCTTATAAATCTTATTTCTTAAATATAAAAACTTTGCTTTTCTATTTTTTTTTATTACAATGATCAATATGAGACAGAATTATAAAAAACTTGAATACATCTTAATCCATCATATAATCTATCAAAAGAAAAAAAAAATCCCATGCAAATGGAATTTTTTTCGAACATCATCTTATCGATCTTTTAAAATATTTTTAATTAAACGTTGGTAGAATTTTTTCTTGATATAATAATAAAATGCTAATAAAGAAAAGGCTAGCGAAAGCAGAAAATATTTATATTTTCTTATTATGTTTTATTAATGAAAAATATTTAATTAATTTATCTAAAGGGAATAAAATGCTCAAAAGGGCTATTTTCCCAGTACTAACTTTATATTTTTATGTGTTGGACTCTACTCGTATCCCATTAATATACAATTTTACTGACATTAAAAGTTTACAATAGTCGTGGTCATGAAATAGTCACACTAAACTTTAACTTTTGTGGTTAAAAAAATACAAAAAGAGAATTTTAAAACATCCCACTATTCTACACTCATGAAATAATATATATACATCCATGGGAAATATAAAGTTTTAATATGTGAATATTGGCTTTATATTAGAATTTAAATAACTCGATTGGTTAAAATATTTGAATCAGGACCGAAAGTATTTTTCTATTAAGTTGAGAAGTACATCTATAGAGTTGAAATTCGATTACTCATAAGGAGAAGACGGGAAATGTAACATTTATGTCTCGCCGATCTATGACTGGCTTCATATCTCAAACCCCCGAATATTCTGTCCATATCGCACGAGTTTGCAATGTTTAATAAGAAATGTATATATTTTTTAGCATGAGAATAAAATTTTATATTTGGAAAGAGCTTAAATTTAATTGGTTTAACAGATCTTGATTCATGTCAGGGACTGTGACGTGAAAAAGGCCTGAATAAAACTGATACTACAAATTATCGTAAATTGTCTTATTTTTTGCTTGTTAATTATAAAATATCTGAAAGCAATATTTGCTAGGATAAGAAAATATCTTGGAAAAGGCTGCTTCAGAATTCGATATTATAGTTAAATATATTTAAATGGAAAATAATTTAAAATTTTATAATTAAAATGTTTTTTTCATAGTATTTTAATACCTTTCATACATGCATACATATTAAGATGTAACAAAAGTTTTCGCCATATAAATTTTTAATAAAGTTAGAAAAAAACATGAAAGGAGTATCTTTAATGCGGTTAGTAAACACCATCAAAATGTATGATTTTCTGCCAATATTTTGGTTGTTTTTAATGGATCGAAGCTGTCCAAATACATAAAGGCCACGAGCACAAAAGCAGATCAACTTCATGTCGGACGTCATGTGTAGAATTAGAGATAGTACCAGAAAGATGGACGATTTCTACAGGTGTGAATAAAGGTAGAAGTCCGAAGGAGCGATGACGATGCTGTATGGTGGATGTGGCAAACGGTCTTCATCTAGCACTTGTGCATTCCAGTTGGCCCCCGAGTTGTTGAATACTGATCATCTTCTACAGGTTCTCGCAGAAGGGCCTCATCAACATCAGTGGATCAGCTAGAAGCGCTCTGCTTTTTGAATACCACAGTCCGTGTTTTTTAACTTTCAACACCAACCCTGCTCAGTATCATACGATATGACACTAGTATCCAAAGTTGTACACTTGATTCGGTGTCATTCTACAGCTGATGTTTTGCAGCAAAACTGGAAGTAAATGATGATTCTAATCTGGCATGATAGTTCTATTTCATACACTTCATACTTAATGATAACGAAATTATTTAGTAAATTTTACAGCACAGTGTTATAAAGCATGTCTTTCTCATACAAAAGCCAAAAGCTGTTTGACAAACAAACGACATTAGCTGTAACGGGAAACTTTCATTATAATGTAATACAAACGCACACACACACATACACTATATGGCAAAATATGACCGTCCACTTGCGATTGATGAAGCAAAATGACAAATGAAGCGAAAAAATAAGGTGTTGTATCAAAATATAGTAGTACTTGCCATATTGTGTATTATATATTGGCACTAATCAATGGAGAAATCAATATAACCCCTTATTTATTTGCTTCATTTTTGGAATAACGGATTTTGAGTCAATTCAATCGAATTCAATCGACGAACACTTTCAGAATATTCAAGCTATGCTTTTGAGACTTTTACGAAAGTTGCTGTATACATTTAGTTAACACAATATGCAAATAATATTTTGATAACGTTGACGCATGCACAATGAAAAAATATTTAGTAAAACTGCTTATTTTTCATACAAGTTTTATTATTTTGTAATTCTGATCAGAGCGTATTGTGTACAATATTTTTTGTGATATTTTCGAAAAAAAAAACATTATTTTATATTAAGACCTCTGCAAATTATAAGCAAAAAACTTGAAAATTTTTGGGATTGTTTTTATAAAAACCTTAATATCTCTACGAGTATCCATGCTATCCGCATAAAAATGAAAACAGTTAAGTACAATAAGATACTTAAGCATAATCTACAGTTTGAACGCTTTTGCTACAATAGTTTTGACAGGGTTATCCAAAAGATTTTTTTTTTTTTTCATTTTGTTGACGATCCCCTATGGAGTTTCGGGAGAAAGTTTTCACGGAAATATATGACCTGTACTATTAAGTTTACACACCTTAGGTTTCAGATAATTCCTCAAATATTTTTCTAGATATTTAACAAAATGTCAAAAATCGTAAGTGGACGGTCATCTTTAGCCATTTAGTATATATATATATATATATATATATATATATATATATATATATATATACACAATTTTATTAAAACCATTCAATTAATTTTTAAAAAATGAAGAAACAAATAAACAGTTTTTTACAGACTAATGCGCAAAATGCTACAAAAGGAAATGTAAAAAATGTATATAACAAAACCAAAAGAAATTCCATAACCCCAAAATACATGGAAGTCTTCATCAGGGAGGCCCCTCCATGTAGGGGTAAATAAAGAGAAGTTTCTGAAAGGATGTAGGCTCATAAGCTAAATTACATCCTTAGCCCCCAACTTCTCAGATTTCAGAAATCAAACTCAAACCTTCAAAAATATTATAAATATATACAAAAATTTTTTAAAAATACCAAAGGACAAGACCAAAAATTACACAAACAAAAAAAAATTACACAAACAAAAAAGGAAAATTACCTACAAAACTATATATAAAAAACAAAATTGTAAAATACAAACCCCCAGGAATACAAAACCCTCTTCAGCTAGTGGGGCCATTCACTAGCGCTTCAATCTCGCCCTAAATTGAAATCAAGCATCCGTAAGTAAAGAAACACTGAGACTCAGAAACTTTCAGTTAACATATAAGATGGATAACAGTTAACCATTAAAATCTTTTTTAAACCACTCATAGCCAATTCTAGATCTGTTTTGTTATTGCAAATCCTGCGTATCCAATTAACTTGTGAATACATAATATTTTTTAAAACTTTATTGCTAATACATGAAAACCAGTAAGTGAGGCTATTAACTTCAAAATTAAAATCTTTCCTTTTATCATAAAGTCCAATCAACCATTTTTCCTTATTTTTCTTAATTTTAAGATCTAAGAAAGTAATTTGTTCACCATCATCGGTTCGGTTCAGGACGAGCTCTTTAGGGTAAATGTTAAGGCTTATTTCCTCAAAATTATTGCAGTTAAATACTATAAGATCGTCTACATATCTAAAGAAGGAAATATTATTGAAATTTTTTTCGTAAAAATATAAAAATAGATTAGAGAACGCACTTGAAAAACTTGTTCCCATTGGCACCCCCTTATTTTGTTTAAAATAATTAATTCCATTAAATAAAACATTTTCAAATAGGCAAAACTTAATTAAATCAATCCAAAACTTCTTATCTACTTTTAAAACATATTCAAATTCAACATAAATATTTTCAAATACCCCCACAATCAATTTGTGAGGAATGCTGCCAAACAGATTCTCAAAGTCAAAAGTGTTAACAGAAGTAATTTTCCATGAGTTATCATTCAAAAAATCTAAAACTTTAAGGTTATTGCCAATGATTGTATTGCAATCAAAAGTTTCTATTTCCTTTAAAATTAAATTCAGCAAACCAAACAAAATTTTACCCGCTTTGCAATTATAACTATTAGTACCACAGGTAACGAAGCGAAATTTTACTGGTTTCTTATGAAATTTAACAGTCGCAAAAAGGTAAGGAAATACAAAGTAATTCCTACTAATTCCAAATTTTTTATCAAAATCCAAAATACGTTTTTTTATTTTAGAGGGGTTTTCAGTTAACGTTTTATAAGATTCATTACAGGTATATTCCTTCAAAAGAAGGTTCCTATAGAAAACTTTACAAATTAAGGCAAAGTTACTACTTGCTTTATCAACAGTAGCAATAACAAACTGTTCTTTTAATTTAGCTATACTGGTTTTTAAACCGAAATTATAATGAAATTTTTTAGAACAACCCTTATTATAATAGTCTCTAAAAAACAAAAAATCTTTTTTAAATAATACCATAAACTTTAATTTCCATTCTCTAAAATCCTCAAAAGGCCAACTATATTAAAAACCAGTATAGCTAAATTAAAAGAACAGTTTGTTATTGCTACTGTTGATAAAGCAAGTAGTAACTTTGCCTTAATTTGTAAAGTTTTCTATAGGAATCTTCTTTTGAAGGAATATACCTGTAATGAATCTTATAAAACGTTAACTGAAAACCCCTCTAAAATAAAAAAACGTATTTTGGATTTTGATAAAAAATTTGGAATTAGTAGGAATTACTTTGTATTTCCTTACCTTTTTGCGACTGTTAAATTTCATAAGAAACCAGTAAAATTTCGCTTCGTTACCTGTGGTACTAATAGTTATAATTGCAAAGCGGGTAAAATTTTGTTTGGTTTGCTGAATTTAATTTTAAAGGAAATAGAAACTTTTGATTGCAATACAATCATTGGCAATAACCTTAAAGTTTTAGATTTTTTGAATGATAACTCATGGAAAATTACTTCTGTTAACACTTTTGACTTTGAGAATCTGTTTGGCAGCATTCCTCACAAATTGATTGTGGGGGTATTTGAAAATATTTATGTTGAATTTGAATATGTTTTAAAAGTAGATAAGAAGTTTTGGATTGATTTAATTAAGTTTTGCCTATTTGAAAATGTTTTATTTAATGGAATTAATTATTTTAAACAAAATAAGGGGGTGCCAATGGGAACAAGTTTTTCAAGTGCGTTCTCTAATCTATTTTTATATTTTTACGAAAAAAATTTCAATAATATTTCCTTCTTTAGATATGTAGACGATCTTATAGTATTTAACTGCAATAATTTTGAGGAAATAAGCCTTAACATTTACCCTAAAGAGCTCGTCCTGAACCGAACCGATGATGGTGAACAAATTACTTTCTTAGATCTTAAAATTAAGAAAAATAAGGAAAAATGGTTGATTGGACTTTATGATAAAAGGAAAGATTTTAATTTTGAAGTTAATAGCCTCACTTACTGGTTTTCATGTATTAGCAATAAAGTTTTAAAAAATATTATGTATTCACAAGTTAATTGGATACGCAGGATTTGCAATAACAAAACAGATCTAGAATTGGCTATGAGTGGTTTAAAAAAGATTTTAATGGTTAACTGTTATCCATCTTATATGTTAACTGAAAGTTTCTGAGTCTCAGTGTTTCTTTACTTACGGATGCTTGATTTCAATTTAGGGCGAGATTGAAGCGCTAGTGAATGGCCCCACTAGCTGAAGAGGGTTTTGTATTCCTGGGGGTTTGTATTTTACAATTTTGTTTTTTATATATAGTTTTGTAGGTAATTTTCCTTTTTTGTTTGTGTAATTTTTTTTTGTTTGTGTAATTTTTGGTCTTGTCCTTTGGTATTTTTAAAAAAATTTTGTATATATTTATAATATTTTTGAAGGTTTGAGTTTGATTTCTGAAATCTGAGAAGTTGGGGGCTAAGGATGTAATTTAGCTTATGAGCCTACATCCTTTCAGAAACTTCTCTTTATTTACCCCTACATGGAGGGGCCTCCCTGATGAAGACTTCCATGTATTTTGGGGTTA
The DNA here is from genome assembly GCA_964019185.1 of Maratus speculifer. Taxonomy (NCBI): domain Eukaryota; kingdom Metazoa; phylum Arthropoda; class Arachnida; order Araneae; family Salticidae; genus Maratus; species Maratus speculifer. Next base: position 227,793,503 of record OZ025299.1, read on the forward strand.
TGGAATTTCTTTTGGTTTTGTTATATATATATATATATATATATATATATATATATATATATATATATATATATATATATATATATATATATATATATATATATATATATATATAATACCATTAAAAGTAGACAAGCTTCACCAATGGATTTTATCAATAAAACTATAAACCAAAACGAAGAATTAGAATTGAATTGAATTATAATAAAAGAAAAAAAAATAGTGTAACGAGTAAATCTGAAAAAATAAATAAATAAAATGAATGCAAATAGAATTTGTAGCCCCAAAAGCAGAATCATTAGGCCCCAAATGCTCTGGAACTACAAATGAAGTGTGCGGTTTCATCCACGTATTAGCCACGAAATAGCAAAATAATACGTATTTGGGGCTACCAGCACACAAATTATTAAACAAGGAACAATGATATTTTATATATATATATATAGAGAGAGAGAGATAGATATAGACATATTGACATTAAAATGATTTTAAACGAATAATTTTTTTTTAAGAAACATAAGCTATCATTTGGAGAATCGATGAATGCAGGGAAAAACAAGAAATTTCCAGTAGACTTTAATTAACTAACTAAAAGGCACCTTAAGCCGCTGATCTCGTAAAAAATGGCATACCATAAATCAAAAACAAATCTGTTCACAAATTAGAAGCAAAACCAAACACACAGAAGAAATTAAAAATAAGAAAAAAATTAAAAGAACAAAAATCAGTAAAAAACATGAAAAATGTAAACTAGCTTTTATATTTTTTATGCTTTATAATGAATTTCGCATTTACATGTATATGTTTACGTACCTTTCATATTTTTCACGTTTTTACTGTATTTCTGAATTTTGTGTATTTTTCAAGTAACTTACTATTGCAATATTGGTCATATTACAAGGTTCGTACGGGTACCGTTATTTTCCAGGTGAAATACCAATACTTTTTTTCTAGAAAATTAAAATCAAGTTCAAACTTAAGAAATTTCGTCTCATTTAATCTGAGATTTTCTATAAGAAGATAGTGGTATAAAAGAATTTCTTGATCATGAAATTCCTGGACCCGTACGAAACCTGATATTATCAGTTTGGAAAGAATTAGTGGCTAAATTTTAATTGGAAATTCTTTCCTTTTCTTGCATTAAGATTCTTCCTTGATGAAAACTTTGAAATTTTTTTCGATATCTTTTAAAGTTTTTATTTATTTAAAATTGTTTTAAAATTAATTATGACAATTTTTTATTGCTTTATTGCTGCATATTTACGCAATTAATGTATACATTTTGAACTATTTCTAAATAGAAAAATGTTTTAATTTTGTTCTCTATTATATCAACCGTTTTTTTTGTAAATATTTATCGTAAAAATTACAAAATTTACATTTTTATAAAAAAATTGCAGTTTATGATTTATGTTTAGAAACAATTTATCCTTGAATCAACGAGTAATACAAAACAAAAGTATTTTCCAACAAAACCGCCTACAGTTATGATAATTTGTATTTTATGAATTTTTTATCGTTATAAACGTCTTTTTTCAGTTTGAGTCATAAAAACTTGTTTTTGAATGCTTCACTCGTAAGAGCTTAAAGAATGGAGCTACATATAATTTATGGTACAAATATCCGCTATAAAATATAAAATTTCATAACTTACAAATATATTTTATTTCATGTTTATTCTCAGTTGATTTTAATATGGTGGAGAGAACAGTGTGTAGAAAGGAATTTCAAATATCCTTTTAACTGCAAGAATATTTCTCATACTAACAGTCTATGAATTAACTAATGTTCAGAGATGAGGGCTGCATGTCAGGAAAATTGTAAGAGACATACTATATACTTGTCGCTATATTGACTGAAGATACTAAAGACAAAAAATTATAGTGTGATCCAAAAACCACAAAAGAAAAAAATATATTGATAATTCAATAAATAAACAAATAAACACAGCAGAACGATACGGTTTTGTAAATATGATGGATTATTTGTAACTAGCCAAGAAAAAAAAAGCCACCATAACTACATTTCCCACCGAAATCTAAAAATTCTAGAAGTACCAAAAATGTTCCCTGTCGCTATTTAAATAGTTAGCTGCCTGACGCTATTATACCTGACGCAGTAGCTATATGCAGGGTGTTTCAGAAAGGACACCCTAACTTTAAAAAGACATAACTTCTTAACAATGAGAAATAGAAAGATGAAATAACTGGTACGTGAGACAGACAGGTCTGCAAAAAGTTATACGCTGGTTTGCTAAAATAATTCGACGATTTGACATCAAAGCGCGCTATAGTCATAGAGAAGTGTCTTTGAAATATTCTCTGAAAGTGCGTTTCGTGAACAGGAGTCAAACCCCATTATAATGGTTTCTATAGAGTCACCTTGCTAAGAAATAACAGACATAACCAAAGGGTAAATTTTGTAACCCATCGTTGCAAAGTCTATACTGAAACGGATGAATTGTTCAAGCGGTTGCAATATTTGAGGATTCTTAAAGTAAACTTTGTCCTTCAAGAAGCCCCAGAAGAAAAAGTCATATGGAGGCCAATGCATACAAATGCCATCGATGGTATTGCAGTGCAAGCAAAACATGTTGCTCCAAAAAGTATATATCATGTTCTTCAATTTCCGCTTGATAAATAATTTAACACAATTCTAATCCAAATGTCAGGAATGAAACAGACTCAAGAATGAACTTTCTGCATTTCTGAGTACTATTTAAAGTTTCATGTGCTTCTGCTATCAGCTAACAGCAAATCTTAATACTATGTCTGCAAACCGATGTACAAGAAATTCCTGTCCTGTCTGTCCAACATAACATTTGCTTCACTTTTCTGTCTCTCACTCTTTCGCAGTTATGTCATTTCAAAGTTCGGGAGTCCTTTATGAAACACCCTATAAGTACTTACAAGGAAGGTCTCCATACGGGCATACTCAGAAAAATCTGAAAAAATTACAGAATGTTCTTCTCATATAGTTATATATGTTTATAAAAAAAATTTCGGCGGAACTTCATTGCAGTGTCCGTAAAAAATTAATGAAAATTTCGTTTATTTGGCGATTTATCTCCGGTTGGCGAAAAAACGAAATTTTGAAAAATACGCTTTTACGCTTCGAACACTGTTAAAAATCTACTGCATTTTGTTGCAACGCACTCCACCGCTTGTATATAATATCTCTATCCCAACCAATGAGAAAGCTTCATTTCACGGCCAAATAACCGTTTTCTATACAAACAAGGGAATGCGTTGCAGCAAAATGCAACAGATTTTTATCAGTGAATACCTTTTAAAGAAAAAACTTTCTATGTTCAATTTATTTAAATAAGTTTAGTTTAAATAATTTTAGTTTTGCATTTTTACTTTACTTTAAGTGTAATTTTGTCATATACGTTTATATGTACTTATAACAAAATGAAATTAATATATTTTATCATTTAAAACACAATTTAAATTGATTAAAGTTGTTCCAAATTGAAAAATACACAGATAAAAATCTGTTGCATTTTGCCGCAACGCACTACCTTGCTTGTATAGAAAACGGTTACTTGGCCGTGAAATGGAGCTTTCTCATTGGTTGGGATAGAGATATTATATACAAGCGGTGGAGTGACGTTGCAGTAATTCTCATTCAGCATTCTCATTGGTCAGAAGAGAGATATTCTATAAAAGTAGTGGAGTGACGTTGCAGTAATTCTCATTCAGCATTCTCATTGGTCAGAAAAGAGATATTCTATAAAAGTAGTGGATTGACGTTGGAGTAAATGCTGCAGATTTTTAACAGTGAAGTCAATTAAAATCAATTTTCAGATTCGTTAAAATCGTCTGCTTTTGGCGAGGAAATGCACTGCTTGCCAAATCCCGCGTCGCTTTCAGCTTTTCACGCCAATTATTCCAAACTATTTTATTTTTTTACATATCTAATAATGTAATTCCGCCGCTAATTTTCACTGATCCTTTATTACCTACATGAGTAGTTTAATTCGTATTTTTTTCAAAAAATTCTGAGTATGCCCCCAATGGAGACCTTCCTTGTTAGCTGCATATAGCTATATAAGCGGTTAGTTGCCTTTCGCTATTTAAGTTGTTGTTTATCATAATGTAATAGCATTACATCAGAAACCTGTATCGATGCTCTATATGCACATCTGAGTTATATTTTCATTAATCGTCATCCGTGAATTTGGACATATTTAATTTTAGTTTCAATATGAACTGCATTGTGCCGCTTCTGACCAATGTTGTTCACAGATGGCAACATGTCTTAATTATTCCGGAGCTTCATCTAACACAAACATAGTTCCGGCCGGAAATGTTATTTAATAAAAGATTTCATATTATCATGTTAAAGGAAGACGCATTTTCTTTATAAACACTTTCCGATTTTAAACTGATGTCTGAGTGATTTTAGACACTGGAATAATTAAGAGATGTTGCATTTATGGTGTTGCCACTGGGCTACTTTTTTAAAATTCAGATTTCTTGATTGGAGCCATTTTTTGAAATAGAAAAATTCACCTTATTTAATGACACATTATTTAAGGTGAAAACAAGAGGATTTTTACCATTTCAGAAAAGTGTTACCAATCAAGAAATCTGAATTAAAAAAAAGTAGCCCACTGGTAACTCTGTAGCTGACGCAACTAAAATGCCATTTGTTGTTATTAAGCGAACAGGGTTAGTACAGATCTTCGATTTCATAGACCTATAAAATTTTCCGGCACCAGCATTGAGTAACAAAAAATATCGCTTCTTAAATAGGACAAAATTTTGCGCATTTAATCTAGATTTATTTTTTTAATTAAAAATACTGATTTTTCACTTAGAAAATAACCATACCTGTACGAACCCTGATGAAATTGTTCAGTAGTAAAAATGTTCTTCATTAAAGAAAGCCAATGTCTTTCCGAAAATGTCAATGAAAACCATATTATGATGCTAGCTGTATTTTAAGAGTCTTGAATTTATATATATTTTTATTTAGATCATTTGTATTCATCTTAAACTTTATGAGAAAATTGAAGTTATTTTCTAACAATTGTATTTTTAATAATTTTTTTTCTAATCATAGAGAAAAACAAAGTTTACGTTTGTTTTTGTCATTTGTCAGCAAATTTCATGTGTTTTAGGTTTTTATTATCGCATATTTATGTTCAGTGCGACAGAGTTGTAAAATTGTCATTTATAATGCATGAATAACAAATATGAGCCTTGAATAACAAAATTATTTACACTTTTTTTTTTAGAATTTGTATTAAATAATTTTAGAGTGTCTGAAAGAGTAATGGAATATTTATAGTTTAAACATATTTTGTGATTTCTTTTACGTCTATATATACGTTAGAAATATGTAGTTTTTTTGCTTAACCCTTCATTTCCCATTTCAGAATACGTTACATGAAGTAAGTAATTCAGCAAATCTGAATTAATACTAGTAAGTTTCAGTAACAAATTTCACTTTATGTCTGTATAATTTTTTTTCCAACTGATAACATTTTCTGTTCTAATTTAACATGTTCTTGATGCAAAAATAAACTGAAAGCAAGAATAAAAGTTTTTATATTAAGAGAAAAATAATTTTATCTATAATTTCAAATAATTTTAAAGCTTTCTTTTGTGTTCAAAAAATGATAAAAATATTGCATCTTCCTCGCAAATTTTTCGTTAATAATTTTTTTCTTATTTAGGAATTAAAAACAAACAATGAGAGTTTCTATATTTGATGTATATACATATATATATATATACGGGGTGTCCGAAAAGTCTAGAAACGGTCAAATAACTCGAGAAATATATATCAGATTGAAAAACAAAAATATACGTATTAAATATTTTTAAATAAGCTACTCAGTGATACTAAATTTGACCAACGCAACCGACCCCCTGGGGGGTCAAAGGGGGTCCATCGTTGAAATGTTTAATATAACATATTAACTATAACACTTTTTATTGCAGATTCGGAATCTACAGACAAAAATGGGTAACTTTTGTATTTAATGTTTATTTCAAATCCTCCTTGATCACGGTGTAATCTCGGCATATTCGACAGATACATATTTCGGTTTTCCCAACCATCTTTTGCCTTCTCAAAGCCTGATTGGCTAGAAATTTTGACATCAAATTACCCTGACGTCGTTTCCTTGATTTGGACGTACCTCATAAGAGCAACGTGCTTTTGCCAATCATTAATTGCCCATACCCCTTTAAGACCCGAAACATTTTCATCATTAAATATTACATTTATCTGGTTATTAACTCTATACTAGCCCTAATGACACCTAAAAAAATAATTTAAGAAATCTCCTTGCCCCCCTAGAGCGTGAAGAGTACCCGCACGAACGTGCGGGTTGGGCTTTATCTGTGAAAGTCACACCAGCACGATTGTGCGGGTTGGGCTTTTCCTGTGAATTACTTGTTACATGTTAAAATTTATACATTTTCTGGCTCTAAATAGATAGAAGAGAGAAACTGAAACAATTTTTTTTTTTACAGATATGGTAATTATTGATGTATTATTTTTTATTTTATGGACTGGTTACTTTTTTACAATGGAAATCTTTAAAACAAGTTTTTGTTTTTGACATGCACAAATAAACGTTGCATTTTTGACATCGTGTTTTTGAACTGCTTTCGCAGTTTTCAAACCTGCACTTGCGAGGCCTTGAAATGTCATCGACACACTGGAAATCGTTGTAAGAATCATACCTTTTATCCAAGCATGGTATGTTTTTTTTTTGCAGGCGGGTTATAATATTTAGATCTTTTCACAAGAGGAAGAGAAACTTTTCAGAGACTTTTTTCATTCTTTTAGTATTTTCTGAAACTGCCTTGGAGGTAGAACTTTGGTAAATGAATTCAGAAGACTTTGAGGAGGAAGAATGATCCAAAATTGACATTTTTTTCTTCATCGAGCCCATCTGAAATTGAATGTCCTTCTAATAATACCGCTTCAAATGTTTTGTCCGTAACATCGTCATCATCCGAGAGATTACTAAATTCAGAATCTGATTTATTCATCAATTGAAATATTTCTTCTTGAGTGGGAGTTCTTTAACGTTTAGACATCTGAAAAAATATTTTATTTTGCTTTATTAAAAGTTAACAAAGTATTGCATAAAAAATTAGAAAAAATATTTGAAAATTTTATTAATTAAAAAGAAAAAATTAAGAATTAATTTAAAAACGGGAGGGGGGTATCTATGGCAACACCCAAGAAAATAATATAGTATTAATTATGTAACAGCATACTTAGTTTTATTTTGGCTGTCATCAAATTTGTTGAAACAGAAAACAAAATGAACATTGAAAAACACTTACCTTTACAGTAGCACTAAGGTGCACGATCGTGCGGGTAATGAAATCTTCAGTCCTAAGAGCAAAATAAATAGTGTATAATTAATGTTTTTATTATATTACACTTATTTAGACTTCAAAGCAAAAATATTTATGTAAGCAATTAAAAATTTTTCGATAATTACCTTTTTACGACAGATAAAATGATGAGCTATATCCGTTGTACTTGTAAACAAAGCTAGACATGCCGCCTGAAAGTAAAACATGGACTACTACCTCCATTTGTTGATAAAAAAAGATACTTTACTCTTTCTGCTAACCAGAACGATCGTTCGATTTGGGTTTATATTACATACTACTGTTTCAGAAGCAAAAATTTAAATGAATATCTAACCCGCACGATCGTGCGAGCTGGGTCTTAAAGGGATATCACGTACGGGCACCCGTATTCCATTCATAATTTATTATTCTCACCAGTAAATTTTGCGCTGTTTAATCCATTATTCTGATTCAATTTGTCAAAAATTTCTGTTCCGGAATACCGGTGATAAAAGATTAAAAATTCTGTAAAAGACATGAAAAAAGAGGAATTATTTGAAAGCTGTTGCTAAAATATTGATCACTAAAGTGATTAAATTTATGAAAAACAATTTAAAAGATTATACTAATTTACTAAAAATTATGATATATTTCTTAGAACTATTGAAAACTTTTCTGTCCTACTTGTTATTTTGAAGTTGCAGCAATTAATCAATCATGAAAAACTTTAATCCCACCTCCACTTTAAATTTCAATCTTCATACGTATCGTAGAATTTCTAGAACAGGAAAATTTTCTTGTTGAAAATCACTGGTTAAAAAAGGAAAAAATACGAGTATTTGAAGTACATTTATTTATTTTATAAAAAAATACTTATATTTCACTCGGAAAATAACGGGACCTATAAGTACCCTGAATTTACGATGCTCCTTCATTCGTTGCACAGCCAGCATAAAAAGATTTCATAAGTTTATTTTTTAGTATTTGTCTTATATTTTTCTATAGTAATAGTTAAAAAAAATACATCTTTATCAGCCGTATTAGATGGCTTTTTTAAAAACAGCAGTATCCATTGAAACGTATAATATACACTGGTGTCAAGTTAAGCATAATTGGTAATTAAGTAATTATTTTTAAGTAATGAAAGAAATATAAATCGAAATGTGGTGAAACTCCAGGTGTGTAAACAAAATAGTACGCGTCATATATTTTCACGAAGAGTTTTCCCCGAAATCAAACAGGGGACCGTCAACAAATTGAAAAAGAACGAAGATCTTTTGGATAACCCTGTCAAAACTAATGTAGCAAAAGTATTCAAACTGCACATTATGATTAATTGGCTTATTGTAATGTACTGTGTTTATTTTTATAAGGATAACATGTACACTCGTAGAGAAATTAAGGTTTTTATAAAAACAGTCCTAAATTTTTCCAAGTTTTTTGCTTATAATTTGCAGAGTTCTTATTATAAAAAAATGTTCTTTTCTGAAAATATGACAAACATCATTGTACACAATACACTGTCATCAGAATTTAAAAATAATAAAAATTGTATGAAAAATGAGTATGTTTAGTAAATAATTTTTCAATGCGCATGCGTCAACGATATCAAAATGTCATTTGCATATTGTGTTAGCTAAATGTATAGAGCAACTTCTGTAAAAGTTTCAAAAACATAGCTTGAAAATTCTGAAAATGGTCGCCTATAGAATCAACTCAAAATCTGTTATTCCTAAAGGAAGCAAAAAAATCAGGGGTTTTACTTAAATATAGTTGTACGTGCAATATTGTGTAGGCACTAAACAATAGAATATGGATACAGCCCCTCATCTTTTTGCTTTATTTAGGGAATAAAGGATTTTGATCTCATTCTATCAACGATAATTTTCAGAATTTTTAAGCTATGTTTTTGAGACTTTCACAAAAGTTGCTCTATACATTTAACTAACATAATATGCAAATGAAATTTTAATAGCGTTCACGCATGCGCAGTAAAAAATTATTTAGTAAACTTGCTCATTTGTCAAACAATTTTTATTATTTTTAAATTCTGATGACAGGGTGTTGTGTACAATGATGTTTGTCATATTTTCAGAAAGAACATTATTTTATATTAAGAACTCTGCAAATTATAAGCAAAAAACTTAGGACTGTTTTTATAAAAACCTTAATTTCTCTACGAGTATACATGCTATCCTTGTAAAAATTAACACAGTACATTACAATAAGCCAATTAATCCTAATGTGCAGTTTGAACGCTTTTGCTACATTAGTTTTGACAGGGTTATCCAAAAGATCTTCGTTCTTTTTCAATTTGATGAAGGTCCCCAGTTCGATTTCGGGGAAAACTCTTCGCGAAAATATGTGACGCGTACTATTTTGTTTACACACCTGGAGTTTCAGCACATTTCGATTCATATTTCTTTCATTACTTAAAAATAATTACTTAATTACCAATTATGCTTAACTTTTGGACACCAGTGTGCACACATCCCGTCCCCAAATAAAGAAGATTGTCCATTTTCAATTCAGGAGGGCCGTACTTATTTATACGTTAAAAGTTCGAAATTCGCAAGTTTTTAGTTAGAAATGTTTGCCAGGATAAAATAAAAGTCGTAATAGAAAGTATAATATATTTGAATGATTTTTTGTAGAGAAAATCATATAAAGGACTATAGCACCATCGAAATAATCGCCACTCGCGGTTTGCGAAATTCTAAAATGGAGGGCCAAAGTCACAGTCGGTTGAAATCCAAAAAGCTCATTGGTCATTGAGTCGTGTTCTTTTCAGGAAACAATCTCTTAGCAGTAGGGAAAATGCATGGCTAAACTGCGAGGAGAAAATTTATCACGTGACTTTTCCGTCGGTACGGTGAAGGGAAAAAACACACTTTCTGCGCATAGACGCTAGGCAGGAAATTCAAAGCGAAAGACCGCGTTCCACGAGTGATTTTTCTATCGAATATCTACTGTTCTATGTTTTTGTGCTATGGTTTTTATAATTTGTGATTTATTATTACAACTCTCACTTATTACTATCGTGTCTCCGTACAGCAAATACTCGAATCAGAAAGAAAATTGCGAATAAAATCAATCCTCCAGCTACAATCAAAACTACATGGTACCATTACTTTAAAAGAATTTTTAGGTACGATGAGTAATGACACAAAAAAATTAGATGATGAAGATATAGAAAATAGCCTTTTTTTATTTTTAATATCTGATCAAATTGATATAAATAACATTTCAACGCTGATCCTAAAATATTAACATACATTGGTGGTTATGGTGTGAAAAACATCAAAACAAACTGCAAAACATGTCTGGATTTCTTTGAGACAGAAAGAAAATTGCTTATCAAAATTAGTGATAGTTCTCTAATCGATGGTATGTATGCGTACATTGAAGAACTAAATCGTGGTGGATTGAAATATCCTACACAACGTGTCATAATGACAATATCTGAAATGTATACTTTTTAAAAAAATGATAAGTGGATATGAGGAACAGTTCCTATATTATAGTGGAGAGCAACACGCTTTACTTACGAAAATTTATGAATTGCATCTTACAAAACACGAACACTATTTCATTAATAAAACATGCCCACAATGTAATTGTCCTTTTGAAATTATAATTATGAGTGTTGTTAAAACTTTTGCCAATATGTGTATAAATAATTATGTGAAACGTATAAATGAAAGAACTATAATGACAAAAAATACCACCGCTAAAACGCATAATGTAAAGAATTGAAAAAAAAAAATTATAAAGTAAATTTTACTTTTACATTCCCTAATAAATAAAGTAAATTATTTTTGTATCAAAAGTATGTGAAAAGGGATGCGGTAAAGTAAGTTAAGTATTTTACTTTTATTTTGTATAACTATTGCTTTACATAACAAAAAAAAAAGCAATTTTATGTATTATATTTTTTTAATTTACACGGAATAAATTAAATAACCATATGAATTAACTCTGTTGAACATTGATTGGAGAATATATTCATTTCTGAATGAAAATCATTATTATTTTTTAACCTAGGTATCAGTTTTTTGTATATTTATTATTGGAGAAATTATCTACTTTTGCTTATTATTTCATTATAAAATGTATTAAATATTTGCTGATTTAAATTCATTGCTAAGCTATTTAGAATTGGACATAAAAATTCTTTTTTTCTCTTTCTTTTTTAATTGAGTGTAATCAAAATCTTTTGAATATTTATTATTAAAGAAATTACTTATTTTTGATGATTATTTATTTATCAAATGTATTATAAATATTTGCTAATTTAAATTGATTATTAGGATCTTTGGAATAAGAAATGCTAATAATTATTATTACTTAAACTGAGTTTATCGAGTTATTTTGTATTAAATTATTTATTTTTGTTGATTATTTCATTAACCGACTTCCAAAAAGGAGAGGAGGTTATCAATTCGACGCGTATGTATTGGAGTTATTCGGCCGTTTCCAGACTTTTCGGACACCCATATATACAGGGTGTCCGAAAAGTCTGGAAACGGCCGAATAACTCGAGAAATACATATGAGATTGAAAAACGTAAATATACGTGTTAAATATTTTTAAATAAGCTACTCTGTGATAACAAATTTGACCTTCGAAACCGACCCCCTAGGGGTCAGAGGGGGTCCAACTTTGAAATCTTAAATTATAACCCCCATTTTTTATTGCAGATTCGGATTCTACGGACAAAAATACGTAACTTTTGTATTTGATGTTTATTTCAAATCTTCGTTTATCACGGTGTAATCGAGCATATTAAATCGATACATATTCCCGCTTTTCCAACGGGATTTTCCCTAATCGAAACTGATTGGGCAGAATTTTTGACGTCAAATTCCTCGTCTTTTGTAGGAATAGCGTTTCCTGAAAATCACCCGTGGCGATTATTTCAATAGTGCTACACTGTTAAAAATTTGACCCATTTGCTGCAGCGTTACTCCACAGCTATTATAGAATATCTCTTTTGTGACCAATGAGAATGCTCCATAACACAGTAAAGTAATCGTTTTCTATAAAAGCGGTGGAGTGACGATGCAGCAAAAGGGTCAATTTTTTACAGTGTACTTTACTGTGTTATGGAACATTCTCATTGGTCATGAAAGAGATATTCTATAAAAGCTGTAGAGTGACACTACAGCAAATGGATCAAATTTTTAACTGTGTAGCACTACCGAAATAATCGGCACGGGTGATTTTCAGGAAACGCTATTATTGCAAAAGACGAGGAATTTGATGTCATAAATTCTCCCCAATTAGTTTCGATTAGGGAAAATCCCGTTGGAAAAGCCGAAATATGTATCGATTTAATATGCTCAATTACACCGTGATAAACGAGGATTCGAGATAAACATCAAATACAAAAGTTACGTATTTTTGTCCGTAGAATCCGAATCTGCAATAAAAAACGGGGCTTATAATTTAAGATTTCAAAGTTGGACACCCTCTGACCCCCAGGGGGTCGGTTATGAAGGTCAAATTTGGTATCACTGAGTAGCTTATTTAAAAATATTTAACACATATATTTACGTTTTTCAATCTCATATGTATTTCTCGAGTTATTAGACCGTTTCCAGACTTTTCGGACACCCTGTATATAATATATATATATATATATATATATATATATATATATCTGATATTTGTCATGCGATAACTACCGTATTTATTAGCCGATTTGAATGACACTTGGTATGTACATAGTACATACAAATGTCTCGACCGAGTTAGTTATACAGAATCATCGGCCATCTTGTTTCAAAATGGCGGCCATTTAAATTTTTTTTTAAAATTTAAAATTTAAAATTAGATGCGAAGAAATTAAAAGTCGAAAAATCTTTTTCTTTTATGTATTAGAACTTAAAACAAAGATTCCATAACACTTTTTATTTTTTTATATCTTAAAAAATGATTGAGTTATAGCACTTTGAATTTTTCTTATGGCTGACATTTTGAAACGATCTGATTTTTGTCATGCTGTAATTACGTATTTATGAACCGATTTGAATGAAACTTGGTAGGTACATAATACATACAAATGTCTCGACCGTGTTCGTTAGCCAGCATCATCCGCTATCTTGTTTCAAAATGGCGGACATTTAATTTTTTTATTTAAAATTTAAAATTAGTTACAAAAAGGTGAGAAATTGAAAAATATTTTTCTTTTGTGTATTTGACCTTGAGACAAATTTTCCAGAGCATTTTTTGTTTCATCTATATCTTGAAAAATGGCTTAGTTTTAAAAATGGCTGAGTTATAGCACTTTCAACTTCCAGTGTGGTTGACATTTTGAAACGGTCTGAAATTTGTCACGCTATGCATATTTATAAACTGATTTGGATATAACTCCGTGTGTACATAGTACATATCAATGTCTTGACCGAGTTCACTAGCCAACTTCATCCGACGTCTAGTTTCAAAATTGCGGCTGTTTAAGTTTGTCAAAAATCTTTTAAATGTATAATGATGTACAAATAAAAAAAATAGAAATTGAAAAAAGATTCTTTCGAATGTATTTTTCTTAATAATGAATTCCGGAGTATTTTTTGCTTTGCCTTTATCTTAAAAAACGCCTGAGATATAGCAGTTTGAATTTCTAATGTGGGTGACATTTAAAAAAAATCAATTTGCCCGCGACAGCACTCGTATATATTAATCGATTTCGATATGAGAGTGCATGTCCACATGAATTAACATTTCGACCAAGCTAATTTGTTTGTTTTATTCATCATGTTGCTTTAAAAGGGCATGATATCGTGGAATTTGACGACTCTTTAAATCGCTGAAAATAAAACCAGGTTGAATAAAATGCGACTAATTTCTAAAAATTCCTATTAAATATCAGTATTGACAAAAACTAGCATTCAATCGTATAAAATCGGGTTTCACTAATTTGAGCTTCGTATGTTTGAATAATATAACCTAATTTAAAATAAATAATTTTTAAATAAGTATATGAAAGCTACCTCTTCCTCCCGGCATTGCCGGAAGGACTTTTTTCTATTGTTAACGGTGGAGTAACTTGGTTATCACTTTTAGAGAAACTTAGTTTGAATTTTGAAATAACTATACCAATAATAATATCTCAAAAGATTATTTTAATTTTGAAATTCTGAGAGTTTCTTTTATTTTCCTCGGATTCACGCGTATAAATAATGTTAATTGCATTGCTGAAAGTTTCATATTCTATGAAATTTTGTGAAATCCAAAGCAGACTTTTGATTTTACTATAGATACACCTTCGTCGGCTTAACACATCAATATAAAAAAAATCGTTGTTTCAAAAAATAAGCCGATTTTTCAATTTACTCTATTTCAATCTTTTTAAGATTACGTTTAAACTATAGACAATGGTGATCCCAAAGTTTGCCATTCAATATCAATACTGGTCATATCATGATCATTTTGAAAAAAGCTACTGATTTATGATGCAGTATCATATACTAAAACTGGCACGCTTAAACCCTTTAATTCACTTCGTAGAATAAGTTTCAGAAATTGCGTAATTGAATCTGCATTTACAACATACAATTTCAATATTAAATTATTAGTCCAAGTGCCAACCGCACAAAACCCTAAGTCATCAAGCACAAGAAAAATCCTTTATTTTATGGCAGAGTAGTAATAGAGGAACCTAATCATCCATGTCTGCCGGAAGCGAAGTGGTGCATAAGCAAAAAATTGATACCACTAGTGGTTCACTTATACGTTTAACATTGTGTTTGCCGTACAAGTAAAAGTAGTAAAATAGGAAAAATTGGGTACAGGAAAACGTATTGCTAAGTCTGCGAGACAACCACTTGTGGTATTCATTTTGGTTTATGCACCACTGCGCTTCCGGCAGACATGGATGGTTAGATTCCCCTATTACTATTCTTCCATAAAATAAAAGAATTTTTTTTGTCTCGATGACTTAGGGTTTTGTGCCGTCGGCTCTTAGACTATATGTTTTATTTACTGGCGAGATATCTGTTATTTAGAATTTCTGATATGAATTCGGATAAAACTTATTAAACTATCCACTAAATTCGAAACATTGGTGGCAGTATACATACTGCCAAGGGTGTAAAAAGGTTAAAATACAAATATTTTGACGATTTAAATTTTATTAAATTTTACAGAAAAATGGGCTAAACTCGATTTTCATGAATGTGGTGAATGTGAATATTTTCCACAAACTTCTGAAAGTCGATTTATCTAGAACTAAAACACCAAAATATACAATAGAACACATTTAATTGCTTGACCGACGATACTTTGAAATGTTGCATTTTTAACAAAATTACAGGCTACCAAATTTAATGTATTGATTTTTCAATAAAACATTTTTTATCTATTGTTTTTAAACAAAAATGAATATAAATAAAAAAAGTGAAAGATCATAGAAATATCTATGCTTTCATTTAAAAATAGAAGTAGGTAAATAAATTCATTCGTTGTCGCGATATTTAAATTTCCGATTTAAAAACTGTGTTTTACAATAATTGTGACTAAAATAGCCCTTTTATCTTTATTTACAAGCAGACCGAACACCTTTTTAGTCTAAAGTAGCATAATTATATGTATTTTTTTAAAGGCTTGCTTTGAAATGTGTAGAAAATATTTAACTTTCTTATATTGCTTTTTAGAAATATGGAATTTTTTAAATATTTAAATGTCTGATGGCAATTAGAGTAGTTTTTCCATTTGCCGAATCTAATACATCTTCGTTACCTGCATTTGTTCACATTGTGGATTGTCACTTAATTAAGGTACTTTTGATCTTCGACATAAAAAATAATTTTTTTTCTTCATCGAAAACAAAAACCAATTTTTATACATGAAACCATTTCCTGTTTCTCTAAGAAACTTTACAATGTTTGTTAGTTTACTAATCTTTACTCTTTAATCTTTCTATTTTCAATTGATTCCTTGAGCTATATATTTGTAGCAATAAAAAATTCGATGAAACATGGATTAAATAAAATGAATTGAAAAAAAAAAAATACCGAAAACTTAAAAATAAGATTCATCCAAAACAGTCCTAAAACTAATGCTTTAATGCTTTTTGTTTCATTGAAAACAGTCTTAAAACTAATATTTTCTAATTCAAAAGGAATCAGAAATTTAATCCGATTTGTTTCAGAGAAGAAATCCGATTTAAAGAGAGATTTAGAGAACATTTTGATTTAAACTGAACTCGTATTCTTGTGGTTAGTGCAGAGATTTGGATGCAACATAATATATTTTGTAAGCACATTCTCAGAACTAAAGGGATTTTTACTTTCTGTTGCATGCATAAAAAGAAAATATTTAATTTCAGAAATCTTTAGGTTTTCTTTTGTTAGTAAATTTACTTATTTCCAGATATCATGAAACATGATTTAATTGTTTTCAGACAATTTCTTGCCATAGCAGTCCACCTGTTTGTCTGTCTATGTGGATGAAATAGCCATTATTTGATAGTACAACTAATATACTCATTACACTATTAATTTCACATATAATTTTACTAATGCAATGAATTTCATCAAACTTAAAATTCAGACAGACCTTGCAGAGCTTGATGCTTTTTGGATTTTAGTTTTAGGTTACTCAAGATGTTTAGCTGCTGTGCTTATTGTAAACGATTTCCATGATAAGTATATCTCGTAATCAATGCAATGTAATTTCATTAATCTTCATCTTTTTGGAAGCTTGTTGGAAGCTTCTGATCTTTAGGTGTTAATTTACATTACCTAACAAGTGACGCAGGAAAAAAATCACTTTTATAAAGGTCAGATTACAATGGAAACGCGGAAATCTTATGCTTATATTCACTGACAGTTTAAAATATTTTTATATTAAAAACGAAACTTATGCCCAGCCTCCTTTTTTTTGCTAATAAAATAATATTAAGACCCTTATTTTGAAATTCAGACAAAAGAGTGATGTTTTGATAGTTGTATTTTTTAATTGACTTGGTATTTTTTATGTTGAAGTAAATCATATTTAATGAATAATCTGCAATTTTGAAGCCCTGAATCATGAAAAGTAAAATGTTGGTGTATTTGGAGCACTATATCGCTTGCAAGCAACACCATCCTAAAATTCTTTTGGCATAAACTGTTAGTATAACCCTATCTGCTTATTAAAATGTATTTGTTTCCATGGGGCATTATTACATTACATTGTTACGTTGCCTCAAAGTATAGTCAAAATGACGTTTTTGCCCATTTTCCGCACTTAATATCTTATTTAAGCAACAGTACCCCAAACTTTTTCTTATAGAATATGAAAGTATACTACTAGGACAAACTAAATAATATTGGATGGACAAACTAAATAATATACTGCACGGTGATATTGTTGCTGTAAATAGATATTATCTGTTAAATATGCAAATTTTCCAAAATATTCAACATTTCAATTAGCATTATCTAAAAAAAGTGCCACGTTTGAGTAAAACAAATTATCTCACACAATATTTAAACATATGTACAAAAACATGGAAAAGAAAAACAGGTGGGGACTCGCAACACTTTCAGGCAAAAAAAATGACAAAAATTAGATGAAAAGCAATGTCCATTATCACATTTTTATCCTAAGAGGAATTGAAAAATCCTATTTCGCTTACGGAAGCTGGGGCAAAAAAGGGATATTTCATTTTCTCATAGGGAAAAAGCATAGAAAGAGGAAAGAGAACTAGGATTTTTCATTTTCTAATAGGGAAGAAATTTTATCATAGGCATTGTTTATTTGAAAATTTCGTTATTTTTTTTGCCAAAAAATATCACGAGGCCCCCACTTCATTTTCTTTTCCATGTTTTTGTACATATGTTGAACTATTGTGTGAGATAACTTGTTTTATTCAAACATGGCGCTTATTTTAGGTAATGCTAATTGAAATGTTGAATATTTTGAAAAATTTGCATATTTAACAGATAATATCTACTAACACCAACAATATCTCCTTGCAGTACTACATTATTTAGTTTGTCCTAGTGGTGTACTTTCATGTTCTGTAAGAAAACGTTTTGGGTACTATTGCTTAAATAAGATATTAAGTGCGGAAAATGGACAAAAACGTCATTTTGACGATACTTTGTGGCAACATAACAATGTAATGTAACAATGCTCCATGGAAACAAATACATTTTAATAAGCAGGTAGGGTTATACTAACAGTTTATACCAAAAGAGTTTCATGTTGCTTGCGAGATATATAGTGCTCCTAATATACAGCATTTCACTTTTCATGAAAAATGGCCTTTACAACCTTGAACCTTTACATTTTCTATAGAAAAGAGGAAATTTTTTCAGGGCTTCAAAATTGCACATTATTCATTAAATATGATCTAATTCAACATATAAAAAAATCATGCAAATAAAAAAAATACAACTAACTATCACACTTTGTCTGATTTTAAAAATAATGGCTCTTAAATTTCATTAGTGTAAGGTGCAACTTTTACATGTTAAATACAAGATGATTGAAATTAAAATGTCACCGTTTGGAGCGATCTGGAGAAATAACTTGTGGGCATAACGGTTGCATATTTGAAGGATATATATTTCAGACCAAGGAGAAATGATTGATACGATAAAAACTTATAGTTACAAAAAGAGGTATAAGGTAAACTGGGGCGTTGTGAATATTTTCACGTAATGAATATAAAAATAAAATAATAATTATGCTTTAAAAAAAATACTAACCGATTTCAAAAAAGAATCAAGCTTGGCGATAACTTGGCGCTTATGGATACGAATGCATAGTTTTAATATGCTTATGATTTGAAAACGGTTACAACAATAAAAGATGGTTTGCGACAAATCCTTTTTTTATCAAATCCACATATTTTTATTTAAAAAAATTCTAATCATCAGAATTTAATGAAATTAAAATGGAACCACACGGGCATCTTACACTTTCAAACAAAAAAAGAATTATCAAAAAATCGGTTCATATTTAGGGAAGTTATGAGTGAACAAGAAATACATACAGATCGAAATCATAAACTACTCCTTGAAGTCGGTTAAAGAAAGATCTCGTATCGGTGTAACAGTGATAGCCTGAAATTTTATTTATTTATTGTACACACACATCTGACTTGTGTGCTCGACATGAAAGGCCTGCGATTACCTGAAAAATGAACGCTTCTAATTGGATGACTGCTTTAAAAAGAATTGGAATTTTAATGTTTTTATTTTTAAAAAGTACTAATCTCAAGAATTTGATAAAATTGAAATGGGACCACGTGGGCATCTTACACTTTCAAACAAAAAAAGAATTATCAAAATCGGTTCATATTTACTGAAATTATGAGTGAACAAGAAATACATACAGGTCGAAATCATAACCTTCTCCTTGAAGTTGGTTAAAAATATCATGCGAAGTGCCACAACATAAATTTATCAATATTAGAACTACCACGAGCTGTCATTTTGACGGCTACCATATGAATATGTTTCGGTTCAAACCAGAAATTTGATTATGAAATAATTTAAAAGTTACAAAAATAAAAACATTAAATTATAAAGTTACACTGTTTAAAATTAAAATTCTTGTGTGAAAAATATTTTATAAAACATGAATCAAATTTCCGGTAGTTCTAGTGTTAATTCGTTTCATGAACGCACACTCAATCACAAACAGATCAAGATATCACCAACAAAAAGACACACGTGACTAGTATGGCAATAAATGAAGTTTTCTGAAATCTGCTTCAAAGTATTGAAACTGTTTTTAGATTTCTTAATGAGCAATAGGGAAAACAAATTATCCCAAGAGAATTCACAGTAGCACGCAACTTATCAGTTGAAATGTTATGTACTTAAAATCTTATATTGCCCTTTTCGTTTATTCTTGTGCACATGCGAAAGTCGCATTATCCACTTTTTTAAGGTACTGAGTTAGCTATACCACCCTGTTAGTCTTTTTAAAGCGAATCGGACTATAATAATGATTTTTCCACATTGTGTATATTTTAACCCATTCGTGCCCAGCATCTTTTGTGTAAATTTTATTTTGTTGGCACCACTATTTTTAGAAGATTTAAGTTTAGTTCATTAATCACGAAAATGCATGATTTAAATAAAATAATTATTGCTTTTTTCTTTTACCGGTGTCAAAAACAGTGCTGAATGCACCTTTTGAAGCGTCCCTAAAAAGGGACGCTAGGCACTAATGGGTTAACTGAACCAAAATATGTGCCGAAAACAATATTGTAATGCAACAGTAATATTGTAAGGTTTTCTTGTCCTTGCTTCATAGGAAAAAATCTACTGGTTAGATAAGGCGAACAGATTTTTCAAAAATTTCTAGTATTCAGACCACTTGGGGTCCCACCCTTGTTACGTCATTCATATAAATCTTGATATGACAAGAAATTTCTTTGAAAGAGAGTTAAATATATATAATACGCAGAATCAAATTAAATAAATAATATAAAAAGCTTTAGGTTAATATTCTGGTGTATCATGTTATGTAAGATTTCAGGAACTTCCTGTATTGAAATGGAAACGGAAATTTTTTTAAAGAACGCTTCCACCGATCTGACATTTGTTTCAGAATTTCGCATCTCTTAAGACGAGATATACTAATAGGATGGCTGGTACAGAAGGCTTACAAAAGTAATGTTAGTAAAAAAATAGGGGTTTGGGGAGAAAAAAATTCAGAACTTCGTCAATTTTCAAGATATCTAATCCAACTAATTTTTTTATGCATTTTCTCAAAATTATCTGAAATTTTTATGATTACATGTTTTTGATAGGGCTAGTTCTTACCCATAAAAAAATTAAAAACGATAAAAAAGGGGTGTGGAAAAAGAAAAAAAAATCATAACTTCGTCGATTCTTAAACTATCAAATCCAATTAAATTTCTTTTACATCTTCTTACAAGTTTTATATTGATAAGTTTTTCATAGAACCAATTCTTATAGCTAAAATAAATTAAACAAAAATAGGAGTTGAAGAAAAAAACCTCAAATCCAAACTGCTTATATTCAGACTCATTTTAAAATTCATTTTTGATTTAAAACGCATCCAAATGCCAGGTCCTCTTATTTAGCGACTATATAATGTTACGTATTGGCCAGTTCTTTCATAAAGGCAGAATATATTTCAAAAGAGGCTGCCAAAATGGACATTTTGAACCGAATTTCACGAAGTGATCGTGATTAAAAAATTAAGGAAATATTCAAATAACAAATTTGGTTTGTCCTGACTCATTTTTAAGTGCATTTTCGCTGTAAAACGCATTTAATCGATAGGTCTTCTTATTTGAGAACTTTATAAGGTAAAGTATTGGCCAGTTTTTAGATAAAAGCAGAATATATTTAACAAAAAGGCTGCCAAAATGGGTGCATATATAATGTGATGCATTGGCATTTATATAATGTGATGCATTGGCCAGTTTTTTGATAAATGCAGAATAGAGTTTAAAAAAATGCTGTCAAAATGGGTATTTGAGCCGAGTATTGCTTAAGATAATTCTGATAAAACCAGTTCTTACAGAAAAAGGAAATTAAATAATTTTCAAAAACGTCCGAATAAAGTTGTTAAATTGGCTCCTCTAATCATGTTTTATTTTTTTGTTGTTGAAATTAGCACTCTTCGAAATCTACCTCCGCCTATAGTCCAAGCCGACAGGGATTTTTCTAGTCATAGTAAGTTCAGGGCCCCCAAATGGTCCGCGAACTGAACATCACTATTTTTTAACAGAAAATTTCGTGATACGTTTGCGCTAGAATCAACTTCCAAAAGTGGTTTTTTGACAATTTTCAAGAAAAATCTAAAAAGAAAATTTCTCTAAGGAAATTCTGATGTTGAGTTGGCGGACCATTTGGGAGCCCTGTAAGTTATATCTTGTTTTATATAATTTTGAGTCAAAGATCCCATTCCCGAACCAAGCAAGAACAAAAAAATCATGCGTCTAGCATTGATTATGAAACACTTTCCAACCCATTCTGTAATAAAACTTTGCAAATTATTAAGGTAAAATATGTTTAAATATGCAATTTAGAAAATGAATAACATATTTGAAAATTCAGTTTCTGCAATTATCATGAATAGTATGAAAAATATCCGAATAATTTTGTGCTGGTGTGTATATGATAGTATATTAATATGTATATTACATAGTATGCTAAAAATTTAATTCAATTAAATGCATAACATAATTAAAACTTTCCATTCAGCAATTTCCGTCAAAAATGAATGTGCAATTGGGATCTTTAGCGTAGCTCTGTATATAATATATAGAAATCATACACACGATGAAATATGCATAAACGTTGTTATTTTTAAAATTCACATTGTTGACATGATCATATGTTGACCATAATATGAATATATGATCATTGTTGACATGTCATCATACTGAAAACAGACGGACAATAAAATCGTATTCATAAAAAAAAATTTAAACTGTGTTGGAAATAGTTAAAACAAATTACCCATAAATATTCGGTTAGAAAAATCGGTAATAAAATGCAGATTAAATATATATTATATATATTTCACACAATAACGATAAAAAACTACTCGGATTTAGCAATCTCAAAACTTTCTTCTATATGATGCATGTTAATACTTCAAAATTTGCAACCACAGTACCAAAATTAAATGACAATCTATGCTCATCGTGAGGATTTTAAATGCAAGAAATTCAGTGCATTAGTTCTTGAAATAAAACTATTTTGTATAGTTGAAAATTGTAACATTAAAGCGTCACCTGTTGCGCGATTTACACCAAAACATAAACAACAATGATATTTAAGTAAAATCGTAACACTTTGTGCGAATTCCATTATATAAATTAAAAACAACAAAGTTATAATGCACAAATTTCTTAAAACACAAAACCCCCAAAGAATTACATACGCCGTTTCAAGAATGTCTGGATTCCCTTCCTCAGTGTAAGGAAAAAAAGGATGAAATGGGTTTAAAAAAATCCCGCTCGGTTATAGCCCCGAGTTCTGGCTGGGCAAATTTTCGGGGTTCCTGGGAACAAAAAGTTCAGATAGTTTTTTAAATTTCTTTTCCAGACCTATTTTATAGTGATCAGCAGATGAGCATACTCTATCCCAAGACATTTTATCGAAAGATGAAAAATCATGATAAGAATCAGCAACAGAAAGATGTAACCTGCACAATTCCTTTTCCATGTTGGCTAAACGTGTGCGAGTATCCTAAATTAGTGATCTTAAAAGATATAAACGAGAATTAAATAAAACCATACGGATTGTTTTTTACCCAAATAAATAACTGGCAACAGAAATAACACCAGGAATAATTCTGCGACGCCAGCAATTGATTAAAAACCATAAATGATTAAGAAATTCGAAATGTTTGAGCCGAACTTTCTTAAAACGATTATTTAAAGACGTGATAAAACTAACGCAAGTAAATAAATTAATTAAAGCAACAAATCCTTGAGATAGTTCTTGTGATAGAGCTATTGAAAAAATCGGAAAAAAAAAATCAGAATATCAGAGACACCTGTTGGGAGACTGAAATCAAAATGTAATTAGAACTAAACCATATGACGGATTTACCGAATCTGAAGCTTGATGGAAATCCGTGGATTAATTCTTGAGATATGGATGAAATTCTTGATTCTAGAGGTATCACTAAAATGGTGAAAATTTCAGAATAGTAGCACCACCTGTAGAGCGATTTATACCAAAATATAAATAACATTAAATCACGTCAAGGAGTAACTTAATCTGCATTTTGAAGGAAATCCGTGCATTGGTCACTGAGATATAGCTGTTTCGTAAATCGTAAAAAAAAATGCAGCATAGCAGCGTCACCTGTTGAGTGATTTACACCAAAAAAGAATCAGAATCAATCTAAATTAGGTACTATCGGAATATGATTTTTTTAAAACAACGTGCATTAATTCCAGAGATACAGCAGATATATTTTTCAGTATATCACAAAAATCCTGAAAAATGCAGCATAGCAGTGACAACTGTTGAGATATTTACACAAAAATGTAAACAGCATCAATTCAAATGAAGGATTAATTGAATCTGAAGTTTCATATATATCCGTCCATTAGTTACTGAAATGTACCTGTTGCATAAATCATAGAAAATGCAGCATAGCAGCGCCACCTGTTGAGTGATTTTCATCAAAAACTTATCAGCATAAATTTATATTAGAAACTAACTGAATATATTTCTTTATCGAATTCCGTTTAATAGTTCTTAAGATAGAGCGCTTACAAAATTTATGTCACATATATACAGACAGACAGACTCACAGACAGACATTTTGTAAAAACACACTTTTTGGAATCTCTGACCGCCAAAACGTGTATAACCGTCAATAATTGGAATTCGAAACTTTTCACGAATCCAATACTTCCTTCTTGTAAAGACTGAAGAAAGTAAAAATAAATACAACAAATACGAATAAGATTAAGAAAATGAACCTCCGATAGATATCATTTAATTTATTTTTTGAGAATTATCTCTTCAACTATTGTGCTTCTCTAATGTAAATCGATACCGTAATGTTTTTTCAGATCAATTATTTTTAACGATTTGGTTTTCGTCTTTCACTTTATTACTAAGTAACGAAAGAGAAAAATTCCAAAACCTGTAAATATTTCATTTCAAGTGTAGAGAATGTAGAATAAAGAAAATATAATAAAGTATATTAATTTTGTGAGATCTTTAAAAAATATTGAATGATAGCTAATGATTTTATTGAAACTTGATTTGTAAAATGTTTCTAGACTAAAATAATTCTGCTTGTGACTATATATAAACATGTGTTATTTTAATATCATCTAACTGATAATTGTTATTATCATCTCATTATTATTACTCTCAATTTTACAGAGCACATGCTGAAAAAGGTAGTCTGGCGATCCTTTAAGCAGAGCTGCCAACTTCTACGCCTTTTTAAATGAGAAAAACGCTTTTCTAACCAGAAAATTTATTAAATAATATACGTTCTGTATTCAATTCATGATTTGCAGTACTGCATACTCTTTTAACTTGTTAAATAAAATTTCTGGTTCGAATGGGTTTGTTTGGCTGTAAAAAGGCGTAGAAGTTGGCAGCCATGTTTAAGCATTCTTCCAGGAATGAATCAAAAGAACTACCAACGGCAATAACACGTAATTTGCTTTTCGTATTTTAATGAGTGAAAAAATGCTATAGTTTTTGTAAAATAAAGGTATTATTTATGCATTTATAACATTAAACAATGAAATTTTTAGAATATTTTGAAAGTAGAAAATATACTTTTATTGAAAAATAAATAAAATGTTGTCTGTCGATAAATTCAAAATTTGGAGATTATTTGACAGTCAAACATTTTAAAATGTATTTGTTAAGGATACAACCTTTAATTGCTATTAGAAATCGAGCAAATCTTTTTTTTTTTTTTTTTTTTTTTTTTTTTTTTTTTTTTTTTTTTTAATCTTCACTGCTAACTTTTAACTTTCCTCTTAACTATAGATACCAGGGTATTTTTGTTTCGTTTGGAGCCTTTTATATTATCGCTAGAAACTTTTAAACAGATGAATTTTAATCATAATGTCCTGTACATAAATTTTACTATACAAACATTATAATGTGAATCTATACACCTTTTATTCATATTTCGATCGAGCGGTCTCAGAAACCGCTCACAATATTTATGACAATTTCTATCCCAGCAATTAAAAATTTAAGAAAATACGGAAAACCATTTTAATTTTGTATATTTCACACTATAACATAACAAAAATTATCAAAACCGATACAAATTAGATTCGGCTTGTAAGATATAGCATTCAATTTATTTTGGGAGTAATTTATCTCTCCAAATAGAATAGTGCTGCAATGTAAATCGATACGTAATGTTGTTTTCAGATCAATTATTGTAGATGATTTAGTTTTTCGTGTTTCATTACTTTTTTTAGGCAACGAGGAAAGAAATATTCTAATTCTGAATGTCGTTTCGACTGCAAATATTTCTTTTCATTGAAGAGAAAGTGAGTTGAAGTAGTAATATAAGTGAGTGATAGTATAATAACCGATATATTTTTTAATGATAATAAGTATAAATTTTCAAGCAATTCAACGCAAAAATGATTAAAGAGTGACATTTCGCATTATTTTCAAATATTTCTAACCAGTATCTTGAAAGTATAAATGCGATAATACGACTAATAAAAAAATGTGAACATTTATGCTATATTAAGAGGAATTTCACAAATACATGCGAAATATTTTAAAAATTAGCTTCAATTTATATTATTAATGCATTTGTTATATTTATTAATTTAGGAGATGCGACTAATTTCACCTATTTCATGTTATATTTTTAAAAAGCCCGTTATAAGTTTAAAAGCACGTATACGCATTAATTCGAAAAACGTATCGTCCATAAATTTTTGTAGCATATCAAAAAATCAAATAAACAGATTTTTTTTCATTTTGCATTCTTGAGCAATTTTTAACAATTATTTTGAGGAGGAGTTAAACCCACTGATGATCATTGTAGCAATTTTGCTAGTATCAGTGTACCCCATTTAGCAATTTTTTCTTAATTTAGATATTTCGTAGTCACACCAGAAATTCAAAACAGGGTATTAAAATGGTATTTTAGCTTTAAATAATGGCAAACATTTATTTATAAATTATCTGAAAATATTTGTTCAGATTTTCTGGTATGAATTCCGATTTTTTTTAATTAAGCAGTTTCTGGGAAGCATTCTACCTTGGGAATTAGAGGGTAAGCTAAACATTCCTTTAATGCGGGTGTTTTACATAAAATAAACATTTCTAAAGATCATCTAACGATTTTAGTGCCTACTGAATGCATTGGAAGAAGAAATATCGCGAAGAAGCTTTAAACATATACAGACTGAATCAATGTTATTCACATGATTACGAATAATTATAACTTCTTTGCAAACAATGCTATTGGGTCGTTCGGAAAGTCCTGTCCGTTTGGGAAAATCAATTCGTACCGAAAAAAAATTTGTTTATTAGATATTGTTTCCGATATCTAATGCTTAGTAGTTAATGGGCAGAATTTTCTGGTTCGATTTTTAAAAAAGGAAAAGAAATGGCGAAGTGCGAATTTGTTAAAAATAAGATACCTGACGAAACAATTCATTTGGAATTTTCAGATAAGTTATAACACATAATGAAGATTTTAAAGAGTATGAAGGATTAAATTTCGGAGGTAATGTTTTTAAGGGAGAGTGTTGTTAAGAATAGAGTTCGACCTCTGGTAATGGAATGGGAAACTAAAATATTATTATTATAAGATTATATTACAATATTTTGTAGTGCATACATAACACGTCTACTAAACGGTACTGTAGGCAGAGAAGATCGAGTTCGAGGTTCGTTCGGTTCGAGATTGGATCTTTTTATGAGATTTTGCAGCATACAAATTTCAAGTTAATTTCAGAATATTATTACTGGCCTTGTTCTACACTGGACGGCTGAGCTAGTGACACATAATCTTTAAAATTTTTAAATAATTTAAACATAACGATCAACAGGCTACACTGTGGAGTGGAATAGCAAGTTCACAAACAGAGAAGTTGGCTATTTTAAATAATCAAGGTTTAGAATCCAAAAATACTTTTTATTTATTGTGTTATTCATAGAGAGAGCTCATTGTCGAAAAACACTTAATGTTCTTTAGCTTTTATTGAATAACAACGTAAAGATTTATTTTGTATAGAGTATGTTAAAAAATATTCGTAAAGATTAATTAAGAATAAAATCAAATTTAAATACACCAATGCTTTTAAATCTATTGTTAACTCCTTCGCGACAATTGCCCTTTGCTTTATTTTTCATCTTTTACTGCCAATATTTAAAAAAAATGATAACAAATCTGTGACTGAAGTGTTAAAATATTCCCAGTAAGTAAAGTTAACATTACAATAATAATAATAATAATAACTTGTAGGGACAATGAAAGATTCTAAACAGCTTAAGGGCATGTATACCGATTGCTGGGTTTAATGTGAGGCGTTTCTAAAGAAAAGGAGTATGATGATAAGGTTCATTTTTTGATCCTCGATAATTTCAGATGCATTTTTATTGTTTTCTAAGCTGTTTTGACTGTTTTATTATCATTTATTATCGGTAATTAGTACCTCTTTCATTTTTTTCTGGAGAATTGTTTAAATGCATTATGTAACATCAGAAATGTAGATTTATTAGAAAATTTTAAGTGTGTTTTATTTTTTTCAACGTAAAATAATCATAACATTGTCATAGATTTTTTATGTATTTTTATCTTCTTTTATAAACTTTATTTACTTCTTATTATATACTAATCCTTCGGACTCTGGCGTCTCTTACACAAATTTTATTTGGCCAGCATCACTTTTTTAAAAGCAGTTTCCTTCAAGTACACAATTTCAAAGATGCTCTGATTAAATAAGGCAAATTTTTTCCTTTATTACTGATGACAAAAACGAATTTTGCAAGGAAAGATAATGTCCCCGCAGCGGAAACAACGGAGTGCCAAGAGTTAATTCTTTCCAGCACAATTAACTTCTGTTGCCAAGATGTTGATATAATTGGTTTACACCAGGATTTGTGAGAGAAATTTTATGCAAATAATTAAAGGCTTTTATTATAATTAAAGGCATGTATATTAATAGAGGCATTTTTTTTTTCAAATTTATGATGGCTATGTCGAAATTATAGATTAAAACTAAAAGGGACAGAAATTGACCCACAATGCCGGAAAAAGATTAACATTAGAAGCGTCAGACATTTTCCTCAAGTTTTATGAAAAAATGTGCCCTAAAAAGCTTTATAACTTATATATTTATCTTATTTCTGTGTGACATATACATTCAACTCTTTCCTAAAGAAATTACTATTTTAAATAAAAATATAACATTCCAGTAAAAGGATTCAATTCCCGTAATTTTGGGATTACATGCCGTTGATACAATCATAATGTTTTGCCGATAGTCTATATCGGACATTAATGTAATTTACGGCCGACATTTGTCTTCGATATTAAGTAGAGAGGAATCGCTAAATTTCGTCCAGACGATTTTGTGTGAAGACGAATAAATGACTACTGTTCATTTGCCGAAATTCTTATATTTTGCCGAAATTTAGACGATATCTCTTGCTGTAGGGTTAAGCTATCAGTTAAATTCACTGCTATGGTGATTTTTTGTCAACATATAAACACTACGATTATGCTGTTAGCCTTTCATATCGAAAAAATATATAATTAAGTATAATTGGAATGCATTAAAATTCACTAACTACACCAATGATCTTGATGTCATTTTAAAATAATTTTCAGTAAAAAGCATTTACAGAAAATGTAAATACAAATTCTAAGTTATTATGAAGTAGTAAAAAAAATGTAAGTTAAGGGGAAACTTGTTTATTCGACCAGGGTCAAAAATGAGCCTTCTATTCACCTTCTCTTATAAAAATAAAAATAGCCGTGGACTTCAGCCGCAGACTCAGGTAAATTGGAAACAGAAAAACTGTTCTAGACGTAAAGGTGAAGTTGTATGGTATCGTTACATTTATAAAATTACATAATTGACAGAATACTTTATTACTCACACCAGTTATTTTTTGGTGTAAATTTTGCCTTATTCAAATAAAGAATTTTCCTGATTCTATTAGGCAAAAATTTCTGTTTTTGAAAACCGGTGATAAAAGATTAAAAATCCTGTAACGGTTGCTCATCTTGAAGGTGTGAAGCTTACAATCATTTACCCCTTAACTGTTTTGCATGAACGTTGCTCAGGCACGAAAAGCTTACTTGTTTCTTTACTAAAAGCTTTTGGACACAACAAACTTTCAACTGTAAGATTTGTTATATTATTTGGCAGATAACTTTTGATTATTCAAGGCAAGCATTTTACTTTGGAAAAAGTGGTATTCAGTCACTAACTTCAGTTCATTGTTAAAAAAATCTGAAGGGGTTAAATGAAAAAATATCGAATATTAGCAATTAAATCATTGCTTTTTCAATATTATCAATGATAAATTTTTAATTGCATTAAAACACTTAGATTTCAGAGATAAATCACCTACTTTGCTTTATTATACGAGCTCTTTACCAAACTGGTGACTTAATTGGAGTCATACATTTATAACCTTGAAAAAAAAAATTATTTTTTCAAAATTTTTAAATAGTGTATGCAAAACTGAATTAAGCAAAAGAAAATGTGTTAAAATATTTAAAATAGAAGAAGATCAGTTTTAATTTGAGCACTTGTAAACTAATACAGTCTTTTATTGATTTTTAACTATGTATTCCTTTATAACAAACCTGAGTTTCTGATATATGCGTACAATGTAATAACATTTCAGGAAATAGTTTATTTTGAAGAAATATACATTCACGTACTGGAAAGTCGGGTAGCCGCGGACGGCGGGTAACCCCGAATATTTTAATTTCTAAAAAAATCAAGATGTTGCATAAATAAAGAGCTATTGAAAACGAACGCTCTCTAGAGTCGAAACAATTGTAGTTTAATTGCGACGTTGGCGCCAAGTAAATTAGTCGTTATTGAGTGTTTTGTTTTCGTCAATAATTCGAGAAAAAATGAGATAGTACGCATCATATGTGGAAAAGACATTTGAAGAAAACTGAATTCCATGTCAGGAATGCAAAGACTGGGCTCTTGAAGATTATGTTCATATAGATGCATTGGAGTTTTATTATAATTCAATGTTTTTAAGTTTAGAAAACAGTTGAAAGGTCACTGAGTAATATGTTCGGGGCTACCCTCCGTTCCTTGTGACGCCAAAAAATTAAGGCCAAACTACTAAGTATATTTCATTAAATAGTTTGATATTATTAACAATGGATAATTAAAATCATTAAAGAAGTTTGTAATTTTACTTTAAGTATAAAATAGAAACAGAAATTTTATTCATTTGTTTTTTATTTGCAATTAATCTAAGTGTCTGGGACTACCCGATTTCCCCCTATATGCAATGTTTATACGCAATTTTCTGTCTATTATTTGTGAATTATATGATGTAAACTTTATTTGTTGTGATTAGAATCTGTTTTGTTTTGTAATTATAATCTATTTCATTACGATTTATACATGATGTGAATCACAATATAAACATATAACATCTGGGCAATATTTTTACATAAAAGCTAATAAAATACGTGTCGGTTTTTATCTAATGTATTTAGTTTAATGAAAACCAAAAATTAAAACTAAGAGTTGGTTTTTGTCGTTATATGGTTGGTTGCAACAGTTGAATTCGGTCGTCTAATTGCAAAACCGGCCATCTTCTCAAAGTTGAAAAATGTGTTTTTTTTTAAATTTTTTAAAACTTTTTTTAAAGCTCTAGGTAGAAGTTTCTATCACTTGAAAAAAATAAACCATGCAAAACATGTGCAATCCCCATGTTATATGCGTTTGAAAATCACGGTGAGCTGCAAAACCGGCCCAATCCCACAGTCGGTGAGTTTCAAAACCGACTATCTTCTTATCCGCTGGGTAAAGTTTCTCTTCTTCCCCACATCTTCTCACTTGTCTGATAAATTAAAATTATCATGTTTTCTCTCCCTTATAATTGCTCTCTTTTAGAGTGTACAAAGTTTCTACAAATTTAGATTCGTGCTTTCTTCAACTACAGACCAGTTTATAGAAGATGTGTCTCCTAAGCAATCAAGAAAGAGATAGAGTGACCCTACAACGTGGAAAAATAACAAAGCCATAGTAAAAGTATCGGACACGTTTTTTATAACCAGGGAAAATTAATATATTATGATGTACTAGCCCAAAATAGTTTTGTGTTCCGTCCTCCCCCCCGCTCACTTCATAAAACTGTATATGATTTTTTTCGGATAAACTGAAGATTTTTTTAATATATTTAATAATATATTCTTCCACTTAATTTTTTAAATAAATTTTAGTATTTTGAGTATTGTAGATGGGGAATGAACGAGTTTTTGTTTTACTTGAAATATAAGATAATTTTGTATTAGTGCATTGGAAAGTCTAATTAATGCCTTAAATGTTACAAATTATTTTTTTATTTCACACTTTTTGCTAAAATTTAAAATTTTCATTATTTTTTTAATCTAAATGAATTTTAAGTTCTTAATTTTGCTCCCACACCCAAAGTATGAGCATACTCCATAGCCTATATTCGCCTTATGAATAATATGCCTCTGATGATAACATGACAGAAAAGTGATTGATAACATAATAGCATCATAGTGTGCATATTTTGATTAATTAAACATCATGATGCCCATTATGATATGTTATTAACATAATAATATGCCTATGATAGTTGAGCCCGTGATAGCGACGTGTTTATGAAAGTTTGTTACGACTCCAGTAATTTCCTAGCATTTTTATTCATCAATTTGGAACCATATGTGATGAATTATCATAATTTCTAGCATTATATTTTTGCAGATACTGCCTTACTGTTAATGAAACAAATCCAATCTTTGAGCTCTCTTCAAAAGCTTAACAATTCTCTTTTCTTCTCAATGCTTCTTTTCGTGAAATAAAGTTTAGTTGAATAAAAATCTTTTGTGCATGTTGCCCCTAAAATCCCAATGCCACATTATAAATTTAGTGAATCGAAAATTAATTTCTAGTTTGTTGCAAAACCGGGGAATGTTGCAAGGCATCCAAATCCAAAACAAAAATTTAGACAACCCCTTCCCTTCCTGTGTCCCGGCCAACTTATTTGGTGTTTTTAAATATACTGTCATAATGACTACAAAACTAAAGAATTTTTGTTCCTATTTAATTTACACTAAGTGTGATAAAAATAAGCTTTTCCCCAAAATTTATTTTTTTGAAGATGGCTGGTTTTGAATTGGACAACAAAATTATTTTTTTTCAGTACATTTAGATTATTCTGAGATCTTAAATATAGTTTTTGTAAATTCATATTAAAATTGAAAATGAAATACAGTAATCAGCCTGTAAAGATTTATGTCTTAAAAATTTGTTTAAAACGAAAAAATTAAAAAAAATACAGTGGCATGTGAAATGTAGCTTAAAAAATTTAAAAACTCAATACCATAAAATGATATTTTTCAATCTATGAAAATTATTTGCTTCTTTAGTATATAATACGTCATGAAAAGAAAATAAGGTACCCTGGGGTAATAACGCCACGTTAATGTTCTACCAATTTTCACGGCTCAGTTTTAGATTGTATTTTTCAAACAAATATATGATTTGATACAGCAACTCATTGACTATCTATATAAAAAAAAAAAAAAATTAATAGATATGTATTCATAAAAAGTAATGGCGTGATTTCTTGACCAATGCTATTTGGCGTTATTACCCACCTATATGGGTAATAACGCCATGCAAACAAAACTATGAAATAAGATGGAATAATTGCATGTAGATTGCCCAATTCTAAAAATACAAACTCTACAAACTTAGAAATTGACAAATTGCATTCTAAGCTATTGAAAATGTTCAATTTTTTGTGAAAGTGTAAGAAAAATAAAGGTGTGGTGTGTGTGTGTGTGGGGGGGGGAGAATGAGGCAAAAGAATATCAGACCGTGAGCTTCCTTTTGCTTAAAAAGGATAGCTTAAATAGAATTATTAAAAACATTGCACAGTTTTAACTGTGTTTATTTGAATCAGTATTTAGGATGTAGCTAGGCCACTGTAGGGAATCAACCGAGGTATTAATGCCAAGGATTGGCGTTATTACCCCGTTATAGTTATTGCGCTGTACATTTTAAATTACAAATTATCTCGAGAAGATATCCAAAATCTTCAACAACATTTTGAAAGTCCATGAAATGTACTACAAATTTATGTAATTAACAAAGCATTTCCGGATAAAAAAAAAATAGTCTTCACGTCACAAAACGTATGTCGCAAATTTTAGATCAAGCGTTAATTTTAGTTGCTTGTAAAAACAATAAGACCTAAAAATGAAACAAATAAACTTGAAGCTGTTTTTTGCAATTTGTATGACTCAAAACCTTTCTGTGCAGAGCACAGGGGTGTCATTTACCAGATTATTTCATAATTATGCATAATATTAGCACTTGGCGTTATTATCCCGCCTGGCGTTATTACACCAGACCACCTTATATAGTGCAAATATATGTTTTAAATATTAATTTTGTTTCTAATGGAAGCGTAATACTTTTAGAATAGTCTAGGTGATTTAGAAGGATTGTGATCTATTAATTCTTAGTGTTGAAAACTGCAATTATACAGTAGAAAGAAAGCTAAAGACTATAATTTTTGTAACTAAAAACACGTCATTATAGTAAAATAATATAAAAAATAAAATATTAGAATTATGAATAAAAACGGTTTTTTAACTAGAACTAAAAAAATACACTCAAAAATTAAGAGTTTAGTTAGAGATTTTAAACAAAATAAAAATGAAGAAAATTCGATAAAATATTAAATGTTTCAGAGAGGTCATACATTTTGTGGCTTCTTTAATTAATATGTAATGAATATCTTAAGTAAGAAAGTAGTCGTAAAAATGATCACTAATTTTTCTTCATTACTGCACAAACCTCCAGGCTTATTAGTAATTACTAATATATGATTTTTCCATCCAGCATATTTGCTACAGTCTAGTGCACTTCTAATTCATTAATGGGAAGTATGATTTTTGAGCTGTGTACTAAAGTCATTAATTAGTTCGAAAGCAAGATGTTCCAGGGAAATAGGAGTTCAGGAATGGGAGGGGGGATTTAATTTCAGATAAGCATCATTTACATGTGATTTGGGTGTGAAATATCAGTATTTTATTTTATAGAATTTTTTAATTGAATCATTTAAACTGTTAGAAATTAATATTTCAGTAGTTCACTAATACTGCACTAAATCAAGTGTAGTATGCAGGGCGGGTATAAAAAATAGTTTTTCAACATTGCTGTTAGGGTAAAACATGTTATTATTTTATTGTCTTATGAATGTTTTCTATTTAGAAAAGCACATAACCATCTTTCAGAAATTCACCTATGCTACATATTTTAAAAAGAAAAATCAATTTAATCACAGTCGCTGGAATATAACAAGAGAGTAGGTGAAAAGTTAATAATGAATTTCAATATTTAATAAAGCAAGAAAGAGAAACCATCTGTTAAGCATAAAATAGGAAACCCTTTCCAGCACATCTTTAACAAAACTTCGTTATTTACGAATTAAGTTTAATAATATAACTAAGTGAGCATTTTAGAAAACAGATAAAACACTTTAAAATCTCATTTGAGCATACACATTCCATAGGAATGTATGAATTCATTTCTTTTGAACAACCCTTATTAAGTATGTAGTTTGTTTTATATACTGTATAGTGGGAAAATTAATTTGGCAAGAAAACGCATAACAGATTGAAATTTCTCTTTCAGCATTCAAAACCAACAGATAAATAAGTACTTAAATAGGTTTGTTCAGTCCTGTAGTTTACCTATATTACCTTTTTTAAACGCCACTATTTAGCTATACTTTAATTTAAACTAAAAAATATAAAAAACTACTGAAATCGCATTTCAAGAAATTATCATTCGTAGACAGCCGTAAATCCAATTCTCTGCCTGGCCCTGTATATCCTCTTATCCATATACTGCGAACATTTTTTAGTAAACTAAATTCCGTTAATCGTAAAAATGCACAACACATTAAAAACTATCTTTAATAACCATACGCTCATACATAGTAACAGTTAAAAATTCTTTTCTATAGCCCAGTATATCAACTATAGCATTTAAAGACACAATACATGTATAAATATTGTGTATGTATAAATATTGTTAAATTTAAAAGAGCATATCATAGTTAAAATACTTTTCCTACTATCATCGCTATTATACAGTACTTCACCGCAAACAATTGCTCCCTATACCATTATGTTATGGAATTCTTTGGCACGGCCCTGTAAGTGAAAAGTAACTATTCTTTGCCCCGCATATTCTACAGAATGCAAAGTTTAGTGCACTTCGTAAATGACAATCAATTTTTAATGTTTGAAATACTATACTATCTTTAAAATCCATTTGGAACGATTTTTCCCATTGGCTGTAATGTAACGGAAAACATTTGAATGTCCTTACAGATAAACTAAGCATGGCAAAAACTTCATTTGAAATAGGGTTCGTGCTATGGAAGACGTAAATAACATCAAAAAATGTTAGTAAAATCGGAATTTCTTTGCGAGAGTTAGAACGCGGATAGATGGCCAGACGGCTAGACAAATCAAAGTCATAAACTAAAACAAAACTTTTTATCACGAGAAGCATTTTGTTCCCTCGTACGCAAATTTTTTAATTTCCTTAAATTTAATTTTATAATTTAACAAGAACTTTTGATCTATCCTTCATGTTAAATTGTATGTATTAGAATTGCATTTTCTCAATCTTTCTAACAGTTGAAAAATGTTTGTGAATTAAAGTTCTCTGTCTGACCTCTTAATGTTCTCTAATTTTCATAAATAAGCTCGAATTATCAAATATATTTTACATGTTATTGAAACTAATCATAAAAGTTTGGTATTCACTACATTTTGGACTAAGAAGAAAAATCTTTTACGTGCATTTTATGATATTATGATATTCGAAAAAATATATCGATATGCACAACAGGGGTGGATTGCGACGTAACTTTTCTTGAGTGTAGAATAAGTAACAATAACTTTCGTTTACAGAAACGCACAAAATAATTCCCCATTGTCAATGATTTCAGTGGAAAATCATTCATTTGCTTTTTAATGGTGTTATGATATTTGAAAAATAATAAATTAAAAAAGACTACCGAGGTGCCCTACAACATGTTTTCAATAGCTAAAGCAGTGTGTAGGAGAAAGTGCTCAAATATAAACCATTTTTTTACAGTAGGGTAAAGTGCCCAAACATGGTATAGTCCCATAATAAGGTACTAGCTTATATCTTCTTAAGGAGAAGTCGCACTCTAGTGAGAAAGTTCTTTAACAATAGTTTTGTCAAGTTTATTCAACGGGTTTGTAGAGCGTTCGCATTCATTCTAACGGTTTTAGTATTGATACTCCACCAATTGAATTTCTAATTGTTGAATATTTTTAAGGTTACATTTCCAAGAGCAACGTTTTTGAAAAAGATAAGTAATTTTGAAATGTTTGAACATATCTATGATTTTGGTTTACATATTTTAATGTTTGCTAAGTATTGTTTTGAGTTAAAATTCATTTTCTTTTTGTCAGTATCTAGTATTAGCAATACATGTGGAATTTCAAATAGGGCACTACGAAGGCAAATATATGGTGCCATATTTGGACCTCCATTTTTTTCGTGTATTATCTATTTATTTTGTTTTTACATTTTGTTACAAATTATATAAATAATTACTGATTGTGCTCAAAAAATATTGTAAATAGTTCCATAAAGCTCTATTCATAAGCTAATATTAGATTTAGTTGCATTAGAATATCTCAATTTGTTGATTTTCTGCAAGCAAGTAAACTCTGTTGGATTACAATGGAAGTGTGTGGAAATTTGGTGAAATATTAACTATTTACATTATTTTTGAGCACAAACAGTAACTATTTACATAATCTGTAACAAAATGTATAAATAAAATAAATAGGTAATACACGATAAAAAGGAGGTCCAAATATGACTCCATACTCATATTTGGGAATCCTTGGGAGTGGCATATTGGGAACTCCACATGTATTGCTAATACTAGATACTGACATAAAGAAAATGAATTTTAAGTAATCAGGGAAATGCCTGATCAGAATAAACCTACATCTAAAATCTGATACAAAATGGATTATTATATCAAGAGTCATCGCATTATGAACATACATACAATACTATAACGGTTATTTCGTTATATATTGTTTTTCATGCACCCCCGTTCCCTTTTCAATTCAAAGAGTCTTTTAAAATTGTGTTTCATTTCCTTTTTCATATCCCCCGCCATTATACTTTAACGTGCTAGTTTCAGCTTCCCAATATTATCGTGAGAAATATTC
The DNA here is from genome assembly GCA_964019185.1 of Maratus speculifer. Classification (NCBI taxonomy): domain Eukaryota; kingdom Metazoa; phylum Arthropoda; class Arachnida; order Araneae; family Salticidae; genus Maratus; species Maratus speculifer. Next base: position 227,831,773 of record OZ025299.1, read on the forward strand.
CGGCATTTAATGAACCGTTTGAAACAATTTCCAGCTGTCAGTTATTACAGATGTAATGTACTTTTTCTTTGCCTTTTTTGGTCATTCACACTGTAACACGATTAAATATAGCACTTAATGCTTCTTTCTTCTCATGAGAATATACTAAAGAATTGTAACATCTGTGTATCTAACTGTTAACCGCTCCTTGTTTGGGCCCCTTAGATAGACATAACGATATCAATTTTATGGATGTAAACATTCTTTTTTTCTGTTGCTAGGCACTTTTTCTCCACGTGTAGCTTAAAGTTGTGGTAACCGCAAGAATCTGGTAACACTTTTTGCCTGGTGCGCATTCAAATTGAATACCAATCATGCGGGCTGCGTTTTGGCAGCAATTATATATGTCTGCTCCATTGTGCGTGGGCAATTTTTTTGTATTTTGGCGACTTTATATTCTACACCAACACTGTGTGTTGTCTCTAAACGACTTCACTTGGCCTCCTGCTACGAACCAAAGTAGTTCAAAAATTTGTCTAGGAGGCGCTGTCTTTAATGCTTTTATGTACCTCTCCCTGCTTCATATGAATGCAATAAATATTTAACTGTGTAACACCAGTGGGGTTTTTTTGTATCGAACCTGGTAATGTCTCATTTATATTCTGTTTATGTGCTTTGTGCTATGCTCTGTTAAAAATCGTTACGCTAATTTCAACAGTCGTCTGCACACATACATATATACGTACCTGCAGAACTTGTGGGTACATTAGATATCAGGCTTCGATAGCATGTGAGCTAAAAATGTATATAACAAATACAGCTCTATCACAATTATTAATTGATTAATTCGCTGCAGAAAAAAATTATAAATTGTTCGCTGATATACAATGTTTAGAAATTCTCATATTCAAATATTAAAAAGACCATTTCAAATGTTAATTTGTTTGATCATACTCGTTGGAAACTCAAATGAATGTATGCAATTTGTTATCAAATGCATATTTTTTCAACAAACTAACATATGCTCACAATATAGTAAAATAAATCAATTTAGTTTTTTTTTTCAAAATAACTTTCAACCCAGAAAAAAATACACAAATAAGTAATAACGATTTCAGATTTTTGTGAAAATAGGATGCAAAAAGCATTTTTCTGTCATTTTTTGTCTCTTTTAATATTTCCATCTTATCTTACAGTTTTTTGTAAGACCTTTTACTGCCGCAGGAATTGATTGTTTTCTTTGATTTACGAGCAATTTTCCCCAGTTTTTGATATATGCGCAAGAAATTTATAAGAAAAGCTCTTTTCGTCTTTCAATGTTTGTCTTTTCAATGTAATATAAGTTATGATGTTTTAGTTAAAATGTAAATGAAACATGTAATATTCCTTAAAAATATTTTTTGTTCTATCTGAGTTAACCCCTTCAGGGGCAAACAATAATGTCTCTGTTATTTGAAATTCTCATAGGAATAATAGAAAAATTTTATTTTAAAATAAGGGAAAACATTTTGACAACACTTTGTTCCCAAAGTTAAATATATAAAAATTCTTTAAAAGTGTCTGGTGAAAGTATTGTTTGAAATTAGGTGGGATAAAATATATCGCGCAGATCCTCAAGGAGTTAAAATTTTTATGCATACAAAAATAAAACTCTGTTGCAATGGACTTTACACATAATTAAACACTAATGTTTGTACGATGTTGTTATAATATTTGTGTTTAAATGCTATTCAAATGTTTAAAACATTTTATAAAAAGAAAAAAAAATATGGATTTAATTACTTACACATTTATATATCATTCATTATTATGGATGCTTCTTTTATCCCCATTTGATGCTTGTAGATAGTTTTAATAATGTAAATAATTTTGTTATTTTTAACAGGTGTACAATGCCAATATTGTTTTCCAACAACTTCGTTGGCAGCAGAGATGATGCAACATTATTCTTATTCCCAACTTATCTCGGGCTACTGCTGACGTGGTTAATGTCCATTTGTATCACATAATGGTTACGTGAAATGTGTAATCATTTCCGGAATATTTTGCGCTTTAAAAAACAATTTCTTTCTTTTTTACTTTACTTCATGCTAGCTGTCCTGCCCGGCGTTGCCCGGGCCCATGATGTTATTAGTTTTCAAATGAGTTATTTGCTTTCTAAATGATTCATAAATTAATCTCAAATTTCTATGATTTTATATCTTTAAGTCCATTTTGTCAAAATGTATATTTTTAAACGGAAAAATCACGAAAATATATTAAATTGAAAGCACATGCTGTTTGGTATTTTATTTTCTATGTAATGTGATTTTTTGGTAACTATACGAACCGAAAGCGAACGAAACCGCGACGGAACACTTAGGTTTTTACTGAATTCGTAAAAATTTTCACACATTTTATTTTGTAAAAAAAGAAATCTATCCATACGAAAGTTCCAAAGTTTTTCAAAGTAATGTAAATTTGGTTTATTGAAAGGCTCTAAAAAGATTGTGCTAAAATACGGAGATCTAATTACTTTTAGCTTAGCAAAAATGTATTCTCCATGAGCCGGGATGTAATTCGTGTTTCTCGGTGTACTTGAACGGGTTAAATCGCATATGTTTTTAAAACAAATTGCAACATAAATTATGAGAATGTTTTAGTTTTAAGAAAATATTTTCGGTTTGTTAGGACTTATGTAGAATTGCGCCCTGCAAAGGCAAAACCGCAATGAAACGATCTGGTTTTTATTGATTTCCACAAATTTTTCGCACTTTTTATTTCGTAAAAATTATTTCTACTCATCCGAACGTTTCAAAACTTTTTAAGAAGGTGTAAAGTTGGTCTATTGAGATGCTTTTAAAAGATTGGGCTGAAATATGTACGCTTACATACTTTTAGCGTAGAAAAAATATTCTATACGTGAGTCGCAAAGTGCCTCCTTTTTCCGTTGTATTTGAAAGGTTTAAATCTTATATTTTAAAAACCAATTGCATCATAGATTATAAGCTTAAAGAATATGTTTTTTGTTTACCGGTACCTATAGGATTGGGTTTTGCTAAGTCAAAACCGCAATGAAAACGATCCTTTTTTTTATTGATTTCATCAAGTTTTTCGCACATTTTATTTTGTAAAAAATATTTCTATCCGTCCGAACGTGTCGAATTTTTTGTAGGGAGTATAAATTTGTCTCTTGAAAAGATTTTAAAAGATTGAGTTGAAATATGCACGTTAAGATAGTTTTAGCATGGAAAAAATATCCTCTCTGCGAGTTGCAAAATGACCTTCTTTTGCCAGTGTATTTGAAAGGGTTAAAATCCAAATATTTTAAAACCAGTTACACCATCGGTTAGAAGAAAGTTTCAACTTTAAGATCTTTGATTTTGTTTGTTTACATCTTAAAAAATATGTCCTGAAGAGCATTGACTAAAGGAGAAAAAGGGTTTTGGGAAAAACGACTCTTTTTGAATATTTCTTTTTAAAGGGTTAACTGCACCATTATTTCGAATTAATAATAGCTTTTGAGACCTAAAAGTACGATCTTTGGAAATATGTCTGCTAAGTTTGACTGAGTCGAGCAGTTTGGTTGATTTGGATTGAAAAATATGATCCAAAAACAGAAATAAACGCCGAAAATGTTTCTTCTTTCGTTTAGGTGCGTAAAAGAGTTTGTGCGCATGTGAAACGATTTCTTTCCACGAACATTAAAAAAATGGCTTTCTTTATGAAAGTGAGTTCCACTTAGTAATTAATATATCTGAAATTAATCAAAATATTAAAATTCTGAGCTTCAGGTGCATCAGGAGAAGTATTGGGCTACTCTCATAAAAATTTTGAGCCTCGTACGTCCCGTAGATTTTGCTAGCCATCGCAGACACACAGACAGACGTTTTGTTCTTTTATTAGTATAGATAATTTCAGCAATAATATGATATAAATCTCAGGACTTCCATTTTTAAGAGTTTCGAACAAAGTTGAAAAGTTTTTATGACTTCGGTTTGTCTGTTCGTCGGTCCGTCTGGCCGCTCTCTAACTTTTGTAAATATACACGGATTGCCCAGAAATTTGTGGAAATTATTGACATTTATCCTAGCATGGATCCTATTTTAAATGAAGTTTTTAAGATGTTTAGTTTATTTACAGGAGCAGTCAAAATTTTCCGTTACATTAAGACGAAAGGGAAAAAATCGTTTCAAATGAATTTTAAAGTTCTTAAAAACTTTCAAATAAAATAAAAATGGATATGCATTTATGAGTGCACTTAAATATGCATTCTGTACAATAGGCGGTGCAAAGAATAGTTATTATTTATTTATATGGTGACTCAAAAGAATTCCTTACTTAATGCTATAGGGGGAGCTGTTTACAGCTTATTTTAATTATATTAAACTATATCATGCACAATGAAATCGATATGTATCGCTGAGTCTTACTATAAGTTAGTTCTTGTATAATATGAAATGCATAGCATTTACAGGGACATACAAAAATTTTCAAATAGTATATTCTGTTAAAGTACTGCATAGAGGTTGGCTTTAAATTGTTTAAAAAATCAGAGGGGTGATAATAGGTATCAAGAGGATGAAAATTGACATAGAACATGGGGTCGCAAACCACTTTCAATGGAAGAAAATCGCAAAAACAGTTACGAAGAGTGTGACAGCGAGTTGATGAAAAGGATCACAACTTTCAGAATACTGAAGTACATTATAATTAAACTTTTAACAAACATGCTTAACTTTGTTGTAAATGTGATAACGTAAAAAAGTGGTTGAAGTATCCATGATGCACAGTATCAGTATTCACTTAGCGCTCCACATTTTGGACTGCAATTACCAGCTCATACGGTATCAACAGTTGCTTAAACATCCTGCTTTTCACGCATGTTTTGTGAAGTTATAACATTTCATACAAAACAAGGTACATGTCAGCAGATTTTCTTTGCAATGTTGTTATTTTTCTTAAAATTATTACTATAAAATCGAGTTCATTTTGACGAAACACCCTGTATTAATTATTAAATATGTGGTTTGTAACCTCATGTTTTATGGTAATTATTTCTCGTCTGGAGAGGTAGTATCACCCCTCTTATTTTGTAAAAGCAATTTTGAATTACCCTATATTGGCGATGATCAAAATAAATACATTTTAAGTTATGTTAAGTATTTTTAAGTTTCACTATATTTATGCATATTATATGCTGTGTATAAATGATATAGTTGATATACAGGGATACACAAAAGAATTCTCAAAGGGTACTCAGTATCAGCGTAAAGATTGTTTTTAAATGAGTTATGTATTTTTAGGCTGAACTACATCGGACTAACTAAGATTTATTTGTAGAATATAGATAAAATTATAAACAGGGCCACGCAAAGAATTGGATAGAGGGACGTCTATGGATGATAATTTCTGGAAAGGCGATTTTAGTAGTTTTAAGAGTATTTTAGTTTGAATTAAATTTCAATTTCAAACCACATATTAGTTAAATACAGGCGATAAAGAAATACTGTAATAAAGATAGAAGATAAGGAAATGTACTAGACTTCAGAGCTATCTGAAAAGTGGTGAAAATTTAGAAGAAATGCTTATATATATTTTAAAAGTCTCGGTTTCGTATGAAATGAGAATGATTTAATTTTACAATGTATTATAAATATATTTATGTTTAATATAACCGTAAAAAATTGTGCATCGAGTTATCCCCATTATCCTGCAAATCCTGTTCCACAGTTTTTTTTACTATGGTCTGGGTTTTTCTACAAAATTTGCCGTTATTTCCAAATAATGATACCTACACTGTAAAAAAAAATCTGTAAAGGTACTACACTTTACCTAGGAAACTGGGATTCCAAGAACTTTTCCTGTAACGTTAACAACAAAACTCAAGTTTTAGAATCGGTTACATGGATTTTTCCTGTTATCGTTACATGAAAAATTCTTGGAATCCCAGTTTCCTAGAAAATGTTTAGTACCTTTAGAGATTTTTTTTACAGTGTACGTAGTTTAATCTGTCATTAAAAAAAGGCGAATGACTAATCGAAAAAGATAGTACACTTCTGACCTAAAATAACCGCCTAGTTGTAACTCTATTCTGTCAGTAAAGGTAATTAGTTTGTTCAATATTTCACCTCAAAGGAAATTTTTAAACTAGTGACACGTTGACCGATGTATGACGAAGTGTATTTTCCCAGACAATTATATCGTATTTTTCATTTCTTATATAGTCTGTTGACAATTATAAACTTGACGGTGTTTTTTTGTTGCTACACAAAGTGTTAACTTTGAATTTACAAAGCATTAATTCTTAAGTATCAATATTTAAGTATTTTAACACGTTAAACGCGAAATTGAAACCACTAAATATGTCTTTGGGGTGGGGTGGGGTGATAGCAGAATTTTTTTTAAATACATGGTAATAAATTATCAATAGTCATGATTTATAGAAATAAATTTTATTACCTCTATTGAAAATATTCAATTCATGGCTCAATTAACCATATGATATAATGCCCAGGGGAATGCCCAACGTGTTCTTTCGCTCAGAGCCCATCCCCACCAAGGAAAGACTAATTACTGTGAGGCCGCTGCGAGATCCAGCTCGCACTTTATAACAACAGGAAAATATACTACATTTAAAGATTGGCGCTTTGTTCATCGTGCGAGACTGGGTCTTTTCAACAAATTAAATGCTTATAATAGGAGCCATGACCACACGACTTGTCGTAAATGTACTCTTCCTGAAACTCTGCCCCACGTACTCGATCACTGCATGGTACATAGTATCCTCTACAAGAAACGCCATAGTGCAGTGGTCGAGAGGATCAAAAGAGCTGCTGGGGGCAGATGGACAATCATAACTGAAGATAGAGCTGCTGGAGGCACTAATCTTCGCCCTGACCTTATTTTAAAGAAGAACAATGACTTGCTGATCCTCGATATCACCGTCCCCTTCGAAAACGGCTCTGATGCCTTTGATATTGCAAGAAGAACTAAAGAAGAAAAGTATGCTGAATTGGCTAAATCTCTTGCACAAGATGGGTCTAAGGTCAGAGTTGAAGCCATTGTCATCGGTGCACTGGGTTCCTGGGACCCTAATAATGACAGAGTGGTTCGGAGAATCTGTTCTGAGAGATACGCAAAGATTATGCGTAGAATTATTGTTAGTGAAACCATCAGTTATTCTCAGGACATTTTCTTCGAGCACACCAGATCCATGCCCCAGGACTCAGGTGGCCTCAGTTTTTAAGCCGTGCTGATTTTGTCACATCATTTTTATTGTATTTTTAATTGTGTTTTTATTGTAAATAGAGTTTTAATGTGTTGTTTTAACCCTCTGGATCCCAAACCGCCCGAGACCGCCCGAGATATTTTAATTCGTATATTTCAGTTCCCACCAGAAAATTAAAACAACAATATTTGCTTTAATCAATAACAGAACATTCCGTATTTAAATAAAACGAAATTAGCCGTTGAATTTTTCTGGTGTGAAATGAACTACATAATTTCTTGAACGTGTTCTAGCATGGGAATTAAAGGGATAAACAAACTTTGTATGACAAGGTTCGTTTATAAGAACCACAGAACTGACTTAGGCCACATGGACTCACACTACATATATAGTTTAATACTTAAATTCCAGACCAACACGTTGTAACATTTAACGTAGTAAATTTTCTAATGCCCAGGGGAATATTTCTGGCACATATTTTCTTCTGCATTGCATGCAATTTTTTGACAAAAAAAAAAAAAATTATTTTTTCGTGTATTTAATAGGTATGTTTATAACAGTTTTTAATATCCATTCGTACGAAAACTACAAAAAACTTACAATAAAGCCTCACTCATATTTATTATGCTCAACAAATGTATGCACTGTAAAAAAAAAAAAAAAAAAAAAAAAATCTGTAAAGGTACTACACTTTATCTAGGAAACTGGGATTCCAAGAACTTTTCCTGTAACGGTAACAACAAAAACTCAAGTTTTAGAATCGGTTACATGGATTTTTCCTGTTAGCGTTATATGAAAAGTTCTTGGAATCCCAGTTTCCTAGAAAATGTTTAGTACCTTTACAGATTTTTTTTTACAGTGTGCGAAACGATAACATAAAAATATTTAATTTCTAACATAAATAAACAATTTTATACTGAAAGTAAAGAGAAAATATAAAAATTGACATTCTTTGCTTACCTTACGGCTATATTTTATTACACATCAAATATTTGCATTCGAACAGACGTCATCAACGCAAGTGATTTTTTTTAGATGCAACATTGAATTTTAAACGTTTGTATTTTTCATTTTCTAAAATATGAATGTAATTTCCGTTTTCAGGCAATCTTCAAACAGCTTGCTTTTACTAGCATTTTTTTCATTGCCGTTGTTTTTGGATATATAGATATTAATGTGAAATATAAATAAAAAGTGTTTATATCGTTGAGAAATGAAAATATGTAAATACACAGTTAAAAAAATACAGATGTGTCTTAATATACGAAAATATATTATAACCGTTAACGAACATGTACATTGTACAATAAATTCTTTCGAGATACCCGTGATTACGAGAAGCTTCCGCATGATTTATAAACCTCAAAAACTAATATATATTACAGATTTAAAGAAGTATATATAAAATGAATTTTTTCTTGTTGCCAGTGATATTCTAAAAAGCTTCCGAATATCAGTGGCGAAGACGATGTCGGAATGAATCTGATACCTAACTGATGTTTCAGTAAAATCTCTTTTTCTTTTCTTAAATTACCCCCAATAAAATTTCAACCATACAAGTGATGACTTGGGACGACAAACCGCTGCAGGTTATTTTCTCCAATGAAATTAAGTGAAACTTAAATTGTCCTGATGGCTGGCAATATTATTGTGACAATTTGAAGAAAAGAAAAAGAGATCGTCTCAAAACGTCTGTTAGTTGACGGATTCCTTGCGACAAGGGGCTGCTTTTCGTTTAGTGACATGCAGTCACTTGTATATACTTCCGGAAATTTTAATTCGAAAGCATATACAAATTCTTTTTGACCATCTTTTATTTGTTGCAACACTTCTAGTAGTGGTCTTTCTCTTCTGCCACGCGAAAAAAGGATATTAAAATGTATTGATAAGATACCGAAGTACGAAAAATTAGCCTTGGAATGAGCAATAAACACTGTCACCGACATCTAGTATTTTAAATTCGAACTAAAATTAAGAATCAGAGAAAATAATTCTTGACGTTATACAAAAACATCTTAATTTTTTTTAAATATCTGTCACCGTTTGCAAGTTATTGAATTTTAAAATCCGTTAGTCATTTTCGGGGCACCCGGTATGATAGAACATGTTATTTTCCAGGAAGAGACACTTTTTAAACAATTATAGTTTCATCCATTCAAATGTTATTTATGCGCACGTTATACTGAATGCATCTTGTATATTCTCGTGTGTATTTTATAAGCTTAATTATGAAAATAAATTTTAAGGTTTCATCTCGAAAACACACTAAAATCTAAATATGTATTCGCGCTTAAAATATCACATGACAACAACAACTTGATTTATTGCTACATATTTCCGCGTACTTCAGAATTTCATTAATTTTGCAACATAAATATTAAATTTTAGTAAATTTTTAGTAAAACATCGCAGTATCGACAAAAGAATAGTTACCGTAGAAATTTTCGAAATTCAGCAAAGGAAAAAAAAAAGGTTTTTTATATCAACAGAAAAATAGCTTTGATGGATTTTTAAATTTTTAACCTATAAAAATCAACATTAAAACAATATTTAAAGGGTTGCGCCACTCAGTATATAATAAATCTAGATTAAAAAGTTCTTATCATAATTAAGATATCTTGAAAACACAACGCAATTGCCATTTTAGAAATAGCATACTAAATTAAAGATTAAGATATTTATTTTTTGAACATTTTCATTTAGAATGAAGTAAAACATGTCTCTAGAGTAAATTAATATTTCTATCTGTTACCTTTTAACAGAAAAATGACATTTTACTAATTTATCTAAGAAGTTTCTAATTTTGAAAAATCTCTGCGACTTTTAGATAAATTTATCATGGTTTTGTTTTTCATCACCTTTTAAGCTGATATTTAACAAGGAAAGAACGCTGAAGTAAATGTAATGTAACTCGGTTATTCTGTAATAAATTTCTCTCCAAATTAAATACTGTCAGAATAGAGAGAGGATTTTTTTCGGAAACAGACGAAACCTGTGTTATAATTAATTAGCAAGGAAATGTATTTACTGTGCAGCTAGTAAAATAGAAAATGAGATATATTATTTCTACTTTTGTATTCTTTAGCTATACTTTAATAGATATGAGTTTCACATAAAGAAAAAAAAACAGAACTGCTTTTTGTCAGTAACGACAACTAAAATTTTCAATATGGTACTTTTTCTTATCAGAAGTTAGGCATTTTCTTAGAAACATATAAAAGATCTCGCAACATTTATAAAAAATAAATTCAATGGAAATATGTAATAACGGAAAATTGGTGTTGCATAGCAAGATACCCTGGGGGTAATAACGCCACGTCAAGGTTCTACCAATTTTCACAGCTCAGTTTTAGATTGTATTTTTCAAAAAAAATATATGATTCGATGCAGCAACTCATTGACTATCTATATAAAAAAATAATTTAACATATATATATTCATAAAATGTAATGGCGTGATTTCTTGACCAATGCAATTTGGCGTTATCACCCACCTATATGGGTATTAACGCCATGCAAATAAAACTATAAAATAGGATGGAATAACTGCATGTGGATTGCCCAACTCTAAAAATACAAACTCTACAAACTTAGAAATTGACAAATTGCATTCTAAGCTATTGAAAATGTTCAATTTTTTTTTTAAAGTATAAGAAAAATAAGATGCGGTGTGTGTGTGTGTGGGGGGGGGGGGGGAGGATGAGTCAAAAGAATATCAGACCGTGAGTTTCTTTTTGCTTAAAAAGGACCGCTTAAATAGAATTATTAGAAACATTGCACAGTTTTAACTGTGTTTATTTGAAACAGTATTTAGGATGTAGCTCGGCCACTGTAGGGAATCAACCGGGGTATTTATGCCAAGGATTGGCGTTATTACCCCGTTATAGTTATTGCGCTGTACATTTTAAATTACAAATTATCTCGAGAAGACATCCAAAATCTTCAACAACATTTTGAAAGTCCATGAAATGCACTACAAATTTATGTAATTAACAAAGTATTTCCGGATAAAAACATAGGCTTCACATCACAAAACGTATTTTGCAAATTTTAGATCAAGCGTTAATTTTAGTTGCTTGTAAAAACAATAAGACCTAAAAATGAAACAAATTAACTTGAAGCTGTTTTTTGCAATTTATATGACTCAAAACCCTTCTGCGCAGAGCACATGGGTGTCATTTACCAGATTATTTCATAATTATGCATCATATTAGCACTTGGCGTTATTACCCCGCCTCGCATTATTACACCAGACCACCTTAGTACATAAAATGCAAATATTTAAATAATGAAATATGTAAAGTTTCATAAAAATAATGTGTTTGCGGAGCCGAACAAACCAGGCATGTGGTTTGTCACATTTCTTGTACAGTCATAAATAAAAGTACGTTAAAATCGACTTCTGTAATTGTAATAGTAGAAGATTATTCGAACCAAACAGTTTAAAATAAAGTTTACGTTAAATAATACACGTAAAATTTGCTTAAAGTCCAACTAAAAATCAAATCTAAGTCAAAATTTGTTTTTTCAAATAACAACATCAAATTTTGACAGCATGTTTTAAGTTTTTTATTTAAACTATACTTCATATTCAGTTTGATAATTTCATAATTATAAATATTCAAAATTTATAACTTCTAATGTTAAATTACATTTTTACAGTCTTATTAATATCTCCTGAAATAATAGTCCTAGAGATAGAATACTTTTGTGGGATTATAATGCTAAAAATACCAAACATAAATAGATTGAATATGTTATTAAAAAAATTGAATTATTAAATTACATGAATTATGAATTATTAAATTAATATTAGGAAAACATGTGAATTTCAACCGACATATTGTTTGATAAATTTATATTTATATGACATGCTAATTCTCAATTAAAATTTTTCCTTTCAAGTAGTTTTGTAATTGTGACTAAAAAACATCAAAACGACGGTTTAGGGGCCTTCAAAAATGTGCTGGAGTGCATATTTTAAAAAATATCTTTTACTCACTTTATTGAAACATTTAGGCTGGTAACAGTCGCAACATATTAAGGAAGTGAAATGATGATAGTGTCAAGGTTTGGTTTGGTTTGGTTTATTTTTGTCGTCCGATTATCTACGCTAGGGATATAGGACCGGGGGGGAGTGCCCTTCGTGGGGGTCTTTCTAAGGGAACCTAACCCGTATTTACGCAAGGTTCGAAGAAAACCACGAAAACTCCGAACGGTTAGGCCGACAGCCGCGATTGGGTTCGAACCCAGCACCTGCCGTCTACCAGTTGAGAGGTCCGTACCTCTCGGCCACTGGTGGGGCGATAGTGTCAAGGAATAATATATTAATAGAAGTTTGATAGACATTTTGTAGCATTTCATCAATCGAGTGCCGAACTTCAATTTGGGTACAACTCCTAAAATATGATTATTTTAAAGTAAATAATTTCTCTGAAACTAATTGTACGCATTTTGTGAAAATTTGTATTTTGCTTAATGGACGAGTGTAGAATTTTTTTATGAAGTGAAACTTGGATATTTTACTGAAAAAAAAAAACGAATTTGGAGGTACTTTTGATATATAGTTTGATATATTACACAGTTTAAAATCTTGTCCTTGTTTTAACCAAACTTTGGAGCTCAATAGCTGCCACTGAAAGATAAATAAAATCTTGAACCAATATTTGGAGCACCTGTTGAAGCCTAGTTCCGATAGTTAGAACGAGGTTGAAATAGAAAGCTCCAAATGCTGGTATGAGATTTCTCCATCTTATAGAGGCAGCTACTAAGCACCAAAGTTTGGTTAAAACTTGAGTAAAAATTTTCACAGTATACTTTTGTCCCTCTAAGTATATTTTGTTCATATAATTTAAAAAAAGATTTTATTTCTAATGATTTGCTACGAGTAGCGTTTTACTATCATAATCTGTTGCAGAGTTAATAAGGGATGTTTGTCCTTTTTTCACGACTGTAGTGTACACATCTAGTTTGTAACATTTACTGAGCCTATAATGTTGCGTTAATTTATTTTTTTATCATATATTAATTACTATTAAGTGATTTTTATAACTAATCTCAAATTTTATTTCAAATGACATCTTTGTTGTTGTAATTTTATTTAACAAATAATTACTGTCATAATATATCTAGTAATGTCTTTTGGATGAAAATTACTAGAACCAAAGTATGGGATAGTAGAAGAAAGTGCTCAGACTGGGAAACCCGATCTGTAGATCAGAAATGTTCTCATCGTCTCTTTATTAAGGCCTTATAAAAAATACAAAATTCAGCTGGAATTCACTGTAGAAAGCGACGGTGAGGGTGCAAAGACAAAAACGGTATTCAAACTTCCTAAATTTACATAATATATTTGCATTTTATACCGATGATGTATCTTCCACGTCACTCATGGCAAAGAAGATGACGATTGATAAATGCATATTGCTTTAAAAACAGGGCAATGTAAGACATATCCATTAGTAACATGAAGATATTTTTTTTTATTTTGCTAAGAAATGCTGCGTAAGGGAAAACATTATCTAGCATATCACTAGCAGGGAAGAAGTCTGTGCGGGTCCTTTTAAATTTGTGCAGTTATGTCACAAAAATTTCTCTAAGAAGGCAGTGGTTGAGGGTGTTAATATCAGGAGAGTGTGATGCACCACGAGGACCGTTTCATAGGAATACATGACTTTCTCTGACCAATCCCAGCAGTCTTGACATTGCTGCATCAGACACTTTTTGAGGAATTTTTTGACATAAGAGTGTAGTGCAGGAAGCGAGATGTGTATGGAGGTATAAATCTGTGTTCTTTGATATTAAATCCGCAGGTACTTTACCTAAGATACTCTTGTATGATGTCTTGTGTTCTAGGCGAAATTTATAGAAATGCTTTCTAAGTTAAATTTTATTTTTATAAATTTTTGGAACGGATATTCTAAAGGGGCAGATAGATTGCAGACTGGATTGAACACCACTGTAAATTGAGACTGCAATACCTGTGGATTGCTCATAAATCCCTATCAGAATTTAATGGATGTCAAAAAGGACAGCTTGATACATTGAATTGGGGTTATGAAATCTGCAAACCTACCAGATAGTCAGCACTTCTCCTTTCGTGACGCAGAGAGTTGCGTCAACGCCGGTTTCAGTGGGTGAGCTGTTGCTGAAGACCATTATGGGGTGGGAAGGGAAGTAGATGTTGCACTTTGAGTTAACTTGGAAGTGGGAGGTTTCGGCTTCTGGTGGAACTTATTGACTCGGAATCTTATGTTGAATTATTAATTCCTTTGGGACGAGCGATACGTATACGTGCCGCAAAAAGGCTTCAGGTTGTTCTAAACTGCTCTGCTCAACAAACAAAAAATGTTTTGACGCATTTACAAATTCATTTTTTTAAAGGAAATATAATAAATTGGAAGGTCTGACGATGGAAGCGCTTCTGAACCGAACTCAGTTTTCTATTTTATGATAATTAAGTTAGCTACCGAGTTATAAGATGTTTTGATCACGTGATCACGCGGCTTTCTACTTTTCGTTGACTGGTTTTTCTAATTTCGTTGGAAAATGCGATTCAAAATGTCAACTTTAAGGGCTTTTTCTGAAATATCAATCACATTTGCAAAAAAAAAGCAGAAAAATGAGTGCGATTAAATAGTTTCTGAATAGGAACACCTGTTAGTTTCATGCATTTCCGAATAAAAAAATATTAAAACTTATGTCACAAAGCTGCCCTGTTTGAATTCAGAACACCCTTAAAAATCCTTGTTTATCCCCACCAGTAAAAATTTACTGTAAAATTTGACTTATTTAATCGGAGCTTTTTCTCGAGATAAGAAATAAATTTGTGTTTTTAAAAAGCGGTGACAAAACATTGAAAATTTCGTAAAATGCTCCCTTAGCAAAGGGGTTAATTATAGGAAACTGGTTTGTATTTTTGTTATATTGAAATCCTCAGAAGCTAATGAATGTTATGAGCGGAATTTCTGTGAATGTTGCTAGTGTATCATTAAGACGCTCGACAAAATCATTGAGACGCTCGTTTTTACACCCTCGACAAATCTGAATTGGAGGGATAATAGTTTCATTTAAGCTGCATTTTTTAGGTGACCTACTAAAATTCTTGTTCCATGTGTTTTGATTTTCTCTGTTGTTGTGCAATATTTTTAACTATGTATTTGTAATGCCTTGTGATTTAACTCTTAATTTAGTTGACTTGTGGTAATAGTTAATGCGACACTTAATCAAGTTTATGTAATTGATATTCGCAAACAGGTTTTATTGTTCGTGTACCGTTAGGCTTAGAACTTATATGCAGGAGATGTGGTACAAACTGGTGCCTTAATTTCTGATAGTTGGTTTCCTTTTATGATAACGTGGTTTTTGAGCAGATGAAGTCAAAAAAAATTCTTTAGTGTAAAACTATATCTTGTTTCTAATTTTTAGTATAGGAATGCCGTACCAGTGTTATTTGTGTAAAAAATATTTATTTTAGAATTTATATGAAAAATACTTAAACATATGGATCACATCATCACATCATTAGTTCCACGGTCAAGATAAAAACAAATGAATTTATATAATGGAAAACTATATAGTATTAATTGCCACAAACTAAATGTATGTGACTACCTTGGGAGCACTTTTTTTTAAAAAATATAAAATTTTTATCAAACACATTTGTTTTTTTTTTAAACAGAGAATGAAACAATGAATTCATATAAATTTTTAATGGAATTTTAATTAACGTTTAAAATATTGGCAATATTTAGAAAAAGTTTAGTAAAAAATTGCGTTCATTCGAAACCTTCCATAATAAAATCTATTCAAAATATTTCACTTTTTTTTCAACAAAATAATAGCAACAAAATTTTTTTTCATGTGATAGATATCATACTCATCGTACTTCATGCTGGGACAATTCTGTTTTAGATCAAAGTTTCTTTCGTTTTTTTTTTTTTTTTTTTTTTTTTTAATAAATTTTTGAATAAATTCTGTCAATCTGTGGATTTTCGATCGACTACTCTACATTTTTAAACAGCATTGATAATTTCTAATCTCACTACTATGTCATACATTAATGGGTTCCTGCTTTTTGAATCATTCGAGATAAAAACCTCGCCGCTTTATGTCTCATAGTAACCTCCCTTCCGAGTTCAAAGTCTGTCACGGAAATATATTCCATCTCATTCTGCGGTTGTAGCCTTGTTATCATATGATATTGAGAAGTTCCAGGCTGTGGCATGATTCATAGTGGTTTAATTGGTACAACGTCTGTGCGCTATGCCGCTGACTCGGATTTCATTCTTAGCTTGGATGCTTTTTTCCTTCTGCTTGCTGTGCGACTTTTAAGCAACTAAAATTCTAAACATTATGAAATGTAAGGGGCTGGGGAGAAATTTTCTACAGAACAATTTCCATGAATTATGTTATTTATTTATAAACTATATTCAATTTGAATATGTAGATACCCTCTTTTTTAAAACATACAAGAAATATTATTATACAAGAAAATACAGGGTGTCCAGCAAATGACACCCTGATTTCAAAATTAAATTTCTCAAACACAAAGATCGATAGAATTATGCAGTAAACGGCTAGTTTATTAGGTGAGCTGTAAAAATCTTACACAGAAGTTTCGAACGGTGAATATTTTGAGAAGATAGTGTTCTGATTGCAAAGAATGCTTGGCTTGACATTTTGCTTGCTTTAGATTGCTTGCAGAAAACGAGTTTTTCAGCGTACAGTGCCATATTTTAACGATTTTTGGAACTAAATTTCTTGGAATTTTGAAATTTTAAGAATTGAATCCAAAAAATCATTAAAATATGGCACTGTAAAGCAAAAACCTCGTTCACTACGAGCAATCTAAAACAAGAAAAATGTCAAGTGTTCTTTGCAACCAGAACACTATCTTCTCAAAATATTCACCGTTCGAAACTTCTGTGTAAGATTTTTATAGCTCACCTAATAAACAAACCGTTTACCGCATAATTCTATCAATATTTGTTTTTGAGAAATTTAATTTTGAAATCAGGGTGTTATTTGCTGGACACACTGTACATACAGAGAACAGAACGAATTGCAATTATCATGACTAAAGAAGTAAGAATTATTTGAAATTTTTTCATAAATACAAACTAATGTCATTATTAGTAAAAAAGGACGATTTTTGAGGAAGAAATAAAAGCCTTCACAAACACAATTTCTTTACATTTCAAGATAACTATATTTTGATTACTTTGATCAGCATTCAAATATAAAAAATATCTAACGAAAAAACTTCAAATCGACTAGAGTAGGAAACAATTCATGAAACTATTTAAGTATGAATGATTAAAGACTGCTTTTGGTGGAAAGTGACAAAACATTTTTAAAAGTGATTTGTCTTTATTCAGGTTCAACAGCGAATTCATGTACGGCTAAAATTCTTATAGATAGAATGCGTAGTATGTCAGGCTTTAAAAAATTATGTGTCTAGTTTAAAGACGATAGTGAGAAAAACTAAAAGCATTTAATTTAGATTTTGTTTATGTGTCATTCTAAAAATGGTTTGATTAATTTAATGAATACAATACAAAACTTTATTTATTGAAAAAGAGTCAACTTCACTAAGTTAGAAATGTTTTCATGAAATTCCAAAAGCAATAGTTTTCATTCAGTGATTAATGAGGCTTAAGGTTCAGGATGACGCATACGCAAGACATGGGTATCTAAGCTAGGATTCAGTTCATTTAGATTTTGGATGTGTTATTTATTGCCCGAAGATATCATGAACAAACACTGCCTAATATCATTAATTAAAGAATGAAATTTAAACAGACTTTTTCTTTAAAATAATATGTTTGCTATTGAGAAAATTGATCTATTTTTTAAAAAGTAATCTGGTTTTATTTTTCTTAAATAGAAATTTTAAATCGGATAAAATGTCCGTTGATTAAATTTCTAATGTATTTGATAGGGTTTACGATAGGTGAATTTTTTAGAGATAATCTACTTATATACATAAGATGCAAATGGAAATTTCGAGGTTTCCGCTTATTCCTCCAGTTCTAATGGCGGAATTTTTAGGAAACTTATATCGTTAGATAGATATTATTTCAAGGAAGATTTTCGTGCATAGTACATCGTTCTGTGTATACTTGTTATGAAGTTATGAAGTTTTTTTTTTTTTGGACAAAAGATTTATCATTCGGCACATATTTTTCATTTGGCGAGGCATATTAAGCTGTCTTTGTTCAAGAATTGAAATTTTTATATTAATTAGAAATGAAAAAATACAAACACCTTTAAGAAATAAAATGCTATTACTGATTTTATTTAAAATAAAAATCAGAAAAAAATCAATTAGAAATAATATAAAACAAAACTATTTAATTTAAATAAAAAGGGCAATCTTTATGGGGCTTAAAAGAAATATTCGTTGCCAAAGTCAATCCATTGAATTAATATCTGTCAGTTTATTACTTTTTGCTATTATATTTATATCCAAAATAACAACTGAAATTAATATTAAATAAAATATAAATGACGCCATTTTTTAAACATAATTTTTTAAGTATGTCAGGGTTGATTACAAGAGCTGCTGGATGCATTTTTAAATATTCCTTATATAATTGAGTAGATTTGCGGCGTGTTCATAATATAATGATGAATTTAATTTTTTCTTTTAAACAAATTGAGTTTTTTCTTATTTTTCGGTCGTAAAGATTTGTTATTTCAAAACATTTATCAGCTGCGCAACTATATATTTTTCTGTTGTTGATTAAATAATAGAAAAAGGCTATATACTAATTGAAAAAAATATGTACAGAGCGAAAAAACTGTTAGTAATTTTATTTCAATAACTATACAATAAAAAAAAGAAAATTTAAGGTTATTCATATGGAGATTTATGGGAGCAGATGTCATATACGTATCAAATTGTCACCAAAGTAGCGTTATTTTGCCTCGAATGGTAAACTAGATATTGTTATTAATTTTTTATAATTTTTTTATCTACTTTTATTTTCTTTTTTAATAGAATACAAATACAACGTTTAAAATATTAAAATGTGTGTTTATAAAAAATATATATATATATATATATATATATATATATATATATATATATATGTTTTTCGACACCTTGAAAAACTTGAGAAAATATTAAATCGGCATTAAGCCCCCATCTTGGATTCCTTCGCCAATTCCGCCAACCAAAATAAGATACGGAACTCTTCTATTATTCTTTTGTATTTTTAATGAAAGTTTGAAAGACGTGTATTTTAAATGTATGTAATATAACAATTTTACATGTATGTATTCTAAATGAAATGAGAGAAGGATTTATATTTTTATGAACTGAATATAATAGGAATGACAAACATGGAAACAATATTTGGTAATTTATTACATACGTCTAACTAACAAAAAATATTTTTTTCGTAGCAAGTTTTGTAGCATACTATATGAAGAATAATGAAAAAATATATTGGTAGCCAAAAATGACAGCTACAAGGTCTGTTTATGATGTCAGAAATATTTCTGGCATTAAATATTAAACAAACAAAAACACCATAGTAATAAGACATATTTACACCTGGAAACATCTAGCTGGCTTTACGTCTAGCTGTAACAACTGAATAAAAAATCAACAAAATTCCAAACAGGGTTCGCACAGTTCTACCACTAAATTTTAAGAATATTTTCAAAGTGTTTCACTGCAGAAAAATATCGTAAAATCTGTGATTGAAGGTGGGGATAACGAATGCTGTAGTTTAAAAATTAAATGTAAATTTTCTTATTTTTAATAATGGTGTCAGAGTCCTTGGAAATTCCAAGGAGTGTGCGAACCTTGCTAAAGTACAGTTTAGTTTGTATCATAGGTATTTATTAAGGACGCAAAATTAAATAATATATTCAAACGACGATTGGCGTGGTTTAACACATAACGAACTTTAAAACGAAGGGTTAAATATAACTGACACCTTCCATAATCGAGCTCACCGAAAATTGGCGTAATTTGAAACAGTTTTTTTTATACATTTTGATACTTTTCCGTTTCACCAACACCGTGCCAAATTGTATATGAAGGATACATTCCGAAAAATATTTTATCCAACTTGAACAGCTCGAAAATTTTCAGAAGAAAGAAATTTCAGACTTAATTTTAAAATTAAAAACATGAAAACTTTTTGAGGCGATTTTTGAAGAGATGTATAAGAGGCCGTGTGATTTCATTTTTCTCTCAATTAATTAGGATTTTTTTTTAATAAATATTACTTTTCCAGTATGAGACCTCCGTTCGTAAATATCGGTTTAAAACGCCAACTTTGACAGCATTGTTTACAACATTTTCTGCATTTATCAAAAATTGACAAACATAAATTACTATTTCTTTCTTATTCTACTATTAAATTTAATATTTCTTGCATCAAAAATGTTTTTATTGACCTACAACTTAAATTTCCCCCTGATTCAAAAATGAAAATAATGGTAACTATAATGCAGACAATTACAATTTTATGCCTAAGTTTAGATGAAGAAATTGAAAAAAAAATAATTTATTGTAAATATTTGTTTGTTCTTTTATTTTCTGTATATTCTTAGATTAATAAAATAGTTTTCGAAACTATGTATTTTTGAATGCTATATTTAAAAAATGATTACTTTCGCACAAATGATGATAAATATTTTGAAATGTTTCGTTTGGCGCCAACTTTTATGCTTGGCGACAATGGAGTGATATAATATAAACGTACAGAACTTTTTAAATTGGTGCATGTATAATGTCATTTATAGCAGCGGCACGGATAATACACAATCAAGCGACTCGTATATAGCTTAAAACGGCACAGATGTCATATATGCAATATATTGGTACGATTTTCTTCTGACGTCAATGTGAAATATCCATCAGGGTACTTAATTGGTGCCAAAGTGTCATTATTTTGCTTGATATGGTAACGCGTATAAAAATAAATAATATAATTTAAAATAGGAATTTCGCTCTTAATAATGAACATAGCTTTCAAAAGTTTGAACAAGATCTTTAAAAAATTTAACCGCTTTTGAATGAAACCGATTATTTTTAGATTTCAAGATATTGGATTCATTTTTATTTTTTAAGGGGTGCCTCGCTTTAATGTAAATTAAACAAACAATAAGCCTAAGAATTAAACTGTCATGAGCTTAGCTGATTAAAATTGTATTTGATTTAGATATAATATTAAAAAAAGAAAAGTTTTTCAAATAAATTTTTCTTATGTGTCATTACAAAAATCTTTTGATTACGTTGATGAATTCCTAAGTACAAAACTTAATTTATTGGAAAAGATTTCATTCCACTATGTTTGAGAACTATTCATGAAATTCCACAAGCAATAGCTTTCTTCCAGTGATTAATGACGGCTTTTGCTTCAAGAGATCATATAAGTAAGGCAAAATTATTTGAGCATGCATGGTAGTTTACTTGAACTATTATATTTATTCTTCCTCGCAGATTTCTAAGTTTTGTCATAAGAACAATCTTCTTTATAAAAACATACTTTTAAGTAATTTTTTTCACTTAAATTCATATTAGATTTTGAATGATTATCAATTTTATTTTTAGAATCTGGCATACTAGAATTTTTAATCTTTTGTAAATTGTTTACAGTATATTTAAGCAAGAAATTTACATAATAATTAAAAGACTTACGACTAGATTTCTAAAGATCCTGTCCGTTTAATCTGAATCCCTGTCTTAGTCAAATTTTGCATTTTTGCTGTTTTCTTTTTAGTGAACTTTAGCTCCATATGACGCTATCAAAAATAGCTTTGGCTACTAAAACTTCATTATACATAAAAATATTTTTTTTTAATTCCTCGAGTTTTCTTTAACTACATTTACTTAATTTATTAGTGTTCACTTTATGATATCATGCAAATGAATCACTTTTGAGCTTTAATACATTATGAAACGTAGATTATTTGCTGTGCATTGCTAGAAAAAATATGTATGAATAAATATATGTTAAACATTGTAAATTCCACTATACGGTAACGTTTTCAAACTAATTCTGAAATGATATATTAATGTTTATTTAATTATAAACATGACTATTACATTAGGCAACAGAAATGCACGCATATAATAATATAATAAAAAATATAGTTTATTCCGTAATAGTAAACATGATAGATTTATATATATATATATATATATGTGTGTGTGTGTGTGTGTGAGAGAGAGAGAGAGAGAGAGAAAGAGAAAATGGATATATGGATAGCTAGATAGATAATCAGAAAGAAACAGATATGGCAAAATACCTTTTTATGACGATTATCTGTTAGAATGTTGTTAATATAACATACTTGTAATTGCAAAATACATAAAAAGCAAGCACAGCTTTTATGTATTACTTATAGAATTTATTTTAAGAAGGTTTGCATGCATATTAAAATACAAAGTTTGATATTTTTCGATTCCTGGGTCCTGTACATTACATGTGGAAGTATATTCACAAGTGTGCAGGAAAAAAATGGCAATCAAACTATTGATTGCCAAGCAAAGCATGCTGTTATGCTATGATACTTTAATCTTTGACAAATGTCATTGAATTTCGGAACTAAAAAACAGTTTATGGTTCCTTTTTTAGATACAAAATATATCATTTTAAGAATGTATTCTCACCAAAACTATCTATATTTTTAATTTGGTTATATTACATAGCAGTTTTGAAAAAAATATAACTACAGAAAATTACTGTATAGTGTTTCATTTCAAAACTACGTTAATTTTCATGTGCAGAGACTGTAAAAAATACAATTAAATAGATGACTGTGGTAGAAGTGCAGCATCTGCATAGGTGAAAAACAAAATGTTTAAACAATATTAAACAAGGGAAAAAAATTTAATGCTATTTTTTCAAAGATGAAGTAATTTTATAAAATTAATCTTTGGTGTTACCATCGCGTTCTCAGACACATCACTGGAAAATATTAAAGGCAAAAGTGACTTTATGTAGTTTAGTATGCACTTTGAAACAGCCTGTCTGTTAAAGTAAAAATAGACAGGCTGTTTCAAACGGTATACCATATTAGCTAAAATAATTTGTTTTAAGATGGTCCTTTGACTAAAATTTTATTTCTTTTTATTATAAAATATTTTATCATTTATATATTCCTCTTCAAATGTAAATTAATTTAAAGAAAGAATTAAATTTTTTTTCAAGCTTTAAAATATCAAAAATTTGAATTGTTAGCTCTTTTAATATAGTTTCCGAGAGAATAAATCTCTTTATATGTATTTTTCATTTTTTACCGCAAAAAAGAATACGTATTAATTTGTATTCGATATTTACAAAAGTCTCTGTTAAAATATATATATGCATATATATTAAAAGTAAAAAATGAATTTTATGAGTACTTTTTACTAAATAATTATATTTTCAACATTTTCTCTCAAAATAACTGTCCTTCAATACCTCAAGCTATCAAAATATCCTCGAAGATGCATATAATAAGCATATATAACTAAAATGTTTTTTACATATAGTTATTACTTTATCATTCCTAGCAATTAGATATATTTCTAATACTGCACACTGTAAAAAAAGGGTTTTTTTTGTACGAAAATATATTGTAGCCAACATTAATGTACACGATAACATCTTTTGAGGTAATAAACATTCCAGAAATCTTTCTTTCTATTTGAGAAGGCAAGTTTTTAAATTCGCCTTATCTAAAATTAAAAAAAAAAATAGAGTTTCTGTATCTATCTATTCTATTGGTGAACATGCAATGGAAAAACACTACATACTGCAAAAGGATTAGTTTTATCATGTATTTTTCACACTGTTAACCCCTTGAAGGGCACCGGTATATAATACATACCACTTAATTTTAATTCCCAAATGCCACATTGGCACCAGAATTTAGATATTAAGTTTTACTTTAAAAAATTATACTCGACTATACTCGACTATAAAAAATTATACTTATGCTTTTACTTACTTTCATTTGATCTGTTTATAAATACCGGTGTCATTCAATCATTTTGAAATTTTAGCAACATAAGTACATTGCCCCTCAAGGGGTTAATTCCAGGTTTCAATTGAAAACCAATGGACGCAGTCAGACGTTTTTCGAGGTATTTCACAATTTAATTTTCTTAAAAAAGTGAGTCTTGAAATTGACATCCTCACTTGAAAACCTCTTTATTTTTAGAAAAATATATATTTTCGAGATTTAAAAATGCATTTATAATTTTTATGGTTACTTTAATTTTTTATGGTTACGAAACCTTGTTCGCCTCGGTTCTCTGTCTGTCTGTCCGTCACAGAGTTAGTACACAAAAACTGTATAAATCAGAGATTTCAAATTTTGTATATATACAGTTGAATACCGTGTGTCACATGACAAATCATAAAATTTCGGAAAAACCATTTATTTTAAATAATTTATTTTTTAAATGTCATCCGTTCATTTTTGCGATTAAAATTTTTGAAGCAAACCTTAATTTCAATGTTTTTCCTGTAGACATCACAGCTTGGAGGTAAAGTTTCTCGCTAGTAAGCAGGAGGTTCGTAGTTCGTATCGTGATTCTGGAAGTTGAAAATATCCATTTCTTATGGATTTAATTAAAAGAAATTTCGTATTTTTAGGTAGATTTCATAAGAAATACTACCTATTGCAATCGCACCAGTTTATCTATCTATCTATCTATCTCACTTTTTTATGGACACGATAACTTCTATAATTCTTCACCAATCTCCACCAAACTTGTACATAAAATCAAAGGGGATAAAATCTTGGCTAAGTTCGTTAATGGGCAAAATCGGACCAAGGGGGTCGGAATAGGGGGCGTTTTTGTGAAAACCTAAAAAACGCCATAACTTCTTAATTAAAGTAGATATCGAATCGGTTTAAAGTTTATATTACTTCTTAAAAATGGGCCAAAAGTATATGCATGACAGAATTTTGATAAATTTAGAAGTGGGCTCAAGGGGCGAAAAAAACAGGGGTTTTGAGAGAAAAAAAATCATAACTTCGTCAATTTTCAAGATATCAAGTCCAACTAAATTTTTTGTAAATGTTCTTAAAATTATCTAAAACTTTTGTATTTACAAGTTTTTGAGAGAACCAACTTTTACCGATGAAAAAAATTAAAAACGAAAAGAAAAAGAGCGGTGAAAAAAGAAAAAATCCATAACTCCGTCAATTTTTAAGATATCAAATCTGATTAAACTTATTTTACATCTTCTCAAAAATATCTACAACTTTTATATTGACAAGTTTTTCATAGGACCAATTCGTATAGCAAAAAGAAATTAAACGAAAATAGGAGTTGGAGAAAAAACCTCAAATCCAAACTACTTATATTCTGACTCATTTTTAAATTTATTTTTGATTTTAAACGCATCCAAATGGTAGATCGTCTTATGTAGAAACTCTATAAAGTGACGCATTGGTCAATTTTCTGATAAAGACAGAATATATTTTAAAAAAGGCTACCAAAAAGGGTATTTTGAACAGAATTTCCGAAAGTCATCCGGACTGAAAATTTAAGGAAGTGTTCAAATAAGAAATTGCGTTTTTTTCTGACTCATTTTTAAATCCATTTTTGTTCTCAAACGCATCCAATTTACAGATCCTCTTATTTAGGAACTATATAATGTGATGCATTGATCGGTTTTTTGATAAAGACAGAATATATTTTAAAAAAGGCTACCAAAAAGGGTATTTTGAACAGAATTTCCCGAAGTCTTTGTGATTTGAAAATTTAAGGAAGTTTTCACATAGCAAATTGCGTTTTTTATGACTCGTTTTAAAATCCATTTTCGCTCTCAAACGCATCCAATTTACAGATCTTCTTATTTAGGAACTATATACTGTGACGCATTGGCCAGTGTTTTGATAAAGATAGAATATATTTTTTAAAATGCTGTCAAAGTGACTATTTCGCACAAAATTTTCCGAGCAATCATGAATAAAGAATTAAGTATGTATTCAAACAACAAATAGGTTATTTTATGACTCATTTTTAAATTCAATTTTTTTTCTCAAATGCATTCAACTGACAGTTTTTTGTTATTTAGGAGCTGTATAATGTACTGTATTGGTCGATTTTTTTAATAAATTCAGAATCTATTTCAAAATATGTTGTCAAAACGGGCATTTGAGCTGAATTTTTCTTAAGATGATTCTGATAAAACGAGTTTTTGCAGAAAAATGAAATTAAAAATTTTTCATAAACGGCCAATTGAAGTTATTAAACTAGGTTTATCTCTAATCATATATATATATATATATATATATATATATATATATATATATATATATTTGTTGTTGAATTGAGCACTCTTCGAAATCTACCTCCGCCTATAGGCCCAGCCGACAGGGATTTTTTTGCAAATTTATGTGTTTATTATGCTGTGATAAATAAGCAGTGAGATTCATAATATTTTTTGGAATTCAATTTTCTTTCTACTTTAAAAATTATTGCGATCTATTAATGATTCAATATTTTAAATTTCTTATTTTTTTAATTTTTAGAAATTTAAATTTTTATACATGTTTCCGCTAATATTTTTTGATTTCGGATTTTCAAGAAATTTGGAAATTTGGAAATTTGGATTTTATTTAAATAATTGGATTTAAGCATTTTAAATTTGATTTAAATAAATGACTTTCTTTTCTAATTATTTTAAAATTAAATTTATTGATACTATTTTCTATGCAAGAATTTAATAATTATAAATTAACAATTTGGATTTATTAATTAAAGGATAAATTGTTTCGAAAGAAAAATTAAATGAAACTTTCTGTGCGATTTGCGATCGCAGTTACCCACTTTTTTTTTGTGAGAATGATTTTTGGAAACTTTTTAGAGTAGTTTTTAAAGTACAGAGTGCCCATAAAGTCAAGTTTCATTTTTGATAAGTCACAGGAAATCAACAAATTGAGATGGAAATGTGAAATCCTCATCCAATAAAATTTCCAACTTTTATACTTATTCATTGCAATTAGATGCGGTCTCCATTTGAAACAGAAAATAACAGACATTATTCACTCTTAGATTAATTTTAAACACGATTAATCAATCGGTAAATTAATTATAACAGGTGTAAAATTTCCATTTTGCAATGAAATTTTTGAAAAATGGAAAAGTAATTTTGGTAAAAACTCCTCCATATAAAACAATTTTTAAGCATATCGAAGTAAAATACAATGTAGAAATTTAAGATTGAGCCAGGTTATGATTTAAATTTTTTTTCTAGGTCGGGCCGAACTTTTTTCCTGTGGGTCAGTTCAGATCTGGACCTCAATATTCCGACTCATGCCAACCTCTAGTGCAGACCACGAGCATATTTTAAAACAGCCTTAATGTAAAATTGACACGTTGCTATTTTATGTGCAAAGGAGAAGCACTATCTTAAATCGTTTTTTATTAAAGTTCAATTTGTCGATGATCCCTTTCTTTCATTGAAACTGTGTCAAGAACTCGCCCATTAGAGGCAGAGTTAAGTGGTTTATGTCACGAATTTTGGATTTTAATAATCTCTACGAAATTTGTAGATATCGTGATGACTTTTTTCTGTTTAATTCAGGAAAAGGAAAAATTTCCTAATTGAAAATTTTATCTTACGGGGTCATATAAAAAACAACTTTTGTATTTTCTCAAATCGCCCCCCTATGGAAATGTAGGTTAACTCATAAAATTCTGCACCTTTTTTTTATGAAACTTTACAATTGGAAATATGTGCTTAGGGGTAATATTTAAGGAGATTGCCTATTGTTTCAATATTTAATCACCCTGCATATATAACACAAATTAAGATTTGCTACAGCTACTAGATTTTGGTTTTAGTATTTTAATTCTATATCGCAAAATGGTATTAAAGAATACTTAGTAATGCATTTTGTTCACAGCTACGAATAAAAATTTAATTAATGAATTGACATATTTTCTTTATTTGAAAATATTTACAATTATTTTATAAAAGTACTATTTCGAAAAGTATTTTGCAAGTAAAAATTTGTACTTAGAACAGACAAAATGTATAATTAATATTTTAAAAACTGTTGCTTCCACAAACATTGTTATGTAAACATTTAATAAGTTATAATTTTAAATTTAATTCCCTTAACATTAGTACATCAAATATTTCTGGTAAATTTTTATTTATGCGTTATGTAACTGATTTTCCTTTAAATAATATCCAGATATATTAACATGTGGATTGTTAAATAGTATTTACCTGAAAAAAATAATTAAAAATGTTTGCATTTAATTAAATATCTCTCTTAATATACTTTCGATGTAAAGAATGCATTATTTAACTTTATAAAATTATGTCTTTCGTTACATAATTAATTCGTTTCCTTTTGTGTGTATTCTCTTATTTTTAATAGCCTAATAGGAATAAATCTAATGTTTCATATAATTTATATTAGGCCTACTTTTGTATAAACAAGAAATGAAAAATGCAGTATATATAGTTTATTTATTATTATTCAACATTTGTCAAAAATAATTTAATAACTATTCTTCTCCGTTTTATTAAATATAGTTCCACATGACTTATTTCCTTTTATTTTATCAATTATTGAAAAAAACTTAAATAATAATTCGAAAATACATTATATAGATTTAATTTAAGTAATATTATATATATATTGTATAGATTTAAATACTCATGTATATAAATGCATTTCCGGGAATAGAATTTATAAGTAGTTTTATACTAACTTGTTTTTAAATAATTTAATTTTCAGTTAGCCATAATTGAAATTTAATTCATTCTTATTACAGTTTAACTACTTTCTGTATTAAACTTTTAGTTAAATGTCTTATAGCACTAATGTATAAATTTTGAACTTCTAGAAATTTAAACTCGTTCATATTAAAGACTATGTTTGTTGTTTAGTTTGGCTTCAATAAGAGATTCTTGATTGCACAATATTTACTTAGTTTATTGATTATTCTCCTTGTTTATAATATCATATTAAGCTTAAAAACGAATTTTGATGAATATCACATAACTTTTTTCGTTATTTCATTTAACAGTCTGTACAGTTAGATACACAAAACAATTATAGTTTTTTTGTACAATCAAGAAATGTAACACTGAATACTTTATCCTTATTCAGATTGTTTCAGAAGGCCACAAAATTTAGTGTAACATTGCTTAGTTAGAAAATTTTACATTAAGAATAATTATAGGAATGAAGCGAAATAAAATTAATATTCCTTTCTAAAATCTCTATTTTAAAGTTCTTTCTTTACCAAAGTTTAGTAATAAAAAGTAATATTTTTAAGCAAAAAATTATAAACTTTCAAAAGTGTTTAATGTATTAAAAATATAGGGATTATTTATAAAAGATAGTTAAAATATTTTTGAAACAATCAAGTTCTTTTTTATTCAAAAGAATTTTTATGAGCGATAACTAGGAATTATTATCCATTAGTAAAGATTATGTTTCATAATTTCCCGAAAATGCTATTAAAAAGTAGTTCCAAGTTGTTTTACTCCTGATTTTTACGGCTTTCTGTCTTTCGTTAAATTTTTTACGGCAAAAATTTATTACTTCTGCCTGCTGTTTTCAATTTTTACGGTATTTTAAAAGAAACGTGTTACTTTTTTTCTCGAGATTTTTATATTTTAGTTAAATACACGGATGCAATCACTGCACCATAAACGGAAGCTTTCTACCATTAAAATTTTATAGCATTCGTCACCTTCAATGACAGAACTTTTTATATTTAATAACTCGAAGAATATTATTATAATTAAGAGATGTGAATCATCCATTTGTTGCGCAACGCTTACATCCCTATTAAACAGAAACAGTGAAAAATACTGTTTTAATGTGTTAGTATTTTGTCGGATAAGTACTTCGATAAGTAAAAAATAAATAATTCTGTAATAAGATTTATGAAATGTAAATTAATATTGATACAAAGTATGATTAATATTTTAACCCTTCACTACAAGATTTCTTTAATTTATATAACTTATGATTTACATTTATATAAATTATATATTTTTTAAATCTATATATCGGTCTAACAATAGGAAAAACAGTAAAAAAATTAAATTTTATAAATCAAATGCTTTATTTAATAGAGAATGAAGGTGAATTTTTTAAATTCGAAAACTAATAAACAGATCGATTTCAAACTTTCAGATATTTCATAACGCATAATAAAAATTAAAAAATGAAGGTGCGGTACATTTGTTGAAGATGGAGGCTCCGCAGGGAACTTTTCTAAATTTTGACGACGCGCTTCATGTGATATATCGTCAGAAATATTTGTGATCCCTTATTCATATTATCATACACTTTCCGTACCTCTCTACCTGCGTTGCTCCCCCTTCCCTGTAGAGAACTTTTAAAATTCACCGAAACTTCTTAATAAGAATCATTGAAAAGCTCTTTGACCACAGTTTTATAGCATACAATTTCTATAGAACATACTGCGCTCGTTGTAGTATGAAGGTTGAATTAATCATGACTTTCGAAAAATAATTTAAGTAAATTTCTTAACTTTTTATTTTAGTTAATATCCTTATATCAACGAAATCTTTTGGAGCATCAAAAAGATTGCTTTCTATCGTATAGCTTTCAAAAATCAAATTACGAAAAATAATATGTACCTCCAATTCAATATTTTTTGCGATTTAATCATTTAAAAATAGAAATTTAGATAAAATGGAGTTAAAATATAAAGTCATACGAATTTTATGTTCACTTAAAAGTTTTCCCGTACGAGTCCGGAAACCGCTGAACAGATCAACTGCTTATAAACATTAATAAGATGATTTGCCGAGTTACGCCATGTAATATGGGATACAAAATGCGATAAAGCGAATGTAACGTATTTACTCATGTTTAATGCATACTCAATTTTGATAGTGAAAAACGAAAGGAAAAGTTATATCTCTTACATTATGTACAGCTTAATATTTAACCAAGAACATCCAAAATTTTGCAAAGAAAGATTCTGCGTAAATCTTCAATAATCATAATAAATTGTCTCCTAAATTTCCGTATTTAACTCACGTATGTTATTGCGTACCTTATTTTAAAACCACAAAATTAAGGTTTCCGAAATGTGCTCTTTTCTGCCATAGCGTAAAATTCTTTTTTACAAATTTTAATCAATACTTCTAATATACGTGCTTCAAATATGTTATTTCTATTTTTTACGTGTTACTTTTGTGGCGCAACTCCAATAAAAATGAATGATGGGTTGGTATCTTTTTGTTAAATTCTTATATTATTTGTTATTCCCTTATACCATTGTATACTAAGATGATAATTGTTGCATTTCAACAATTTTGACAAACAAATTAGAAGTAATTACCACACTTTTTTTAAAAAAGAAGGACAAATTACGACCTTAAAAGTGAGATTGTTTCGCTGTTTTAACTGTTTCATTTGTGTTACACTTAAAATAATATTGTATGCAGTCACCTTGTGAATGGATTAGTTTTTTTAAATAGAATTCTCACTAAAGTCCTGTCCACACCCTTTAACTTTGGCGAGGTGACAACTCTATTTATGAAGATGGGCATCTAAGATATAATAAAGTGGCCTTATTGTCAAACTGATGATTTAACGTCTCTATCTCGAAAGCAGTAAAAAATATGAGAAAAAGTCTAATATAAAGTTGTATGCGGGCTGTTCAACAATTATTGTCCCTAGTGTTTATAAAATATCTGTACAGCGATGGTTGATGTAGGATATCAAAGCCTAATGTCTTGGATGCCTATATGCTCAATTTCAGAAACGTAGCTGGTCCATTAACATATTTTTGGAGTCAGGAGTTAGAGAGAAGGGATGGGGATGAAAGGCTGGTTTGGAGCTAACAGGGCCAGATCTGTGTAGTAGATGAGACGTGGCTAGTGGATGTCGCCACTGGATCCTCGTATGAACTCGAGATCATAGTGATGTAGCCACGCTTCATCCACTGTCACAAATCTAGCCCCATAACCTCCAAATGACCTGTCACCCTCACACTTCCATAAAAAAAATCTTTAAAAATAAAACTTTAAAACTTCATCCCTCCTTTCAAAAACTAATATAGTAGCTACGGTTCTGAAAATGATCATATAAACATCTAAGACATTAGACTTCATAATTCCAAATCAATTCATTGCTGTACAAATATTTTATGCACACTACGGACAATAATTTTTGAACCTCACTTGTAAAACGTCTTTGAGTTATACAGTCTATTTTACATGCAAATATAACTTTATTAGAAGCACTGAAAACATAACTTTTACACCCAGTTATAAGATTAAATACTTTACTAATTGCATGCAAAGTTTAGCATTATAAGGAAGCCACACATTTACTAATAAAACTAATGCATGTAATGTAGATTTAGTTTATTTTACTGAGGAAATTAAATATGTCCAATGTGTCCACAATTGGTCGAAATGTATCGTGAGTTCTGCATGCGTTCTGAAGGTCGGCACATTGAGCATACTTGAGTATATTAACTGATATAGAGCTGCAACTTGTCAACATATGATAGTTTGAATAGTAAATATGTGTCTGCCATATAACGTTATACTTTTTCAATGCAATTTATAAGCAGATATTAAAAATGCATTTCATGGATCTAATAAAGCTATATTTATATGTAAGGCATCATTTCATGTCAAATCAAGGTTTTCCATCGTCCGTTTTTAAGATAGGAACGCAAATTCTGTAGTTTTCCAATAGCTGGTTCTGTAAGAGGTCACTTAGCGTTGCGCATAGCTACTTTACTATTCCCAGACACTTATTTCTTGACTATAACTCTCGACGATGTGAAATTAATGAATGTGGACAGGACTTCATGGGCACTCTGATTTTACACAGGATGTATTTCTTGTATATTGCTTATTTCACTTTTCAGGAATAAAATTTTGGGGAAAAAATGCACGTTATACACAAGAGAAAGCGGTAATTTGGTCATCTTTAAACGGTACACATGATTTAAACCACAATGAAAAGTGGTAAAAATGTTTCATATATTAATAAGCGAACAATTCGATTTTTGCGTCTGCTTTGGTGCTAGATTCTGACATAATGTAATTTTGTAAATTAGAATTAAGAAAAAGGGTTTTATATTTGTTTAACTACAAACAGGGTCTACCCAGTAGGTAATGAGACTGCATTTTTTATGTCAAGCAGAAGACAAGAACTGATAAGTTTTTCAATGATACAAGTGGTTGTGGCTGTCAGCTGTCAAGTCTGCGGAAGTCAATTGGCCTTAAGAGCCCACAATAATCACAGAAAAATTACTCAAAAAGACCCGGATGACCATGTAAAGTCTATGGGAGCATTCTTTTCTAATATTTCGCTCAAATTTTAATATTTTTGCATGATTTTTTTTTGCACAAGATAGCTGAGGGCAATCCACAACCGGGCTAGTTTTTACTTTTTCAATTTTTGTTTCAGATTTTCTTTAAAAAATTACTTTAACTTTCGAAACCGGTTTAAACCGGTTCTGAAACTGAAACTATCGTAATATAAAAAATATATAACCAAAATCGAAAAAGTAAAAACTAGCCCGGTTGTGGATTGCCCTCAGCTATCTTGTGCAAAAAAATCATGCAAAAATATTAAAATTTGAGCGAGATATTAGAAAAGAACGCTCCCATAGACTTTACATGATCATGCGGGTCTTTTTGTGTACTTTTTCTGTGACTATTGTGGGCTCTTAAGCCTTTACAGTGCAGGGATCGCTCGTTAAACAGATACATGTTTGAAAGTGGCTTTAGATTTTCAAAATGTAACGGAGTGTCGAGTGGCGATACGTCCTAAAATAATGTTTTAAATTTAAAAAAATCCACTACTGAGATGTAAATGTAACCATGTAACAAGAAGCGTCCGAGAAGGATTCTTTGTATAAGGATAAAGAAGTTAGGTGGCGCAAAGCTTTCAAAGACAGAAGAGAGGAAGTCGAGGAAGAACACCTCGCTTGGTGTCCATGAAGTTCTCGGACTTCAGGCAATGTGACTAAAAATTCTGATCTTTGGATGAGTATTTGAATGATTGCCGAGGCGTTGGAACTTACAAAATCAATTCTGCATCATATCGTCACGGAATAATTTTTAAAAATGAAACATTTGTGCCAATCCGGTTTCAATGCATCCTTCAAAATGAGGCAGTTCCTGGCCAAATACAGCGTCGCAACGCTGTCCCAATCACCACACAGCTCCGATCTGTCAACGCTTTTCTATTCATTCGATTTATTTTTTATTTATTTATTTATTGCCTAAGTGGGGCAGAATCACCAGACCTCAAAAATCCTGTGTAGACTCTATTAACCCCACCTGCTCCCCGACACGCGGGAATTCGTTAACAATTAGAAATAAATAAATAAATAAATAAAATATTTTCTGTACAAAACAAGCTTCATCCGCCGGAACACAGGCTGCTCCCTCGCGACAAGAGGCGGACCAGCAGAGTGGGTGATGCTATTGTCAGACGTTGCGTAGGAACAGTAGGTTGGTGCACTATGCAGGCCTATGAGGGGAGATTCGTTAGTTCCATTTGGAAATTAAAAAACCTATTTAATTTGCCTATAAGAATGGGTTTAGATAAAATATTAGATAGCCAGTTTTTGGGAAGGATGGAGGGACGTTTAATATGGCAGGCTTGGGTAAGCGTGCAGTGATAGTAACTATGCTCATGGGTTCCGACCTCGACGCACTCGCAAAAGTGATTGGCTGCTCTATGAAAACGTTTCAAATAATCTTTGAAAGGCCCATGACCAGAGAGGAATGCTGTTGTGGCTGGTGAGAGAAAATGCATTTTTCTAGACACTACAGGTATGAGATTGTAAGTGTGCCTACCTTTGGTAGACACATCCCAATAATCTTGCCACTCTGGTATGATTTTTAGATCCAATTTATTGTGAATGTGTGAGGGGGGAAGGGGGAGAGTAAAATCTATCAATGTTTTTGCCGTTGCTTCTTTCGCTAACCTGTCAGCCCACTCATCGGGCTTAAAAGGTTATCGATTTTACAATCTGGAGAACTTGGAGAAAACCGTAACACACACTCTGAACAGCATTCCAGTTGCCACTAAGAGGGTCACAAATGGGTATCAGAGTTGTTGGCAACGGTTTTTTTTTCTACAGGAGCCGATTATTTTAAAGAATATTAGGTTTCTGTAAAATTGTCTTCAAATAAATGAATATTATGGATTTAGTATCATTATTTACTGGACAGACCAACTATTACACAATCGAGTTTTTTCGATATTGCGGTTTTTGCAATTTTAAAAACATTTCTATAAAAAATTAGATGCTTAAAAATGTTTTCAAATAAAGATTTCAAATTATTACTGCGAAAAATCCACCGAACTCTGTATGGTTTTATTGTTGTTGAAAATTTATAAACTTAATTATTAAAAATGAAGATATATAGACTATGATGTTAACATCAACCGATTTTATGACACCAAATCGTTGAAAATAATAAGAAATAAATTATTGATGGTAATAGAATACGAAATCTGTTACGAAATTCTGAGCTTCCTATGCCTTTATGTCAATTTAAAGGGAAAAAATGAGAGATGTTTTATAAATGTTTCAGAAATACATGTTAGTCAATATTTTTAGGATAGAAATTATTCCAGTGTTGTTCTTTAAAAATGTTCATAATACTTTTAGTAAACTATACGTACACTATATGTACGTATATAGTGTACGTATAAAGTATACATATACACTATATGCACGTATAAAGTATACATATACACTATATGTACGTATAAAGTATACATATACACTATATATACCTACATTGTATGTATATAAACTATACGTGCCTAAATTTTTTCGAAGTATTTGTAAAGTCATTATAAAAGGAGAACAACAAATAAAAAACCTTTGCTTGATGC
This sequence comes from Maratus speculifer, assembly GCA_964019185.1. Lineage (NCBI taxonomy): Eukaryota > Metazoa > Arthropoda > Arachnida > Araneae > Salticidae > Maratus > Maratus speculifer. The sequence goes on from OZ025299.1 coordinate 227,867,818, forward strand.
TTTGTTTTACTTGATGCCTAAAACATTAATGTAAATTAATTTATAAGAAAGATGTTATAAAAATAATTTATTTTGCTTCTCATGAACAAGATTAAATGAAATAGGCGAAGAATTCTAGAAATGTATTTTTTTATATATTCGATACCACTGTTTAAAAAATAACTTTTCTATTAAATTCTTATTGCACATATTGAATAAATATGACAAGAAGTTTACTCTTAAGAAGAGTGGTTGTGAATAAATTTATAAAAATATAAGACATGGCAACCCGTAAGTAAGCAACCTCGTATTTCTACATCCAGTGAACGGACATTTTCTTTACTTTGACGTTCGATATCACATGAATGATATGATAGCTATGAAGAAAATTCAGACTTCATAAAAAGTTCAGTTAAAGACGACTTATTAGTGCCAAAATAGTTTTCGATGGTGAATATGGGTTTTAAAACTATGAATAGCTTGTGTTGCATGGTGGAACAGACACTTAAAAAACATGGACATTGATGCAAATACATTTTTTTTTTTTTTTACCATTGTCTACTACTATTGAAAGTTGTTCTATATCTCATTATGTACCTAATAATACCAAGGATTTACCAGAAAATTCTTTCTGTAATGGAAGGATGTTGGTAGATTTTGGCTATAATACTATACAAGTTAAATTGTTAAAATTACTTTTAATAATGATTATTCATTTTCAATTGAGGGATGATATTAAAGAAAATATGAAATAGCAATTCGGTCAGATATCTGTAATTTCATTTTCATTGGTAAGATAAATTTGGATTAATTTTCTCAAATATTTCAGCGAAGATTATTATGATTTCTTTATTTACATAAACAGCTTACATTTCTCTAACTTCTTGGCTTTGGTATTTTAATCTTAGTACATTTTAGTTTGAAAAATACTAATATTAGTTGCAACAAGGGTAATTTTACCTGTACTTTTTTATTATATTCAGGCGTCATATTATATTAAGTAGAGCATCGTTTATTATGTAATTTTTAATTCTGAATCAAATGACACTATTCCTAAATCGATGCAATCATTTTCTATAATGTTATGACAGGTTTTATGAATAAGAAATCGACAATTATTTTTTTATTCAGACAAATAGGTTTTCACAATAAAAAGTGATGGTCATTCAGGAAAATTTGTAAAGAACTTTTTTTTTTACGCTAAAAATGACGATCGGATGAGTGCCTCCATAATAAAGTTGTTTTACAGTGTTTAAAGGGACAAAAGTGTTTTTCATACAAGAATACTAAGATGATCCTGATTTTGTATTTTGTTAATTTGAGGACATTTAATGAGTTTAAGATTATTTGAAATGATATAACTGATATGTTTTGAAAGTAAAATAAATATGACAATAAGGAAGAATCATTTTCGACTTTGTTTTCTAGAACCTACCATAACTTTATAATGAACAATTGTATGGACTTATGAATGGTGCCATTCAACTCAGCATTACAAAATGCATAACAAACAATACCCCTTCCTTCCGAATCAAAATACCCCCTTTTACGGATCCAAAACACGGTAAAACAACTTTATTGTTTAGGTGACACATTGGATTTTCATTTCTAAAGTCAAAATAATGTTCTTCCCAAATGATCATGAATCGTATACAGTTATTACTCTAAATATCTATTTTATCTGGATGAAAAATAATCGTCAACTTTGTATTCAAAAAACCTTTCGTACCTTTGGAAACATTGAGTGTATCGACTAGCGAATGATATCATTCGATTCAGAATTGTAAAATATTTTTGAAATCCATTTGGTCTACTTAAAAATTTATCATTATACTTCCTGAGTTGAAATTTTGTCTTTTTCTCTCCTTGAAAAACAGGGGGGAAGGTAAAAATGTTTTGAGGGTGAATCACTGGGTCTTAATTTTTAGTGCAAAAAAAAAAAAAAAAAAAAAAAAAAAAAAAAAAAAAAAAAAAATCTTACCAAACTTTGGTGAATGGCCCCCCATTAGTTATTTAGAAATTTCCTATTTTAACTCTATTATATATGTAAATATTACACATGAAAAACATAGTTTAAAAGTTCTACAAAAAAGTACGTTTTCAAAAACATTTTTATATAAATTATTACATACACACTTTATACATGACTAACATGCAAATTTAAAAATCCAAATCCTAAAGCGAATCCGTCATTCGTTACATTTAATTTTCTGAAGCATTTATGAAATTCACCTCCATATTTTTCTCTAGAAGATATTTTCCAACTGTAGGTAAGTAGAAGATTTTTGCAGAACTGATGTGTACAAAATTTGGATATAGTATTTAAAAACTATACGAATCTTATCAAGCAATATATTATATATTTAAAAAAAATAAATGTTATCATAACAATGAAAATAAGACATTTTTCTACGATAGTGTAACATGAAATTCAATTAAATTTCTAAAAAAGTTCGTGAAAAAAATTCTTTTGACTATTAGATTTTAAAAGAAGTCAAGGCTTATCTTCCTCTGAAAAATGTCAAGTTCGACCATGTTCAAGATGTAATACCCGTTTCTGTTCTGGTTTGAATCTGCAGTAAGACAGGTTCCTTTCCGGAAAGTGTTGTAATGCAGAAGTTTGCCTCTCAGGCCGGGCTAGTTTTCAGTATCAAGCCAAATCATCTAGTTCAAGCTTCCCTTTGATATACACACAAACATATACAGTGGCTTCGATGTATCCCAATCCGAATTAGGGAACCGAGAGAGCTGCGGGAGAGCAGAGATGATATAATGCAGTGAAACATTGAGGAAACATTTTTTTTTTTGTAATATTATCCATAAACTTAATTTGGGTAATGTCAAAATCAGCATCAACAATATAATTACAGATTTAAAGAAATATACTGAGGAATTCCAAAAATCATTGGAATATTCTGGCTTATTCTGTCCTGTTTATTGTGCCAGCAATTTTTTCCGACTATCAGTTTGTATATTTCACTTTTACGTATGGTATCCCAATACAATCCAAGCGGTAATCATGAATTACAGTGGTGATAAAAGCAGTTACATAAATCTTTTATAATTTGAAATTAACATTTTATTATTTATATCTGAAATAATGAATATGATTTTAGAAACTACATTAAAGCTTTGTAAATTCATCATCTCTTTTTGAAAACGTTTTAAAAATATATACATTAATTTGCACTTAACATTATTCAAATTTCGATGCTTGAGATCAGAAGCAAAAGACTTTTAAATAAAGAATTCACGCATAGTAAACAGAGAAATATTATACTTTATATTTACCTTCATTTCTGACATATGAATAAAATTTCCTGTTCCGGGCTAACATTAAACAACGTGCCTTTCTTACTAAAATTTTGTCATTTCCATTTTTGTCGAAAGCAAAGCATGGGCTGTTGAATAATTTATCGCATGCAAAAATAGCTACGAGAAATAAATTTAAACGTACGAGAATAGATCAGATGAATGAAGACTATATGCTGTAAGATGAATTAAAGTTAAAACAAAAAGTATCTGCGTGCACTTTTAAATGTGAGAAGAAATAAAATGTTTCCTTTTTAAAAAACACTTTTGTTAAGATTATGTTTTTGTTGTCCTGTTTATATTATGTAAAATAAGATATTATTATGAATATGTATGCCCTGTTGCATAGCTAAATAGTAGAAAATTTTGTTTTTAATCTCTTTAAAATTATAAATTGCGATACACAGCAAAAATCTACAAAGTGCATTAAAATTTTTACTTTATATTGCTTAAAGGGAGGTTGTTCTTCTTTACCCTAAATTTCATGTAATGTTTATAATTTTTTTGAATGAAGGAAAAAAAAGAATCGTAAGTCTTCTAACTTTTTAAATTGTATTCATTGATATTTCTCATGTATATTTAACTTTTTGTGCGCAATAAAATAGAAATACGCTTTGTATGATGGAGAGTACGTAAAAGTGCACACAGCGTACTGCCAATCTGGTGACCGTTTTTTGAACCATTTGCGAGCTCGAAAAATTAATTAATCAATCAAAATTATATCTTTCAAGCAGTATAAGTTTCAGAAAAGACGATTACCTTTCTTTAAATAAAAAGGAGAGAAACAAGTCGAATAGTATTTTATAAGTATGGTCGCCATTTATTGAATCAACAATCGAGAAAATTGAGAAAAATTGTTGCAAAGTTTAAAAATATCTTTACATTCAGCAAGATAAAATGATGCTAAGAGATTGGAATATCATGAAATCGCTTAAAGCAATAATTTACACACTTAAAGAAAGAAAGAAAAAAAACTGACCTTTCAAAAAATTTCTTTCTAAAGAGTAAAGAACAATTGTGGATATTTTACTTATTTATTTGATTAATTAATTTCCGGACGAGAGTTTAAAATTTATAAAAAAAAAAGTTTTGGTCAAATTAGTATGTAAGAAGCGACTTTAGGGAGTATTTTATGGATTCATCAGATTGCCGATGGAAAGTAAGGACCTAGTTAGGAGGATATTCACAACATCCAAAATTATGAGGGAAAGCTTGTATGTGTTTACTAATATAATATCTCAGAGTAAATAAGCAGCTACAGCTATTTATTCTACAGAGTACGATATAAAAGAGAACAAAAGATAAAGGTTCTGAAAATTAAAATATATAAAAGTTAAGAGTGTACACACGTTGTTTGAAAGATAATGTAAAACAATCAAAAGCCTTCTTTAAATATTTGTCGTTTGCATTTGAATATTTTAAGCGACTTCTGTTTTAGATCGTAATTTATGCGTGTATGTATTGCACTTATGTCATCAATTTTTAAAACCATACTGAACAGATTTGAATATGACTTTTATATTATAATTCTAGCACTAAGAAATATTTTAAGCTTAAAATATTCGTGTTGCAGATATTTTACAGAAACGCATCAAATTTTTTATATGTGATTGTTTCTTCTGTATCAGTCCTTTGATGAAAGAGATGACATATCAGAAAGAAAATATTATTGATTAAAAGGATTTTGACTATATATTCGTTGATAATTAACCAGAGTTTCTTTATAAATAGGAAAGGGGTGGCATGCAAGAAATACAATTCGATTAGTATTGAGAATTCTGGACGAAGTTTAAAGCGACTGGCATCTGGAATGCATTGGTATATTATAACATATTATGATTGTGACGACATACGAATTATATAATTTGATTGATACAGAAAATTTTTGACAAAAACTTATTGATTTACCCATTGCCGCTAAAATAATATTTCCAAGCTATATGATATACAACATTTTATTTTTTCAGATTTTTTCAACTAAAAGAAAACACCGAGTACCCCATCAATCCAGTCCTTATTCGAAAGATTATGTTACTTAATTTATCGCATGTATTTAATCGAATTCGTCTTGAGAAGCATCGACAAGTTCTGGAATGCAACTTTGGCATAGTTTGGCACCCGGCGCGCATGCCACCATTCTCATTTAGAGGTACCTTAGTCTCACTCGTTAAGACAATTTATCTTGACACTGATTGCAAAGTTCTGGAATATGCGTTGCTATACTTTGGATATATTTTTTTTTAATCTGAGCACTTGCCTTTACAGTATCGCAATATGAGTATGGCGACATAAGCGAAAGAAAATTTCATTACTTGAGACGATTTCGGATAAAAGCTATTCGTCAAGCATTTTGGCGTGCCTGCCATTATGGTAAAGCTGACATTTGTTCGGATATGTTTCTCATCTAATCAGGCACGTAGCCAGGGAGGGGGCTAAGGGGGCTGAAGCCCCTCCCGAAACTTTGAAAATACAAAATTATCGGTATGATAAAAAATAAGTTTTGTTTGTTTTTATCTTCCATTACATTAAAATCAATTGGGTTTATAGCTGTAAAAATATCAATTTATTGAATTACAGTTACAGTAATCCTTCATTATATCGGTTATTTGGATATATTGTTTTTTTAATAGCAATTAGTACCAGCAAAAATATAAATTCTTTTTAAAAAGTAATTTTTACTGTCTTTATGCGCATTAAAATTCGATCAAGTGTAATTTCTTATCATTAATTTTGCTAAGAAAAATTAAGTATAATACGCATACGGCATAAGAAAGATCACAAAAAATTCGGAAGATTATTTTCAACATATTTCAGTCATTGGTAAAAGGCTAAATATTTTTCTTAAAACCTACACAATTAGAATGTTATTTTAACAAACAAACTTCAGATTTTTTCATGAATATAGAAATAGAATTATTTCATTGTTGAGTTTTCAAAGAACTCCAGGAAAATAAGAAATTAGAGAAGATCTTGAACTAATACTCTCTTATTTTGTGCAGAATAAAATAGCCACTGACCACGATGACGGTCCTCTAACTTTGGACAAATTGGTATAAAAAAGACTAAAGAGTTCGTTTAAGTTTTGAGCATAGTCTGGAGCGAATGAATTGAAATGAGACAAATAGCCTTAGAAAATGCTATTTATTTCACTCCAGAAACTCGGAATGAAATCAAATATTCTGGGATACAGTTACAGAAGTATTAATTATCAAAATATATATTGCGATCTGTTTTAGCTTAATTGCTGTTGAAACTATGGACATTTCAAGCGCAGAACAGCTTGCTATTTGTGTTAGATATGTGAACTATTAAAAAATTCACAAAACTCAATAATTCGGAAATTTTTTTCACGTGTTATTCCAATAAATGTCTCAAAAATTCAAGAAAAGTAATTTTACAACATTGTGATGAACTATGTGTTGGCATGTATAAATGTGTCGCATAGGCGTATGACAAAGTAGCCAATAAGTTTGGTCATGTTAGCGTGGTTTATTCTAGAATTCTTCAGAATATTTAAATTTAGATACGTCCTCTGTGAAAGCCATTGGTTAAATCTTGCCTTGTCCAACAACATGCCGATTCCCTTCATTCCAAAGTATCATGCATGGACTTGTTTAAGCAGGGACAAAGGTTTTTAAAAATCACCTAAAGGCAAATTTAGAGCTTCAAGAAGCAATTGCATCATATATCCTAGAAAACAAAAGAATGTAACTTTTCCGCATTTGTGATACAAATTTTATCGAGAGGCATGAAAGCATACGAGAGCTGTTATTTATATTTCTGGTCTTGGCAACAAGGAGTGTTATAAGGCTACCGCTGACGATTTCAATTGAAAATTCGATATTTTTAACCATAAATTCTCCAAAACGATTTGCCATTTTAGCTTGTTTTGTGTTATTTACAGTAAATTGAAAAATTCATCTTGTGCAAAAAAGGAAATTGATTCGTTAACATTTTCATGCGATCCTTTTTTTATAACTTTTGATGTGGATTGTCCAGGTAAGAGTATTTCCATGAACTTAATTTTTTATACAACGATAAAGCACCATCCTAAATCACTGTAAAAAACTGGTATAACGAATTCATTCATGTTCCGTGCTCTCTCCAGGACGCATTCCGTGAAGATCTATCAAAATCTGTTGCTATGCTAGAAAATATCGATGCTGTGCCTGAACTGATAAAGCAAGATCGTCATGTGACGTACCGTGAGATTGAGAAATCTTTAGACATTAGTATGACAGGAATCAATAAGATATTGACTGAACATTTGGTAGTAAAAAATATTTGTTCACGTTGGAGACCGCATAATCTCTATCAAAAGCTCAAAAGAAAGCTTGTGTCGACTGGGGCAAGGAAATGTTAAACAATTACGTTAAAGATTCATCAAAAGCTGTGTATAACATCTGCACAGGTGATAAATTGTGGATCTATGCATATCATCCGGAAACAAAACAACAATCGACTGTATGAGTCTTCCAAGACGAGCCAAATCCAACAAAAGTTATTTGAGAAAGAAGGACATCGAAGCAAATGGTTTCCTGTTTCTCCGAAATTGGCGGTCACGTGGCAACAGTGGCATTAGAACAACGCAAGACAGTTAATTCTGAATGGTACTCAACCATTTATTTGCCCGAAGTCTTCAGGGAATTTCGAAAAAAGCAAAATAACAGGCGAATAATTTTTTATCGTGGCAATGTGAGCTTCGCACATCGGCTCAAATAAAGGAATTTCTGAAAGCCAAAATATCGTATTAATGGGTCATCAGCCACAGAGTCCTGATTTGCCATCCAATAACATTTTTTTTATTCCCACGCATCAAAAATAAATTACGTGAATGATGATTTTCGAACCCCAAAGAAGCGGTTTTTGCTCTCAAAACGCATGTTTGGAGTTATCTCCATAGAAGTGGAAACAGTGCTTCGAAAATTGGTTCAAACGGATGCAAAAGTGTATTTGATCTTCATGGACAATACTTTGAAAAGTAATAAATTCAATATTGATCGTAAATATTAGTGTTTTCATTACTAGGCCAGAAATATAAATAGCAACCCTCGTATTGACTTTTGTCGAGCTATTTAAATACATCTGTATTAGCTCAGAAAATATTTCGAAAAACATATGGAAGATTTCTTCAACAGCTGGAGTTTTTTTTGGCAGTCAGGGAGAAGAATCATTTTCTCATAAGCTTGTCTGTTTATCAGAAACTTTTCTGTCTGACAATCATAGTAAGTTCTTCAAAAAAAAAAAAAAAAAAAAAAAAAAAAAAAAAAAAAAAAAAAAATCTTGATATAATATTGACTGTAACCCATGCTAAAGATGTCTAATTGTTTTACATAAATATTCAGAAAAATGAAGTAGAAATCTTTTGTGAGATTTCATTGTACATCAAAACTTCGGGAAGACATCTCCCAAACTGAAATAAAGATCCCAAGACTGACATTTAGACAGGCAACAGGTACAAACGCTCAAATTACATTACATCCACTGATAAGTATTACAATATCACGGTCTTATTTCCCATGTAGAAAGTGTTATTCAAAATTTAAATTATCGATTCATTTCTAATGCAGACATTCTAAGAGATTCCCAGTTACATTTTCCAGGATGTGCTTCACTGAAAAAGCAAGCAATTAGAGAATCCGACGCAATACTTTCAGGATAATGTGTCAATGTAAGATGAATATGAATTAGGGTGCAAACAAATTGCTAATGTTGACACCAACACAGAGGTTTTAAAAATTTTAGCACTGTAATGTGACATATTACGATAAAATCAAACACTTGCTGACAGTTTTGGTTGAAAGCCGGGTAACAAAAGTCAGTGCTGAAATATATTTTTTGGCAAAGAAAATAAGTAAATCTGACTCGAAGCCTGACGGTCGATGACAGACTGGGTAGTTTTTCCATGATTTCCATTCTTTGGGAAATTACAGAAACTCTTGATAAGTCAATCAGCATCATGGCTAAGAAGAAATTATGATGATTACTTCTGTTGCACTGGTAAACAGTGTTGAATTCAGGGGGACCCCCGGAAGGGGGACATCCCCCCTCCCCCGGAGAAATGAGATGTCCCATCCCGCAAAATTTGTGATTTTGTGTTTTCAATCGTCAAAAAGTACACCCCCCCGGGAACGCTATAATGTCCCTCCCGGAGCCCCAAAAATCCCTTCCGGAGAAAAGTGCCTGAATTCAACACTGTTAGTAAATTTATTTTACCACGGTTCTCATTTACAATTATTATACTCAGAGATTGTGAAATACAAACATAATTTTTATGATTACATATGGGTGTAGCAATTAACTTTTTTTCAAAAAAATAATGCATGTAATTTATTTTATTTATGGATCAATAGTTTCAAGACCTCGCACTCGTAATATCAGATTCTCGCACGTTAACATTAAGCCTGTGTTTTAAATCAATACATATTATTTGTTTGCTTTTGAATATTTTACAACGTTTTTCTTCATAGGATAGGGGAGAGAAGAGCACATTTGAACAATTTTTTAAAAACTCAGTACATTTCTTATTTGAATTATATTTTTTGCGTTTTAAGTATTACATAATAAAAACAGTGCATTTCTTGATCATATGAACCAGAAATTAAAAGTTTTCCATATAAATTAAAAAAATTGTGAGGATTTAAAAAGCTGAAATATTTCTGTTCAAACCTGTCCCATGCAGGGGTATTTTTGAACAAGTAAGGGGCACCTTTGAACAAATGAGTAAAATATGAAAATATTGAGAGTTTTCATAAAACGCTACATATGTTTCAGGAATATAAAGTAATACGGATAAAATTTAATAACTATATTTTATTGAAACTAATAATCTTTTTATTCTTTAACCAAACTTAAAATCCCTCAAAGCTGATGTCAAAAATCATTGTTGAAACAAAACAGAATGTCTCTCCAGTTATGTATGTTTGAGAAAACTTTAAAATATCCTTGTGATACACCAATATGATATCTGATGCTTCTGGAAAAATAAAATTCTTCATTCACACTTTTTATGAAGAAAATTCACTTAAATTCCGTTTTGTCTAGTAGTTTGGGAAAGAATAAATGAAAGAGTATAGGCTTTGTTAGACAAACCTGCTAAACCATGAATCATTATTGTGTATCCGGATTTTGCAAGTATCAAATAAATAAATGCCATCATCAATTTAGGTTTGAAATTTCCAATCACTGATACATCCAGAGATTGTAATACATGTTTGCAGTAAAGAAGGATTGTTAACAGTATAAGTTCATGTTCTTTGATATTCTTAATTAACCTCTTTTCACATAGAAAAAATTCCAAAAATAGTAACATTTAGGTACATCAACAACTCTTTACTTCATAGTTTTAGATGTTCAACGGTGCCCCATCACATGGAGTTCAACATTACAAAGGTTTACTCAATTCGGCTGATGAATTTGAATAAAACAAAACTTATAAACTAAAGATTACATCTTTATTTAAGTGTTGAGGGGCTGTGCAAATATATAAAACGTTATCATTTTAGGGGGGGAGAGGGGTCTGGCAAATGATATCGTAAGATATCGCAGGGGGGAGGGGGAATTTGTATTTTGATATCGATATCATTTTTGATCCAACCATCTTTTTTCATTTGTATTTTTTTTTTTTTTTTGTTCAACACAACATGTTTTTTTTCTTTTAACCTGTTATCTATTTTTAAAATCGCTAAATTATTATAAATATATTTAATTCTAAAATATGGTATAGCCCAATATTCGACATTCTTGTATGCATATACAATCACTGGTTGAGTAATCCCATGTGAAGTACATTTGAAATGACGCTTCTGTTTATCAATAAATAACAGAGGAAGAGAAAAAATGTTGCCCACTTTTTTTATTGATAAAAATTTCTATCACTCCGCAACCCCCTCCCACCTCCTTCGTGCAAGGCAAATGGAACAAGACTGCTGCATGCATTATGTAACAAAAAGCTATTATAAAATACTTTTAAATAACAATTTCTTTTAAGTATTATATCATTTAAAGTGATTTTTATTAACGACTTTTCATCTGAACCAATAAACTATGTAACCAAGTCTGTATATTATTCCAAACAAAAAAATAAATAAATTCCAAAGATACAATTTTTTTAGACATTTATAACGATATCATTACCGGCTGGGGGGGATACTCGAGGAATGATAACGTTTGATATCGGATTGGGCGTAGGGGTCTATAATTACCAAAATGTTGATACGTTATATATGCACAGCTCCTGAACAATAAATCAAAATTTTAGGGATACAAAACTTTGAACAAAAATATTACAACGTTATTTTCTTAAATTTAGATTCAAGAGGGAGAAAAATATATATCTTGCTTAGACAGCATTGTGCATACAAAATGGATGAGCTTTGCATACTTATTGCACTGAAGCAATAGTAATGTATTGCCATAGACATTTGTAGAAAATAATTTATTTGAAGGAAAATATTTAGTGTTCGAAGGTGCCCTCAGTTCACATGTGCCCCCCTCTCTCTTACTTGAGACTCATCTCAAAAATTGTTAGCTTGTGCTTTTTAAGTTTCGCAGAAAATTTTTCCTAAAAACTCTAACTCCAAATCGGTTTGGAAACTGAAAATGCTCTTAAAAGTTAAAAATTGCAACAGAAATTGAAAAATTTAAATATGAAATAACAATATTTGACATAGTTAACAAGTATCCTATGTAGAAACACACATTAGGATAAGCCTAGATTATTTTTAAATTTTTTACTGAATATTATTCAAATTACTTTTGTAAGAATAGAAAAAATTCCAAAATTGAGCCCCTCCCGAAAGAAAATCCTGGCTACGGGCCTGCATCTAATGAAACTTATACTTGAGAGCTGATACTATTTGGAATGTGATTTTTCTTAGTTTTGACAAAAACTTTAGTCGGGGCATGAACATTTTAAGGAAGTAGCCACTTTTCTGTATGTCTTAAGTGCATATGGCACAAACCTGATTTTATAAAAATGTTCGAATGACAATAACGTAGGGCAGATTGAATATGGTTCTAAAAAATACCTTCTTGTGTCTAACTCCTATCATTAAAATATGACAACTGCACCTCAATTTATATGTATATTTCTTTAACGCGGCTCCAAAAAGAGGCTGAATTTCTACTTGCTATTTGGCAACAACTGCAGTAATGATTCCCAGTGGTTAATTTTTAGTCACATTACTCGACCCACTCAGCAAACATATCTTTTGAGTGATGTATGAATAACGGTCGCTATTCGTTCATTTTACTGTGACGTGTTGAATTCAGCAAATCAGTTCTTTGACCAAAACTGTATTTAGATGACTGCCAAAACCGGTTTGTTTACAGTTCGTTCGTGTGATACATAGTGTATTCTTAATTTTTATAGCGTCTTATTATAGTTTTAAGTGAATGTAAGCCGTGCTGTTTAATACTAAGACGAAATGAAAAAAGAAGAGCTGAACGTGCCAATGATACGTTGGAAAAAATGGATGCCCGAAGATAAAAAATAAAACATCTTGACCGTCATCGCCGCCTTTCAAATGTCGCTTGATTGGAAATAGCTATCCAATTAAAAATATTTTCATGTTTTCAGTAAGTTTTAAAATTAATTCGATTTCCAAGGTATTAGTATTTCGCATTTCATAAATTTGAAAATTTCATACAGTTTAAATGATTTCTGTTCAGTAGCAGCACCACGTAAATGTGTTTTTGTTTACATTTTGAACAAAGTTTTGTATTACTTTTTATACATAAAAATATTTGTACAATTTATACATTGCTCGTTCAGATCGCGTAACAGTCCAATTAAAAATATTTTCTTATGTTTTCACTAAGATTTTAAACATTCTATTTCCAAGGCATTTTTAGTTCAAAATTGTTATTTTGCATTTTATAAATTTGTAAATTTCATGCAGTTAAAATGATTTATGCTTATTTGCAGCACCACCTAATTGCGTATTCGTTTATATTTTCAAAAAAGTTTTCCATTATTTTTATATAAATAAAAAAATATTTGTAAATTTCATATGTTGGAATGATCTATGATAGCGCTCATTCTGGCTAGAGCCCAAAGAAACAGCAGCGAGCGAGCGAAGCGAGCTGTGATTGCGTAGCTATTCGCTGGGGTTGGTGTGCCATAGTGAGCAAGGGGTTGACCTCGCTAGTATAAATACCTAAAAAATAGTCATTGTATCATTGAGTTTTTTCACAATTGCAAGGAAATATTTTATTAAAAAATGTCCCTTATAGCTGTGGTAAATTTCATATAAACCACAAATAAAATGTACTAAAATTGCTTTTAGGTGCATTTATATATAATATAAAATTATTTAAAATGTATTAAAATGCCTTAAAAATGTATAAAAAATCCATCAGTTTCATGGAATTTATCTATGGGAAAGAAGATTTAAAGCTCATATATTAAGCAGTTTTATATCGTTAATTTATTATTATTAAACAATGTTTTATCATTTTTATGCAGATATTTTTTAATAAGAGTTTTAATTTTTTCCCTGATTTCAGTCAATTTTCAGTCCTACCAGTAATACGTAATAGCCATATTATAAATAATTAAGAGAAGATACAGTTGGCTAAAACAAAATAATGTTTCTTTATGGAAAAATGTATGATTATCAGTTTAATAATATTTTACATTCATTACGTAAAGTGATAAAATTACCTAAAAAAAAAAGCATTCGTAAGATTATTTTTGCAGAAGATAATTTATTTTTTGGCAATGCCTCAAATGTCCGATTATGTATAATCGTTACGGTCGAAATTAATGGCATTGAAATGTAAGCAAGAACATCGTAAGGAGCGCTGCTATTGATTTAATCCTTTCACTCCCTGTGAGTCCAAATGGAATCATGGCATTCCTTATTTTTGTTTTCTATAATTAATTCTGATATTCCAAATTCATACCAGAAAATTAAAATAGAAATAATTGTTTTATTTAATAAAAGACATTCCATATTTAAATAAAGCGAAATTTATCAGTGAAATTTTCTGGTGTGAATTCTGATTCTCTGAACTACGGAATTTCTAGAACGTATTCTATTATGGGAATGAAAGAGTTAACATTAGTTTGGTCGCGTGACATGCGTACACACTTATGTCATTTCTTCTCATCAAGACATAAATCCTTGTTCGACATATAAGTGATAAACACAAAAATAATTTTATTAAATATACTAATGGAAGTTAAAAATTGAAAAATTAGATATTCAGAAAACATTTATATGATCAATTTCATATTATAAATTATATTTTATCACTTTCATGCACATCTTTTCAAAGTGGGGTGGATTTGAATCCGTGATTGACCAATTGGATAAGTCACATTTTGGGTAAAATTCAGTTAGTGGGTCATTTTTGTTTACTTTGGATCAGAATTAAGCGAATTTTATTTTAAAAAAGAATTTAGCGATTTTCACTAAATTTTTTACCCTGTCATTTTGAAGTTCTAGAAGTCTATTTAGCTAAATCACATGTTCAAGAAAATTTTATTAGTGAGCAGAGTTACCAACCTCCGGCTTTTTTTAATTCATGAAAACGTACTTTGAACCAGAAAATTTATTTAATTAGAAGTGCCTTGTATTAACTTTGAGGATCGTTTGAAATTTACTTAAATTCGTTGATTCAATAAATTTCTGGATAGAAATATAATTGTTTGGTTTTTAAAAAGCCTGAGGTTGGCACGTCTGAGTGAGTAATATTGGGTCTCTACTGGTCATGGTCAAGCTACACTTGTCTGAAAAATAGCTGTAACGATTTTGATTAAACATTGCATTTTGCCGTTTTCGATTACGAGAAAACAATAGGGCTGAATCACATATTCGATAAATTTCAGTAAATACGTCATTTTTTGTCATTAAAAGTCAAGCTAATTTTATCTATAAACGGATGTAACTATTTTGACTAAATTTTGTGTCATACCATTTTGGATTATGAGAAGACCGTTATTCTAAGACAAACGTTCCAGAAAATTCTAGTAGTGGGTCAATTAGAGGTCACTGCGTGTCAATGCAAATCAGTGAGAATAAAGGTGAAATTTTAAACAGAGGGTTTTAAACGAATGTCTGAAGTTTGCAGCAGTTCGTCAAATTTGGTAATATTCGTATAAATGTTCGCGACATTGGTGAGTTTTAAAAGTATGAAGCGATTTTCTAGTGTTTTCAAAATACATGCTCGGTTCCAAGTGAAAGAAAGTCGCCAAGTTTTCAAGTTTGTGAGAATTTTCTATGTCATTTGGTGAAAAAGTTGGCTTTCAGAATCTGAAGTAACTTTCCAGAAATTCTCAATAGGAGCCAATATACATGCTTCAATCAATCAAAGTTCATTGAACGTTCTTTAAAAAATAGTTAAGTTGTTCTGCAAAATGCATATCTGCTGAAGAAGTATTACTGTCACGAAAGATATATGTGTAGTACGTAATACATAGGTGCCAATCTGACATCGATTATCCGTAATACATGAGTTAATTTGACCCTGGTTTAATGAGTTTCAAGCCAGAATTTTTTCAAAGAAATGAAATTAACTATGTTCCAGTAACAAACCTGAAATTAAATAAAGATTCTTGAAATATATTATATGGTTTCAAATGACTTTAGCCTAGATCAAACTAATCCGGGTATTACAGAAGATTAGTTGAAAGTTGGTAGCTATGGTAATATGTAATAAAAAGGCAAAACAATAAAATACATAATAATTAATTAACAGATAAATAAAATCATTAAAAACGAAGAATAATACAAACTGAAAAAACCAACATAATGTAAAGTAAATACGTAATAATTTAATGTCAGTAGACACATGCATTTAGATTATATTATATTTAATGCAGTTCGACTAAATTGGGCTAAATTTTGATATGCTTGTTAGAATTTTATAAAATCCTTAAAAATCGATTAAAGTGGTTTATGTGAAGTTTTAGAGGAACAAACGATGAGTTATTTTTGAAACGGTATCATAATTACCATGTTGAGCCTCTGGCGGCGCGTTATTAGGGGGCTCAGGGGTTGAAAACTTTTCAAAAAATCGATTTTTTTTATGATTTAATTTGATTATTCATTTAATTGTTAACTCAATGCAAAAACCCGCATAAACATAATTGCATTTTTAACGGAGTTATAAGCATTTTTGTATTAACACTTTCATAGCCGCATCCATATAATTTCAACTTTAAGTCGCGTTTTCTCAAAACTTGATTTTTGACGACTAACACCAAAATAAAAAAAAATCTATTTGATGGAATGGCTTAATTTTTTTGCATGCATATAACATCATTATCTAGGTTATGAATTAATATATTTTAGATAGTTTAATATTTTGAGTATTTTTAATGAAAAAAAAGTTGTATTTTTTAGGGGTTTTATAAATTTTTAAATTTAAGAGTTTTTTTAATAATTTTTCTTGGGGGGATTTTTATATCTTTAATTCATTCTCTAGAGTAAAGTTTCCTGATCATTTTAAAGCAAAAATTAGGTTCTTAAGTGAATTCAACGTTAAGATATTTTGGTGTTAGTGATATAGCATATAGTTTTTTTTTCGAAAATTGTGTTACATACACTTCACTATATTTTTTATTATATTACATTGAAGTACTTCATTTTGTAATTTTATAAGACTACAAACATACCTTTAAAATATCAGAAAGCTTACATTAATTACATTGAATACTTCAGTTTTTATATGGGCTCGAAGCGAGAGCTCTGTTTACATGTTTTTCCGTATTGATCAACCCCTGAGCCCCCTTAAGGGGCTATTCTGTCACACGAAAGGCTTCGTTCGCTAATGCTAGTCCTGTGAAAGAAATTTATAAAGATATCTTAGTCGCATTTTATTATTTTAAATTATCTTTTTTTTGCATTGGATAGCAGAGATTGATCTGTATAAAGGCCGTTTTTTACTTTTTACATTTTGACTGCTGATTTTTTTTTTTTTAAATGAGGATGCTTTGACTTTACGAATCGGTTTCGAAAATAAAAGTTCCCCCATTAAAAATACCTGTAAACAAAATCAAAAAAGTAAAAAACGTCCTTTAATAAAATGAAAACAAACAAAATACAAAATGATCGAAACTCTGTAATTTATTTCATCATTTTTAAATTCATCCTCCCCCCCCCGCCCCCAAAAAAGGGAGGGAGCTCACATGACCAGTATATTGTATATGCACACCTGTCGGCAAAATCCAAGCAGAAAATATTAGAAATTTGCTTTCAGTGTAATAATCGAAAATGACAAAAGGTGGCGAAAAATTACTGCTGAAACGTGTTTTTTACACTCATTTGCCAAATTATCTCATTCAGTTGTTATTCAATTAAGCAGGGATATTTCGTGAAAAGTATTAGGTTATGCTGGGCAATATAACATTAACCCAATGGGAATAAATTCGGTCCCGGAGGATTTTATTCAAATAAGCGGGTTTCGATTATCCGTGAACCGATTAAGTGGGGAGGACTGTATTTGGTTGGTTTAAGATATCTCGTCATACAAATATCATGCAATTATTAAATAAATGTTAATTTTGCAAAATATTAGTACACTGAAAGCCTTTTGTCATTTTGAGAACATGTGTATTTTTATTTTCGGAGAATGTCTCCTGTTTTGTATGGCGGATATTCTGCGATTAAATAAGCTCAAGAAAATAACTTTACTATATAGTGTTCTAAACATTTCGATCTTAGACTTACGCGGTGGATCAGGCAACACTATTGTACACTTACTTTATGCCGTAACATTAAAAATTGTGGTAAACCTTTATTAACTAATAGTAAATAAGATCAAACAAACAAAATAAATAAACATAAGAAATACTTTGAAAAATAAAAAAAACACAGTTTTTTTTTTAAGTTACACTTTGGCTTCTTGAAAAAAGTGAATATTTTTTTCTAAATTGTTTTTAAAACTTTGCAAAATGTGGAATTTTAATTAAAATGTTTCTAAAGAACTTGCAATTTAAAGAAAACTAAACATCGGTAATCACTGGATATATAATGGCAGTCTTTTCATTTCACCAAGGGGCATATTCCAAATGGCAATGATATATCGGGAGTTCCATTCATGTGTGGCATTCACTAATATGACAATTCTCACCTAGTTTAAGATATTAAATGTCAGATAATATTTGCATACTGAATTCCACCAAGAGTTAAATCTGTATGCGAAAATATATTCAAATAGATTACAAAATTAGGAGAATTAAACAATAGTTTGTCAAAAGATTTTGTAATATTCCAAAACTTTTTTTAAACTTTGTCCTTTTTTTTGTTTTTTAGATTAAAAGTTGAAGTTTGGACTAAAGAAGAAAATTTGCTAGTTATCTATCTCGAAAGCTAACATCATGAAAGATTTCAGCATTATAATACTTATGCTTTTATTCACCAAAAATAACGCTGATGTTCATAAGTAAGCACAAAAATGCAAAGTTTGTGATATCATGGAAAACATTAGGCTTAATGGTTTGAAAGTTAGGATACTGGGATCATATGATAATAATTGCATACAACTAATGGGGTAATATGAGGATGTAATTTGTTTGCATTATGCAAATTAAACGTGAAACCATCAAAATATTATCTACCGTAATCTGGGCTGCCTTGAATCAATTTTGAAATTGAGAATGATTTAAGATCAAATTTATTACAGCTATATTTTTATTTACACTCCAGAATTCGGATCAACCATCATGTGTATATATTTTTTTAATTTAAGAATTTTTCTTAAATAGCTGAATTTTCAACAACACATAAACACATACTTGCCATCTATGAACATAACGTCCATAACATGTGAATTAATTTAAACCAGGTTAAACATGCTTCCAACCAGAATTATTTTTAAGAAATTATACCAAACAAATTCTACATGGATACTAAAAATGAAACAGCAAATGATACATCTAAATTACTTTGTGGTTAGAAACATGTTTAACGTGGTTTAAATTAACCCACATTTTACGAAATTAATGTTTGATGTTGGTTCTGACGTATTGTCTAATATGGTCTGAAGTATGCTTAAATAAAATTTTTTAGTTCAAAATACGCCACTCGTTGGAGTCCATAAAATCAATATTTAGCTCAAGTACGAATTCCGTGAAGTGACAAAAGGGAGACTAGTATAAAAATGCAAATGTGCTTCTTAGTATTACGTCTCTAAAAATATCAGAAATAACTATTTCAACAAACTACATGAAGTTTCACAAATAAAAGGATAGCATGAGTTTATTAACAATCTGATCGAAATATTAATTATAACATTTTAAATTAATCTTTTGGCGATGAGCATCATGTACACGTGCCGTATAAGGTGATAAGCATCTTCTAGTATTCCCACAGATATTTTTAATTGCAAATATTTCCTTATTTAAACAGAGCAATTTTGCGATTCAAATACATGAATATTTCTGTTTTGGAAAACTGGTGAAAATAAATTCAAACTTAAGTAAAGGACGTTCACCGCAAAGGGCTTAAATGTATAAGGTTCCTTAAAATACTTAACAGATTGTTAAAGGCCAATATTATATTTTAATAATTTCATTGATAGCAGAGATGAAGAAACAACGTTTTTATCCCCAAATTATCTCGGGACTGCCGCTGAAGTGGTTAATACCCACTTTCATCACCTAATGGTTACGTGGAATGTATAATCGGAAAATTTTGCGTTTATAAGAAAGAAATAGAAAAAAACATTATTTTCATTTTTGCTTTATTTATTATCATTTCAGTAATAATATCATATAACTAAGTTTTTTTCATTTTTTAATGTTTACATCGACAACCGACTGAAAAATAATGTAGACATCAGATTTGAGTTACTCCGTTTTGCAGGAGCGCTCTTTTCGCTTATTAAAGATTTCTTCAGAATTCGAATTTAAATTTGTTTTAAAGTCAGTATCAGTAAATTAAAATTAAATCTGAATCTGAATCTTACAGTGAATGCTCATCATCATCACCATCATTCCTCTTTATTTCACTGTTATTTCCACTCTGTCCGTTGTGACACGTGTTTGGACCAGCTGATGACGAGCAGTAATTTTGCAGCTCGAAACGCGTCCTGTTTATTTTTTTCTCTTTATGGTGATTTAACAAAGTTTTTATATTTATTGATATATATTTATCGCCAGTATTTTCGGTGTTTCTCAATATTGGAGCTACTTTTCTGGTTGATTCCAGTTACACCAAAAGGGACACAGCCGACCTTATAATATAATCGCGAATAGGCGGGAGTAATTATTTTTCAAATTGGAAAAAAGCACGGGCATGTGCAAATAAATTGAATATTGCATATTAGAATACGGACAAATCCTGCGTGTGTTGTGTGTGTCTGTGTATGTAAATTTATTTTTAAAAAATGGCTCTAAAGGTTTTTTTTTATTTTGTGTCCTACAGATTAAGGGCATCATAAATCCACTGGGTTAGGTCACATCTTCGAGAAAATAAAATTAGTAGACTCGACTAATAGTGTGCCACTTTCGAGTCTGTACAGGTCAAGCTATTTTTACATAACAAGGTTCTAACGATTTTGACTAAATTTTTTTATCGCACCATTTTTGTGTAAGTGAAAGGCACTGGTCTAAGTCCCATCTCCAATAAAATTCGATTGGTTTCTCAGTTTGGAGTCACTGCGGGTCAAAGCCTTTTACTAAAAATGAAAGTTGAAACATGTATTAAGCTCCTAAAATTTTGGCAGTAAACGAAGACACAAAGTTGGGAAAATTTTGATAAATTTGGTCATAATTGGAAAAATATTATCGACATTGGCGATCCTAAAATTTGACCTTCAAGATTGCCAATGTGAAAAAACATGCATGGTACAAAATGAAAGAATTTCATCAAATTTGTCGATACTTGGTGAAAACAATAGACATCAGAATGCGACGAAATTTTCAAGATATTCCCCATGGGAACCAAGATACATAATATAATTTTATAAATCAGACTCTAACTGAAATTCAAGTTTGAAATGATGACCTTTCAATGTAAATGTGTAAGTAACGTAAAATTTAGAAATATGTACAAAATTTCTACATTAATTCTTTCTGTAATAAATACTTTTATAAAATAAAAGGATTTTAAACAATAATACTTATAGCGAGAATGACATATTGTGTTGAACAAAAATCTAATTTTAACCTAACATACCTTGAACTTCTCTGCAGGTTATTATTGTAAAAAAAGCAGCTGAAAGTTAAAAATAACATGAAAACCACATCCAAACTTTAATAATTATTTGAACATACTTCTAATTTCGACAATTCATAAAATGACACTAACAAGTTACTTAAGCTTACTCGCAGTTACTGTTGCGTTAAATAAACATATAGTAAGCATTGAAAATGCTTTTTTAAAGCGACTAAAAGAGTAACTCCTGGTTATGTTCCTTCCACAACTGTTGATGTCATTCAGTTACAGAGCTATCGATGTCTTTTATGTGAAATTATGAGGTTTTATGAATACATAATATTGGTGGTTTTAAAGTTGAGTTGTTAGAGTTATTACAATTCACCATTTTAAAAATCTGCTTACGTACGTAGTTTTCGTGAAGTTATAAATATTTAACGTTGAATTGATTTAATTTCTTTTTTACGCTGGCTGGTAGTAATAAAAAAAGAGAAAAATACAAAATGCTTTTTTTTGCACACAAAAGTTAATTGGCAGTAGTCAAGAGAAACTGATAAGAGGGAGACATAACAAGTTCAACTTTGCTGGCATAAATATTTTATGCGACATGAATGTGACTGTATAAATATGTAAAATACCGTAGCATCTACTGTGAACTAAGATTCGATATTTTTCCATCGCCTTATAATTAAGCTAAAGAAAACTTTATGTGTATCTACTTTGAAGCCACAATTAATTGTGGCTTTCTAACTAGGTGACGGTAGACTGAAGTAAACCATTCACTCTAATTTGATTGTCATTTATAGAATCCACTGTGAAGTCATTATGACTGTGGCATCACAATGAAATTGCCTTGTGACTTTCAGCAAAGCAGCAATCATAACGACTTCGCGGTGAATTTTTCAAACGATGGTCAAATGAAAGAGTCTGATAATTTAACTGCAATGTTAAATTGGATACTCGCCACATTAAAACTCGGTATCATAATGATGTCTCCAAATGACGCTAACATTAGAGTAAGAATATAGCGTCACTGTAGTGATACCTGATTATCCCTTAAAAAAGTAAAAGTTACACTGACTTTACAGTAGGTACACCAAACCTTAGCCGTATTAAAATAATATTGAGACGCTCTTTTTAGTATAATAAGTAAGACACGTGTAATCATTTTTGAAGTCACAGTGGCGTCATATCAAAAATTAGTGCTATTATGGTAGTACAACTGTTACATCTACCTTTTATAGTTTCTTTCCTCTAGTCAGATTTACCTTTGTTATGCGACATTCGATATTTTTATTTTTACTTAATTTATAGACATTATGTCATTGCATAACTGAATTATATTGAATTTACTGTTTAGTTTAAAAGGCAACATCGTTGGATTATAATTTGAATAATTTTAAGGCTATTTTTTTTCTTAAACTGCCAATTCTGTTTTAATAATAATATCCAAAATAATATTAGAAAAGAATGTTTGCATTTAAATTTCATTACTATTCCTCTCAAAGAATATTTTGATTTCCGTAATAAATACCTATGTACAAAATATTGTCCATACAAAAATATTCGCTTCTATTAAAGCAATAATTCGCATTAAAAGATTAATGATAATAGTTGACTGAAATAAATATGTAGGAGAGAAAAATATGCGAACACTTGTCGCTAGGATTTTTATAATTCAGTAACCAGGCTTATAATTCGGTGATTTTTATATAAATGCAATAAATTTACCTTCTTTCATATGTTTGTTAGTTATCTAACGTAAAGCGAAACCAAGAACTAAAATGAATATTATCAATGTTATGTAAGATGCATGTGAAGATAAATATGATAAATATGTGATCATAGTGTATATCACTTATACTGTAAAAAATATCCGTTAATATACAGAAACTTTTCCGTTAAATTTTACTGAATAGTTTCATTTTTCCAAGAAAACAGTAGTATTTCCGTGTTTCACATTTTGAGATTACAAATCTGGTAAGTGTTCCGTCAATTTTACCGGAAACAGTACAACTTCCATTTTAAACAGCACAAGTTATCGGTATTTTTAACTGATAAGTATCGTGGCGCCAACTGTATGACGAATAGAAACACATTATAGCAATAATTCTCTATTTTTTCTGTTTTAATAATAAAAAGATTGCATATTTTTACAATATTAAAATAATAATAATAATAGTAATAAGATTTATTAATTCTTTTTAAGTTTAAGATAGTTAAAGAAAGTTTTTTTTTTCAGTATAATTTTAAAATAATATTTAATTTTTTATATCATAATATAAAAAGTATGTAGGATATTTTAAAGTGGAAAAAAATCTACTTTTAATTTTAATATATATATTTTTTAATCTATTCAAATTAAGAAGTTCGCACATAAAACTTAAACTATATCGAAATGTTTTACCGAAATTATTATCATTTTGGCGATTACCTAAGTCATAAAAATCAATTAAATGTAATTAATTTTAATAAAACCATAGTAATTATCTTTATTGAGTTTACAATAGATCGTCATACAAAATATTTGTTAAAATACATGTTTTTTTTTAAAAAGTTGTTAGTATCCTTTTATAAAATAAATAAATAAATAAATATGAATAATATTACAATAGAACTTTAAAACTCTTTCAGAAAAGAAGGAAACAAAATTTTTAATACTTTCATTCATGCATGTAATATTTTAAAAGCTAACCTTTTTTTTTTATAAAGCTAAAATTATAAAGCTAAATATTAGAAATTACAGAAGGAAAATCTGTAAAACATGATTTAGAATTGTCCGCTCAATAAAAAATAAAATCTCTACAAAAATAAACCCGCGTTCAAAATCTTGTCTTTACTTTATGAAATGCATCCGAAATAACTAAAGATATCTGAAAAGGTGTTTTGTGCAATCCTGGTGTAACTGCCGGCTATGACAGAGGAGGTCCCGGTTTCAAACCCCATGGAAGGTAAGTGACATTTCTTCACTGTTGCTTAAATTAAATGTATATAATGTGTCCTTATGTTAATGTGTCTTTGTAAAGTAAAGAATAAAAATCAGAAAGATGTTAGTTTGTCCTTGAAAAATTCTTAAAAAAATTTTTTACATAAGGAAATATTTAAAAAAACGGAAATATTTTGTGAAAAAACGGAACTAACGGAACTTTACGAAAAAATATTTCCGTTAAAAAACGGAAGTAGTACTGGCGTCTAGATTACCAGTACAGGGCTCCCAAATGGTCCGCGAACTGAACATCAGTATTTTTTAATAGAAAATTTCATAATACGTTTGAGCTAGAATCAACTTCCAAACGTGGTTTCTTGACAATTTGTAAGAAATATCTAAAAAGAAAATTTTTCTAAAAAAATTCTGATGTTCAGTTCGCGGACCATTTGGGAGCCCTTCCAGTACTATTTCTGTTTTTTATTAGTTTTTTCTAAATTTTTACAGTGTATGTATACAGTCATCTACACATAGAAATTGTTTGAACTGTTCTAAAACGTAATTTTGGCATCACATTTCGATTTTTGGGTACATGCTACCTATGGATACTAAACATGAAATTTATTTCGTCATGTTGTTGAATAATAAAGATTCGGAAGTCGTAATATTAATTTTATTTTTAATATTTCCTAAGAAAAGTGCGATTTAATTAATTTCTTAAATATAACACAAGAACTGCTTAACAGAATAAGCTGTAAGTTTGGATTCGCATTTTTTGAGCTTCTAAAAATCTATTTGAGTTAGTAAAATTATTTTTGTTTACAATTCATATGTATATTTAGTGTGTATATTTAATGTTTTTCTAGGTATACATATACGTTTTGAGATTAACAATAAAACAAAATATTAATATGTATATCAATATATTTTTAGAAGTGTCAAATATGCGACAAAAAAATTAAAATCATTTCGCCAAAGGGTTTTCAAATTATATTAAGAATTATCCGCATTCTAATTTGCTTTGCAATTATTAAAAGTTAATTTAATATTAGGTGTTTTAAAAGTTATATCTGCATAATTCCTGAATTACCTCACATAATTATCAGTTCGTGGCTCACCGTTAGGAGACCTATGCTCTTTTACTTATAAAAACTAAAATGTCTGGTTTTTTTTTTTTTTTTTTTTTTTTTTTTTTTTTACTTTTTTACATTTTTTCTTAATAGATGAATGTTTTTTGAGTTCCAAGCAAACGGATCAATTTCTACATCTAAGCTGTATCGTTCATAAAATAAATGTTATTTTCATCTGAGTTTTCAAAATGCCTAAAGTTACCAAACGACAGTGTGTCCAAGAAATTGATAAATTTCATAGGTAAAGTATTTAATAAAGTATGTTTATAAGTAATAGTACTTAAATCTTTTTCAATAAATTTTTTGGTGGATTTGTAGTTTATTTACTTGTTTAAAACTCTTAAATTTGTGATTGCGTTAATTTAGGTTAATGGTTATTAAACAGATATTGTAAGGGGGTTTGTAGTTTTAGATCCATATTTCTAAACCAAAATTACTAAGTGACTAAAGGATGAATTTCAGAAAAGATATATTTTCTGTCATTTTATTTAGAAAAAAACAAAGAATATGTCTCTGTATTCTTATTTTAGCTTCGGAACTGAAGAGGACATATATAGCGTTTGTAAATGTTATTAATCGATTGGTATCAGTAATATTTTTATAGGATGTTTTTCAACAGAGTTAGTATGGGATGACGACTATTTCCAGGACAGTATATTGTTAAAGATATTTATTTATTCATTACAATTGGAACTGCTGTCGTGTTATGCGTTGTTAGTGCACTAGTGAAGGTGTTTCAAGATTAGTATTTGCAGAGAACAAATCGCCTGATTATCCTTGCGACTGGAAGAGATTTTTCTGTTATTTTATATATTTGCCGTCGTGTGACTGGAGAATTCCAAGAAATCTTGAACTTAGATTAACGAATTTTTTGCATTTAAAAGGTCAAGTTTGACCTATTAGAGTGACCTATCATAACTTTTGACCAAGAGAGAAAAAATAATAAATCTGCGAAATTTCTCGAGTCAACGGCAAAGTTTTGGTCTCAAAATATCTATCGTTGCACTAGTGTGAGTTTGGCAGCTCACTGAAAATAATTCGTCAAAATTTCACTATGGCAGAATGTATTAAAGTTTCGTAAGATTGGTTACCCAGCAGAGTTACCCAGATGCGGCGCAAAGTTACATTGATTGACTGTAATTTAAGTATGCGAGAAATGGATTGCCAAAAAATCTGGCTATAAACTGATACAACTCTGCTGTAGCAGTATACAAAAACGAAATTGATTAAAACGTCTTTCTATTTATGTAGAATTTTTTGTCAAAAGTAGAATTTATTTAAACTATTATAAAACATAATTGTGCGATCAATGAATCTTGATTGAATGTCGTAACCTTGAACTGCTGTAAATGTACCGTAAACCTTTATTAATGTTATATTAATACAGAAATGTCTAACAGTGATTTTTAAAAGCAGTTTTAAGTTTTTAATATTATAAGGTAAATGAGTATTTATCGAAATGACTTTTGCCCCAGAGAGGAAAAGAATAAAACTACAACATTACTTGAGTGAACAGCAAAGTTTTGGTCTCAAAATATAGATCGCAGCACTAGTGTGAATTTGACAGCTCACTAGAAATAATTCGTCAAGATTCCACCATGGCAGAATGGATTAAAGTTTCGTTAAGTTGGAGCAAAGTTACCCTGTTGACTGTAATTTAAGCATGCGAGAAATTTATTGTAAAAAAAATTGGCATAAAACTGATAAAGCTATGCTGTAGAAGTAAATAAAAACGAAATGGATTAAACCGCTTTTCTATATCTGTATAAAATTGCTGGAAAATGCAGAAATAATTACAACTAACATAAAATATAACTGTGTGATCAATGAACCTTAATTGAATGCATGTAACTGAGACCTGCGTAAATGTACCGTAAAACTTTATTACTTTTACATGAATAGAGAAATCTCTAACAGTGATTTTTATAGCAAATTTAAGGTATTAATAGTATGAAGGAAATGAGTATTTATCGAAATAACACAGCTAAAAACAATTTCTAAATAAAATTTCCTTAGCATTTCTTTCAAAATATATTTTGATTACGTTGATAAATGTTAATTTACAAAACTTTCTCTGACCAAAAATATTCCACTCCGCTGATCTGGAAGAATATTCAGGAAGTTTGGAAAGCAATTACTTTCATTAAGTGATTAATGATTGCAGTTGATAGAAGTAAGCATGCCGAGAGACAAATTTATGAAAATTGATGATAATGAAGGTGAGAAATTGGATCTATTGTTTTTCTGTGCCTTTAAATTTAACGTATTAATAAAATATTCTTTAAGTCATTGTTAAAATAAATAACTTTAAAAGGTTTGATAAAAAATTAATAAAACCAATCATTTCTCATGATTATTTTAAACATCAAAAGTTATTTTAAGATTTCCAAGTTGGATTATTTTTTTTTTCAAAAGACATACTTATGTTTCAGGATAACAACATTTTATTTATTTAAGTACTGATATTATGGAATTAAAAGAGCGAAAGTTACTAGTCAGACAATATGGTAGGTAATTTCAATATAAAACATTACGTACATCAACAACAATGTGTAATTATATACACCTAGTTTATTAGGAATAGATCAGACAGCACATTTTTTAAGCGCATGAAAAAAAAATCTCGAGCATATTCTTATGCAATGTATCTTTATATTAATTGATTTAACTTTATATTAATTGCAGTTTCACTTTGTATTTATTATATGTTTAACATGCAACATAAATTAATTTATTAAAAAAATTAATTTACACCAAAAAATTTAATTAATATTTTTCGTCTAATTTGAGGATTGGGTTTCTGAGAATATTCAATACGAAGAATGCCAATAAAATTAAGTGGTGAGTATCGCCCAATTGCTGTGCCATTGTTCCACCTCTTCATGCAATAAATAAGTTTTTCAGGATAATTTTACATTACCGGCAAAGAGCGGTATTTTATGGTTAATCTGCTTTTCTTTTATTATTTGCTCTGTAAGATCAAATATATATTCCGGTAATTCTGGTGTGATATTATTGGGCAAAACAAATGTCGTTGTTGAAATAGATTTAATAATCATTCTTCAGCATTGCTTAAAATGCCATATAATTTCACAACACGGAGTTTCACGCTTTCAAACACATTCGGAAATACATTTTATCTCTGCTTGATGGTGTGAAAATATTATGGGATTTTTAAAAATAATATAGGAAAATATAAATAGAAGTCACCCAAAAATAAAGTGCACATTTCTCTTTTTTGTTGAAACAACGAAGACTTTATTTAAAATCAAGTATTATAACTACTAAGACAAGTACCGCGGAACACTACAATATGTACAATAAAAATTCAGCTTTAAAAGCAGCATTTTTGAACAAAAAACAATACAAACTTTCCTTTTTTAAAAATTCAAAACATTTATTTTTGTTGCAAAAACGTACAGAATTCTTCGCCGTTTATAACCGTAAATAAAATTTAATGAAGTGTTAAATTTTTCAAATCAAAAACTCCCGAGTATGCGTATACCCTTATCATTTTTATAAATGCGTTAAATATGCACATTCATTTTCTACAAAAAATGGTATTGTATATTCCTTCAAAAAATGTTTTATAGTTCTTGTTAATTATAACTCAATATTGTTTAGGTGATAAAAAATATATATATATATTTAACTCCCGATGTATTTCTAGTCTCATTTCTTCGGTAAATTAGCAAAAAATTTAGAATATGCCAATTTTTTTATAAGAATGGTATACAGGTAACCTACACAGATAAAAATTTGCTGCATCGTCACTTTACCGCTTTTATAGAAAAAGATTACTTAACTGTATTATGGAGCATTCTTGTTTTTCAAAATATAGATATTCTATAAAAGCGGTGGAGTGACAATGCAGCAAAAGTTTCCAATTTTTAACATTCTCACTCAATCCTTATGTACATCATACTTTGAAACTGAATGTTTACATCAAGCATACATCGTGAAGTCCTTTCTAACACTTCCAGAATACTATAACGAAACTTCGCCGTATAATATGGTTTAAAAAATGCCTATGTAAACATCTTAATAACACATAAAACATTTCAAAATCATCTTTGAGCATCTACCACGTAAAGTTAGAAAGTTTCTGTGCATTCCTTTAAATGATTTACAAATCTTTACAGTATACACTAGAAATTGTGCTGCAAAGCACAACAGGTGCTTAGAAAAACAGTCGAAAATTTCACTTCATCAATTTTCACCAATAGAAACTAATGGTCTTGAATAATTCTATACATTTTTTATTATTTTGAAATGTTTATATTAATGTAAAATTTGATTTGGGAAAAAGGAACAGAATAAAACAAAAAACGCACTTTACGAAATTACTTTCATTAAAAGGCTACATATTTCTTTTTTTCACAGATCTGTGATTGAATATACAGGGTGATTCATAAAAGATGGGCAGAACTTTAAGGGGTTATAGTACACTTAAAGACAAATAATATTAAATAGGAGACTAAGGGTCCCAGACGTATTCCCAAGGAGATAGGGGGCATTAAAGTTTAGGGTCCGAAATTTCAAATGATTATAAAAAATGGAAAAATTGGTCGATTCGTTTGCGGTTTTTGCAAAAAACTTTCTTTATGCCAGTATTTTCTTGAAATAAAATTTTTAAGTTCAATTTCAAAAAATGCCGATAGGGGGCGCTTTAGACTATGGAGTAACAAACAACTATTTTTTAACGTTATTTTTTGTATTTCTTTAAATGATTTCGAAAGCTTAGACTTAAACTTAAATTTTGATCTAAAAATCTGAGTCCTAACGAGTAGTTAAGTAGCGTAAACTGAAATTTGAAATTTGAAACCCTTCTCCCCCAGAACAAAAATCAGTTATTCCCGATCTTTGTGTCGTAGATTAGGCTCTAACTACTACCGCGTTTTGCTAAAATTATTCTTTATGTCAGTATTTTCTTGAAAATAAATTTTAAAGAAAATTTTCAAAAAATTCCGATAGAGGGCGCTTTAGACTTTGGAGAAACGAACAACTATTTTATACCGTTATTTTTTGTGTCTCATTAAAAGCTTTCTAAATCTTAGACTTAAATTTTCAGCCCAAAATCTGAATCGTTAGACGTGGTTAAGTTTCTGGGGAGAGGGGTTTGAAATTTCTACTCCTGAGCACAGTTCAGTTTACCATGTCCACACATTGTGTGCTGTGATACGAGGAAAAAAGACACAAATTAGGATTATGTTACCAAAGCATATTTATTAACATGTAATTACAATAAATGTTCAAAATTGTGACCACCAGTGGTTATGCACGCAGAACAACGGCGAAGAATGGAACGGCGAACATTCGCGAAAACATCAGGCTTGTCGAGCACTTCCCCTACAGCGGCGGAAAGTCTGGCGACCAGGTCCTCGGGGGATTCAATGGGTGTCTCATACATAAGAGCCTTCAATTGTCCCCAAAAAAAGAAATCGAGGGGTGAAAGATCTGGCGAGCGAGCAGGCCAAGCAACAGCTCGACCAATCCATCTGTTCGGAAATGTGATGTCCAGATAGTTGCGGACGTCTCGTACGTAATGAGCTGGCGCTCCATCGTGCTGGAACCACATGACCCGCCGGATGCGTGGAGGAACAACGTTTAACAGGTCTGGCAGCACATGTTGCAGAAATGTGAGGTATGTTTTACCGTTGAGGCGTTCAGGAAGAAGGTACGGTCCGATTAGGTGGTCTCCGAAGATTCCTGCCCAAACATTGATGGAAAAGCGTCTCTGACGAGCATGTGGATACGTAGCATGTGGATTGACATCCGCCCATACATGTGCATTGTGTGTGTTAAATGTACCTTCACGTGTGAAGGTACATTCATTGGTGAAAAGCACAGTTCGTCCAAAGTGTGGATTTAGCGCGTTCTGCTGCAGAAACCAGCGGGCGAATTCAATACGATTTGGATAATCCCCTGGAGACAGTTTCTGGACTCGTTGCACATGAAACGGGAGCAAATGTTCATCCTTCAGTACCCTCCAAGTCATGGACTGTCAGGTATCCACCTGCCTAGCCACTGTTCGTGTACTTGTACTTGGCTGCGCCGCTACTACATCCAGAATGGCTTCTGCAACAACTACTGATTCGTCCTTTTTTGCACGACCTGCATTCGACCGGGAAGCGAGAAATGATCCCGTCTCACACAACTGTCTGTGCAAGCGGTCGAAAGTTTTGCGGTTAGGCAACCGCCTGTTGGGAAATCGCTCTCCGTACTCTCGTTGTGCCTCTGCACCATTTCCATCTGCCGCTCTGTAAATTAAATGCATCTCAGCCTTTTCCTTATTCGTGAAGGGCACCATCTTCCGATTCATTACTACAGCGACTTACACTTGACTCACCGTTCAGTGGTTTTTATGCCTGAATCGTGTCGAAATTTTGCATACGTGTTCTTCTTCTTCCCCATTTGACATTTGCATACTTTCTGTCTCCTTCTTCCCCCGGTGACTAGCGTCAGGAATGGAGCTTTAACGTTTGCATGAGCGACGTTTCCAACTGTGCCAGTGCCTTTATGAGTGAATTCCGACTATGCAGTCCTTGACGAAAGTTGTATTTTTGCCTCGTATCACAGCACTGAATCGTTGGGCATGGTTAAGTAGTGCAAACTGAACTATGTTCAGAAGTTGAAATTTGAACCCCCTCCCCTCGCTACTGAACCACGCTCAGCGATTCAGATTTTGAGCTGAAAATTTAAGTTTAAGTCTAAGCTTTAGAAAGCATTTAATGAGATACAAAAAATAACGGTATAAAATAGTTGTTCGTTACTCCAAAGTCTAAAGCGCCCTCTATCGGAATTTTTTGAAACTTTTCTTTAAAATTTATTTTCAAGAAAATACTGACATAAAGAATAATTTTAGCAAAACGCGGCAGTAGTTAGAGCCTAATCTACGACACAAAGATCGGGAATAACTGATTTTTGTTCTGGGGGGGGAGAAGGGTTTCATATTTCAAATTTCAGCTTACGCTTCTTAACTACTCGTTAGGACTCAGATTTTTAGATCAAAATTTAAGTTTAAGTCTAAGCTTTCGAAATCATTTAAAGAAATACAAAAAATAACGTTAAAAAATAGTTGTTTGTTACTCCAAAGTCTAAAGCGCCCCCTATCGGCATTTTTTGAAATTGAACTTTAAAATTTTATTTCAAGAAAATACTGGCATAAAAAAATTTTTTTGCAAAAACCGCAAACGAATCGACTAATTTTTCCATTTTTTATAATCATTTGAAATTTCGGACCCTAAACTTTAATGCCCCTATCTCTTTGGGAATACGTCTGGGACCCTTAGTCTCCTATTTAATATTATTTGTCTTTAAGTGTACTATAACCCCTTAAAGTTCTGCCCATCTTTTATGAATCACCCTGTATATATATTTTACAAATATCCCTTAATGTACAAAATGCGATTATGTTGGGAAATACAAACTTAATTCAAGCCTTAAACATTTTACACTCTGTAATAATTTCGCAATATTTTGTGTTCTCGCTTATAAATACCTGTGAAATATATAAACACCATGTACTAAGCAAAACTCCATTTAAAATTAAAGCACAATTAAAAGTGAACTTCCAGCATTTAACATTCATATATAGTATTGAAAACAAAATAATTTCTTTAACACTTTAAATAAACGATAACTCTTCAGCACATCATATTCTGCAGTAGTGCCATGTAGTGAATCACAATAATGTATATTAATTCTATTATGATTAGACTAGTGTTAGATAATTAAAATACTCTGCAAACTGTTTCACCCTGAGTACCAATATATGAACTATTTATTTTGCTTAATCTTATAAAAGAAATACAAATGTTTTTTACTCTTATTCCACTGAAAGCATGTTTTAGTGCACCTGAGAAATTCACATGAATTTCATTATGTTTAACAATGTATCACTAACTAAAATATAGCAAAAATGTCTTTTCCCATAGATCATGTAATATTACCGTTTTGAATTTCCCTGTAATTAAATTTTAAATGCCATACCTTGCATTTTCAACAGTGAACATTTGAAATAAGCTTCAATAACACATAACAATTACATGGCTATCTGACTATAATTGCAAGAGTTACAGAATAGAGAAACGCAGACGGCACACAGACTGCAGACGCAAACAAACACATCGAAAGATATAAACCCTTTTCAACTATGCTGGAAAATGTTAAAAATTCGTAAACTTTGATATTTTCATAAAATGTACACCCGAAATGCTACGGTCGCACTTTATACAAAAGAAATACTGGAATCTCTCGTTCTAATTTTTCGACGTATGAAATTCACCGAAAAAATGTATTATTTATTATGTATACGAAAAATTTTCAAATAGGAAAATGAAACCTATTTTAAAGAAATAAAACGAATTCTTTTTTACTACATGAGATGAAATTTTTACTGATTAAAATTTCTTTATAAAAATGAAGTAATTTAAAACATATAAACATGCAAGATTTATTTTTCATACATTATGTTTTATAACAATTAATACACAGGATTAATACACATGCAGCAATAAGTTGAAAACTATGATGTTAAATTATTAGTTTGAGATTTTATAGACTTTAAAAAAACTCTTTGAGATCATTAAAAAACAAATTAGTATAATTATAATTAGCACATTACTGTCAATTTTCGAAAATTCATACTTAATAGGTATAGATAAAATGTTTTTAATATAGGTTGGCAAATCCGATTTCAACATTTAACGAGTGTACTTTATTCTTTCTTTTTAACCTCTTCGCTACTGGTGATTATTACAGTATTTTTAATTATTACTGAATTATTTCTTCTCTCGTTTGACTTCAGAGCGAGATTTTTGTTTTATTTTCATTAGCTCGAATCTTAGAATTCGAAACATATTATTCTTATATCGAAAGTTCATTTATATTTGAGTATCATTAATAAAATGGGACAAAACTGATGTACCTATTTGGGTACTCAGGGACTGAAGAGATTAATCAAAATCTAATTTTAAATGAAATCTGTGTGGTTTATTTGACCAAATAATTCTTTATCGCCACATTTGAAGTATCCGAAAGCAGGAAACATATAGATAACTTTTCAGATTAAGTTAAAGGTACATTTCGCGCAGTGTTGCCAGATGGGCTACTTTTTTTAAATCCTGATTCTACATTAGCACCACTTTTTTGAAATGGTAAAATGTGCCTTATTAATGGCACATGAATTAAGGCTAGAATAAGGAAAATTTTGCATTTTCAAGAAAGTGGTGCCAGTTAAGAAATCTGAATTTTAAAAAAGTAGCCCACTGGCAACACTGATTTCGCGTTTAAGTGATTAGGAAATATGTTTTGCAAAGACATTAAGTGCACAAAACTGAATAATTATATATCTCCCATAAAATCATTTCATTCTATTTAATGGTTTCATTTTATACATTGTACTGCCATTTAATATATTCATTGCTATACTTTTGATAGTACAAATGGGAACTGAATTGTTAGACGTTGCACAATTGCAAGAAATAAAGTATATTTTTTAACACAAAAGACTTTTACACTAAAGCATTTTTCTTAACTTTTTCTTCCTAAAATATAAGTACAAAAACATGTTTCATATGTACCTGATAATACTTCTTTCAGTAAAAGTGAACTAAAGTTCAATACAACAACGTTTTATACGCATTTTTTAAACATAGTAGAAATGAGTACACTGCGTATGTTCCAAATATGTTACTGTTAAAGTAATAATAATAATAATAATAATAATAATAATAATAATAATAATTTCCTTTGTTTAATTATTTATTTTGGTGCAGTCTCTTTTAATTTTTTACAATTTTAAGGCAAAATTATGTACTAATTAATACAAACGAAGAAATGTCATGAAGACAAAAATAATGATAATTTATTTTTTGTAAAGTGTATAAAATAAGAGACACTCAAAATGTTCTTTTTTCTCACATACAGTCCTGGACAAAATTATAAACTCAGAAAAATGTTAATTTGTTTGCATCATAATATAAATAAGATTAGCTTTACGTTAATAAAATAATTATGAATATTTATATTAAGGCATCTAAAATTAATGTAACTTATATATAAAATGGAGCCAGTAATTTAAATAAAAAATACATAACTTAAAAAAAACTAACATTATGAGGAACCTGGACAAAATTATAAACTCAAAATTATGATTTTCTATATTCTGGCACATTTGATATAAATAAATGCATTTTGTGATAAAAAACTAATAAATGGACTCATTATGAGTCAATACATTTCAATACATTAATACATGTTTTAATTTTTTTCATAAAATGGCATTATGTGAAACCTGGACAAAATTATAAACTCAAAATTATGAATTTCTACAATCTAGTATTTTTAACCGACTTCCATAGAGGAGAGGAGGTTATCAATTCGACGCGTGTGTATTTTTTTTAATGTATGTTCATCGATTACTCCGAAACCACGCAACCGATTAACTTGGTTTTGGTGTTAAATGAAAGACGATGCTCTCGAATTGGTACCACTTCAGTTTCATCGAAATTGGTTCAGTACTTTTTTAGTAATTAGGCAAAAACTAATAAAATTAGGGATTTTTTGCTAATTAAAAGTGTTGAATACGTTCGCTGAATGGAGCGTAGGGAGCATAGCCGAGCGGTCTAAGGCGCCAGATTGAAGCTCTGTGTTTGGAAAGAGAGCGTGGGTTCGATCCCCACTCCTGCCATTATTTACATCTATGTAAAATTTACATTTTTTTCCGTATTGCACTTTTTAGGTGCGTTCGTAATTATATAATACGTAGCACCTATAGTGGTCGTTCAGTCCGTCCGTCTGTCCGTCCGTCTGTCCGTCCGTCCGTCTGTCCGCATATAACAACGCAAAAACTACCCAACCGAATCGTTTGAAATTTAAAATACATAATTATTACATAATTTTGTCGAGTCATTTCAAATTTTATGAAATTCGGATGCATAGATCAATTACAGGGGCAATCAAAAGTATTCCATTACATTACGGTCAATGGGGAAAAAAGTTTCAAATGCATTTTAATCGTTTGAAATTTAAAATACGCAATTATTACATAATTCTGTCGAGTTATTTCACATTTTTTGATAATCGTGTGCATAGATCAATTACAGGGGCAATCAAAAGTATTCCATTACATTACGGTCAATGGGGAAAAAAGTTTCAAATGCATTTTAATCGTTTGAAATTTAAAATACGCAATTATTACATAATTATGTCGAGTTATTTCAAATTTTTTGATAATCGTGTGCATAGATCAATTACAGGGGCAATCAAAAGTATTCCATTACATTACGGTCAATGGGGAAAAAAGTTTCAAATGCATTTTAATCGTTTGAAATTTAAAATACGCAATTATTACCCAATTATGTCGAGTTATTTCATATTTTTTTGATAATCGTGTGCATAGATCAATTACAGGGGCAATCAAAAGTATTCCATTACATTATGGTCAATGGGGAAAAAGTTTCAAATATATTCTATACGTTTGAAATTTAAAATACATAATTATTACATAATTGTGTCTAGTTATTTCAAATTTTATGAAAATCGGATGCATAGATCAATTACAGGGACAATAAAAAGTATTCCGTTACATTACGGTCAATGGGAAAAATGTTTCAAATGCATTTTAATCGTGTTACACACATGCGAACTTTATAAAATTTATATGCAACTATAAAGTACATATTATAATATACATCTTACATAATTTGTGGTGCAAAGAACATTTGTTATTGATTGACAAGGCCACACAAAAGTATTCCATTACATAATGGTATAGGAAGAGCATTGTTTGATGAGCGTTTTAATTGTAATTCACTATTTACAATTTTATGAGATTGATAAATGAAAGTAATATTTTTAAAACTTCGTTATCGTACGAACGCACCTCATTTGCTACGCTTCACGTGCAATTTCCAACTTGTTATTATTAACCGGCTTCAGAAATCGAAGAGGAAGTTATCAATTGGACGCGTATGTATTTTTTTTATGTATGTTCACCGATTACTCTGAAACTATCTAACCGATAATTTGGTTTTTGTGTTACATAAAAGAAGCTACTCTCGAATTGGTACCACTTCCATTTCATTGAAATTAGTTCAGTACTTTGTTAGTAATTAGGCAAAATTTAATAAAATTTGTGATTTCTCGCAAATTAAAAGTAACATGGACTTTGAATAAACTCGCCGGCTGTAGTGGTCTAAGACGGTAGATTTAAACTCTGGTTCTCGAAAGAAAGCAAGGGCTCAAACCCCACACCTGGCATAATTTACGTCCATGTATAATTTATAATATTTTTCCCGTATGATAATTTTGATTATTAACTGACTTCAGTAAAGGAAGAGGAAGTTATCAATTCGACGCGTATGTATTTTTTTCTATGTATGTTCACCGATTACTCCGAAACTATCCAACCAATTAATTTCGTTTTTGTGTTAAATCAGTGTTGCCAGATGGGCTACTTTTTTTAAATCCTGATTCTACATTAGCACCACTTTTTTGAAATGGTAAAATGTGCCTTATTAATGGCACATGAATTAAGGCTAGAATAAGGAAAATTTTGCATTTTCAAGAAAGTGGTGCCAGTTAAGAAATCTGAATTTTAAAAAAGTAGCCCACTGGCAACACTGTGTTAAATAAAAGAGACTACTCTCGAATTGGTTCCACTTCCATTTCATTGAAATTATTTCAGTACTTTTTTAGTAATTAGGCAAATTTTAATAAAATTGGATGGTGATTTTTCGCACATTAAAAATAACATGGACTTTGAATAACCTGCCGACTGGAGCGCAGTCAGGTTGACCCAGCGGTTAAAGGAAACAGATTAAGCTCTGGTGCTGGAAAGAGAGCGTGCGTTCGAACCCCACTCCTGACAAAATTTACATCCATGTATAATTTACAATATTTTTTCCGTATTATAATTTTTATTAACTGATATCAAAAAATCGTTAACTTTTAACTAAAAAGAGAAAAATAAACTTTTCTACCAAAAATTGAACCGACTTCAAAAACTACTGCAAAGTGAAAAATAATTTTTTTACATAATAGTGATAAGAAATTAAATTAAGAACATAGTATTTACCATGCGTATTATTTTATTTATGTACATTAATTTGATTTTTTAAAGTCGGTGCCAGCCAAGCCAATTTCAAAATTAAAATTAAGTTTCAAAATTAAAATTAAGTATCCATTGCAATTCCTAAAAGAATAAAGGCTTGGCTGGCACCGATTCCAAAAAATCAAATTAATATACATAAATAAAATAATACGCATGGTATTATATACGCATGATGTAAAACACACAACCAAAACATTTTATATTTCAGGTAAACAATTCACTTAGAAAAACGCCACGAATGATACGCCAACCTATTATATTTTCTAGATCTGAAGACGAAAACACAAACAGCTTTTCACAGCTAATAGAACAGTTTTCTAAATAAATTACTTAAACGTTGTGACATTTATATCAAAGTTCAAGTGCTTTAAAAACTTCCGCAAATCAATAGGATTTAGTAATACCCAAATTAGCAACAAATAATCGGCGGAAAAACATATGATAAAGAATCATGTCATAAAGGAAAAATTATATGTTACCCTTTATACAAGTAAGATAATTTTATATTTCATGGCAGCGCAACCTGAATAGTAGTCCTAAAAGTAAACTAACAAAAATTCGAATACTAATTCATGTGTTGATACCAAAGTTTTAGAAATATAATATGCAAGAGCAACAAATAATCGGCAGAAAAACATATGATAAAGAATCATGTCATAAAAGCAAAATTATATGTTACCCTTTATACAGGTAAGAGAATTTTATATTTCATGGCAGCGCAACCTGAATAGTAGTCCTAAAAGTAAACTAACAAAAATTCGAATACTAATTCATGTGCTGATACCAAAGTTTTAGGAATATAATATGAAAGAGAAAGCATATCCAATGTACTGAAAATGTTTATAATCTAACGAGGAAGTTAAACTCAATAATTAGGCAGCCAAAAGAAATATTTCAAATAAAAATTAGAAGGAAAGGCAATAAAAATGCAGATCTAATTCCTAATCAACGTTTAACCTTTACGTTTTTTTTAATTTGATGTTTGGTTTGGATAATTAATAATATATATATATTCTTCCCCTATAACATACGTTTTGATGA
The DNA here is from genome assembly GCA_964019185.1 of Maratus speculifer. NCBI lineage: Eukaryota > Metazoa > Arthropoda > Arachnida > Araneae > Salticidae > Maratus > Maratus speculifer. The sequence continues at coordinate 227,907,430 of OZ025299.1, forward strand.
TAAAGAAAAATCATAAATATATTTCGTTGTTTTTTACGTACAATAGTTGAAATATAAGTTAGGATAACTTAAATAAGTAATTAAAATTTGAATTTAACTAATATTTAGAGAAGAGGATTAATTAAAAAATGCGTAGAAAAAAATAAGTGTGATAAGAAATGCGTGCGATCCATAACACAATGTTTTTCTGAAAATATCCGTCATAATGTGATGCTTTACTTAAAAATCAATATGTGAAATTAAACGTTGTGGTGAAGTCGGATGTTCTCTTCAATTATGAAATTTTTACCAAAAAATAAATAAATGAATGAATAATTGTCAAAGGAAAAAGGGGAGTTTAAAACAAATTTCCCATTTCAAGATTTTGAACCGAGAAAAGAATATTAGTAATAGAATGGTTTAAATGTAGACACCTTATACATACATGCCAAACTCCGGCTTTTTTAAAATCAAATATTTATACTACAAACCAGAAATTTATTAATTTAAGTAATTTTGAGATGACTATCTCATTTATACCCTGACAAATTTATTTAAACAAAATTCCTGGTTCAAGATGTGTTTTCTGAATTAAAAAAAAGCCGGAGGTTGGCAGGTATGTACATATTTCTTCCGAAATCGTTAATTGCGCGTAGTGAAGAGTTGCGTAATTATCAATGTTATAAACTATTTACACCAACGACAGTTTGATCGACTGAAGTTGATGTTAGAAAATATTAACAAAATAGTAAAACAATAGATATTCATGTGGAATACAAATTATGAAAGCCGTTTTATAGTAGTGCATGCCTTAATTTTTAATGCTTAGCGTAACCTTTGAAAATATCTTACTGTGAAATTTCCTTAAATTTCACTTACATTATAAGCATAGTATAAAAATATTAAGCTTTCCTTAAATTATAAGTGTCACGAATGGAAAAGAGGAAACAAAGAAAGAAAAAAAAATACAAATGTTTACAAATAAATTGTTGTAGTTTTTGCAAAATAGTTTCGCAATATCTTTAAATTGGATACAATTTTTTTAAAAATAGGCTTTTGCTAATTATTTTTAAATATAAATAATGAAATATTTTAAATTTTGTAAACACTCACTTAGTAAAATATAATTAAAACCAACCAATATAGATATTGGAATATAATACATAAAAGAGAAATATAATTATTACAAATAACAATAAAATCTCATCTGTGTTGTTTCCTATCATAAACAATAAAGTCAATAAATAAAAACACAACTTTAAACTTTTGGAAAGCGCAGTAGAAATAATATAGATTAGATGCAGTTGAGGACAAAAAAAGAAAAAAAACTGCGCCACCTGTCAAACAATGTGCAAATGTGCAAATATCATGCTTTATGCTTTTGCTTCATGTAAAGATGATATTGTTGCATTAAAATAAAGTTGTAATATTAATTTTACGTACAAATTAGTTTCTCGAAAAGCATAATAGTCTAAAGAACTTCTGAAAGGAACAAATTCATTATTTTTTCAAAACCTGGAATAAAGTATTTAACGACAGATGCATTAGATAAAAATAAATTTCACATAACTGTTTTATGTTACACGGATGTTGATATGTTCAGGGTAAAAGCATAAATTTAATACTTACAGTCTCCCAACGCCTCCTAATACGCTTACGGCCTCTCAAGCGTCCGATATGGAAATAATCAACTTCTGCATGAAATTGTGTCCAATTTAAAGTTAATATAGCTTTCCTTTAGACTAAACTTGGTAATCTGTTTCTTTTTAACAATTGTGGCACTCACTACAAGCCAAAAAGTTTGAATTGAATGAAGATGAGGACTAGTCTCAGGTCAGTCCATAGCTTTATAATCAGATTCTTGAGACAGGCCTGCACCTAAAATAAAGAAATAGTTGCTAAATTATTTTATTAATTTTTATTATGTTGTAGAGATAAAAACTTGCAAATTACACAATAAATCATTTAGGAATAAATCATATTCTACCTAACAATTTCGCTTCATGACAGAGTACAATGTCTTGTTAAAAAATGCACCTTTCTCTACTTTAAAATTATTTTAAATAACTGAATTTAAACGCCCCTTCAAAGCTGCCAGTGAAAACTGATGCTAATTAATAATTTTAGACATCGCATCCCACATTATTACTTATAAAAAATTATATTTCATTGATACTTATCCACTGGTATTATTGTAAGGTTCATGAATTCAGCAGCATTGCTTCATTTAAGAAATAAAATTTAAATCTGGCTACTTTCTTATAATTTTAAACTATTTAAATCAATATTTTTTTCTTTACAGTCAACTTGTATTAAATTCGAAATTTATTTTAGCAATTTTTTGATATTCGTAAAAAATTATTTTTGCTAATGACATTGCTAATGACATGAGCTTTATCCTTCTTGATATTTGAAGATTTTGTGATTTTTAAGTTTTTTACGATATTTTTTTTCTTGCCTAATTTAGTAATATTCTGTTCTGTTTTTCAGAAGGTTTTTTTTATATTTCATATAGCAAGTTTCGATACCTTTTATGATTTTTTTTCTGATTATTGGACTTTTTTCACGTTTAACAGACATTTTTCAAATCCCGTACATTAAATCCTGTTTTAACTTTTTAGCTCAAAGTAGAAACTTTTGTCTTCTGCGATATTTTATTTTAGTTTTTTTTCACAATTCGATGCGATTTTTATACATTATTAAAAAGAATGTGGTTTGAATATTCTAGCCTTACACATTATTATTTTTTCTCTTTTCAGTGAAGTTTATACGGAATTTGTGCAACGATTTTTAAATTTTTCACAACATTATTTAGAATTTTGGAGTTTTTTTTATTTTTTTTCAATAGCCCTATTGATAGCAATGTGTGAATCAGTTAGTAAATTTACATATAACATTTATTTTTTACTCAGGTGAGTCTACAAAAATAGGCCATAATGATGAAACAGTAAATTTTTATTTTCAATAGAAAAAAATCTAATGCATTTTTTAACGCTCAGTTTAGATACAGTTTAATTTTATTAACTCGTGAAATTGAAGCATTAATTAAAACAAATGCTTAAATTCATTTTTACCCCTGGTGTACTACTAATAGTACATCATCTTTGAACTACCATATTCTTTCAGTATTTAGTAATTGTTTTTAAAGAGATTCATATTGTATTTTAAAGACTTCTTTTGAAAGCGTGCATTTCATTTTTTCACTAAAATATAGCCATACAAGTCCAAGAACACTCATTCAAGATGGAAGAAACTTCGAATGCACATCAAGCAGGATTTTTTTAAAAATTTGCTCGCATTATTGATATTACAAATAATTAGAAATATTATTTGAAATTGTTTTCGTAAAATAAGTTATTGTAGCTAATGTTTGATCTAATTTTTGTAATCAAAACCATTAAAAAGTTTATAATTTATCAATCGTTTAATATGTGTACTATTAGTAGTATAGTGGGTCTTTAAAGGAATGAATTTTACTACAATATGCACATTGTATTTATAAATTTTTTAAATGAAGTTTGTAGTAACTTAAGTTGAATATTTCTGTTTTATAGCAATGTTTCTCATTTTTTTTGTCATATAATATTGTTATACAATATTATTACCCTAAAATTTTTTGAACCCCCCCCCCCCTAGATTTATTAGACTTCAGTTAAAAGCGCTGGGATTCAAAAACCAATCTACAAACTCAATGAAACTTTGTCGTCGAAGTGACATCCACTCACAGTGAATATTCTTTCTAAAAAATGTCGAAACCATCACTTCGCCCATTTGAAGATGTAAGATATAATAATGCTGACCATATAACAGAGAGAAGCAATGTGCAACAAAGGTTCAAATTAGGAGATTATAACTTTAGAAAAACGTCTTTTTCTAAATGCAATGTCTACTTAATGCTTTCATGGTGACAGAAACTTTTCATACCAAATAAAATAAGAGAACCACCAGAATATACCAAAAATGAAAATTTTTACATGTTTTATTTTTCTATTTGGACGTGTAAATTGTGTATTATCTATTGCGAATTATATAATACTTGTTGCATATTTTTATTTATATCTTTTAAGTTTTTTATATATCTTTCAACATTTTGATTTCAAATTGTGCTTCATTTATCTTTTTGAGCGTGTTGTACTAATAACAGTACTAACACCCATAAATGACAACTTGTTCCTCGAAAGACCACTGTAATATTAATAGTACATAATTTAATTCCTTAAATATATATTATATTTTAATAAAATTTAATTTTAGCCTTTAACAGCAATATTTTTTCAAGTTTAAATAAATAAAAAAAGTATTTTGGAAAAAAAATCGGACCCGAAAGGGTTAAACCTATAAAATATCGTTCCCTCACATGCAACAACTACCATTCAAACATATAAAAAATATCATTTTTTACTAGAATATATATATGTTTGTTTAAAGATAGAAAACCAACGATTATAAATGCACAAATAAAGTATGAGAAGGTAGCAAATAGCTATTTCGAATCTACTATCGAGATTCTTCATTAGTGCAAAACTCAGCGAGCTAAAAAATAGCAAATCTGAGCAAAGAGACTGAGAGACGCAGGCTTATATACCCGCTATGGGAACAATCCCGCCTAAAGAAAAGCAACCAATGAGAAGAAATCAGCCAAAACAACTGGGTGGACACACTGGTCTGTGAGAATATCTGTTTTTCGAATCTACTTCCGATAGTAGATTCGAAATAGCTATTTTCTACCTTCTCATACTTTATTTGTGCATTTATAATCATTGGTTTTCTATCTTTAAACATCTGTGCACAAAGGCTTTATTTGCTATTTTAATATATATGTTACAGGCCAAACCCGATTTTAGGCCAAACTAGATTGGCCTAGGCCAAACTAGTTTATCCTATCGCCCATCGGATAGACTAGTTTTTCCTAGGCCAAACCGGTCTATCCTAACGCCCATCGGATAAATTAGTTTTTCCTAGGCCAAACCGGTCTAGGCTATGGTCCATCGGATAAACTAGTTTTTCCTAGGCCAAACTAGTCTATCCTAAGGCCCATAGGACAATCTAGTTTTTCCTAGGCCAAACTAGTTTGGCCTAACTCTTATAGGATAAACTAGTTTAGCCTTCTGTTTATTGGTCTGAACTAGTTTCTCCTAGGCCAATCTAGTTTATCCTAGGCCAATTCAATTTGGCGTGATTTTATTGAATTCAATGACCGCCACAGCGTCAACATTCTTGTTTGTCCTAGGCTGATCTAGTTTATCCTAGGCCAATGTAATTTTACGTGTTTTTAGCTCACAGGAGTCAAAGCCTGAGAAATAATGGAACTCGCAAGTTCTGTATGTATGTATGTATGTACGCATGTATGTACGTATTTACGTACGTATGTACGCAACGCGATAACTCGTGATAGAAATATCCGATTTGCTTCAAATTTTGGATGTACGTTCATTGATATAAGGTACTTTTCTGACTAATTTTGGAAATTCATTGTATAAGAATAAAGGGGAGCGAACGGGAGGCTAATCCCCCACCGTTAATTTAGAGAAATGGATTTTTCATGCAGAATTAAGAGTTTTCATTTAAGATTTTAGATATAGGATCATTCTGACAAGGCGCCTCCATAATTAGTTGTGGATGTTTATTTTTAAATGTAAAAAAGGGCAATGTAGGTTACCCCCCATAATTTAGATAAATTATTTTTGATACAGAATTTACGGATTTGCTTCAAATTTGTATATAGGTTCTTTCTGCTAAGGGGATTCCCTAAATAGTTTTGGGGGTTTAATGGTTAAGTATGAAAGGAAAAATGAAGGATTACCCTCTTTCCTAGAAAAAACTAGTTTATCCTAAGGACATTTAGATAAGCTAGTTTGGTATAGGAAAAACTAGTTTATCCAAATGGCTTTAAGATAAAATAGTTTGGCATAGGCTAATCTAATTTGGCTTGAAATCGGGCTTGGGCGGTAAAAAACATATTTATCACTAGAATAAGTATAAATGTGTGTTAAGAGTCATTGCTTATAACATCAATGCAGAAATTTAACATGGCCACCTTAGAGACATGATGCATTGGACATGGTGTTTGCTTTTTTTTCTACAGACTCGTGCCAACAGAGCTCAGACTTACATTTATTATTATTATTATTATTATTATTATTGCATATTCGAGCCAGATTAGAGCTGAACATAATTTGGAATCGAACAGCGTTTTCCATTTTTGAGAAATTATTTACCTGTCGACATATAAGCTATTTTTGTCAACAACATCATTTTTTTGTGTGTGTGTGAATTTGTAACTGGAAATTCGATTCAAAACGGATCTTTAATATTTTCTCAAAGATACATCGCTTTTATGAAAAAATGGTTTACACCATTCGATTACATATTACCTGAATCTGTTAACCTTATGCATTTCCGAAAAGGAAGTAGTTCATAAATGTGTTAGGATGTAGCTATTTAGGATTTGAGAAAAGCCTTAAGGAATGACAGAGAAATATATTCACAAATCTAATTTTTACTGAACGGATTCAAAAGTTATGATATTTATAATTCTAATTTTTTTCTTTTGTTCTAAACTACATTAATTATTTAATGAATCCCTATTTGAATATTGAAACGTCTAAGGATGTAGATAATCATTAATACATTGTGTATTTTCCATTCTGCGAATACACCATAATTTAAAAATACATTGTTAATTTATCCAATAAGTATATAAGCAGTATTTTTTGAAGAAATCTTAATTGTATGTGAAGTAAAACCTGAATTTTTTGCAGAAATTGAGTAGGGCCAGACCGAGCCGGACTGAGTCCTTTTTCACTGATTTTTGTACAGACAGAACTCTGCCTGTACAAAAGTAAATAATATTAAAGTAAATAATAGTAATTTGCTTGAATGTAGCAAACACCATGGCCAATGCATCATGTCTCTAAGGTGAACATGTTAAATTTCTGCATTGATGTTATAAGCAATGACTCTTGACACACTTTTATACTTATTCTAGTGAAAGATATGTTTTTACCGGCCAAACCCGTTTTCGAGCTAAATTAGATTAGCCTCGGCCAAACTATTTTATCCTAATGCCAATTGGATAAGCTAGTTTTTTCTACACCAAACTTGTTTACCTAAATGTCCATAGGATAAACTAGTTTTTTCTAGGTAAGAGGGTAATCGTTCATTTTTCCCTTCATACTTAACCATTAAACCCCTAAAACTATTCAGGAAATCCCCTAATCAGAAAGAACCTAAAACCAAAATTTGAAGCAAATCCGTAAATTCTGCGTCAAAAACCATTTGTCTAATTTATCGGGGGGGATTACCTACATTTCCCTATTCTTTACATTTAAATAATAAAAATCCACAACTAATCACGGAGGCGCCTCTTCAAAATGTTCCTACATCTAAAATTTTAAATGAAAACTGATAATTCTGCATGAAAAATCCATTTCGCTAAAGTAACGGTGGGAGATTAGCCTCCCGTTCGCCCCCTTTATTCTTATTAAATGAATTCCCAAAACTAATCAGAAGAGTACCTTATCACAATGAACCTACACCCAAACTTTGAAGCAAATCGGATATTTCTATCACGAGTTATCGCGTTACGTATGTACGTACGTACATACGTACGTACATTCGTACATATGTACGTACATTCGTACATACATACGTACATTCATACATACAGAACCTACGAGCCCATTATTTCTCAGGCTTTGACGCGTGTGAGCTTAAAACACGTAAAATTAAATTGACCTATGGTAAACTAGATCAGCCTAGGACAAGCTAGAATGTTGGCGCTGTGGCGGTCATTGAATTCAATAAAATCACGCCAAATTGAATTGGCCTAGGTTAAACTAGATCGGTCTAGGAGAAACTAGTTCAGACCAATAAACAGCAGGCTAAATTAGTTTATCCTATAAGAGTTAGGCCATACTAGTTTGGCCTAGGAAAAACTAGATTGTCCTATGGGCCTTAGGATAGACTAGTTTGGCCTAGGAAAAACTAGTTTATCCGATGGACGTTAGGATAGACCGGTTTGGCCTAGGAAAAACTAGTTTATCCGATGGGCGTTAGGATAGACCGGTTTGGCCTAGGAAAAACTAGTCTATCCGATGGGCGTTAGGATAAACTAGTTTGGCCTAGGCCAATCTAGTTTGGCCTAAAATCGGGTTTGGCCTGTAACATATATATTTGGTTTAACTTCAGCCTTTTAATATGAACTCATAAAGTATTATTCGTATGTACTACGTTACTAGGTGCGTTCGTAATTATGTAAATAAGTAGCTCCTAGTCGTCGTTCAATCCGTCCTTCCGTTTTTCCGCATATAACAATGCAAAACTACAAAACCGAATTATTTGAAATTTAAAATATATAATTATTACATAATTTAGTCGAGTTATTTAAAATTTTATGAAAATCGGATGCATAGTTAGTTCAATTATAGGAACAATCATAAGTATTCCGTCACATTACTATCCGTGGGATAAAATAGTTTCAAGTGCATTTTAATGATGTTTACGCTCTTTCAAACATAATACAATTTCTATGCATGTGTGAAATATATACTAAAATATACATTCTGTACAATCTGTGGTACAAAGAATATTTTTAATTAATATACAGGGTCACACAATAGTGTTCTATTACATAATGGTATTGAGGAAAACATTGTTTAGGTTATGTTTTAATCATATTAAATTATTTCATATTTTATAAAATAATATAGGTTTCTGGGGTTTACTATAAGTTAATACTTGTATAATAGAATGCATGTAGTTTTTACAAGGACACACAAAAAATTTTGGATAGTGTATTGTATCCAGAGTACTGTATATTTTTTAAAATTTGTTATAGAGCGAACTTTGCTAAGTTTAACGCGCAATTTCCAACTTTTTTTCATTGAATGTACACATACTATTTTTATTTGGAAAAAACCTTTGCAACTCATACTTCAGATTATTCCCTCACTCATTAATAAGTCTGGATATTTGAGATAGATGGTACTACTGTACTCTGAAATATTGTATATGTGTATTATAACGCATTCTTTTTACTAAATCGAATTATGAATAAGAAAGTTTTATCTGCTTATACAATTGATTATTTAGTATTCAATATAAAAAAATTAACATTTAATATATTTCCTTTTGTAATTAAGCATTTTAAATTTATTTTTCTAAGTGAGGAAGGTGAGTTATTTTCATTAAATGTTGAAAATAGTGCACACTTCTATGCGACTGTTACTTTAATCTGTTCTTGCATATGCTGAAATGTATTGGTCAACTAATTTTTTGCAATCAATTTGTCCATTAAAATTATGTAATGATTTAAAGCATAAAATATGATATATTGTTTGGGTTTTGTTAACGCTGTAATCCTTGTTTGAAATTACAGTGCTTAAACATTCAGTATTGAATCTTCTTCTATTTATATGCCATCATTATTTGCATTTATTCAGAGAGTAAAAAACTGAACAATACAGCTTAAACCTATATAATTATTGCATTTTTTTTCTTTTTTTGTAGAAAATTTCAAAGGTTTTGCATTCTATATTATTTCAAATTTTAATTGCTTAAAAGGGATATAGACAACAAAGTGCAAAAATTTTTCGAGTTGGAACTCGAATCCAGGCCATCAGTATAGCAAACCGACTTTCTACCAACTGAACCACTTGGAACGATATTGCAGTCCCGCACTTCTCAGAAATCATATGTTGGCAAGGCTTCGACCACAACACAAGATGGATGCTTGATTCTCTTTAGTTTCGTGTTTATCCCAGAGTTTGTGGCTCAGGAAAAATTATTGCCGCGGTTGAATTCTTGCTAACATATGATGGTGAGAAATGCCAGGTTTGGCGCCGTTCCAAGTGGTTCATTTGGTAGAACGTCGGTCCGCTATACGGAAGGCTCAGGTTCGAGTCCTAGCTCGGACGCTTTCCACTCTGTTGTCTATATGCCTTTTAAGCGATTAAAATTTGAAATAACATAACTTAAACCTAACTATAATTTAAAATTGAGTTGTGCTGTGACATTTCTTTAATAATTGTCTGAAATGTAATTGTGCAGTATTTTGCGTTAAATATATTTAATGCTGTTCTTAAACAATATAATAATTCTGCTTCTTTGAAATTTAAGTGTATTAGAAATTTATTTAATGTGGTTCTTTTTGTAACAGTGAATAAATTCTTCCACAATTTCAATTTTTCTTTTCCTCCTCGCTCTTCATATCGAATTTAAATCATCTAAAGCTTTTAAATTTATGCTTCGCTTTCTATTTTTTATAGAAACTAAATACTAATGAATGATCTAAAATGCCCTACACCTAGAAATTTGTAACCTTCTCTGTCTCCGAAACAAATAAATTGTGAAGTGTGAACAAACCTCAAATACTTTATTTAAATGGAAAAGAAAGTTCTCTCTGGTTTGTATTTTGTAGAGACAATAAATAAATAATCATATAAATTCTATCCACGAACTTTCTGTATCTTCATCTTCATTAGTAAACCTAGTTTTGATATTTTTAGTCCTGATAAGGAGATGGGATATGGGAGACAAAACAAAAATGCTCTCATTTTTTCTTTTAACTCAGTATAGTATTAAATTATAAGTCAGAAAAATTGCCACATTTAATTAATTATCTCCATTATTGTTTGAAGATGAATTAGAATATAGTATATAATAATAGTAAGAAATTTAGATAAGTTTTCATTAAATCTGATTTAATAAATCTGTAGTTACAGCCCACTGTGTAAAATATTTGCAGAAATAATTAAATTTATTAACAAAAAATACTGTAATGGAAATTTCACATTTCTTAGAAAAACAATGCAAATAGAGAGATTATGTTCCGATTTGTAAGAAGAAATTTTTTTCGTTGCAATTCATTTTTCATATTACAGTTTTTAGTAAGAAAAAACCTATATCTACTTAAACGGTTGAAAAAAATAACGACGTTAAAAATATTTGCTTTAACTGTTTCGATGGGTTTTCTAAGTGTGATCGTGCAAGTATTTAATGAAAAAACAACAACTTTCATTAATAGACGGAATGAATAAACTTTTATATTAATTTTTTTTCACTGTGCTTAAAACTGTTGTCTGTGAATAAATTGTTAATTAGTTTTACTGTTCTCACGCCTGTTTGAAAAGACAATTATGGTCAGCACACCGAGTTTGGGAAAATTTTCATTTTCAAGGAGAAATGAAACTTGCTAGTGAAAAACAAAAGCGTAGTCTAGGTTTGTTAAAGAATATCCTGTAAGATTCTTAATTTTTTTTGAATTGTCAGTATTTGTAACACAAAAGAACAGTGGAATTATATTAGTTGTATGTCCTTGCTTACAGTTTGAAATTGAATTTCTGAAAAACGGAACTCTTTTTTTTCTTCCATAGTTGGGAATAATGATATTTTAAAAGAATAGGAATCGTGGCTTTTTAAGATGGTTCTGTGTAAATGTCAAATGTGGTATTTTAAACATTCATCAACATAAAAATTACGACCACATCTGCTTATGAAACAGATTAATATGTATGTTTTGCAATCATACAATTTTAAATGAGAAAATTAATTATGAAAGAACTTTCTAGAGCAAACTTTCGAGTTCTAAACATCCAACAGAGACTGTCAATCAGCCAAATATATCTGAATGATTTTTTTTTTGCTATTTTTTGTTACTTGAGAAAGCAAAAAATATGTTGTAATTCGTCAGGGACAAAATTTCATTACTTGAATTTTGTTCTTAGCATAAGTATAGAAAATTCTGAATTTTGCTATGTAAATTAGCAGTTATGTAATTAGTAAATGGTGTACCACTCTACTACAAAATATGATATCTTGTTTAATAGACTTTAAAACTTAAAAAATCTCGCATTGAAAGGCTGTTCTGTACACTGCCAGAAAAATTCGTCAATATACACTAAGTTATCGTTATTTTTTCACAAATAACTTCTGTTCTCCCAGAAAACGTATTTGTTCTGTGAGTTCATTCCGAACGTCGAAAAATGAGGAAAAGATTCCGTTTATATCTAGCACGCATGCGCATTGGGTCTGTTATAATTTCGAATTTATTTTTAAAATGAAAAACAAAAATATTCTATTGATTAAAATGTCTAATTTAGTTTTAAAAGACAAAAATGTTTTCGAATTTAAAAATAAATAACAATTACTTTCTTTATTCGTTCAAAAATTCTCACAATCTGTTATTCAAAGTTGGATAAGTTGAATAAAGTTCAATATGCTAAGTTATTTCTATGATAAATATTCGCTTATAAAATATACTTTAAGTGAACACATTTAAAGAATATTTTAATTAAAAAATAAAATGCAAAAAAAAAAAAAAATGATAAAAATGATATTATTAAAAAAAAATCTTATGGAATAAAAATAGAACATCCATGTTTTGTCTCTAACAATCTACGTAATATATTTAAAATTCACATTTTTATACTATATTAATACTAAACATAAAAAAAACCCAGCCACAGTTTCATTAAAAATGAAATCTTTCTGAGATTAATAGCAAAATTAAAATCTTTTTAACGAAATACACCAAACCACACCCATATGAAATGAACGCTTCTATTTTAAAGCGCAATAATCATGAGCAACCGTAGCGCCGAGGATAAGCGCTGGCCTTGTAATGCTCGGGTCGTGAGTTCGATCCTCGCCTGTTCCGCATTGATTTTTTCCAAACTTTTTTCAAGTGACGGATATTTTTTCTCTTTTGACGGAGAAAAAAATAAACGGAAAATCGTCAATCTACAGACAATTTCTTGCAGCAGTGCTGCCAGTACATTTTCTGTGAAAAGACGGAAGTTTTTTTGAGAGTGTATTTTTTGATTTAATATGAAAAAATGTTTATAAAAAGGTATTTACTTTTATGATATTTGTGTCATTTCACTTATTGTTGTTTATTCCTACTAGTACCGGGTGATCCTTAGGAAAAATGCATTAAAAATTGTTTAAAAATACAAGACAAATTTCTTTTTATTATTATTATTATTTAAAATACATTTTAGTGTCAGTATGTAATATGTTGATTTTTTTCGTTAATTAAAATAATTGTAATTGTATTAGCATCCGATGCTATTTCTTTCAGACAAGCTAAAAATGTCGTGTCATCAGCCCTAAATTTTCTAGTCAACCGATTTTGATAATTATTTTTTAAAATGAAAGCTATTTATTTATAGTTGTGCCCATAATTATTTTTAAATTTATTTCCATTTTTATATTTTATTTTTAATTTTAAAAGCTTTTTCATGACATTTCTTCAAAATGGTGGCAACACAGTTTAGCTTTTCTGTCGATAATAAAAATTTATTTTCTAAAATGATTGGGTATAATTATGCACTAATTGAGTTAAAAAAATATATATATACTGAGAAGTAATATTAATAATGTAAATAAAATGACAGAAAATAATTTATAATAAAAATTAATGTCTAAATCAAAATAAGAGGAATTTCAAATGAGGAAAATTATGTCATTCAGCAACCAGATAAAAGGGAATTACAATATTATTATGGATGCCTTTTTCATAAACAGTAACTTTTAAAGAACATTTGAAGAGAAAATGACGTCACTATTTAAAACATCGCATTTTTACTCATAACGATATTATGTACTACTCTGTTATCCCGTCGACCAATTTCGCCAAATTATACAAATCGCCACATTAATAGCCAATTTATACATATTGACATAATTTTTATTTTAAATAATGAAAAAATAAATAATTAGTAGAATATTAATAAAAATATTAATAAAAAGTGGAAATAAAAATCACTTAATGACATTTTAAATACATGAATCGTATTTAATGTCATTGAATGTGACATTCACGATCATCCATTATTGGCATTTAATCTTATAGTTTGGCGATAATTTTTTGGTCGATGGGATAAGCTAGTAGTACCCAATATTACTTTTTTTTTTAAAAATAAAGCTATTTTTCTGTGAGTGCATATAAAATAAAATTTCTGGATTTCGCCTGCACTCATATTACAATTTTAACTGTAGATGTGCGAATATTTGAATGCAAAATTGTAACTGGCAAATTTGACATTTATTTTGTAAATATATTTATTATATATTGATTCAATAATGTAATTACTTTTGCTTTTTTTAAAACCAAATCGATCGGGTCTTTTAAACATTTTATTCGTCGAATTCGACGGGATTCCATTCGTTTTATTGTTAAATTGCATTTCCTTTTATTCAGAGTCTATAAAAAAGCTTTTAACCCTTTAACGATCATAGCATTTTCATTGCTAAGATGTCGAAATAAAAGAATGACACCGGTAATTAAGAACAAATATATTTCTAAATAAGAAAACGTGATTTTTCACATACAAAATAAAAGAAATATTTCTAGATAAAAATACCGGTGTCAGCGTTGCGTATCGGAATTAAAATTTTGTGGTTTCGTGGCGAAACCAATGAACGTTAAAGGGTTAAACTAAAGAAAAAACCCGTTTTTGATGAATCTAGTTAATGAAGAAGTAGCACATCAAATTGTATCCCTTTATTATTCCGCAATTCCAATGTCTCAGAGAGAAATTGCTATTCAATGGGGTATTTCACGCCGTTCTGTTAGCTATTATATTGATAATCACAAGAAAAATGAAGTTAGTTCATTGCAATCTAAACGGGGTCGCCCTTCTAAAAAACTTCTATCGATTTTTTTTTTTCTAATCGGAGGCGAAACTGAATTTTGCAATTGTAGAATCTACATTCATCTTGTTTAATTCTTATCTTAAATTCGAATTCATTACCAACTATACCTTAAAAATCAATATCAGATATTTTACTTTTTAAGAATTATCATCTGCAATGTTGTCATCTTCTGCCAAAACTGAGTGTGAGTAATTTTTCTGCAAGGTTATTTTTCTGACAATAGCAACTTTTGCTTATTGGCATGTAAAATATGTTCTATTCTAAAAACTGTTTTTGTAAAACCATGAGAGTTATTTAAAGTGTGATACAGTTATTTGTGAGGTTGATACAGCTATTTTTAAAATGCGTTTTAAAGCTATTAGTATATGTGTACTTATTTTATTAAATTTACAGCCAGCGCTGTCATACTTATAGTTACGTCAGCCGGAGTTTTGATAATTTTATGTTGAATTCAATGAGAAAATTCTAAAATGTGTTTTATGCTCCACCGTAACGTGTCAATCTTGGGAATTTTGTGAAGCAATATATGGATGCAAAAGCAGCATCAGATAACATATCTACTATTTGGTTAGTCTCCTTTGTTAATAATTTGCATCATTATGGCGGAACTTAGAGATATTTTAGTTAAGAGATTGGTATTAAAAGCAAATGTTTCTAAAAAAGAAAACAAGGTTTTCTATTCAATAGATTTTACTGATTCTAGTTAACATACTTTATCTGAAAAAAAAAGTTTAGTAGATGGCGCTGAACGGTCTGAAATAAATTTCTAAATTTGAATTATTTTTTAATATTCGGCAAAGAAAACCAATCTTAACCAATCCATGATAATCCAATTAAAAGTATCCAGAGAAGTGCAAATTATTCTGGTTGTTATATTATTACTATTATTATTATGTAACTTTTTATTATTTTTAAAATTTATTGTTCTTTCCGAAATTATACTGCAATTATGTGAATCAGTGCCTTAAAATTTTTATCAAATAGAATATAAGTAACGATAACTTTTTTAGTACGATAATTTTTTTTGTCTTTTTTTCAGGTTAAAAAAAATACACAATTACTTTTTTAAACTATCACATAACCTACAAGCTTTTTAAGAACATTTATGATGATGAAATTGGGCTTACGGGCGCGATATTTCATTTAACTTAATTTTTAAAAATTAAGTGAATTATTTTCTCTATGTTATATTAATAATCTTAACAGAGGTTATGCAATTTATGTGACATAGTTAAATTACATTTATTAAAACATTTATATTAATATTATATATCACTTACATTTATATTACATTTAAATTGCATCTATATTAAAAACTTTTAAAGACATCATAGGTTATACAATGTGATGAAGTTACATTTGGTTTATTTCAAGCAGTAAGTAAATCTTTTAAGTGAAATTTCAAGTTTTCGTAGGAGACAAACATTATAAAGCTAAACAAAATAATATCCATAATATGTTATGGAAGACAAACTTTATTATTGCAATTTCCATTTAAATAGAGGCTACTGCTTAATAAAAAAAAGATTTCTTTTCAATTTTATAATTTTTATAGTGTATAAAATAAGCCCTTTAAACAGTTAGGTGGAACCGGAAATATTTAAGAAGTTAATATTAATTGAAAGCGATCCTGAACCATCGCTACACATCATCACGACGGCTGTTCTACTGTGCTACCTTTTTCTTGTAG
Organism: Maratus speculifer; assembly: GCA_964019185.1. Classification (NCBI taxonomy): domain Eukaryota; kingdom Metazoa; phylum Arthropoda; class Arachnida; order Araneae; family Salticidae; genus Maratus; species Maratus speculifer. The sequence continues at coordinate 227,923,757 of OZ025299.1, forward strand.
ATTATAAATACAGGAAATCTCAAACTAACGAAAGTTTTAAAGTATAACAATAATTATAAAAAATATATATTCTATTTCTTTAAAATTTTAAGCGTGTTTTTCTTGAAACGATATTTTACAGCACGGAAAAATCAATCGACTCTTTTTAACATTAAAGATTATTTATTTTGTTGGGATATAAATCTTTCTCATAATAAATAAATATATATAAATATAAATTTCTATTATCCACGTTGAAGTTGGGGTAAAATAGGCAATTTATCATTCTGATAAATTAATTACTTTTCTGACAGAAGTGTTGAAACAGGTGAATCATGGTCAAAAAGAATTTTTAAATATGCCTTTGAAATAAACTTTTCCTGAAAACTTTTCTTGAAATAATACCATTGACCCCCGCCCCCCGACATACTGTCCGATGTATAAAGGATCCGCCACCTAATTGAAGTTTTCATAAAATTCCTTTCTTTTCTCAGGTCATGTCAATAATATTTTCAGCCGTCAGGACAATCCAATGCTCTCTTCGTTTCATCAGAGGAAGTAACCTGCAGCGATTTGTCATCCGAAATCATCACTTCTCCTGAAAATTTTAAACGATAAATATTGTACTTAAACAATAATAGCGGTATTAAACAACTTTGGCACGTATTATAAATTACGAGATCCTTTTTTATCTGCTGCAGATTTTTTCTTGCAAAATTTGACCTAGTAAAATATTTGAGTATGTTTTAGTTGATGATTTTTGTTGACTTTAAAACATCACTTTCCTCTCTGGTCTTTAAGAATTTTGGTCTACCTCAGCGGTTTTTTCCATATTCAGCTTTTAACCGTAAAAAAATGTTGATGACGGTTTTAGATATCACTATTCTTTTAATTAACCTAACAACTAATCCCTGATAACGCAAAACATTCGAAAGCACCTTTTGTGACGTGTCTGGGGGGATGCTGGTTAAATGAAGACATATTTTGCAGTATAAGATAAAATCAAACAGTTTATTTAAACCTCTGGAACATGGGAAAGTAGAGCTATATTCGAAATTTCCGTCACTAAGCACAGTACCAAGAGATTAAATAGTAAACTATACTCACGTCCACGGCATAAGCTCAGTTCGGGGCACTCACTCCGGCTCTACGTTCAGATTGCGGCTAAAAGCTAATTTAAATCTATAATAAAACAGCCCGTGGCTACAAACACTCTTTATTCTCAAACAGATTCAGGGTATTTAAATAACTTCTTACCCGTAGGCTTTCCTCCTGGGTAACTCAGCTCACCTCAAGCTAACTCGGCTTTTCCATTTTAACCTGTGACTGCAAAACTTCCGAAATACAGCCACCTAGCAGTTTAACTGATCTGACCTCTTAACACATCTCCTTTGCACTGACCTGCCCCCAGAATTCGCATCTAAAGCTAATCTCATTACTTGTGAAGAAGGAACGTTCCTTTTACGTACACCCCCTCTCGGACCATAGTCACTACTCCGCCTATTTCCATCAATATTTCTGTCACCACCTCAAAAATTACTAACACCACCAAAATTCCTATTCCCATTACCAGTATTTGACACATTTCGACTAAATCCATAATTAACATTACTCAAATTATTAATCATAAATCGCTGTCCCCCTCTCAAATTCCTATCCCCCTCATTTCTCAAATTGTTTTCCGTGATAGATCTCTGTCGAGGGCTACGCGACTCCTATTGATCCGAGCTATGCCGAGCCTCATACATAAACAAAATTTGATGAATTTCAGAAGAATTCTTTGGTGCTCTAATCTCAATATAGTCTTGCACATTCGTATTAAAAAGAAGAAGAACTATGTCCAATAATTCCTCAAATGTAACATCCAAATCTAACTTATTTTTTAATTCAAGTTTTCGTAGATAGAACTTAGACGCTGATTCATATATATTCTGCTTATTACAATAAAATTCTCTACGTAAAATACTTTTATCTTTGACAGGAGGAAACGCTTTCTTTAATTCAATAACTGTCTGTTCAAATCGTTTATTCTCATCGTTAACCAGGAATTTCCCTGTATTATCCAACCACAAAAGTGCTTCACCCTTTAGCGAGCATTTACGCACTATATACTTATTCTTCTATTGTATATTATCAAATAAAAAATAATCCTCCAATTTGACTAAGAATTCGTTAATGTCTCCCTCACCAGTAAAATAAACTCGTGGGACAAGCTCACAATGTTCGATTTTCTGTTGGGCGCCATTTGTGACGTGTCTGGGGGTATGCTGGTTACATGAAGACATAATTTGAAGTATAAGATAAAATCATACAGTTTATTTAAACTTCTAGAACATGGGAAAGTGGAGCTAAGTTCAAAATTTCCGTCACTAAGCACAATACCAAGAGATTAAGTCGTAAACTATACTCACGTCTACGGCTTAAGCTCAGCTCGGGGCACTCACTCCAGTCTACGTTCAGATTGCGGCTAAAAGCTAGTTTAAATCTATAATAAAACAGCCCGTGGCTGCAAACACTCTTTAATCTCAAAGAGATTCAACGTATTAAATAATTTCTTACCCACAGGCTTTCCTCCTGGGTAACGCAGCTCACCTAAAGCTAACTCGGCTCACAAAACTAGCTATCTCATTTCAGGACACAATCTATCTCGCTATAGAACTCCTGGCTTCGCTTTATAACAAAATCTACTTCACTTGGCTGACTTCCGCCATCTGACCACTACAATCTAACTCGCTTTGCGGACTACTGCCGCCTCACCACCACACACAACCCAACTCATAGCTTTTAGCTTTTATACATTGCAAACTGAAGACGGAGCTATAAATTTGCATAATACTCCTAACCGCAACTAACTGTAGACTCAAGGGCGCCACATACATTCTGGAAAGTTAAAGTTCAATAAAGAACAGATGTCGCTTTCGCGCCACACATGTTAGGACATTGACGTCACGATCTCATTAAAATGCTAGAGTGCCTTTATCACAAAGGGCACTCCCTCACACTTTTACATAGTCAGTCAGATTACCTGCTCTTGGCATTGGTATAACAATAACAAAACTCATAAAAAGCGCAACTAACTAAACAAAAGCGTTTTTACTATGCAAATGCATAAAAATTGTATACAAAATTTCTATAAAAATTAATGTTGTCCTTAAAGTTTTTACACATGCAAAAACAGCATTTGAGTACAAAACTTTTATTTTTTTCACAATACACATTTCAGAGATATAGTGTGTTGACTTCTATATTAGTATTTAGTATTAGTATTAGTAGTATTAATATACTACTAATTATTTAGTATTAATATTAGTATATATATATATGCAATACAGCTTAATTGGGAAAGTTATTTTAAACATGAAATATTTTTAAGCAGTTGAGTGGCAGAGTACTTCTACTCTTAAAATGCTGAAATGATTGAATGACACCAGATTTTAAATTAAAAGTTATTGCAAAAAAAGCTTCTTCATTGTTTGATAAAATTAAAATTTTTATTTCAAAATTCTGGCGTCAATGTCACATTTCACAATTAAAATTATGTGGGATATATTTTATCCCACCTCCCTACAAGGGATTAAAATGCATTTACAACGAGCAATTTTTGCACTCAAAGAGTAAGATAAAAATGGCGCAAAACTACAAATTATGTGAAGCAGAATAAGAATACTCTAATAAAGCATATGATTAAAACATATATAATCATAAAAATTGAATTTATTTGATGGGAGAAAAGTTTGAAGGGAATTTTCTAATATTAATTTTTAAAGGATGATTTATATGTGCGTTTGTTATTATTTTTTCAACATTATGTTAATTCAAAAATATTTATAGCATAGTCAATATTCTCTTCTGTACAATGAAAGTAGCAAAAGATTTTTTTTGAAGAAAATCACAATTAGTAACGTAATATTTGACGAAATGTTTTTTGTATGCTCAAGATATATATACAGTCATAACACAAAATAATGTTAAAAAAATATGGTGATATTAAAAAGGTGTTGCTTTAAAATAAAAATACATATTCTTTAAAATAATCTCTATGTATCAAATTAACCCTTTTCGGCGCACTACTCTTTAAAGTTGGAATTTAAAAAAATAAGGAATTTATTTAGGCCTAGAGGAGTACACAGGTATTGTTTTGTAAAGATTGCATTAACCATTTTAATTATACAGCTGTTGCCAAAGTGGTAACCTCCCATAAGTAAAGCATTGATAAGCGCAGTGAGAAGAGCATTGCTGTGAAATGCGTATTACAGTAAAACATTATACCTATTATTTAAAAACAGTAGAGTTTGATCTCTGTGGTGCTGCCATCTAGAACTCATAAGAAAGATTTAAAGTAGCCATTAGAGTAGTTTTTGAAATATTCACGGAGTTTTTGTCTCTATAAACAGGGGGAACTTTAGGTGTTGCCGACCCGGCAACACTGCGCGTTAAAGGGTTAACATGAGTGCTTTTCATAACATGTGCTATAAATGCATCATTTATCTACATTTAAGGTAATTTGGTGTCTTAATTTGAAATTTTCTGAACTTGACAGTTTAATTATATTCTACAATGTCATGAATCCTAGGTATTTCTCAACATCGATCCTTATAATATCAGTGTTTGTAATGAATACTTTTTCAAAAAAGTATGTTAAAACAGGAATGTAAAAATTTAAGACCAGTTTCAAAAAATAGACCATATGCAATTGCGTCAACACTTCCGGATCGTTCACACCATTCTTACGGCAGTCCGTGAGAACTGCAACAAATTACACTCATATTTTTATAAACACAGCTTTTGAAGAGACTGAACGCTTATGTATCAAGTAGGACTAATATAAATTAGCAAACATCAGATAGTAAAGTCCGTAAAATAATATTCAAATATGTATTACTAGTACCCGATATCGAAACAAATGTAAGCAAAACATGGGGTCAGAAACAGGTAGTTAGAAAGGCCAGCAAAGCGACAGAAAGTGGATGGGAGATTTTATACAGATACGACAGATATATTTTCAAACTGAACGGAGAAATCTCTATAGAATCTGGATAAGTATATAACCTATACGAAATTCATTTAACTAACAAAAACTGCGCAAATGTAATGCAAACTTGTAAAAACAAAATTTGCCTAAAATTATGGCACAGAATGTTAGGATATACAGGGCCAAATGGTCCGCGAACTAAACATCAGTATTTTTTAACAGAAAATTTCATGATACGTTTGCGCTAGAATCAACTTCCAAACGTGGTTTTCTGACAATTTGCAAGAAAAATCTAAAAAGAAAATTTCTCTAAGAAAATTCTGATGTTCAGTTCGCGGACCATTTGGGAGCCCTGGATATAGAAATCTAACATCTATTAAAGAAGTTATATAAAACGAATAAGCTAGAGGCATCCATATACAACATAAACAACTGTAAGCACAATATAGATTGCGAAAGGTGCATTAATTAAAATTATCTGATGGACCTTATCCAAAAATTTCAGACGATAAAGCTACCAAAAGACTGCAGCTCATTCTTTACGACTTGTGCGGATTTTTTCAGACACCGACGACCAGCGGGAAATCGTATTTTTTGACTTTTATTTGATGACTACTCGCGGTTTACTATAATATATCTATTGACTAGAAAAAGCGAAGTCTAAAGAATTCATCGCACTATTTAGCTACAAATTTAGTGTAAAAACATAATAAATTAGAACGTATATCGGAGGGGAATTCACATAAGAGGAAATATAAAATTGTCTGAATGCTAATGGTATGAAACAATCAACACACATTCCTATACTGCGCTTTCCAAAACGGTGTGGTAGAAAAAAATTGTTAAATTGGCGAGGATAATATTAAGTGAATCAAATTTATCAACAAAATTCGGAGGAAAGCAACTTGCACAGCAAATGTTTTGCAAAGCAAACTGCCTAAAAGGCAAATGAAAACGCCATATGTGTTATGGACAAACTTAAGATTTGTTGCGCTAATGCCTTCACACTTTTTAATTAAACTAGAAGGCAAAAGTTACATAATAAAGCTACGGAATGAATTTTCGTCGGATATGATAATGAATCCAAAGGATATTGGATATGTGTAGCAGGAAATGAAAGATACATCTCGAGAAATAATAAATTTCTTGAAAACAAATTTAAATAATATATATAATTTGTTGGGCTAATGCCTTCACACATTTTAATTAAAGTAGAAGGCAAAAGTTACATAATAAAGCTACGGAATGAATTTTCGTCGGATATGATAATGAATCCAAAGGATATTGGATATGTGTAGCAGGAAATGAAAGATACATCTCGAGAAATAATAAATTTCTTGAAAACAAATTTAAATATAGAGACAAGAAAGTAGAAAATAGGCTACAGTGAGATTTGAAATTCCGATCTTCAACATGTTTAGAGAGGACGGGTGTGAGTTCTTTTAAATATTTAGCAATAATTTTCGATTTCTGTGATCACACGAATCTGTCGTTCGTTCTTATTATTTAGGTTTGTCGAGAAACAATTGTAAACCTCATGAATATTTTAGTACTCAAAAAACGATAAATAAACCTTTGCTACCAGAATAATCGTATGAAGGTACTTACGAATGTGGTCATGTTGGCGTAAAAGCTCGTAAAGCTGAAGAAAGCTGTGGACAAAATCTGAATCCATAAATTAGTAAGAATCACTCAGGTAATTGGACGGAACCGGATAGATTTTTTACTGGTAGAAAACGAGTTGACCGAATCAGAAGTCTGTAGTTTTGCAAATAATAAAAAGTTCGAAAAAATGAATGCTTCTGATTGGTCATGTTTCGCTAATAGCGAAAAATTTATCTGAATACAACTCTACAAAAACTCTATTGATTAAAAGGCAAAGAATGAATGATCCGAAACGAGTCCCAACAATTTTTGCGCCTTCGGCTGTTCAAAATATTGTTTTAACCTTCCTACCCTGTTCAAATTTTACTTAATCTTGATTAAAAACATTTCACACCTTAATTTTTATTCAAAACATTTTAATATATTTAATTAACTTATTTCTCTAAATCTGTTATTTAACTTTCTTTATGAAAAAAGTTCTGGTGCGAATTGTATAAAACAAATTATAGATATGGGTCGATTAGACCCATTCAGGGTAGGAAGGTTAAAAAAGTGGTTTGTTTTCTAGTTCTAGGGAAAAGATTACCGTATAAGAGCTTCATAATGTTTGAATTAAAACACATCCCGAAAATAACGGTTTTCTAGCTTATAGTGACACAAGTGAAATAAGTGGAATAAGTGAATTTGTTTTTTGTGCAGTATTTTTTAGCTATATAGATTCTTTAACTGCGAAGCCGCGTTGAGTGATTGCGAGCTGCCATATTTTGGCCTGTGTAAATTTATTTTACATACGTAATTTTGCATTTCATTGAGTTGACTGTTAGTTAAAGTTTATTTCAGATTTGATCGGCGTAATGAAATTCTCCAGTTCTGCCGACCCAATTATTTTTTGCTTTAATAAACGTATTTATTTAAACGTAAAATCTAAGATATGACTTTCTCATTATGTGACGTGGCAAACGGTACGTCAAATCTTTTAAAGCTTCCTTAAAAACAAGAGATTGGATGAAGTGGGAAATAGTTATAATCCAGTCGTTTATTTTTCTTCCATAATTATGTGGATTGAAGGAAGCGACATGGTCACGTGTTAATTACAAAAACGATAATCATAGCAGGGATTTAGATTCAGACCTTCATAGTACGACAGTATATCAATTACTATAGCTTTCACTTGACACAGAACTGATTTGGTTACGATAAATAATAGTTACTTATGTACGAAAAAATCCATTAACGTTAGGGTTCTTACGATATCCTAAGTTAATAAAACATAATTTTGGTAAATAATGTTTTAATAATTTTGTTCAAGAAATCTTGATATTCTATTCTTTAAATATTAGAAAAATTATGATTTTTAAAACAAGATCCAGATGAAAATTGCTTTCGATATATGAATTTTTTAGTATGCCATAAAAATCATGCTTTTTAAAAATCACAGAATCAAACGTCAACGATGTATTATTACACAGTGTGACAAAGTGATGAGCGACATATATTTGACTTACGTGCATAGGAAATAACCTGATTAAGACGATTTCTTACTGTTTGCCTGGACACCCTTCATCACGTGGGCAAGAATAACCGTGTGTGCAGCTGTGTAGCTTTCACCGTTCCGTCTCAACAAGCTGTTAATATGACATGTCTCGTTTGCAGCTGTGTAGCTTTTACCGTTTCGTCTCAACAAGTTGTTAGTAGGACATATCTGTCATCAATTTCTGTGGCCGCACTGAGCGATATTGAATATCTCAATGTCTACCATTTCATGTGTCTTGGAATTGATTCCACAATCTTGCATTAATATTCTTCCGACATTCTTCCTTCATCATTCAGTATATTTCGATGTGTTTATTCATATTCAACTGTCCTGATATGAGATCAAATCATAGATTCCGGTAAATCCCATTGTTGTGACTTTTAAAAGTAGCCTGTTCTCAAAACACAAGCTGAGCAACTGAATTTTACAAGTAAGACAGAGAAACAGACGTTTTTGCAAAATCCCGATTTCTGCACTTATCTAGTTTTCCTTGTTTTTGACGACATAAACTTTAATTTGCATGTAAAGTTTTATTTATTTATTTTCTACTAAGTTCTTATTTATGGACGTTTCATTTTACGTTGCTTATCGGTGTAAATATTTGTATAATTTTGTTAAAGTCATGTGTTCCGATAATTGTTCTGAGCAGTATAGTTTCAAAAATATCATCTTGCGTAAAATGTGTTTAAAGTGTTCAAAAGCAATGCAAGCCTATAGACGGTCTGTGCTAAAGCACTAAATAACTGCGAAAGAGCTTAGAATTCCTCCAGTAGTTTATAGCGATAATCTATAAACGATAAGGAATAGAAATATGCGAAATAAAAGAAATAAAATCGATTTTACAGACCAAAAGAAAGCAAAACGCCTCAAGAGGTCACATGCTTCTGATTAATATTTTCATTAAAGGAAATGCATGGTTTATCTATTAATGCTCTAAAAATCCTAGTTACATTTTATAGGATGACAATAGAATACCAACAGTGGAATTGCATTTGCCAAAATTCACGTCTGTTTCTTCTGTCCACCATTAATTGATAGCTCATTTTATCTTATTTAGTTATTCGTGTAATATAAACAAATAAGACAAAAAATTCCAGTATATTTTTTTGGTGATGGAGAAGTAAAAATATTAGCAGCTGTGTAGGAGAATGGTTTTATGTCATTTAACCCTTTGAGGGGGAAAGCACTTCCATTCACAAAATGCTGAAATAATTAATTGACACCAGAATTCCAAAAAAAAAAAAAAATATATCAAAATAGATAAATGCTTTTCTTCACATAGGTGATAAAATTTAGATTTTCCTTTCAAAATTTTGGTGCCAATGTGGCATTTCCCAATAAAAAATAAGTGGGATATATTTTATCCCACCACCCTTCAAGGGTTTAAAAACAGAAGTGAACTTGTCATGCTCTAGATTTTAATACATAACAAAATTTTATGATGCGGCAAAAACTTTATGGATTTACAGGAAATAAATCAATAAAAAAGAGTTATTTAAATGTATAATTTCATAGTTGAGTCATTTAATTTCAATGAAACATATTCTAAGTTCTTTAGTGAGTTTTTCTGACAGTGTGCATTAGTGTTTCAAAAACAAAGTTTTGAAATTAAATGTTAATAAAATATGTAACTTAGAAAATGATTTTAATTGTCTGATTAATGCATAACGTCTTATAAAAGAAGATCAATTTTACTGCAATGCCTTTTTTAGTTATGTTATTTACAATATTTGAACACATATTCTTAAGCAATGTTAAATATATATATTATTTATTTATTTAAGTTTGCTTTAAATGTATTGTAACTTTTTCAATATCGTTCCCTTCTTTTTTCACTTTTGCAATGCTATTAATTTTCGAGGTGTCGTTAGGTCAACAAAATATATACTTCATGAATTTCTGTAGATTTTTTTACACGTAACTGTAATTACATAACAACAGTAATTAAAATTTCATTGTCATATCGAATTACTAATCGCAGTTTTTTATTCTATTAATTATTCTTTTCAAGCTTTTATTTGATTAATAAAAGAATAAAGCTCATTTATTTAATTAATTAAAACAGACCTTTAAATTATAATTAAACTTTTGAATATATATTTCAACAATAAATAATATTTAAATTACATTTCCGTTTTATGTATTCATCATTGTTAAAAGACTTCTTTTAAACAGTACTGTTTGAATAAGATTAAAGTTAATTATTTCAAAACCTTTAGCAGATAACGATGTTCATACTTTTTATTTAAAACACTATTATAAGAAAAATGTTGCAAAACTTCAAATTTTCTTCGGTTTTCTAATAATGAGTTGATATTTAGATACTTTAACACTAAAACGCCTGGAAATTTTTCTTAAGTTTGATAATAATATTTCACACGAGAAGTTTTATTCAAAGCTATTTAATTGATTTATTTAATGTGAATCTGTGCGGATAAAGTTTAAATTATATCAAGAAAAATTTTCTGCTTTGAATTAAAATTTAATCACATGGTTGAAGACGAATCGACTCCTTTGGAGCGTTCTAGTGTTAAGAAATGCGTTTAGTTTTTGACCATTTTAACACTACACTGTCAGAAAAATTCCTCAATATACACTAAGTTAGCGTTATTTTTTCACAAATAACTTCTGTTTTCCCAGAAAACGTATTTGTCCTGTGAGTTCATTCCGAAAGTCGGAAAATGAGGAAACGATTCCGTTTATATCTAGCACGCATGCGCATTGGGTCTGTTAGTAGTAAATTCAAATTTATTTTTAAAATGAAAAACAAAAATATTCTATCGATTAAAATGTCTAATTTAGTTTTAAAAGACAAAAATGTTTTCGAATTTAAAAATAAATAACAATTACTTTTTTTATTCGTTCAAAAATTCTCGCAATCTGTTATTCAAAGTTGGATAAGTTGAATAAAGTTCAATATACTAAGTTATTTCTATGATAAATATTCGCATATAAAATATACTTTAAGTGAAGACATTTAAAAAATATTTTAATTAAAAAATAAAATGAAAAAAAATTGATGTTATTAAAAAAAATCTTATCGAATAAAAATAAAACATCCATGTTTTTTCTCTGACAATCTACGTAATATATTTAAAATTCACATTTTTATACTATATTAATACTAAACTAAAAAAAAAAAAAAAAAAAAAAAAAAAAAAAAAAAAAAAAAAAAAAAAAAAGGCCACAGTTTTATTAAAGATGAAATCTTTCCGAGATTAACTGCAAAAATAAAAGCTTTTTAACGTAATACACCAAACCACACCCATATGAAATAAACGGTTCTATTTTAAAGCAAAATCTTCATGAGCAATCGTGGCTCTGAGGATGAGCGTTGGCCTTGAAATCCTGGGTTCGTGAGTTCGATCCCCACCTCTTCCGCATTGATTTTTTCCAAACTTTTTTCAAGTGACGGATATTTTTCCTCTTTTGACGGAGAAAAAAATAAACGGAAAATCGTCAATGTACAGACAATTTCTGGCAGCAGAGCTGCCAGTACTTTTTCTGTGAAAAGACGGAAGTTTTTTTTGAGAGTGTAGAACCGCCGGCTATTTTATAAAAGTTTTATAAAAAAGTGTTTGACACCATAATTTTTATTGAAAACTATCTAACTTATTTAATTAGCTTAGTTTTGTATTTCACACATTTAACAAATCTCATGAAAAAATTTCTGGTTCGAATCGGCCGTTTTCAATTTGGCAGAGGGTCAAAATGACCCCTAATGGCGGTTCTAGTGTTACACGTTTATAAAACTATAAATAATGCACTTAAGTCTATATAAATAGTGGTGTAATTGTAAGTGTGGCTTTAAAATAAGACGTAACATAAGACGTATATAGCTGAGATACAAATAAAAAGAAGGTTTTATTCCTATGTTAATAATTACATGCAGAAACGGATATAATAAATTTAAGCATAAAATTATATGAGAAGAAAATGATAAATATTTTTTTTTTTTTTTTTTTTGCTATGTGAAATCTTTTTATACAGTCATAGAAAAAATTATGTTCCATTTCCAGTCCTGGGTTTAAAACCTCGTACACTATTTTCTTTCGCATTTTTTTTTCGAAAACAGCGGAAGACAAAGCTAAGGTACACAGGATCAAATGCACAGAAGAAAATATTAAAGGAAATTTATTGTTGTGAATTAAACGAATTTTCACTCCAGAACGAATATGAATGAGTGCGCGTATCATAACTGTGAACAATATCTTTTGATTTTTTGTTAGAAAAAAATTGTAGAGCAAAGTTTACCTTTTGAAATTGTTGTAATGTGGCGATTAAATAAGACAAATATTACTATTAAACTTTTGTGGTACAAAAAAGCGAAAGAGTTGGCAACTATGAAATATGCTTCAACCAATTACTGTTAACCGCTTCCCTGATTTGTCCATACGTCATACGGGCAGTGTGTTTTCAGCAATCATGACTTGCCCGTAACAAGTACGTGTATCCATATTCCAATCATGGATTATTATTCTAATCAGTAAATTTTTATTTTAAATTCTGCGTTATTTAATCTGAACCTTTTTCTGATTTATTTAGAAAACATTTTCTCGTTTGAAAAACTGATGATAAAAAATTAAAAATTCTGTTAAAGACGTGGAAAAATGGACATTATTTGAAAAATTTAAAAATAATAATAATCATTTAAGTAGTTAAATTTATTTCACCTGAATGAAAGGATTTTTAAAAAATAGCCAGGGCAAAGACATATAAATTGAAATTTGCATGTACACAGGGCGGCGTGTCATAACGACGCATAACATAAGTGCGCATACGAAGATACCACGAAATTTTATGACTATTTTTTTAATTAGAATGTCAAATTGGAATAAATTATATGTTGACTGAATAAAAAATAACTAACAGAGAGTTCACACATTCTTTTATTTATAAACTCTCTAAAATGACAGTCTTTACAATTACATAAAGCTAAATTTTTAGTAACATTTCACAGCGTATTTTCGCAACAAATGACTACATTAATAGCAGTCATAAAGTAAAGTTACTCATCTTGCTGCTTTATTCAATAAATTAAATCATATCATAAAAAGCAAAGTCAGATTATAACTAATTATTAATTATTTAATTTCGGGTCATTTTGCATTTTAATTTTTAGCTGGGAGTAACCTTTGCTGGGGTTTGCGATGCTAGATGTTTAAAAACATCCGTATAGCAAAAAATCTAAACCTGCGGCTATACGATCCACGCATGATCTGAGCCTACATTGCTCCTATCTGTTTAATTATTCAAATTCATGGGCCTTGAGGTACTATACAAGTATATGTACCGGTCAGTATAACAAGTCATTTTCAATGCCCAATTCCGAATCAAACCCCCACGAAGTGCACTCCCCCCTGGTCCTATATCCCTAGCGTAGATAATCGGGCGACAAAAATCAATCAACCAACCGAATCAAACATATTTTATCGACCCGAAGGGTTTAAAGGTTAATTGACCTCGTTCTGTCATGAATGGTACGCACGACCTGCAGCGCGGAAAACAGGCGTGATGACACTGCTATTTCCATTACAGTATAAGCAACATGTAAGTAAAAAATATATATAAAGAAAATAAAAATTGCTTACACTAGTTAGCACATGCTCAGTAACTCTTGTGAAGTGTTCCATTAAAGAACAGTCTTAAAGCTTTAAATTGATATTTGTTATAACTAAAATTTTTCAGACTATATATATTATATTGCTCTTTAAAGGAATGCTATCTTAATTTGATCAAGTTATCTTTGATTAAAATCTTAAAAAAGGGTGAAATGTAGATTTATATATATTATAAAAATGTAAAGAAATATGTTAATTTTTTTCATCTAGAACGATCACCAAATGTAATGAACATCGATTTTCATGAATAAATTGTGCTGTAGATAACTTGTCCATAGCTGTGCTACTGAAAGCTTTCTTTAAATGAGCATGAGAATTGAAGAAATACGAGGTAAAAGTGCAGCATTCATTTTAAATCTTATTAATTTGCTCTTTTCAATCTCGTGCTCTTATGGCATCGAGATAGAAAGATCGTTTGCTGATCAGACGACCAGGGTTTTGTTTTGCCTTTTGTCTTTTTTTTCACTTCATTTTATATTTTTGGCATGTTACAACTTTTACGCTTTTAAATATAGTTATTATTTGCTGTAGTTTTGAACTTTTAGAATTTTCCTAACAAGAATGCATTTGAGGTTTTAATTTTTTCATGAAGATTTATATTTTCCCAGTAATTTTCAAATTTACATGCTACAGCCGATTAGCTTAGAATCTTTTAAACTCTCGATCACATACCATTTTAATTAAACTTAAAGTGTATACATACACTGTAATTTGTTTTACACCTAATAAAACTTATTAGTGAATGATATATTTAAAAATGTATTTGCATAATTCATAAAAATATTTTTAAGTTTCATTCAAATAAAGTTTCAAAAATTTCATGAGATAATGACCAAACTGAATGACAATTTCAGTTTTCTCTGCGGTAATTTGCGTATTTAAATTAATGTTTTCTTTTTTTCTTCGGCCGAGTGCACTTAAAAAGTTTATTTATTTTAATTATTAATTATTAATAAATTTGGGGGCTTCTTTGCTTTAAATATTCAATTCTAGGAATACTATCACTAGATACTTATGGAGTCGCTCAAGAATATAAACTAGTATTTATATGATTCAACAATTTTATTAAAAAATCAAAAGTCACGTTTACGATTAGATAATTAACAAAAATGAAATTTATTCTTAATCTTAGAATACGTCTGATGAGGCAGCTGAAACTCTAGATTTGAAATGATTCGGTTAAATAAGTACTTGTACGTGACTTTTTTACCGACATGATAGTAGTTGCAATATTAATGCTGCATTAATTAAACATCTACTGTATTTTAAAGCGATCTCCTGTAACTCTCGCTTAGCGTCACAAAGCTAAACTATTTTATAAGAGTAAATAAAGCTGTACATTTTTTTCATGCGATTATATATACAGGGTACAATATGTTAACTACCGTCGTCCTTTAATTTCTCAAGCACTGGTCTTAGACATATAGCTTTGGTTACAAAAATGTTTCAAATGAAGTAAATATTCATGTTGTGGCATTGTTTAACCCTTTGAGCTCTGGGGTGTAAATTTCTTCAAAATTCCAAACGTCTCATTGGCACCAGTATTTTACAAAGAAAAAAACCGGTTAACGATAAATACGAAAAAATGAATTAAACCTTTTTGAAGTATATTTCGTCAAATTTTCTGGTGTCATTGTGACATTTTGGAATTAAAATTATGTGGTAGAAAATTCTACCAGCAGAGCTCAAGGGGTTAAAGTAACAAAGAAATTTTATAAAAAATACGAATTTTAACTGCTTATACGGACCCCCAAACCCTATAGCTATGTTTAGTAAAAGTTTATACATGCCATAACCCATATAACACAAAACATTTGACTTCTGTACTACAAAAACTGACACAGTTACTAAATTTTAAATTTGAGATTTGAGTGCAGGATTTTTTTCTATTGAGGGATCAGTCAAAAAATGATTTTAAGTAATTAGAGATGAAAATCGGGGTACAACTTCCTTTCAACGATTAAATCAGCTTTAGCCGATAATGCCAAATCGGATAGATGACTTTTACAGGTCGTATACAAAACAAAGAATAAAATATTTAAATCAAACAGAGAAATAAATATCATTTTATTACCACACCAGAAAACGATCTAGTACAAAAAACGAATGCATCAAAAACCGAAAACTACTTGAGATACGTTTAAGGGTCGAACATTATTCAAAAGTCAAAGTTGAAAGTATTGGCACCAGGAAAGTAAAACATGCTCACTAAGAACTAAATAACATTTTGAACTTAATTCAAACAACAAGCCGAGTTATAACGAGCAAGAAAATTGGGATTAAAAGGTTATTATAGTATATTTATGTATATTACAATTAAAAACAAATGAACATTCTATTTTTTCCATCTCACAGATCCAAAAACATTTAATGAATTGTACATTTAAGAAGATGTTAAATACTCTAATGCATTTTTTATGTATATTCGTTCAATATTTAATTCGTTTAGTCTTCTGTAGAATTTATTTAATTAAACAGGAGAAGAAGTGTTTTAGTTGAAAAATGATTAAGTTTTAAAAGTATCTTAAATTAAAGGTGGCACCAGAGTTTAGTTTAAAAAATTTTTTTCTAGAAAGTTTATCTCTTACAATTTTGATCTTTAATTGTATCGTTTCATCAAAATGTTTACATTCTCTTTAAATGAAAATAAGAATGCATTTTTTAACTATTTCAAAATATTAAAATGTCCAATTGCGATTAAACATTAAGCATAACAACTTAATTTCTTTTTCGTAAATACGTTCAAAACTAAAAGGAAAACAGATTTATTTTATATATAATATATTTGATATAAAATATTTCATAAAAGAACATTATTTTCTAAAATGTGAATAAAAAACTGTGGAAATACTGCTTTTTTTTAAAAAAATGTTATTAGTTTGAAACACAGAAAGGAACAACAATACGCATAAGAAATTGAATCTTTTATTATTGAAATTATTGAAATTTTTACTAATTTAATGCTTGAAATAATATTTTAAAACTATTCATTGACTGTATAAGGAATTTAACTATAAAAATAAGGGATTCTTCAAAAATGTATAATGAAAAACTGTAATCTGAACAATATTCCTTGGAAGTAATGGCTTATAAATTCATAAATTTCTATATGTATTACACATTATTTAAAAAATTATAAATACAGAGTGACAAGAAACAGTCATAAAAAATCACTACAAAACACCACCATACATTTCTCTTTATCTTTACATGCTAAATTCATTTTGTAGCTCAATGATGTAGGTTTTTTAACCTTAGTAACAACCGTCTTCCGGTAAAAGGTAAATTTTTTCATTACGTGTTACTATTCTTACAAGTATACCCGTTCAAGGTTCTGTAAAATCTAAAAAAAAAAAAAAAAGAACGCCACCACTACTCACAGTTTAAATTTATGGACTATTAATCCATTCGTATGCGTTTATCAATAACTATTCTTTTTTAATAGTAGGGGGGGGGAGGGAGTTTTGATACACAGGGAGGATTGATATATTGGTAATTTTCTCAACAAGTAACGTTAATAGACATTCTAACACATAGGCACTTTTATTTGCAGAAGTCAACATTAGCTGGACTGAAGAATTGGCAACTTTGTTTTTCCTTTAATTTTGAAGGTTTTTGGAATATTAATGTAATTATTTTCAAATGCTGATTTTCTCTCATAACTCATATTATTGAAAAGATAATGTCTTGTATTTTTTTATGAAGTACATTATTAGTTTTACTAAAAAGAAAATTGCCATTTTGCATCCGCATTTATGCAAGTGATTGAAAATCCAATAAAGCATGATAGGCAGAAATGATACATTAGTATTAGAAAGAAATGATGCACTTGTGTATTTGAAAGCTAATAGCTCTTTTAAGTGGAAAACTGTTATATTATTGCGCAATCTCTTAAAACGCAAAAATCTTCCAATTAACTGAAATAATATTTTCTCTAATAAAATACAAGTGTACAAAAACACACAAATACCATCCTTAAATATTCATTATTAAATTGCAGAAAGAGCTAATTAAATTAGTGAAAAAGATGAATTGGTTGAATTTTCAAGCAGTAAATTAAATTTTTATCAGATACTTCTGATAATGATGATGCTAAATTATGTAATCAAACTAGTGCTAATTCATAAATTATCGTGGCCTTTATTTCTAAAAATCCCTGTCGGCTGGGCCTATAGCCGGAGGTAGATTTCGAAGAGTGCTCATTTCAATATATATATATATATATATATATATATATATATATATATATGATTAGGGATAGACCCAGTTTAATAACTTCATTTGGCCGTTTATGAAAATTTTTCAATTTTATTTTTCTGCAAAAACTGGTTTTATCAGAATCATCTTAAGAAAAATTCAGCTCAAATGCCCATTTTGTCAATATATTTTGAAATAGAATCTGAATTTATTAAAAAATCGACCAAAACAGTACATTATACAGTTCCTAAATAACAAAAAACTGTCAGTTAAATGCATTTGAAAAAAAAAAAGAATTTAAAAATGAGTCATAAAAAAACCGATTTGTTGTTTGAATACATCCTTAATTCTTTAATAATGATTGCTTCGGAAAATTTTGTGCGAAATACTCACTTTGACAGCATTTTTAAAAATATATTCTATCTTTATCAAAAAACTTGCCAATGCGTTACAGTATATAGTTCCTAAATAAGAGGATCTGTAAATTGGATGCGTTTGAGAGCGAAAATAGATTTTAAAACGAGTCATAAAAAACGCAGTTTGCTATGTGAAAACTTCCTTAAATTTTCAAATCACGAAGACTTCGGGAAATTCTGTTCAAAATACCCTTTTTGGTAGCTTTTTTCAAAATATATTCTGTCTTTATCAAAAAACCGATCAATGCATCACATTATATAGTTCCTAAATAAGAGGATCTACCATTTGGATGCCTTTAAAATCAAAAATGAATTTAAAAATTAGTCAAAATATAAGCAGTTTGCATTTGCGGTATTTTCTCCAACTCCTATTTTTGTTTAATTTCTTTTTGCTATACGAATTGGTCCTATGAAAAACTTGTCAAAATAAAAGTTGTAGATTTTTTTGAGAAGATGTAAAATAAATTTAATCAGATTTGATATCTTAAAAATTGACGGAGTTATGGATTTTTCTCTTTTTTCAGAGCCCTTTTTCTTTTCGTTTTTAATTTTTTTCATCGGTAAAAGTTCGTCCTATCAAAAACTTGTAAATACAAAAGTTTTAGATAATTTTAAAAACATTTACAAAAAATTTAGTTGGACTTGATATCTTGAAAATTAACGAAGTTATTAATTTTTTTCTCTTAAAATCCCTGTGTTTTTCGCCCCTTGAGCCCACTTCTAAATTTATCAAAAATCTGTCATGCATATACTTTTGGCCCATTTTTAAGAAGTAATATAAACTTTAAACCTATTCTATATCTACTTTAATTAAGAAGTTATGGCGTTTTGTCGGTTTTCACAAAAACGCCCCCTATTCCGACCCCCTTGGTCCGATTTTGCCCATTAACGAACTTAGCCAAGATTGTATCCCCTTTGATTTTATGTACCAGTTTGGTGGAGATTGGTGAAGAGTAATAGAAGTTATCGTGTCCATAAAAAAGTGAGATATATAGATAGATATATAAACAGGTGCGATTGCAATAGGTAGTATTTCTTACGAAATCTACCTAATAAACTGCTGCGATTGCAATAGGTAGAACTTCTTACGAAATCTACCTAAAAAGGCTATTCTACTTTATGTAGGTTACATAAAAAAGCAGTGCAATAATTAATGGTTAGTACACGTTGAGCGTCGTGTGGAAGGAAAAAAGTTTTAAGGCTTCAAATGAAAGATGTTTCTCGAAAGGCATTTCAAAAAACCATTAAACCAAACCAACTTTGCAAAATTTATGTTACATTGTTACCAAATCAGCAACGTTCACTTTATTTTGTCCCTGTGGCAAGATCTCTGGGTTTCTTTTCATTATAATATTTCTAAAAAGTGTGCTAATAGAATTGTTTAACTTTTTTCTTTATAACAAACATTTCTGAAATAAAAACATGTCAATGTCATTTCTTTATAAGTTTTACTAAAGTATTTCAAGATTTAACATAAAAAATTGTATGTCACATAAATTAAAGTGTTGCACCTTTTTTTTTAAATTTTCATAACAGTATATCGAATCTTACATCCAAATCGATTCATATATATGCGTGTTATCATGTGACAAAAATCAGATCATTTCAAATTGCCAGCCACATTAAAAATTCAAAGTGCTATAACTTAGCCATTTTTTTAAGATATAGACGAAGAAAAAAATGCTTTGGAATCTTGTATTAACGTCAAACACACAAAGGAAAAATCATTTTAAAAATTTCACTTTTTTGTACCTAATTTTAACTTTTTAAATTATTTTTTTAATGGCAGCCATTTTTTAACAAGCTAGCGGATGGAATTGGCCAACGAACTCGATCCAGGCATCGGTATATACTATGTACACACCAAGTTACATCTCATTCGTTTCATAAATACGCGTGATATCACGTGACAAAAATCTGACCAAAATCAAAAAGTCAGTCACACAAAAAACTCAAAGTGTTGTAACACACTCATATTTTAAGATACAGACGAAACAAAAATTGTATAATTGTATCCCGGTCAAACCCATAAAAGAAAAATAGTTGTAAATTTCTCCCTTTCCTATACCCAAATTTAAATTTAAGTTTTAAGTAATAAATGGCCACCATTTTGAAACAATATAGTGAATGAAAGTGGCCAAAACACTCGGACCAGGCATCGGTATATAGTATGCATAAACAAAGTTAAATGTAAATCGGTTCATAAATACGTGCTCTGCCGTGACAAAAATAAGAACGTTTGTGTCAGCCACATTAGAAATTCAAAGTGCTTTAACTCAGCTATTTTTTAAGACATAGACAAAATAAAAAATGCTCCAAAATCTTTGTAACAAGGTCGAAAACATAAAAGAAAAATATTTTTCAACTTTGAATTTTTTTGCACTTAGTTTTAAATTTATTTTTTTTTAATTTTAAATTTCCGCCATTTTGAAACAAGATGGAGGATGATGCTGGCCAACGAACTCGGTCGAGACACTAGTAATTACTATGTACACACCAAGTTTCATTGAAATCGGATCATATATACGACAGGTACAGCATGACAAAAATCATATACATATACATATATATCTATATATATATATATGTCAACATTTGAACAGGAGGGTGGTTTTGGGATCTCGGGATCATGATCGGTGAAAATGTACCAAAATTTTCCGCAAATGCTTTCCTCCAGACGGCTGCAATAGGTAACGTTTTACTCTTTGTAATAAAGTATATCAAAAGAAAGAAGCACCAGAACATAATAGTAAGCAACATGATAAGAAAATTGAAATTTTATCAAGTACAATGCTAAACGAGACATCTAAATAAACTAGTACTATTATGATTGCCGTGAGTATTTGCCAGAAAATGAAAAACAAATGTTGCCATTTATGCAAGAAAGGCATATCAATCCAATTTGATTATGTAATTAATGTTTGGAAAATTTAAATGAAGAGTATCAGAGATTTACTAAACCAGACAATATCGAAAAATTTCAATTTTGAAAAATGTTTATTGCAATTTTTTCCTTGTATTTTATTTGTAATATAATATATATTGAGTATCGTAAAATTCAGTTTCCTCATTAGTTTTTCACATTTTAAAATTAGTGACAGTTTATGGGCAAATTTGGAAGATTATGTAATAAAGGTGGCTCACAAGCTCACATTTTAAAACTGAATTTTGTTTATAATTAGATTGGTTTTTACAAAAAAAACATGCTTTCTATGTGCAAGAGGTAAGATGGAGTGCTCCAACCGCGTCCCCAGGCCCATATGACTCTCGCGACGAGGACTTCGTCTAGAGCTCCAGTTCGCATACCACTAATAACTTAATTAGACTTAATAATTAGACGGTTACTACTCGGGCGCACCTACCCGTCCCCCTCGCCGTCCGATGTCTACGGTCTAACCATCAACCCCCGTGAGGAGCCAGTCGCCGTTCCCAAGTGATTGATGAAACGGCCGAATGCGACAGCTCAACTACCCATTGAGTAACTCCAATGGTGCCTACACTTGGAATTCCCACCTAAGAAGCCATGACGAGCCCCCGGACGACAACGCCCACAGGGACGCTCAAGCCGGTGACCCATTGTCATGGAATCCCGGATGGGTTTTGCTTTGCGGCAGCCCCACAAGGTGCAAGAAATAAGGGTACAATTTTACAAAAACAAATTTAGCCTTACACAAGTAAATCGAAACTTATGAAAAATCCTCAAAGCTTAATTATTGTTAATTAATTAAGCCAAGATTAATTATTGCCACCTTTGACTCACCTACCTTATACAGCTGCATTTCTTCTGTACATCTTTTATTTTTTACTTTATTGTATTTTTTTACTATAACCTTAGCACGGTATTTTATATATTTGAATGTCTTTAGTGGCTGGTCGATGAGTACATCTAAAAATGAAACTAATAAAAAAAGTTTATATTCCTGTATAAAACTAATAAATCTACCATAATAAATAGAAATGAATGATATTAATTCCTATCATTTTATGATAAAGACAATAATTAACTAGGATTTTAAAATATCTTTTATTGTTTTTTTTTACATGTTAAAAAACTCGTCTAAAATAGTTGTTGTTCTGTCTTCATAATTTGTCTCAAGAAAAAAAATCTACTCTTTAAAAGGCTTACATATTAAATTTCCCGAAGATCACAATTAATTTTAAAAATATTAAATATTTTTAAATATATCTGTTTTCAACTTTATCTTCAAAATTGAAATCCGATATTTAAAGCTTAAGATTGTAATTAATAAGTTTTTACTAGAATGGAATCGATATGTGTTTCATGTAAAGTGATTAAATGAAAAGCAATTTAATCATGGCCAATATATTACAGAAGAAAACAATATCTTTTTTTTTTTTTTTTTTTGTTATTTCAAACCTAAATTTATAAAAAGTAATCGATGAATTTAAGACATAAAGAAAAGTTATGATAATTGAACATTTGAAAATCACAAGGTGTGGAAATAATAGTGCTTAAATAACTTTCAGAGCATAATTTAAGGATACATAAACCTATTCGAAATTTTTCTGCTTACTTTTCATTATTTTAAGAAAATTTTCATGCATATTTTTTTTAGCATTTTTTCTTGCATGTTTTCTAGTTTTGTAGTGAATAAAGTATGATTACAATGTTTATAAATTTTCTATTGAATGTATAAGTAAGTGCTTTGTTTATACTAACATAACTTTGGACGTCATTTGTTTCTCATATTTTGTGATGTATTTTGACTTGGTACACGGTATTAACCCTTTCCGGGGCGGGCAAAATCTGTTAGTAAAATGAGAAATTATCGACTAGCACCGGAATTTAGAAACGAATTTTTTAGATATTTCAAAGCCCTTAATTTCAGCTTTTATTGTAAAAGCAAAATTTCATTAAAATATTATTGGTGCAGTTTGGAAGTTTGGAATTAAATCTAGGTATCCCAGACCGGGCACAGTGTGCCAGAAAGGGTTAAGATATGCAATCATTAAATAAGAAATATATATGTACTAAAACTTTCTCTGAAAAATTGTCTAACATAGCAAATTTTATTGAAATCCACACACATTACAAATAAATCTTGTATTTGTGTATATCCCAACCTTGGTTTATTAACAGCATTCTATTTAACCCGAAAAATATAACGCAACTGATAAATTATTTCTAAATAAATAAAAATAAATTTGTTAAAAATTTTTAATTTACCAATTGAATTTTTAAATTGCATCATTCAACCTACCAAACAAAGCACAACCAATAACACATCAGCACAAAACGCATAATCACCTTATCAAATCGCCCAGGATTTTTTTTTTTTTTGTCGCCCGCGCGAACTTTGAACAGTGTTGGTTGTCATGTTTTAAACGCTGATCTGGCTAAATTAGATGAAATAGCTCACGTGATACTTTTCCAGAATATTTTGGATTTTATCTGAATGACCATAAGTATGTATTTCTGTTACGAGAACCATGTTTTGGATGGATATAGAGATACAGTGTTTGTTCTACCAGTTTTGAACCATAAAAATAATGCAATGATTGAATAATTTTAAAATTCTTTTCTTCGATAACACCTATCCCATTTAAAATCTTCTAATATTCAAGAATCACCCGAGCTGCACGCGGGTGATTCTTGAACACATCCAAAGACACAATGAAATATAATGAAATTTGCAGAAAGGTTTTCATACGAAGGAGAAATTTCATTGAAGAATAACAATACCATTTGATCTCGTATTTTAAAACGGTTTAAATATTTTGAATGTTATTGTAAAATTTGCAACTTAGCTTTCAATGGAAAGTTAATTAATAATCATATTAAAAATTTTGAATTAAAACTAATGATTGCGTAAAGAATTTCAGTTGCCGCTATGTGTTATAGGACATGTTCATTTTTAAAGTTATTTTATGCAAAAGGTGCATTTAAAAATTTATTTGAATGATTTTTTGAAAATATGGAGCCAGATGATAAAAAAATTAATATTGTACGGTTCAAAAGCTTTAAAGAATTTAACTACCAATTTTTTCGTAAATAAATAAGTTCCTTAGTTAATGAATAAGTTTTGTGCTTAAATAAGAATTTACTCTTCAAACTATCTTATATTCAAATTTCCTAATCTTCTGAGGCTTCTGAACTTCGCATCTCACATAATACATACGAATGCACATTAAACAACACATTATTACTATCTGCCATTGAATATTTATTAAATTATGACTGCAATTTTTTTAAAACGATTTCAGATATCCGACATCTATAAAATATGGACGTTTTATTACTAAAAGTCTCTTCCTATTAAGTTTATGCATTTTAAATAGATACTATCAGGTAACCAAGAAAGTTCGTGCGGTTTCATCAGACATAAAACACGACCCACAAAAATCTCAAACACTTATTTTATTCTTTGAAATAATCACCATTGGCTTCAATTACGTGTTCGCCACGAGACACAAGTTTATAAATTTCCTTTTTAAAAAAATCTTTAGGTTTAGAGTCCAAAAACTGGGTTATAATTTTTGTGACATCATCTTGGGTTTGGAACTGCTATTTCCGCAAAGTAATAGTCCGATGGGGCGGTGTCCGGGGAGTAAGTTGGGTGAGGCAAAACTTCCCAGCCCAATGTTTTTATCACATCCTTGGTCGCTTTGGCCGTATGAGGTCTGACGGTATCGTGGAGGAGAAGAACTCATCTCTTATTAACCAGCGCTTGCTGCTTTTCGAGCAAAGCAGCTGAAACCCTTTTCAAATACGACGAGAAGACTTCGGCTGTGATTGTTTTCCCGCTTTCTAAGAATTCATAATGAACTATACCAGCGCTAGTCCATCAAATACACACCATTATCTTTTTTGATGGATGTCCGTTTTAAGCAACCAATGAAACGGAACCAGAAGTCGACCAATGATGTTTTCTCTTTCGGTTATCATACATTACCCATTTCTTGGCACATGTCAATATTCGAAGTGTGCTCATTTCAACGGCAAAAAATAAAATATGATTAGAGATAAACCAAGTTTAACAATTTTATTTCGTATTTTTTGAAACATTTTTAATTTTACTTTTCTGCATAAAAACTGGTTTTGTCAGAATCATCTTAAGCAAAATTCGGCTCAAATGCCATTTTGACAGCATATTTTGAAATGTATTCTGACTTTATTAAAAAATCGAGCAATACGGCACGTTATACACCCAGAAAAAAGAATTGATTAAAACTACAAAACATGTTTTGTTGAGTACATTTTGATTGTCTTAATCGAATTTTTTAGCTAAAGTAAAAAATCTGCTTCGCAAACATACTGTTAGCAAAATTTCATCATTTTTATTAGATTCTCATTAAAGTCTTGTATTTTTAATTTGTAATTCCAACAAAATTTCGTTGTTTATTTCAAAATTTAAATTGATGTGCAGTAGCCGTAAATCTCTCACGCAATTTTGCTTAATTGACTTATATAGCTATAACGAATTAACATAATTTTTGGATAGTAAAATCTTTACAGATTGAGACCGATTAATGACGTTATTATTACGTTATTATGCGTTTCAGATGAAAATTGTGGACGGGAAATTGAAAAAAAAAAATCAACAATATTTTTTTGTTTTTTCAAACAAAGTTTCCATTGACTCATATTATGGGTCAATGGAAATTTTGTTCTAGAAAAATGTAGTTAAAATAGTTAAATTTTGTGTATAGTCCATTAGCTAGCCGAAAATACCATATAGAATACCATTCTTCGCTCCTTTCGCATAATTGATCCTGTACTACTAAATAAAAAACTGTGACATTTTAAATTTAAAAGCCAGAAGCATCATCGCCGGTTTCCCCATTTTACAGCACAAAAGTCGTAGCAAGCGAGAAAAACTAATAAATGTAGAAGCTTAATTAAATTACGCATTGACTGCTCCAAAATAGTTTATTAAAATGCATTCATATAGAGCTGAAAATGCTCTCCTTGGAGCAGACATTCCATAAAAAAACTTAGCTTCGACAAGTTGCCTAAACCCAAAACATTGAATAAAAGATTCCATCCATCTCTGGCCTCCTCACTTAAGTAAAAAAAACATCTAGAACTTTCGCTAATCTCTAACAACGATCCTTTTATGTAAACAGAATTTTATGTCTAGCGCCGAGGTAAAAAAAAGCAGTTTCGATTCGTCTGCAAAACGATAATTTTATTTTAAGC
Source organism: Maratus speculifer (assembly GCA_964019185.1). Classification (NCBI taxonomy): domain Eukaryota; kingdom Metazoa; phylum Arthropoda; class Arachnida; order Araneae; family Salticidae; genus Maratus; species Maratus speculifer. Next base: position 227,950,242 of record OZ025299.1, read on the forward strand.
GATTATTATTTAACTAATTTATAATCGAAATCAAAATTCGAATATATTCTACAGACGATAATTTCACACAAAAAAGAAAAGAATGCAATTTATTGATACGCAATAAATATCAAACGCTATGTAAAAAATAAATAAAAAGAATATTTTTGAAAAGTATGGTTTTGGAATAAATTTAATAAGACTTTCTTAAAAAAAGGGTTGATAAAATCGGGAAAAAATGAATTTTATTAGGAATTTTAAGGAATAAAGTTTAATTAAGAATATTTTTAATTTAGAGCCATTTTTTAAAATCACGCATATTGGAATAAATGTTTTTTAAGGCGAATTAAGAGTTTACATAATTTCTATAAAGAATAATGGATTAGATCTGATAACAGGATTTTAAATTAATAAGTTGCAATAAATACGGAATATTGTTAAAAGGAAATTAATATAGTATAAAAACTATCAGTTTCCCGATCCAGAGCCGAGAGGCTCCATGCGGTCCAAGCAGGGAGGTCACGAGACTCCCAATAAGAGGAAACAAGTGATGCCCGGTTCCGCAACAGCACCGCTGCCGGCCAGGAACATCAAGCAGGAGCAACAGGCACACGACCCAAGTGTCGCGGCCTAGCGGCTCGCCAACCGCAGCCACCGATACGACACCGCCCACGTCCCACAAAGCTGAATCGCGCCCACGAGTGGCCTCGGACTCCTCTAATAGAGTGTTGCTTTCGAGCGATTTGGAAATCATCATGCGTTCGAGAATTCTTCGGAACAAGATGGTCGAGAACTCAATTGGCCCGGCGACCAACCCGGTCTAGAGCCTTTGTCAAGAGCTCGCTGACAATGTCAATGATACGCTTCCTTCTGTAATGATAAAAGCAAAGATCGGTAAGCGTTCGAGTGTGGAAGTTAGGTGGGAAACTCTTTTCCCTAATGGACTTTCACAGGGGGCACTCATAGACGTAATGTCTAATTGTGCTTATCCCGTACCCGCAAAAACACGCAGGGTTGCCTTTGAAAAAGCGAGTCTTATGGTCGCCAAAGCCACCGTGTCCGGTTAGAAACTGGTTTAGAAAGAAATCGCCCTGGATTCTCCGAGTGGAGACTCTCTGGAAGATCGCATACGTCAACCGGCCGTCCTCAGATCGGTCCCACCATTGCTGCCAATAGTAACAGCGCACGGTCCAGGAGCTTCCTCTTGTCTTGACGTCCTGAAAGAGCAACAAATATGTCGACTGTCTGTCGACACGCAGCCTCCTTCGCCAAGGCGTCGGCATGCTCGTTAAAGGCGTATCCGACATGAGCCTTAATCCAGTGCATATGGACCCTGATTCCCGTATTACCAACCAGGTTTCTAATCTCGGCTACTGCTTTGTGCCGAGGCACCAAGGAGTAAAGCGCTTGAAGCGCCGATCTCGAATCCGAGTAGATATCGAGTTCACCGAGATCCCTTCGAAGGGCGTCAGAAATCGCTTCCTTGGTCGCATGGACCTCGGCCGCGAAGTCAGTCCGCGATCCATTGGAGAGGCGGAACTTTCCCTCCGCAACAACGCCGTCCCTAGTGGTGAGGTGATAGGCACAGCCCACCCTCTCATCCACCAGCTTGGAACCGTCCGTATAGTAAGTATACGGAGACTTCCGGATGAGTTCCACCGTCCAAGGTATTCGAATCGGATAGAATCGGTGAGGCTGGTACTTCCAAATCTTCACCATTTCTGGTGAGAGGTTCAATATGTCAATGCTTTCACCCCATCTCGTGAGGGCCTCGAAGTCGCGTTCGATACCAGTCGGAGGTCCAGGGGAATCACCCCAGACAAAACATTCAACGCATCGGTCGACACAATGCTGTAACACTTGGTGACACGCAGCAGGAGGCCTCTCTGACCCTGTGTCCACCCATCCGGATGCGTAATGAGGGGTCGTAATCCATCTTTCCCTTAGCTGGTATCACAGTGTACAAGCACTTATGGAAGCTAAACTCCAGGCTGCATCCTATCGCCCACGCGAGAATTTCTGCTAGAACCCGGTGTACAATGTCAGCGAACCTATAGAGCGCTGTGCAACGTGCAAGGATGAATATATGTCGTCGGCAAAGACAAGTATGGTCCAAGCCTCCTCAATTCCAAGGCGTTTCAGCAAGCTGTTGATCAACACCAGCCATAGGACCAGCCCGAGACACGAACCCTGCGGGACCCCAACATTGAAGTAATGCTCTTCTGCGTTCGAAATGACCGACCTATTCCACAGAAAATAATCGATCAAGCCCAGGAGCTCCGGACGGACTCCGTACTCCGCCAGAAGGCGCAACAAGTCGTCCTGCCGGGCACTGTTGAAAGCATTTTCGATATCCAGGCTCACGAGACAGGTGTAGCGACACGTCCTCTTACTCTGTGAAACGTACCTGACCACCTCATGGAGCGCATCAGTGGTAGATCGATTTCGTCTGAAACCGTACTATGTATCATCGAGTACGCCATTGGACTCAAGGAAGCCCATTAGTCGAGTTGCGCACAGTTTGTCCAAGATCTTCCCGATGACGGGAAGTAGACAGATTGCAAGGTAGGAAGCGGGATCACTCTTACTTCTACCCTCCTTCGGAAAGTAGATAGCAATCGCTTGCTTCAGCTTCTCGGAAACACAGACTCTCTAAGGCAATGATTATACAAGGAGAGCAACCATTGAGGATGCCAGCGAAAGATTTCTCTGATGTTTTCCAGACTGAATCCATCGTGGCCTGGTGCTTTATCGAGTGCCATCGAGTCGATCGCCAACTCTAGCTCTCCGATGTCAAACAGATCCGGATCATCCGTCTTGCCGATCGCTGTCTGCGCAACCTCATCGACCTGTCTGAAGTGGTGCCTCGCAAGAGCCACCTTGGTTTCATCCCATGTGGATGCCACCAACCCGTCGGGTAGCTCCAGAATAGCTGGAGCTTCAGGCCGCCACACAGTGGGGCAAAACCCCAAAAAGCTGGCCAAAAGTCGAAAAATTAAGTTACGATTTAGGGAATTTCGATTGTTCAGTTGGCTAGAATAATATTTGGAGAGTCAGAATCTGTATTTAAAAAAAGATTTTTGCTTTGCCCATACAAGCAGCATCATTTCAAAAATGATGCTTGAAGGAGTATCATTTAGAGCGAACAAAAACAGCAAAACAACAGTTCCTCTAAACGCGTGCTGTATTTTATAATATAATCCGATTTTAATGATTTGAAATAGATTCACACTATGATAGTATGTACTTTATTTGCATGTATTACAAAATTTATATTAAGCACGTAAAATTTAATAAATTCATTGTCATTTTTAATAAAAAATTTTAGAATTTTTTTTATTTTTTTGCTTTTAAACATCAAAAAGTTTAAATGTTCCACAGTGTTCCGCAACGAAATTTAATGGAAATAATAACTTGGGCTATTGTCTAGTGATTCATAAAAAACCAGCTGCCTAAAACTGCCTTTTTGCATTTCACGCATATTTTAGTAACCGCAAGTAAAAATGCCACATTTTCGGCCGCCTCAAAATTTTTGAAATTGACTAGCTTTTACATAATTTAGCTGATAAATATTTGTCAAAATTTTGAATTATTCAATTTTATAATAGTTTATTTACTATTATATTGAAAATAAGTACTATAATCATAAGATTACATTAATTTGATAAGTAAGCTTAGTAATGAAAAAATGAAAATAATTCTCTATTACTGATCCGGTAGAATAACATTTTCTTATTTTTATAGGTAGTAATTTTGTTTGTTCTATTGTAATTAGAAAAATTATTTTGTCAATGGCACTATTTGCTAGATCAAACTACTGAGCGTATTTCATTAATGCGAGTAAAAATCATTATGAATATCACTTTCGCTTATATTAGTAATTTGGATTTGATTTGCAAGTGAGGATGTGATGGCACATCTATTCTGAGTACATTTAAACAAATATTTACCTATGAAGATGGCAGGAAGTCTAATATATTTTTCTTTTCTTCCGTGCTACTAGAATACATAAATATTGCGAATAATTTATGAATCGTCAATTTGAAAATATCGTTATCTTCATTTTACTGATTTTATCGGGCCAATAAAGATCCATTTTTCTTTTTCAAGAAATACGGAAGCAACTGTCAAAGAATGGGATTGCATTAAATACTAGCAGAATGAACTTATTTCGTTTAATACAATCATTGATACAGAAGAAAAAGTCGTTAAAAACGAATTAGTGTAATACTCAACGTTGCTACCTATGTCTGACAGCATCAAAATAGCATCTTACCGATCTGACATTTTTTATTAAAAGTGGATTGAGATAATTTAGAATTCAGAATATCTAAGTTACATGCAAAGATGTTTAGAGAGGCCTTACACTTGGCAGACAACTGGATAGAAAAAATGAAAAGCTCGTACTATGCATGAAAAGAAGAACATTGAAATTGCAAAATAAAATATGCAAAAAATATTTCGTTTACAATCAAGACTTCTCGTCGAGAAGAGTCAAAGATTCTTTTAAAACGCAACTATTTGTGCTTTTATAATGAGCGTATACGAAGATTTGATTAAATGATTCTATGTCATAAGTAATTTCTTGTAGCCATGTCATTTGTTTGATAACTTTTGAAGTTATTTTTTTACAAATAGCTCGTAGATTTGAGCTGCACCCCTAGTTCTACATGCCACTTCAGTACACAAACTATTTATTAATGACAAAGAAATAACATTATCTTCATTACTGCCAATTTGTCAAATGCCATAAGATACTCAAGAATCATGCAACAAACTGATCAAAAGGCATCGAGAAGATTTATCCCAAAGATGCAGTAGCGAGAAAAAAAAGCTATTTTTACGTCTTTTAATGTCATCAGATTCTTTCCTTTCCAGTTTAGGTAAATTATCGTAGAAGAAATTAAAATAATTGATCCTAAGAGTCACAGGATCTTCCAATACCGCCAACAAGTTCTGCTAACTATTTCGACACCTTGACCTCTGAAGAATCTTTTTATTATACTACAGTTGAGTCTAAAGGTTAATTTCTGGAATATATTTTCGTTTTTATTTTAATAATATAAAAATTAAATAGTCTAATGTTTTACTTTCCATTAACGTACTTAAATTTCGTTTAAATATGTCTTGGTGTTTTGAAAATTCCCTTTTAAGTTTACCTCGAAATTTTAAATTTTATTTAAATCTTATTGTTTTTACTCTTAATCTGTAATTTTATTTATTTATTTTTTTTAATTTAACTTCTGAATCCTAATTAGCATCCTGAAAAGTTTACGAAATTCCATATAAATTGAATAACTTTCGAGACATTTAAATTTTTATTCCGCCATATTGTATCCGCCATTATTATTATTTTTTTTTTTTTGTATTTTTACTTAGCATCTTCAAAAACACCTGTATATGAATTTTCGTACAATTTGATTAACATTTTCATATTTTGGCCAGCTTTTCGGGATTTTGCCCCACTGTGCGCCACCTGCCTCACACTACCGCACAGATCTCACCGATTTTGTCGGTTGAAAGCTTGCCCGAAAGGAACTTTCGGAACTAACGACGCGTAGCTTGCAGAATTGCTCTCTTGTATTGTGCCCGCGTACGCTCAAAGAGAGCCTCGCGTCTCTCTCTCTGAGTCGGGTCAAGCGTCCGCTTGTACAACCTTCTCAGTGCACGCACTCTAGACCTCTGAGCCTCCAATTCTGGAGTCCACCAACAGGTCTCCTTGCCTGCGGCAGGGCGGCGTTTTCGGTGTTTCAAGCACAGTTCTGCCAGGATTGAATCAAGACGTTCAACTCCCGAGTCTGGTGCGTTCGAATCATAAACGTCCAAATCTGCATTCCGCAGATCCTGGAGGAAATCGTCCCAGGCAAGGTCCCTAGGTTTCCACCGACGGCGGACGCCTCTAGGATTTCGAGCCCTTGGCCTGCCTTTGTAGGTCCAAGATCATGGCGTTATGATCGCTAGTTGTCACCCCGTCTTGGATAATCCAGTCAGCTATGCGATCTGCGCATTTACGGACCAGAAGTAAATTGATCCAGCTTTGACCCGGATGTCCATCAAAGGTCACCGCACTGTCTGGATTATTGACGATTTCCAAATCGTGACCAAGGGCAAAGGAGATAACCTCCTCACCCCTGGCGTCCGTTGGTCCATCTCCCCAGATGTACGACTTCGCGTTGAAGTTCCCGAAAATCTGAAAGTTGTCCAGTAGCAAGTCACCCATCCGAGTGAGAATCGGAACGATGTCCTCAGACGGAGGGCAATAGCACGACACTATCAACACGTCCTCCTCTGAAATTGTGCATCGAATCCCCACTATGTCGTCAGTATTCAGAACCGCACAGTATTATATACTAATATTAATATAGTATACGGTTAATTTGGCGAAAAAAATTGTACTAGATTTATATAAGCTTTTTTACTGAGGGAATTTTTAGAGTCTATGATTTATGATCTGCGGAAAAGCTGTAAAAAGTTTTGAGAAGTTCCAGCATAGAAGCGACCACAATAGGTAGTATTTCTTACGAAATCCACCTAATATTTCATATGATATCTACCTAAAACACGGCTGTGATTGTGCACCTCGTACTTGATATGGTTGACGTATATAACTTGAATGGAATGGCCTAAAATTTTAATGTAAAGTAAATGATGAACAATTTTGAACAAGCAAATTGCTCATTTAACAATGTCGTCGTTTTACCTGTGCTCGTGTTATAGAAATTGTTTTTTGTATGTATTTATTATTCTTTACAGAAAATAGAATTCAAATTACTGATATAATTACACAGTAATGATTTTTAACTATTAATTTTTTAAAGCAAAATATAGATTATTTTATTTCGGATTTAGCGTTCAAACAATACAGTTTATATCTCAATGTTGTTTTGTCACGTTATTTTTTCACTAATTTGTTTAATACGCAGTTAGTAAAACATACGTTGACTGAACATAAGAAAATCGTGCATCAAACATAGATCACGAAACAATTTCAAACATACTCGGTTCATCAAGAAAATTAGTTTCCGATGGTCCATTAAAAGAAACAAAACATAAACCTAGAATGATTTATTACGAAAGGTACAGCAATAGTTCAGCTACTTCTCAACATAAGAACCTCCGAAACTGTAACACTTGTCATACTGTGGGGTAAGTTTTTTTTTTACCCCTGTGTCATAGATGTCTTTCACCTGTAAATAGAGTCAGCTTGTCACTGTTTCGTCCCACATTTCATAAAATGCAACGATCCTCTGGAGGTACTCGTAACCATCATTGTGGCACTGTCAATGTTGCTCCCGTGCGTTTGGTTTTGTGTCCGGATGTAAGATTTTTCGTCAACATTTTATGTTTCTGGAACAATACAGCATTTCAGACGCTGATGATTTTTTTGGAACTCTTCTGCAGCGATATTACGATAAGGTTAACCAGTAATTCAACACGATTGTTACGGGTTGTGAGACATACATCAAAAACTCTGACAATTGTCTTTATTCTCGGACGGCAGACTTCTGTCGCTATGACCATGCTATTATTCCACGCTATGACATGTGTTACTATTCCGGTGATTGTTATGTTCAGAAATAGATGAAACATTGTTGTATCATCAGTAGTAGGAAAATAACAGTACGGGGACATGCGGCGGCGGCACTGCGGCACCGTGCCGCCGCCGCACCACGCAGCAACCGTCCCTCCGCATCCCTCCGCGCCCCGCCGCCACCACCGTGCCACCGCCGCCCTCCTGGTCCCTCCTGCGGTCCCTCCTGCGCCCACAGTGACACCGCCACTCTCCTGCCCCCACTATGCATCCCCCTCCACAAACGCCCCCTGGTGGAAAAAAGGAACATTCTATTATAACAGGAGAGGTGAACGACCTTCCCTAATTAAAAATATTATCAATCACATCTCAACTCGGAATCCTACTATATGATGAAAATTAAATTTATATTTGAATTTTGAACAACCATAATTTTAATGAGTATTATTAATTAAGCGAAACACTGGAAAAATCTCAGTTTTTAACCATTTTATTTAGATTTCTTCAACTACAAGATAAGATTATCAATTTAACTCAAGAAAGTTAAACATATATTTGAATTTTGCTTCATAGACATCTTAATGAGTAGTATTAATTAAGTAAAAACAATAGAAAATATCCAGTTTTATAGAAAAAGACTGATTTCTTACAATTTTTATCAACTATATGATCATTGTAACGACTTAAAAGTTGAAAGTTAAACATGTATCCTAGTTTTTCAACAACTATAGCCTTAATGAGTATCGTTAATTAAGTAAAAAAACAATGGAAAATATCAAGTTTTATGGATAAAGACTGATCTCTTATGATTTTTATCAACTTAAGAGAGAAAACTTAAACATACATTTCAGTTTTTCAACAGCTATAACCTTAATGAGCATTCATAATTAAGTAAAAAACAATGGAAAATATCGATTTTTATAGAAAAAGACTGATTTCTTACGATTTTTATCAACTGCAACATCAGTGTATCGACTTACAAGTTGAAAGTTAAACATACATTCTAGTTTTTCAACAGCTATAATCTTAATGAGTATCGTTAATTAAGTAAAAAACAATGGAAAATATCAAGTTTTATAGAAAAAGACTGATTTCTTACGATTTTTTCAACTCAAACTTCAGAATATCAATTTGATAGAAAGAAATTTAAGCATGCATTCAAGTTTTGGACAACCATTTCCTTCACGAACATTAATAATTAAGCAAAACAACGGAAAATATTAAATTTTTAACTGATTTCTTCATATTTATTTATTTTTATTTTTTTTTTATATATAAAATCAGAATACACAACTTAAAATAGAAATTTAAACATATTTTTAATTTTTGAACAGTCGTTACCTCAAAGAATTTCAATAATTGAACAATTAACAAAGGAAACTAATGATTTTTTAACGAAAAAAGACGAATTAAACGAATTTGGTTAACTTTTACTCTAAATGGAAATTTAATCATACTTTTATATACTAACTAAGTAGAATTTTAATGCATAAACGAATAATTTAAAGAAATCCCCAACACACAAATGTGAACCTGCAGAGCATTTCTTATTACGTCATATCTAAACTAAAACTTTTTTCTGCAACCCCTCCATGCATGCATTCCAGGTAGGGGAACATAACAAAGAATTTTGACGTCACAACTTACAAAGGTATACAACAAAAATGTTTACGTTCAAGAAAAAGTATCACATAGAGAGAAAAAAAAGAAGAGATTTAAGTTATTTATCCATTCTAGTTTTATAACAGTTACTACAACATCTCCAAATTAAAATTTGGAAGTCATAATGAGTATAATTAATTAAGCAAAATAATAGAAATATTAGTTTTTCAGAGGGGAAAAGACGAATTTAAACAAATTTTATTAGTTTTACACTAGTTTAATAATAATTTTAAGGAGGAAAAAGACGAATTTAAACTTTTTTTTTTTTTTTTTTTTTTTTTTTTTTTTAGTTTTACACTATTTTTTCTCATCTCCAACATGGATATATCAATTTTAACAGAAGAATTAAACGTATATTATAGTTTTTAACAACAAAATCTTAACAAGTATCATTAATTAAACAAAAATAAATATCAGTTTTAAAGAAAAGACGAATTTGAATAATTTTACACTAGTATTTTCAAAAGCAACATGGAAATATCAATACTTATTCACATATTTCACTTATTCACTGTATTCAATACTATATTTAATAAATTTGGATACACTTTAAGAATTTCCTAATCTATAATTAAATATTAGCTGTATATTTAATGTTACCCATGTTTTCAACATTAGTTCATAATCGTGAATTTTGTATTTTAAATACCATGTATTCAGGTTCAGATTATTTTCACTTGAAATCATACAGAATTTTTTAACAGAGTTTGTTTTTGAAATCATTGAAGCAACTGTGTTTAATATTTTTAACACCAATTTTCTAAGATTTTCTAACATTTTCCGATTATACATTCTTCAGAAGTACATTTCTAAATGCTACAATCACTTTACATATCGAAAAGATATCATTGAAGCAACTGTATTTAATATTTTTAATACCAATTTTCTAAGATTTTTTAACATTTTCCGGTTATACATTCCTCAAAAGTTATTATTACGTATTCTAAACAATAGAAAATATTAATTTTAAGAATAAAAAGACGAATTTAAACAAATTTTATTAGTTTTACACTATTTTTTCTCACCTCCAACACGGATATATCAATTTTAACAGAAGAATTAAACGTATATTTTAGTTTTTAACAACAAAAATGTAATAAGTATCATTAATTAAACAAAAATAAATATCTATTTTCAAGAAAAGACAATTTTTTACACAAATTTTCAACTTTGAAATACATTTGCTTACATATATTGTTACAGTATATTACTAAACTTAAACTTTTTAAAAAGTTTGAATGTCTTTACAAAGGGTTCATACTTATATTTTTCACGTCTTGACTGCATTCGAAATCTTACAACAAAAGTATACTTTTATTATTATTATTATTATTATTATTATTATTCTAGAAAACCTAAAAAATCGTTTCTTGCTGCTTTAGACACTTAACATATTAAAACTACTCTACCCATATAATTAATCAAATTAGGACATGATTCATCTTACACTTAAAAATTTCTGAATTTTTACAATACTTATTTTCATCAAACTTTATTCTTGATCCTATATATTTTAATAGCATAGAATTTTCACATCTGTCTTTATCTACTTATCAGAAAATTATTAAAACACCCAACAACATTTTTCAAATATGAATATTATCTTTACAATTTAATGATGCAAAACATACACGAATACAAAGTTTAATTTTTACAAACATTTCATATTTCTTCAAACCAAACTATTCGAAATTTTCACAACATAAGAGCAAACATTAGACGAACTTTTTAACATTAATATTGCTTAGATCTTTTCATCATAACTTTTAACTATGATAATTATCCATTTTTAGGTTGATTGTCGAAAAACTGTAACTGAAATTACATAAACTTAATGTAAAAAAACATGTTCTCACACAATTTCTTGAAATTCAACAAAGAATTGACTATTACTCCCATACTTATCTACTTCAATCTCGACTCTCGATAGTATATAGATATTACATCATTACATACTTACAACTCTTTTCAAACGTTTATCAGAAAATCAAGTCAATCAAAGTCTAGTAGTTATCACACCTGTTCCTCAGAAATATTACTATCATATGAAACAGTAAAGAAAATTAATAGATATTTAATATTTAATAACTTCATACGTGAAATTACTGCCGAATGAGAATACTAATAATCAATAAAATCAACTGTTGGACAAAAAATAGTACAGATTACCGAAAATTCAAATCATTTTTTCTACAAAAATTACAAAAATTAACAAATGAATGACCAGTTAGAGAAATAATTAAAAAAATAATGAACATATTTACAAATTTATTAAAATCACACCTTTTTCTGGATTACAAACCACAATTTCTTGAAAAATTTAACACCGAATTTGTAAGATTTTAATCCTAGTATTACATACACTCAATAAATATTCAAAATTAACAAAAAAAAAATAATTTTTTAGTCTCATCAATAAGCAGAAATTCTATATTAAAAGAATATTTTCATAGTAGTACTTATAAAAATGAGAGTTTACAAACTGATTTTCATAATTTTATCACATTTAAACTTAATTTTTATACATAAAACATTATTTAATCAAATTTTATACTTTTTAATTCAGTAAAATTCAATACTTTTTTAGTTTTTAAACCAATACCACAATATTTATTTACATCAAACTTGATTCTTTACCTTTTATATTTCCACATTACACAAGTGAGTTAAATACTAACTTGGAACGGGAGTTGAAGTCAATTGATTCAATTCGATTTTCATCGTATACGCATTTCCCCTACACGAAATTTCTTACTTCTATAATCATCTAATGTATTAAAACTAATCTACTCATATTTTTAATCAATTCATCAGATGTTTCATCTCGCACTTCTGAATTATCATCCACCAAGTAGCTTAAAATATAAATACTATCTTTATAGTTTTAATGTAGTATACATGACTAATCTTGAGTTTCTATCTATACTATTAATCAAATTATCATATGTTTCATCTTACAGTTCAACGATTTCTGAATTATCGTCCATCTAGTTGTTTAAAATATTAATAAAATGTTTATAGTTTTTGATTATACATAGTATGTATGAATACAATCTTTAATTTTTAACAGTTCATATTTCAAATAACCTATTTTCGAAACCAAACTATGTGAATTTTACCACAATACTTATCATCATACAGAGATTTGTGTTTCATACTTTTTCTAAAAATTATCAGATATGTACTCCTCAGAGGAATTTCTATCATATGAATAAATGAAAAAAAAATTAATTTATATTAAACGTACAGCGAAATTTGATTGCAATATATATGTATTTAATAAAAATAAATAAATAAGCGATTAATTATACATTAAACCTTTACTAAATATATATTTCTTGCGTTATAAAGATGTTTCAACAAGATGAACCAAAACAGCAGCAAACTTCAGAAATTAATGATCTGAATGATTCATCCCTAGCACATGTAGCGTTAATGAATAATACATATGTAAGTACTTATATGAAAAATACTAGAATTCGTATATGAATCGTAATTAGAGTAAATATAAAATGATTTGTCTTACTGCCTACACTTTAACAAATGCCTTTTTACCTATATTGTTGAAAAGAATCCTAATTGTTTGCATTTATTTCTATTACAGATGTGTTCTATTTGCTACAAACACTTCTTAAGTAAATGGAATTTAACAGAACATACAAAAATCCATACAGGTGAAAAACCTTACACTTGGGGAGATTACCAAATGCTGTTTTCAAGAAGGCGTGAATCAAAAGTGCACACATCATCATATAAAGCATCGTCAGTTATATGTAAACTTAGTGAGGATATTCAAAAATTATTCAGACGTTTGAAGAATTTAGACATAAAGGAAGATATTTAGACTATATATCCATCATATTTTCATAACACTTACCACAATATCTCAAACTTAAAATTTGGAAGACATACACACTGCTGAAAAGTAATTTTGTTACCCGTGATTCTTCTAGCCAGCATGAATGTATAGATATTATTTTGCATTGTATTCTTTAAATGCCCACAATAAATATTCTTTTATATGCATATATCGTTGTTTATTTTTTAAAAACCTATTACATTAATAAAATAGGTTACACATACATACACATAACATTTTAAGTGAAACAACACTCTCACAACTTAAAAAATGCATAAGAACATACAAAAATAAGCAGATGTATGAAAAAATATACAAGTTTACAGAATAATTTCAAAGTTTTCTAGAAATACAAACAAAAAATATTTACAATATTAAAAAATTACAAAAGTGAAAAGAAAAAACACAAATGTAAAACAAAAACATCAAAAAGTGAAAAACTCAAAACAAAGTTTTTGAAAAAAAAATTTTACAACAAAATTTTTTTTTACAAAAACCAAAACTTCAAAAAATATTTTTTCAAAAAATTTTTTTTTTCAAAAACATTTTTTACAAAAAAATTTTTTTTCAAAATAAGTTTTTACAAAAGTAAAAAAAAGAAAATCACAACGTTAAAAAAATGAAAATTTTTTGTTAAAAAAAGTGTAAAAAAATTGCAAAAAAAGTTGCAAAAATTTCAAAAAAAGTTATGAAAAAAGCTTCAAAAATTTCGTTGGTTTTAATGCAGTATGCAATGGCAACCATTGCATTTGCTATTAAAAACAACGAAATTTTTGAGACTTTTTTCATAACTTTTTTTGAAATTTTTGCAACTTTTTTTGCAATTTTTTTACACTTTTTTTAACAAAAAATTTTCATTTTTTTAACGTTGTGATTTTCTTTTTTTTACTTTTGTAAAAACTTATTTTGAAAAAAAATTTTTTTGTAAAAAATGTTTTTGAAAAAAAAAAATTTTTGAAAAAATATTTTTTGAAGTTTTGGTTTTTGTAAAAAAAAATTTTGTTGTAAAATTTTTTTTTCAAAAACTTTGTTTTGAGTTTTTCACTTTTTGATGTTTTTGTTTTACATTTGTGTTTTTTCTTTTCACTTTTGTAATTTTTTAATATTGTAAATATTTTTTGTTTGTATTTCTAGAAAACTTTGAAATTATTCTGTAAACTTGTATATTTTTTCATACATCTGCTTATTTTTGTATGTTCTTATGCATTTTTTAAGTTGTGAGAGTGTTGTTTCACTTAAAATGTTATGTGTATGTATGTGTAACCTATTTTATTAATGTAATAGGTTTTTAAAAAATAAACAACGATATATGCATATAAAAGAATATTTATTGTGGGCATTTAAAGAATACAATGCAAAATAATATCTATACATTCATGCTGGCTAGAAGAATCACGGGTAACAAAATTACTTTTCAGCAGTGTGTATGTCTTCCAAATTTTAAGTTTGAGATATTGTGGTAAGTGTTATGAAAATATGATGGATATATAGTCTAAATATCTTCCTTTATGTCTAAATTCTTCAAACGTCTGAATAATTTTTGAATATCCTCACTAAGTTTACATATAACTGACGATGCTTTATATGATGATGTGTGCACTTTTGATTCACGCCTTCTTGAAAACAGCATTTGGTAATCTCCCCAAGTGTAAGGTTTTTCACCTGTATGGATTTTTGTATGTTCTGTTAAATTCCATTTACTTAAGAAGTGTTTGTAGCAAATAGAACACATCTGTAATAGAAATAAATGCAAACAATTAGGATTCTTTTCAACAATATAGGTAAAAAGGCATTTGTTAACCCTTTCCGGCGCGGAGTAAGTTTAATTGAAATAATTATCTGCCACCAGAATTTATAAACGAATTTATTAGAGAATATGAACTTGCTTATTTTCAGGCATTTTATCAAAGGAAAATTTTAATTAAATATTCTTGGTGCCAGTAAAATTAAAATTAGGTGTCCTTTTTAAGGGACACCGCGCCGGAAAGGGTTAAAGTGTAGGCAGTAAGACAAATCATTTTATATTTACTCTAATTACGATTCATATACGAATTCTAGTATTTTTCATATAAGTACTTACATATGTATTATTCATTAACGCTACATGTGCTAGGGATGAATCATTCAGATCATTAATTTCTGAAGTTTGCTGCTGTTTTGGTTCATCTTGTTGAAACATCTTTATAACGCAAGAAATATATATTTAGTAAAGGTTTAATGTATAAATAATCGCTTATTTATTTATTTTTATTAAATACATATATATTGCAATCAAATTTCGCTGTACGTTTAATATAAATTAATTTTTTTTTCATTTATTCATATGATAGAAATTCCTCTGAGGAGTACATATCTGATAATTTTTAGAAAAAGTATGAAACACAAATCTCTGTATGATGATAAGTATTGTGGTAAAATTCACATAGTTTGGTTTCGAAAATAGGTTATTTGAAATATGAACTGTTAAAAATTAAAGATTGTATTCATACATACTATGTATAATCAAAAACTATAAACATTTTATTAATATTTTAAACAACTAGATGGACGATAATTCAGAAATCGTTGAACTGTAAGATGAAACATATGATAATTTGATTAATAGTATAGATAGAAACTCAAGATTAGTCATGTATACTACATTAAAACTATAAAGATAGTATTTATATTTTAAGCTACTTGGTGGATGATAATTCAGAAGTGCGAGATGAAACATCTGATGAATTGATTAAAAATATGAGTAGATTAGTTTTAATACATTAGATGATTATAGAAGTAAGAAATTTCGTGTAGGGGAAATGCGTATACGATGAAAATCGAATTGAATCAATTGACTTCAACTCCCGTTCCAAGTTAGTATTTAACTCACTTGTGTAATGTGGAAATATAAAAGGTAAAGAATCAAGTTTGATGTAAATAAATATTGTGGTATTGGTTTAAAAACTAAAAAAGTATTGAATTTTACTGAATTAAAAAGTATAAAATTTGATTAAATAATGTTTTATGTATAAAAATTAAGTTTAAATGTGATAAAATTATGAAAATCAGTTTGTAAACTCTCATTTTTATAAGTACTACTATGAAAATATTCTTTTAATATAGAATTTCTGCTTATTGATGAGACTAAAAAATTATTTTTTTTTGTTAATTTTGAATATTTATTGAGTGTATGTAATACTAGGATTAAAATCTTACAAATTCGGTGTTAAATTTTTCAAGAAATTGTGGTTTGTAATCCAGAAAAAGGTGTGATTTTAATAAATTTGTAAATATGTTCATTATTTTTTTAATTATTTCTCTAACTGGTCATTCATTTGTTAATTTTTGTAATTTTTGTAGAAAAAATGATTTGAATTTTCGGTAATCTGTACTATTTTTTGTCCAACAGTTGATTTTATTGATTATTAGTATTCTCATTCGGCAGTAATTTCACGTATGAAGTTATTAAATATTAAATATCTATTAATTTTCTTTACTGTTTCATATGATAGTAATATTTCTGAGGAACAGGTGTGATAACTACTAGACTTTGATTGACTTGATTTTCTGATAAACGTTTGAAAAGAGTTGTAAGTATGTAATGATGTAATATCTATATACTATCGAGAGTCGAGATTGAAGTAGATAAGTATGGGAGTAATAGTCAATTCTTTGTTGAATTTCAAGAAATTGTGTGAGAACATGTTTTTTTACATTAAGTTTATGTAATTTCAGTTACAGTTTTTCGACAATCAACCTAAAAATGGATAATTATCATAGTTAAAAGTTATGATGAAAAGATCTAAGCAATATTAATGTTAAAAAGTTCGTCTAATGTTTGCTCTTATGTTGTGAAAATTTCGAATAGTTTGGTTTGAAGAAATATGAAATGTTTGTAAAAATTAAACTTTGTATTCGTGTATGTTTTGCATCATTAAATTGTAAAGATAATATTCATATTTGAAAAATGTTGTTGGGTGTTTTAATAATTTTCTGATAAGTAGATAAAGACAGATGTGAAAATTCTATGCTATTAAAATATATAGGATCAAGAATAAAGTTTGATGAAAATAAGTATTGTAAAAATTCAGAAATTTTTAAGTGTAAGATGAATCATGTCCTAATTTGATTAATTATATGGGTAGAGTAGTTTTAATATGTTAAGTGTCTAAAGCAGCAAGAAACGATTTTTTAGGTTTTCTAGAATAATAATAATAATAATAATAATAATAATAAAAGTATACTTTTGTTGTAAGATTTCGAATGCAGTCAAGACGTGAAAAATATAAGTATGAACCCTTTGTAAAGACATTCAAACTTTTTAAAAAGTTTAAGTTTAGTAATATACTGTAACAATATATGTAAGCAAATGTATTTCAAAGTTGAAAATTTGTGTAAAAAATTGTCTTTTCTTGAAAATAGATATTTATTTTTGTTTAATTAATGATACTTATTACATTTTTGTTGTTAAAAACTAAAATATACGTTTAATTCTTCTGTTAAAATTGATATATCCGTGTTGGAGGTGAGAAAAAATAGTGTAAAACTAATAAAATTTGTTTAAATTCGTCTTTTTATTCTTAAAATTAATATTTTCTATTGTTTAGAATACGTAATAATAACTTTTGAGGAATGTATAACCGGAAAATGTTAAAAAATCTTAGAAAATTGGTATTAAAAATATTAAATACAGTTGCTTCAATGATATCTTTTCGATATGTAAAGTGATTGTAGCATTTAGAAATGTACTTCTGAAGAATGTATAATCGGAAAATGTTAGAAAATCTTAGAAAATTGGTGTTAAAAATATTAAACACAGTTGCTTCAATGATTTCAAAAACAAACTCTGTTAAAAAATTCTGTATGATTTCAAGTGAAAATAATCTGAACCTGAATACATGGTATTTAAAATACAAAATTCACGATTATGAACTAATGTTGAAAACATGGGTAACATTAAATATACAGCTAATATTTAATTATAGATTAGGAAATTCTTAAAGTGTATCCAAATTTATTAAATATAGTATTGAATACAGTGAATAAGTGAAATATGTGAATAAGTATTGATATTTCCATGTTGCTTTTGAAAATACTAGTGTAAAATTATTCAAATTCGTCTTTTCTTTAAAACTGATATTTATTTTTGTTTAATTAATGATACTTGTTAAGATTTTGTTGTTAAAAACTATAATATACGTTTAATTCTTCTGTTAAAATTGATATATCCATGTTGGAGATGAGAAAAAATAGTGTAAAACTAAAAAAAAAAAAAAAAAAAAAAAAAAAAAAGTTTAAATTCGTCTTTTTCCTCCTTAAAATTATTATTAAACTAGTGTAAAACTAATAAAATTTGTTTAAATTCGTCTTTTCCCCTCTGAAAAACTAATATTTCTATTATTTTGCTTAATTAATTATACTCATTATGACTTCCAAATTTTAATTTGGAGATGTTGTAGTAACTGTTATAAAACTAGAATGGATAAATAACTTAAATCTCTTCTTTTTTTTCTCTCTATGTGATACTTTTTCTTGAACGTAAACATTTTTGTTGTATACCTTTGTAAGTTGTGACGTCAAAATTCTTTGTTATGTTCCCCTACCTGGAATGCATGCATGGAGGGGTTGCAGAAAAAAGTTTTAGTTTAGATATGACGTAATAAGAAATGCTCTGCAGGTTCACATTTGTGTGTTGGGGATTTCTTTAAATTATTCGTTTATGCATTAAAATTCTACTTAGTTAGTATATAAAAGTATGATTAAATTTCCATTTAGAGTAAAAGTTAACCAAATTCGTTTAATTCGTCTTTTTTCGTTAAAAAATCATTAGTTTCCTTTGTTAATTGTTCAATTATTGAAATTCTTTGAGGTAACGACTGTTCAAAAATTAAAAATATGTTTAAATTTCTATTTTAAGTTGTGTATTCTGATTTTATATATAAAAAAAAAATAAAAATAAATAAATATGAAGAAATCAGTTAAAAATTTAATATTTTCCGTTGTTTTGCTTAATTATTAATGTTCGTGAAGGAAATGGTTGTCCAAAACTTGAATGCATGCTTAAATTTCTTTCTATCAAATTGATATTCTGAAGTTTGAGTTGAAAAAATCGTAAGAAATCAGTGTTTTTCTATAAAACTTGATATTTTCCATTGTTTTTTACTTAATTAACGATACTCATTAAGATTATAGCTGTTGAAAAACTAGAATGTATGTTTAACTTTCAACTTGTAAGTCGATACACTGATGTTGCAGTTGATAAAAATCGTAAGAAATCAGTCTTTTTCTATAAAAATCGATATTTTCCATTGTTTTTTACTTAATTATGAATGCTCATTAAGGTTATAGCTGTTGAAAAACTGAAATGTATGTTTAAGTTTTCTCTCTTAAGTTGATAAAAATCATAAGAGATCAGTCTTTATCCATAAAACTTGATATTTTCCATTGTTTTTTTACTTAATTAACGATACTCATTAAGGCTATAGTTGTTGAAAAACTAGGATACATGTTTAACTTTCAACTTTTAAGTCGTTACAATGATCATATAGTTGATAAAAATTGTAAGAAATCAGTCTTTTTCTATAAAACTGGATATTTTCTATTGTTTTTACTTAATTAATACTACTCATTAAGATGTCTATGAAGCAAAATTCAAATATATGTTTAACTTTCTTGAGTTAAATTGATAATCTTATCTTGTAGTTGAAGAAATCTAAATAAAATGGTTAAAAACTGAGATTTTTCCAGTGTTTCGCTTAATTAATAATACTCATTAAAATTATGGTTGTTCAAAATTCAAATATAAATTTAATTTTCATCATATAGTAGGATTCCGAGTTGAGATGTGATTGATAATATTTTTAATTAGGGAAGGTCGTTCACCTCTCCTGTTATAATAGAATGTTCCTTTTTTCCACCAGGGGGCGTTTGTGGAGGGGGATGCATAGTGGGGGCAGGAGAGTGGCGGTGTCACTGTGGGCGCAGGAGGGACCGCAGGAGGGACCAGGAGGGCGGCGGTGGCACGGTGGTGGCGGCGGGGCGCGGAGGGATGCGGAGGGACGGTTGCTGCGTGGTGCGGCGGCGGCACGGTGCCGCAGTGCCGCCGCCGCATGTCCCCGTACTGTTATTTTCCTACTACTATCATCTCAATAAATATTTCCAGGTTATTATGCATTGCTTCTTTTACAGGCCTGGAGAAGCTAATTTTCTACGCAACCCTGGTACTTTGAATAGTGTAACATTTAATAAGGTGAAAGGCGATATGTATAAAAAACAATTATGAAAATGCATAAAGCATTTAAAAATGCAATTTTAGCAATTAATATCTATAATATCAATATAATCGTAATTATTCTGTGCAGATAATCTCTACAATAGCATAGATACTTCCGTGTATGCTCAAATTTAGCTTGTTTACGAAACGCATAACAGAAACGAATATTCCCTTTATGAAAATTTCGTCAGTAAACAGAAATGTACTTGAATTATATTGTGCAGTTCTGTATATAAAATAAGGAATTTATACAACCCAATTAATAAGCTAAAATAAAGTTACATTCAAAATACATAATACAAATATAAAGGAAATTCCAGCAATTGAGAGACGGTAAGCTAACTGAATTCTTTTGTTTGTCTCAGTAAAAGCGATGCACACCGTACTCTGTAGCAGGTTTTTCTAATGCATCTCATGTATGTGCATCAATTTTACAATGTTAAAGTAGTCTAAAATAATTAAAATACATTGTTAACGCATTTTATTTAGAGATAATAATGTAACGGATTACTGTTAGTGTCACTGTAAGTTACCTATAAATGCTACATAATTTTTAAATCTAACATGCTATAGTAAACTTAGGTGGCACACACCAATTACATGACGATCCGACTACATTTAAGATTATATTGAAGTGGAGAGAGACAGACAGACAGCTAGAGGGTCATAAACACTTTTGAAGTGCGCATAAAAGTGTTAAAAATAAACAATAATAATTTTATGTAAGATTATTATTATTATTTAAAAAACTGCTTCTCCGTAAAATAGTAGATTTGTGCGTTTTTGCTTTCCTGATTTAGTAATAGAACGACTACTATGCTGAATAGTTTATATGTTTATTATAAACCGTAAATGTCGTAATTGGCATTTAGCATCTAAAGTGAAACTGCTGTCTTAGCTTTAATGTGGTTATGTATGTAGTTCACAATTTAGAGCATATATTCCTCATCATTCTCATAGTCTGTAATTAGATATCCAATTAATGTTAGGAATATGTCTCTCTAATACTCATATCATCTTCCATTAATTCTATTTAGTTAAGTGGAAAGACTCTCGGTAAAAGACTAGAAATGATACTGAGTGATGAGACAGGAAACCGAAGAGCAAACTAATTTGAAATAGATTCGGCCAAGAAATTCTTGAGTGTTATAATGCTTTAAATAGTATTAAGATCAAAAGTATGCAAACTAACGGTCAATGACAAAATATGTTTATGCAGTGTAATATTTTACAAATACATAAATCAAACGGTCATTTACAAGAACTGAAATATTTTTTTTTATGTAATTGATAGTATCACATAGGAAAAAAAATATAAGCTTTTAATTTTTCTTCACAATACATTGCTGCAAAAGAGTAAAGACTCACTGAAAAGGTTGCATATTGGTAAAATTATCGATTTTATCATCAAATTGTCGCACAGATCTGCGATATGTACTGTTTTATCTAGAAACTCTATCTACTTTTAAAAGTATGAATTTAGTTTTTGAAGTAAAGATCGTATATAGATATATTAAACTACACTCTATAATTGGTTTTGAAATGGTAATACACAATTTTGATACATATTTTTTAGTTCCTGCATAAAGCAGCCCATTGTATAATATAGAGTTCATATTTCTTGCATATTGATAAAGACTATAAAGAAAGGCATATATCCACAAATAAAACAGAGGTATTAAAACTTTAAGCACCCACAAAACACAAATTGTAATCAGACGAAAATCTCCAGAATTTGTAAAAAAAACCCTCTCCTTAGATCAGGGGTGTCAAACTGTCACCCACTAAAACCACTACAATTTTACAGTAATGTTTGCCTTATCTAATTATCTAATTTCTAATATTCAAATAATTTACAATATTTTTTAAATATTAGTGCTATCCAGCGGGGCACATTTTGATATTTCTGCTGTAGATGAAAAGAAATTCCATATAAATTCGCCGTTATTTTTAAGCTTTCTTTTCTCGGATTCTCTCACATTTTCTTTTCTAAATTGAAGAAAAAACATGCTGTTGTAAACATATTTATGTTGTTATTTCATAACCAACACTTTTTATGCCCAATACTTTCATAGATTTATCACAATAAATTTTTTGATGATTGTCCTGCTTCTAAAACATTTTCAGGGAAAAACATTCTAAGACATTTTACTGAAATATGGAGAGCAAACGTGTCATATTTGACTTTTCTCTGGAACATGATCATTTTTATGATCAGCACTTCGTTATGGTGCTTTCACCATAACAATGTAATGTTTCGCAAGAAACAAAGTCTTTTTTGAACATTTTGTTTTCAAATTCTGAATCTTAATATATTCTAATTGTTGATTTTAAGTTTTAGAAAGAAGTTTGTAACAAAAGCGAAACTAAGGACTATACAGTCTGTTCATTAACTGTTTTGATTTCTGGCTGCAATATATTCTGCCTATGCATCATGTTACGACAATTCAAAAGCTTGGTAAAAATAACTTTGATAGTTGAAAGCTTCAAATCTAAGCAATAGTAATAAAAAGTTATCACTGGAATTATGTAATCGGCAAATAAAAGAAACTGGCCGAAGGGTCCGCAGGGAAAAAGAATTGGCTCCAGGCTCTCCAAAAAGCTCGTGCTGACATAGAATTCCACGAATCCTAGTGAGCAATGTTATATTAAGCATTAAGCGACATAAAATTCTGTATGGAATAAATTGAAATATGTTTACGAATCGAGAGGACAGCGAAGATGGCAACACTCTTAAAAGAGCTGCTGTATAAGGAGATCAGTATAAATGAAAAAATGTCTGAATATTTAAATATTGTCTTTCATATTGTTGATAAATTAAGAGAAATGTAAACTGAAATTGCGGATGATTTGCAATTACTTCTCCTACTTAACAGTTTTCTTGAAACATGAAAATTTTTAATGAGCTATAGAAACGAGAGGAGAGCTACACATCCCGAGTATTTCAAAATTACGATGCAAGAAGACTGGGAAGTAAGAAAAGGAAAAACCTGCCATTTACAAAACGCTTATTATATATAAAATAAAAGGAGTAATCAGGAAAAAAAGAAAAATGAAAGATGGAGAAAAAATAAAAATGAAAAGTTTCTTGAGGAAAGATGTTATCCTAATTTCAAGAGTGATTCTTGTACCAAAATTGGACATAAAACTTCCGAGTGTAGAAGAAAAATAGCTGACAGTAACCTTGTATGCTTAAATAAAGGTAATCAAGGAAAGATGATGACGACTAGTTATGAAAAAGCAGTTAGTAAGGCATTTAACGATGCATTTCATCAAAGTACATAATGGTGTTAGCAGCGGTTGTATGTCTCATATGTGCAATGCCAGCAACTTATTTTATGTATTTCATCTTCGTGAGAATTCCACAATACAGATTGCAGTTGATAAAAGGTAAAAAATTACAGGAATATGGACAGTTCTTATTATAATACTTAATAGGAATGGGGTTACCAATCTATACTTAAGAGCGTTTTATGTGTGCCTAAATCAAATTGTAATTTGATTTCAACTTTAAAAGATACAACTAATCTGTACGTTTTAAAGAACGATAGGCTAAAATAATTTATTCTAATGGTTCTACATTAGTATGAACTGTTTATGAAGATGATTTATACTATGTACATCCAAGCATGGAATAGTACAGATAAGTGATTTTGTAAAATGACACTTAAAATTAGGACATTCAAATGAGTTAAATTTAACGAAACCTAAATCTATGAATATGGTTAGAAATTTAAATTTTAATGATGATGAAACTCTAAAAGACTGTAAAATTTGCATTCAAGATAAAAAACTGCGGATCCTTCCTTAAAGAACAAAGTTTTCCAGTGATGATCTACAGGCACAGAAAAAAAAATCTTGACATTTGCGATTTTAGATGTTTAGTTAAATATCTAGAAATATACATGAGGAATGACTCTGAAACTCCAGCTGCATAAACAAAGTAGTGCAGGTCATATATTTTCGATAAGATTTTCGTCCATAATCCAATAGGGGACCGTCAATAAATTAAAAAAGAACAAATAACTTTTGAATAACCCTGTCGAAGCTAATGTAACAAAATATTTCAAACTGCAGATTATGATTAATTTGCTAATGGTAATAAACTGTGTTCATTTTTATGCGGATAGTATGTATACTCGTAAAGAAATTAAGGTTTTTATAAAAACGGTCCCAAATTTTGCCAAGTTTTTTTGCTTATAATTTGCAGAGTTCTTAATAAAAAACAATGTTCTTCTCAGAAAATATGTGAGACGACATCATACATAGTACCCTTAATCAAAATTAAAAATTATTAATAACTGTATGAAAAATGAGCAGGTTTATTAAATAAATTTTCACTGCACATGCGTCAAGTCTATTAAAATTTCATTTGCATATTGTGTTAGCTAAATGTATGAAGCAACTTCAGGTAAATTTTATCTCAAAAAAAGCTTTAACGATTTTCGCAAAAATTTGGATTTTACCATTTTGAGGCACGAGAAGACCATTGGGTTAGGTCAAATGTTCGAGAAAATTCGATTATTGGGTCATTTTGGGTCATAATGGGTCAGGATCAAGCTATTTATATCTAGAGAACGGCTGGATCGATTTTAAGGAAATTTTGTATCCAATCGTTTTTTGGCACGAGAAAACTATTGGGCTGGGTCACAGGCTCGAAAAATTTCGATTAATGGGTCATATTTGGGTCAATATGGGTCAAGCAATTTCTATCTAAAAAACGGCTCTAACGATTTTGACCAAATTTTATATTTTATCGTTTTGGATTACAAGAGGACCATTGGGTTAGGTAACATGTTTGAGAAAATTCGGTTAGTGGGTCATTTTTGGGGTCATTGTGGGTCATGCTATTTTTAGCTATAGATTTTTTCACGCAATTTTGACTAAAATTGCATTCTATAGCTTTCGGGCACGAGAAAAACATTGCGCTAGGTTACATGTTCGAGAAAAAATTTTAATGTGTCATACTGGGTCATTAAGGGTCTGGGTCAAGCTATTTATATTTAAAGAACGCCAGAATCAATTTCATCGAAATTTTGCCTGTAACAGTTTTTTGACACGAGAAAGCTAATGGGCTAATTCACACGATCGAGAGATTTCAATTATAAGAGCCATTTGTAGGTCATGATGGGTCATAATGGGTCATGGTCAAGCTATATCTAAAGAACAGGTGGATCGATTTTAACGAAATTTTGTATGCAGCATTTTTTTGACACGAGAATACTATTGAGCTAGGTCTCATGTTCGAGAAGTTTCAATTACTGGGTCATAAAGCGTCTGGATCAAGAAATTTATATTTAAAAAACGGTAGGATCGATTTTAACGAAATTTTGTTTACAGCATTTTTTGGTACGATAAAACTATTGGACTGGGTCACATGTTTGAAAAATTCAGATAAGTGTTTCTTTATTGGGTCATTATGGGTCAAACCAACTTTATCTAAAAAAGGCTCTAACGGTTACCACAAACTAAAATTTCGAAATTTTGTCGACCACATTTTCTATTCCACAGTTTTGAATTACAATATATGCGTTCAATTACAATATGCGTTCAAGTCTGTAAGTTCTGATTCTAAAACCAAAACAACAAAGAACTAAAAATGTAGTATGGAAGGATTTTCTTTCGTTGTAAATATTTAACTAATGGAAAATTTAGAAATATGTTCATAGTATTGATATTTATAGTTTCTGTAAATAAGAATATTATAAAATAAATTATTTTTAGCAATAACACAGCGAGAATTTTATTTTATATAAAATTTAATGCAGAGTTTGCTTTAAGCGAACATGGCTCGGTGTTCCCCGCTAGTAATAATTACAAAGTACAAAGAAGATATCAGATGAATTATCAAAATCAATTTTAAATGAAAGGCTTATGTCTGTCTAGCACAATTGTTTAGGTGTAAAATTTATGTATACAGCTATTTTTGTATACAGCATTTTTTTGACACGAGAAAACTATTGAGCTAGGTCTCATGTTCGAGAAATTTCAATTACTGGGTCATAAAGCGTCTGGGTCAAGAAATTTATATTTAAAAAACGGTAGGATCGATTTTAACGAAATTTTGTTTACAGCATTTTTTTGGTACGATAAAACTATTGGACTGGGTCACATGTTTGAAAAATTCAGATAAGTGTTTCTTTATTGGGTCATTATGGGTCAAACCAACTTTATCTAAAAAAGGCTCTAACGGTTACCACAAACTAAAATTTCGAAATTTTGTCGACCACATTTTCTATGCCACAGTTTTGAATTACAATATATGCGTTCAATTACAATATGCGTTCAAGTCTGTAAGTTCTGATTCTAAAACCAAAACAACAAAGAACTAAAAATGTAATATGGAAGGATGTTCTTTCGTTGTAAATATTTAACTAATGGAAAATTTAGAAATATGTTCATAGTATTGATATTTATAGTTTCTGTAAATAAGAATATTATAAAATAAATTATTTTTAGCAATAACACAGCGAGAATTTCATTTTATATAAAATTTAATGCAGAGTTTGCTTTAAGCGAGCATGGCTCGGTGTTCCCCGCTAGTAATAATTACAAAGTACAAAGAAGATATCAGATGAATTATCAAAATCAATTTTAAATGAAAGGCTTATGTCTGTCTAGCACAATTGTTTAGGTGTAAAATTTATGTAACATAGAGACAATATTGAAGTTACGCAAAAGAAATACATAGAAAACGTTCTGAGCAAATTTAAAATGCAAGAATACAAACCTATAATTACACGTTTTGATAATAGCTTAAAGCTTACTAAAAATATGTGTCCCAAACTGAAGAAGGAAATCGCTAAAGAATAATATTCCTTATTACAAACCAATATGATCTCTTAGAAATTTATTAGTTACTATCAGTTCTGGTATAACTTATGCTGTGAATGTCCAGAGCCAATTTAACAACAATCTTGGCAAATCTCATTGGATAGCTTCAAAAATAATTTTGTGATACTTAAAAGATACCAAAGATCAATGACTGATCTTTAAACATGTTGCTAGGTGTTTAACTGTATTTGTAGATGCTGATTGGACATCGAATCTAAACGATAAATAATCACTGGTTGCATCTTTAAATACGCCTGTGGTGCTATATCTTGGGAATCTAAAAAGCATCTGTTGCATTATCTACAACTGATGCAGAATGTATTTACCACAGGCTTCTAAAGAGATTTTGTATCTCAGATGCTTCTTAAGTGTACTTTCTTCTGAAACAGTGATTGCGCCTACTATAATATTTTGTGATAATCAATCTGCTTACAAATTAATACGGAATCAAATATATAATTAAGGCATTAAACAAACGGACATACTTCATCAATTTGTTCTATAAATATATGATAGTGATAAAATAGAGGTTAAATGCCTAGAGACAAAAAATATGCTTACAGACATTTTTAATAAAGATTTAAACGCTTATAATCATAAGAAATGTTGTGAATTGATAGGACTAAGTGTTTAAAAATATTCAACATTATTTTCTTTCCTTTTTCATATAATTTTTAAGTACGTATTTGTGTTTTTTATATTAATATTATTTCTCTGTAATTTAAATATACAATATTTGCTTAGTAGAAGAATAGTGTTAGTTAAAAGAATACACGTTGTAAAGGGGGATTTGTTGGAATATAACGTTCATTTTTCTTACCCTCTCTTTTTTAGTGCATGCGCGTACAAAGACGTTCTTCTAAATCCACTCTGCATGCAAGACTAATCGATTCTGTTTAAAACATGTCAGTGCCTTGTCGCGTTTAAGGTATGCATATATTTTTGTCTTCCTGTCATTGTAAATAAATAATTTATAACGAGCTATTCTGCTAACTCTAAGTAACACATAAAACAACAAAAATGATTTATTAAGAAATAGATACTTGTCCATTATTTTAGCTACAAATACTTTTTAACTTTAATTAAAAGCAAAAATCTAAACAAAATAGCTTATGAATAATGAAACAGATTTCTTTTTAATGCGTAATTTGTTTAAGGAATAGATAAATCAAAGGAATCAATTGAATAACTAAATTAAGTATAAAATTTAACTTAAAAGAAAATGAGATAATTTACTGGAGTTTTACAGAATGAAAAGACAAAGTATCATTTGAATTTCTGTAGAAATTCCAATAATTTCTGTTTTTAATTGTCAATAATTCTGTTGCAGAAGCCAAGAAACACATGGCTGAGCACAAGTGCTTCTTTAAATACCTATTGGAAATTGTTACTAAAATGAAAATAAAGACAAGTGTTTCTTATTCTTATAAAATTTTTTATAACTAAACAGAAATATAATGTAACTTCTTTCGACTTATAGATGATTCCGAAAGGCGTTGCTTTATCTTTATATATGTATGGCATTCGAAGGAACATGTATATTTATTAATGAAACCTTTATTTTAATAAGATATTTAAGTTAAATATGCTGTAAAAATGTTTTATAACACAAAGAAAATATTATACAACCACAAATGAAAAAAGAAAACAACATCTTCAAACTTATTCCTTATTCTGAAAAGCATTCTTTATTATATAAAATATAGAAATTAACATATTTTCATAAAGATTTTAAAGATGATTTTTAAAAAGAAAGTTTATTTTGCTAACCATAACTTTAGTAACTGCTCTTACAACAGCCTTCATTAATACCGTCACTATTATTGTCAAAGACGATCATTAGATATGAGAACTGTTAAAAATATGGCAGTTGTAATTGCGTACCACCCAGACCTTGATAGCTGAAATTTGAACATGAGAGGGTTTTGTACGCACCAAGTTCCGAAGCTTCTCATCACGAAAGAAATGAATGGTGTCAATTTTGACGTATCTATTTTTAAAAGTGGTTTCCAGCATGTCTTTGCAATGTGAAGAAATGTGGAACAACAGCATTACTTTGAATATGAACCACTTTGAAAGAAACACTAAAATTTAGCCGATAAGTGAGGATATACAGATATAAAAAATATGAATTTTTCCTGCTGAACTGCCTCCTCGTATCATTCGCCCTTGTGCGTCGTACATTTGTAAATATACATTTCATAAAAGGGGATGGATCATAATCTTGAACCAGTTCAAGATTAAATTAAATTTAATTATTATATATAAATTAAATTATATATAATAATTAAATAATATTTGAAAGGGTACAATTTTCAGCATATTCGTAGTTCATAAAATCATTTTAACGCTTTCCGATGTTAGTTTCTAATATCCATTTAAATTGAACTGTTCGGTATGACTTGATATTAATTTATGTGATCTTCTATGAATGTTTGACCTCCAAATTGTTGATTGCAAATTCGTAATTTGAGCGATTGATATGTTTGTTCCTAGCTGAGATTATTTTACTGACTGCCATCATTTACATTGTAATTTATAAGAAAAATATAAATGAGTATTTCATTTATGTAAAATTCCACATATCTACTTTATTATTACATTAAAAGACAGTATGTTACATGTTTTTAGCTTGATTGATTGCAATAAATGCTTAATAAAATGCACTTAAAATGTTTCGCTAGTCTCAAAAGAGAGAACTGTATATATATTTTTTCATTTTTTTACAAATAGTAGTCAATAGTGAAATATTTTAATTCTAGAAAGAAATGGCCTATAGATAATAAAATGAAAATTTTATACTTACCAATTAAAAAAAGGGCAAAAAATAGCATTTTTGAAGCACTTAATTATCTTCCTTTTATGTAAATGTTGAATATTACTACTGCAAAAGCAGGTAAATGCCAATAACAGCAAGTGAAATCAACATTGGCAAGATAAAACAAGAATTGGAAATATTGAATCAGGCATAGATTATGAAAAACCTTCAAAGACAAGCAGAATATTCTTAGAAAAGTTACATTTTTCATACAGTGAAATGTAATATCTATATAAATAATTAAAATAAGAACACAAGATACTGCATTAGTCATATATTCAAAACTTACAGAACATTATTGCGATTTTTTTCATGCAATAAAATGATATATCTAAATACGTAATGTAAACAAAATGCACAGAAAACGTTTTTCCTTGAAAATCATTATGCAAAGTAATACTTTTGTGTGTCCCTGTAAACTAATTATAAATTCTACACACACAATATTTATTAGCTTACACTCTACATGAAGCATCATTAATATGCCAAAAAGTAATAAGCGTGTTATTACCGGAGTTAAAGCATGGTCAGAACGACAATCACACAAAGTAAATTCATAAGAAGTTTCAGTTATGAAGGAAAGTGCTGATATATTTTTTTACTCCTTGTTTATGAGTATACCATCCTGTTCGATCTTTAATGTATTGAGGCAACGCATAAAGGGCTGTATACAGCTACACCAGTGTAGGAAAAAAACTTTTATTCACTGAATGAAAGTTTCAAACACTTTCATTCACTGAATGAGGGCGTTAAACTTTCAAAAACCTTGATTTATTTAAAGTTCTAACTTTTATTAGAAAAAGCTTAGCGGGCACTTTTTTTCTCCGAACATAATTATAGTAAACACAAAGAATTTCAGCAAATAAATAAGTAGAATGCTATATTCATCTTTTGAAAAGCTAAACTTAAAACTATACTATGTGTAAATTACTTAAAGATGATAAAAAATATTTTAAAAAGGTGTTAAGTTGCTTTTAGCCCTTAGTACATTCAACTGGAAACACAGCCATCGACCGAGAATATAAATAAAATACAAATATTAACATCTTAATTAAAAAAATTAATTATTATTTTTTTTAGTTTGAACCAAATTTTTGTGCTCAGTAGATGCCACCATAAGATGGTGAAACCTCGTACCAACGTTTGGAGCTTTCTATTTTAACCGCGTTCCATTTATTGGAACTATGCTTCAACAAAACCTCCAAATACTGGTTCAAGATTTCACCATCTTACAGTGGCAGCAATTGAGCACCAAAATTTGGTTCGAAATAGTACAAGATATTTAACAGTGTATGGCAAACAGAACTTTTTTACATATGGTACTTTTTTAGTCGATTTTATAATTCTTACGTTTTAAAATAGCTTTATAAATTTAAAAAACTTGTTCATAAATAATAAAAAATAATTAAAGTTATTCCTTTATGGATTTGGAACTGAGATTTTTACTTTTGAAAGTACGTAAGCAGTGTTTTGGCCACTGAGGCAAACAAAATGTCAGAAAGCTTAAAAAAGTTTTTTTACAATATGTTTATAGTTGGTGTCATTTTTTGTAATTTTTCCAAATAAAAAGAAACATACAATAACTAGTAAAAAATTGTGTTTTTTTCACATCTACTTCATGTTCACATCATGTACCCTCTTCTCCCATATTAGATACTCCAAATATAAGTATTGATTTAGAAATATCTTTATGGGGACGGAGATGAAATTTTGATTTAAATTTTGCTTTAAATAATTTTTTTTTCTTTTTTAGAGTTTTAAAACTCTCTAATAAAAAAATTAGAAAACTTTCTTTTTATTTCTTATTAATTTGCTGAAATAGTGTCACATTAACATGGCTGCCAACTACTACGCCTATTTACAGACGAATAAACATATTAGAATCAGAAATTTTAATAGATAATTAACAATACGAAGTGTAATGCGTAACATTGCCTAAATTTGGCATACATTTTACTAAAAATTTTTTGTGGTTCCAAACATGTTTATGCGATTTAAATAGGCGTAGAAGTTGGCAGCTCTGCATTAAGTATTCAAAAATAATTCAACAATGCCTTTTTTATATACTTTTAAAAACGTATTAATTACAACAAAAATATCTAATTTTTGTTTAGAAATTCAGACAATTTCCATTGTGTTACGGATTTTAATTCTTTGTTCCTTTTTTGCATTTTGTCTCCAACCGAAAGTGTTTGAGTAAATTGATTTATTTAAAGGTATTAAATCATATGTTACGCATTCTACAAATGAAAATCATGACGTTTATTATCGTTTCCTAATCCTTGTGAAGACACGTACAAGTACTCCTATTTATACAGATGAAGATAAATAAGCACACGTACGTGACTTTGGAATACAAACGTAGTAAAAATGTAAATGTTATCTTAATTAATAACTACTTTCATTATTATCCCACTCTCATTTAACTAATGTTTAGTTGCTAAATAGAAATACACAATTAGATTTAAAATGACTCTGATCCTCATCCTCACTGTATGCATGTGTATTTTTTATGTGTTTCTTTCCATAATGTAGATTTTATCTATTTCTTTTTAATTTCGTTTACAATATGGTAAATGTATTAATAACTATGTCATTATCTCTATTTTATTTAATATTTGAAAATTTTATTAATGTATTTTTTCTTTGCTGTTTGTTTTTCACTTTCTCTTTTACAGAGGGTATTTAAAAAAATGTTTCTTCAGAGATCAGAATATATGTGCTCTATTCAAGACAATCATAATATTGACATTTATTACATTTCACTTGCAACTTTAAAGACATATTTAAATTGCTATGTCTCTACACGTGCAAAGCAAAAAGTAATTGTGCATAACTTTGTAACAAAAACATAGAAAAAAATATTTCTATTGTTATGCTAAATTATTGTAAAACTGGAAAACGTACTACGAGAATGATATTGTTCCAAACACTATGAATATGTATTAAATAGTTTCAATCGGGGCAAATATGGTACATTCTAATGTGAGACATACAAACAAAAGGACCATTTCTTAGAATTATAAAAACGGCTTTGTTATTATTTCGTATGCAATGCATCATTTTGATTATATTCATCACAAATATACTCTAAATGTAAGTACAAATTTCTCTAAAATAATATACATTGCGAAATCCTGGAAATATACATATACTGAAAAAAAAAACCCTTGAGAATAACACAAGAAAAAAAAACATACTGATAATCACATATTTGGCAAGTCGCAGAATCGGGACAAAATTAAGAAAATGATTATAAAAGGGGCAAATCTGCCCGTTTTTAGTCACAAAAGTGTAACGCTTCCAAAATAATGAAGCGTCTAAAAAACTCAAAAAGGGTGTAAATCAAAACTAACTGACAAAAAATTGCATCGCCTGCGAAAAAAAGAGGTAAATGTGGAAACAATATGTTTTACATTTATCTTGCGTGCAAAAATAATATTGTTAGAGTAAAATAAATCTGTGGTATATTTTCCACAAAAATTATTTATTGAAACACCCAGTTACTTTGAATAAATTCTAAAAGAAAAAAAAATAACTATTTTGTTAAACATGGAATACAATAAACTACAAATTCAAAAGACAATAATAAATTTTACACAACTGCAGTCAACTTGCATGTCCATTGATGTGGATGTAGAAGGGTCACTCTAATATTTTGTCCATTTTTCGCAAGCGGCGATGTCAAACTTGCAGCTGTCAAGCATGAAAGAAAACAGATTTTGGATGCTCAATTTCATAGTACCATACTCTAATGATGTTTTTCTTTAGTTTAATCTTCGTAGCATGCTTCTTTTAACAACTTTAGTCCACCTAACAAGCCAAGGTTTGACATGAAATTATTATTGGAATTATTCATAGGCTGGTCTATAGCTTTATTTTCAGATTTTTTAAATAGGTTATAACTAAGATTAGGGATATAGATAGAAAATTACTTTATTAATATAAGTGATACTGCGGAGAAAAAAACATGTAAATTCACAACAAAATCCGCCGTAAATAAATTAGATTCTACTTACAAATTTTGCAGCAGTTGTAATTAGTTTTTTTTTTAATTATTTCGAATGTCTGTCTTGAAACCATCTATGCCTAATCTCTCATTTTTGAGACGTTTCGTATTTTAATAAATTTGTGCATATTTTTAAATTTTTTTATAGCATAAAAGTTGTATGAAATAATTATCTATAAATGGGTTTATTTATTACTTAAAAATGACAGCATAAGATGAATATTTATTTTCTTAAATAAAGACTTTTTTGGGAGTTTAGAATTGTCATTTTTCAAGATAGCAAAATGTAAAAAGTTTAACTGGATTTTTTATACCAAGGATCCGAATATGTAAATCAGAGCTCAAATTTATCTAAAATACATATTTTTTAAATTGTGAAATTAGTTCCAGACGACATTATTATTAATTATCGAAACTAATCTGTAAAAGAAAAAAAACTATTGTAAAAATAAAATGAGTTAAAAGAAGAGTATTCTTTCTTAAAAATTGTTCAATGGATAAAAGACAGACTTCAATCCCTGCAAGATCTTCCATGAAAATTAATGCCCAATATTTTCTAATACAATATTATACAATAACACAATTACTAAATCTTTGCAATCGAGCAATTTAAAAGACACATGTTACCTCTCATCCAGTCAAGTAATGGGATTAATATATTTCAATGATTTTTTAGGAAATTCAAGCTATAAAGAAACGCGTGCTTTAATCCTTAAATTAAAATATCTCTTTAATGAAATTCAACAGTCATTTAATTTATTATTTATGTTTATTTAACGAGTACAAGTATAAAATTGAAAAGCGTAAGTTATGTTTTATTTTAAATTTTTGTTTTGCTAAAAAAGACACTTATTGACTAAATAGTGGATTTAAGTTAGCTTGATTAAAAGATAATTTTGGTCGTCCAAATACAACAAGTGACCCAATTGTATGACAAAAGAAACATTAACCGATATGGCACAATACTTAATGTACTTAACTACTTAAATTTCGAATCATTATCGTGACCCAGTTTTATAATAAAATATATAATTCTGTATTTAAAGGGAACTTAATACTGCATATCCCACAAAATCCCAAAATTTTTACCCAGTTGCATACTAACTAATAATTTGATAGTACTAAGAATGCGTTTATTCAAGTTGAGCATCAATGAAAAAATACGAAAAAAAATTACTTCGCCTTACAAAATCTGTTGCAAATCATAGCATACACCAATTATATCACAAATACCAATCACGTTTGCTCAGAAAGTATTATACATATGGAAATTGTAAGAAATTTTAAAATTTACGCATGCGTGATTTTCACGTGATATTTAGATACTTTAGTAAATCTTAACTTACGGATATCAAATGGATAGTCATTCTATTTAGAAGTATTAAAATAGGAATTTCACAGTTTTAAATCTTGAAATTCTAATGTTAAATTCATTTTAAGTTCTGCAAAGCAGATGGAAATATACAGTTTGAAAGTATTGAATTCTAATGTTAAATTCATTTTAAGAGCTGCAAGACAGACTGAAAATTTCAAAGATTTAAAAGAACAACACAATACCTACAAGGTGAAAGAAGATGCAATTTTCGAATTACAAGATTTTAAAACTCTAGAATAGATTTTTGTTAAAAAGTTCATAGGTTACAAATGATTATTTTTTCAAATGTTAAATTGAATTAGTAAATATTTTAAAACTAATACGCAAATAGGTGATCACAGGAACATTTTTTTAAAGAAGAGATAGAACAATCCTAGACTAAATCAAAATAAAACATAATGCATGATTTTAACTCAACTAATGAAGAGTTACAGAATCAGGGTTCATATGCTTCAAGGGCTTTCAAGCATCTTTTATTAGAATTTTTTTTAAATAACATTTGTCTTATTTAAGGGGGTCCGGGACATATTTAAAAATATTTTTTATTTATTGAGCTAAAATTTTATTTTATTTTATTTTATTGTAATGGTTAACCAAATCATTGGTGAAAAAATCATATGATAAAACTTATGAGATTTTTTTAATTCATTTCTTTTAAGTGGGCTAAATTAAAACCGTTATAACTTAAAATAGTATTTGTAGAATTTAGTTTGTTTACATATAAATAAATAAAAATATATAAGTTCTAATTTTTATTCAGCATTTTTAAAAATATTAATTTAAATAAAAATTATCAATATTGAAAAAAATTGAAATAAATGATGTAACATTTAAAAAATATATATTTTTTAAAGTAATTTCTTTTTCAAATTTGCTGAAACAAAATTAAAGTAAAACAATTGAAAAAGACATGTTCCGAGTTTGAATCATTTATCGTGAACGGTTCTTGAGTTTCAAGAATTTAAATAGGAGAAATTGTGAAAACCCGCCATCAAGAAAAACGCATTTTCAAAAGAATATGTTTCCATAAAACCATTGTGTAACAGCTAGATTTTGAAAACAAATCAAAACATAAAAATTTATATTTCCTGTTCTAACTAGTATAGAAACATGATTTAAACATCATTTTAAGCAGTGAGAAATAGATACATTTTTAGTGCGATAAAATTATTTTAGAAAATTTTAAGATTTTTGTGTTCCGGACGCCCTTAACACCTTGGGGACGAGCGACACGTATACGTGCGGAAAATAGGCTTAAAAATCCGTGTTTATCAGCAGCAGTAAAATTATACTATAAATTTTGCCTTTTTTTAATCAGAGCATTTTCTCGTTTTAATACGAAACAAATTTCTGTTTTTTAAAACCAGTGACAAATATTAAAAATTTCGTAAAAGGCTCCTGAAGGGGTTAATGAAACAATAGTCCACCATCAGATATAGCGACCAGTACTTTAAGATTTTTCTGGTACAAAACCCCTAAAAACTTTTATATCTATTGAAGTGTACGAAGAATGAGTATGCTTCCTAGATGTGGAGACAATCGTGTTTAATGCAGAATTTGGGCATCTAGACAGTTTTTGTCTGCATATCGTCATTTGCAAATTTGTAAAACTACTCGTCCATTTTGGAATCTACTATAGAAATGATGATGC
Source organism: Maratus speculifer (assembly GCA_964019185.1). Classification (NCBI taxonomy): domain Eukaryota; kingdom Metazoa; phylum Arthropoda; class Arachnida; order Araneae; family Salticidae; genus Maratus; species Maratus speculifer. The sequence goes on from OZ025299.1 coordinate 227,987,212, forward strand.
GTGTGAAAAACCTGAGCTTTAGGTGTTTAATAATATTGCCATTCACTGGCTCACCATTTTCGGTAAGCACATGTTATTAATAAAGCAAGTGGTTGTTCAGGTGTATTTTATTACGCGCTAAAGTTTTACTCACGAGTTAGGATTCACTATAATTTCTCTGAAGGAGATTTGGTGAAATTTAAAACCACACCTGTCTTAAATCACGCTATTTGTCAAATAAAGCTATTTGTATTGCAATTTTTCCACCTCTTCCGATTTCTATCTATGTTATAAGCTTAGTTTTTTAAAATTTCAGGTTGAACAAAAATAAGCAATCAATTTGTGCACATTTGTAATATAAACAGTGTTCTTTTCGTAAACTAAAAGTGAAAGTGTTACCTTTTAGAGATTGTATTACGACTATGCAATTATGCATTATATAGCGTTTAGAGCTTGTGTAGCGATGCTCTTCATTTCCTTAAAATTTTGGGTACTACTTGGTCATCCAGTCGACCAAAAAACCATCGCCAAACTATAACATTAAAGGCCAATAATGGATAATCGTAAATGTTCCATTCAATGACATTAAATACGATACATGTGTTTAAAACGTCTTTAAGTGATTTTTATTTCAACTTTTTCTTTGTATTTTTATTAATTATTCTACTAATTACTTGTTTTTCGTTATTTAAAATACAAATTATGTCAATATGGATAATTTGGCTGTTATTTTGGCGAAATTGGTCGACTGGATAACCAAGTATACGAAATTTTGTTTATAGGTACATACGCATTCTGTGTAAGATGTAACTTAAATTAAAATAGCTTAGTGTTACTTATCGCTAAAATTATGTAGTAAGATTAAATAAAAATTATGTGTCATGTCAAAAAAAATGTAAAATGAATTTGAAAGTTTAAGATATCATATTCATTATACATTTAATATTTCCAATTTCTATAGATTTATTTAGGAAATACGTGAATAAATCTAAATATTTATTTAGTGTGGTAACCCACACAATATACAAATTTTATACAAATTTTGGGATACAGCTTCTATGTTTGCTTCAGATTTCATTTAAACATTCATTTTATTCTTTTTTCTCTCTAGGTACTTCGAGTATCATATTTAAAACGACTAAAGGCATTTTGCTATTTGTCTAAAATCTTTCAGCTTCCAAAGAAATGAACAAAGTGCAAAATTTCATTAACAACGGTAACAAAAAGAAGCTTTTGTTTAAATACGACGAAATAAAATATGCGTAAATTTCCAAGCGAAATTAATTAATTTTTGATTATGAAGAATCCATTCTGTATAATTAAATATTTTTCTGAAAAGGAAGAAAGTGGACCGGTAGATAATTTTAATTACAACTTCCAAGTGAAAACTATCCGAAAGAAATCTCTTTATCTGATTTTTTTCAAAATTATATCTCTTGCTTTCTCGTTATAGTATATATTGAATGTAAGTTAAACTTAATGAAAGCACAGCATTATGCGATTTATTTATTAACATAGTGCTACTTTGAATAGTTTCATTCTTGAAATCTTACTTAAAATAAGCTTGATTCAGAGCAAATTTTAATACGATTATCGTTCTGGGACACATTTTAAAATAATTTTTATTAAATAAAAATTCTGAATTTTATTGTTATAGTTAACTATATCATTTGTAAACATAATCACATGATAAAACCTCTCCGATTTTTTTGAAAAAAAAAAATTAAATTTGAAATTTTCGAATAATATTCGTATTGTTTATAATCGATGTAGCTCGAAATATTATTTGTAGATATTTTTTTTCATGTAAATAAACAGAAATATATGTATTTTAATTTTGAGTCAGCATTTTAGACTATATTAATTTAAATAGAAATTTAAAACAGTTAAAGTAAAAAAAAAAAAAAAAAAAAAAAAAAAAAAAAAAAAAAAAAAAAAAAAAATATTTAACTTATATTTTAAAAATCATCATTTTTCAAATTTGCTGAATCAAAATTAAACTAAAACAATCTTTTACGTTAACAACCGAAAGCTACGCTTTACGGATAGGAAATATTTTTCTTTTCAAAATATAATGAGGATTCGTTGAGGGATATCTAACCGATGCATTATTGCTGTCTTAAAAAGTAATAAAATCCTTCAATTTTAAATAAAAAGACATTTAATTCACGATGACACAAAAAAAAACACGACATTACAACATTAAAATAAAAAATGGAATAATAAAAAAAAAAGGTTTCAATTTTTTTCTCGAGGAAAACATTAGTTCTGTTCAATCCACTTCAACTCATGTTACTGACGCAACACAATCAAAGACGACATGTTCCAAGTTTCAGCCATTTACTTTTTACTTTTCTTGACTTATAACACTTTAAATGTAAAAAATAGTGAAAAAACCTATCATGTAGAAAAACGCATTTTCACTTAAAATCAATTTCATGACAGCAATTGTTTGAAAGCTAGATTTCTTAAACAAAATAAACAGAAAATATATTAATATTTCCTGTTCCATTTAAGATAGATACATGATTTAAACATAATTTTAAACAGAAAACTTTTAATGCTATAATTTCTTTTTTAGAAAATTTGAAGATTTTTGTGTCCCGTTATTCCTTAAAGATAATTAAAAGGAATTTATTTAACTGATTATGCGTTTTAAAAATTAAAAAGAAATTGCTAACATCTTCTAGCAAAATTAATTTTTGCTGCAAAGTAGTTATTTCATTTTTTCGTTATGAAGAACCCATATTAGTGGTAGGGGAAAGTTGGAAAAATCGAGTAGGTGGATAAAACCAGGAATCAGGATTTATGACTTTATTTGTAGCGGTATCAAACGGAAATTTCTACAATTACTTCTAGCCAGCGAACTTACCAGTTAGCAAACGTCGTGTAAACAAACCCATTTAATAGTGGTGATTTTTTAACGATTTCACGTGAAAAAATTAAAAATTCGACGTCTGCAATATTACCTTACCAATCTTAAATACCTAAGGATTTAGTTTAGATAGCTATAACGTATGATATTCTATTATTTACTTGTTATTTTAACTTTTTGTATCGGTGTCTACGAGTTACCTGAACAGCGTTAGAGCAACATTTCATGAAAATGGCGTGGTCGGTAAAAACCGGGATGCAGATGGTCGGACATAACCGGGAGCATATAAGCAACCTTTACATGGATACGGACATGGGAAAAAATCCTGTGCTGTGATTGGCTTATGTTATGGAGCAATGTCGTGCGTCACAAGCACGTTACTCGTCGTAGTGCAGGGGAAAGAGGACAACAAACGGATATGGTTTTATAATGTCCAGTACCATAGACTTCTAGTCACATTATTTTTATTTATACTAATGTGAAATTTCAAAGAAAAAATATCACTTGTTGGACGATTATTCATTTCTGTTCACCGTAATATCGCCTGATTAAATGATTAAAAAAAAAATCAGCTTTAATGTGTTTGAAGGCTGCAAAGTTTATTTCAGTCTCCAAATGCATGCTTGCTAGTTCAGTGGTTACAATATCCAATTTTAAATAGAAGTAGACATAAATACAATTATTCTGCTATTTTCAAGTAATATTATGTTTTATTCTTAGGTAAAGTAATTTTAACAATTCTTTTTTGGATGATTATAATACTTTGTGATTCGTGAAACCATTGCTTATTTGTGCAAAATTATACTGAATGCACATTTTTTAAGACTTAATTTGTGAGTCAATGCAATACTTAAACAATAAAATTATAAATACATATCTATGCAATTATAAAAACTGTAAAATATTAAATAAGAAGAAATTATATTAAAATATTTCTACGACGAAGTCTTATCTATCACATCGATTCGAATAACAACTTTTTTTGCGACAAATATAAACAAAACAAACGCCTTTCTATTTCTGGTTAAATAGGCGAAAGACAACTCCATTTAAATTCCAGTAAAGGGACCAGAGAACCGATTAGCCAATCACAGCACAGAATCCTTTCCCATGTCCGTATCCATGTAAAGGTTGCTAATATGCTAACCGGGAAGTGTTTGGTTTTGAGCAACTCATTTATTTTCGTGATTGATATAGAATTAACTTGTTTATACATTGCTTGACGATCTATAAATATTTAAAAATTATACAAAAAATATTATTTAAATTAACACTAAAACCGCGGAACCGGGTCAATTTGACCCGGAACAAATGAATAGATGTCGGTTTGAACCAGAAAATTCTTTATAAAATAAATTATATATAGGAGGCAGAAAAATAATTTCAATAAATAAGTGATTTAGTTTAAAATGAAAATTCTGATGTGAAATATTTTTAGGAATCTCGAGAAAAAGTTTCCGCGGTTCTAGTGTTAAGTTATTATATAGAAGACTGTTTTAATCATTTGCATTCTAAATTAAGTTAAAAACAAAGGCAGGGTCTCATCTAGTTTAGCCTAAATTAAGTTTTTTGCGGGATTAACTTATTGTTTAATTTCGCGGTAGGTTTAAATTTGCAATTTTCTGTGTATCAAATTGTATAGAGAAGCAGAAAATGCCGTAAGAAGCAGTCAACGCAAACTTCAAAGGCTCCAGCTCCTGTAAAAGACAATGAGTCAGTTTGCAGATTTGTGTGCAACCTTCTACGTCATCTTAAGATCTGGGCAGAGATATCGAGCGTCCTTTTGCAGTCTCACCACACAATATAAAGCCTATTCCAATACAAACGGATCCTAGATCCATCAAGAAATCTGAAAAGCTGCGAGGGAAAACATCTATCCTTATTTCAACCCCCTATAAATTAAAACTCGAACAAGAAAATGAAATAGTCCAAGAGCCTACCGCACAAAACCGTAAGTCATCGAGCACGAGAAAAATTCCTTTATTTTATGATTGAATAGTTATAGGAAAATCTTATCATCCATGTCTGCCGGAAGCGAAGTGATGCATAAGCCAAAAATTAATGCCACTAGTGGTTGACACGTAGGATTAGCATTGTGTTTTCCTGCACCCATTTTTCCATGTTTTCATACTTTTAATTGTACGGCAAACACAATGTTAAACGTACGTGTGAACCACTAGTGGTATCAATTTTTGGCTTATGCACCACTTCGCTTCCGGAACACATGAATGATTAGATCCCCCTATTACTACTCTTCCATAAAATAAACGAATTTTTCTTGTGCTCGATGACTTAGAGATTTGTGCGGTCGGCTCTCGGACAAAAAGAATGAAAAAAACCAAGAAGAACTTAATCTTGAAGGAAAAAATTTCAATGATTACAGAAAAGAAAAGTAGAAAAAACTTATGTGAAAAAGAAGAGTCCAAGGAAAAAAAACATAATATCAAACGGGAAGGAAGATAAAAATAAACCATGCATCTTTTGCAACGCTGGCCTTTTACACTGCTGGCCACACAAAATGCAACAACAAGAAGGACCAGAGGTATCACAACGAAATTTACATGGCAGGTAGCATGTTGTACAAATATCAAACGATCAAAATTACGTGTGGCGTGTGGATGGTGTCAAAATCAGTACCAAATAGTAGTTAGTGTATCTACCACTGTTGGCTATAGTCACTGCCTCACGCTTCGGCATAGAATCAAAGAATCTTCGGGCGTCTCCTAGGGCTATAGCCGTCATATAGTCAAACTTGATCTGGTGTAGTAGCAGGTGGTGTATCCCAGGCCAGTCGTTGTGCAAGCATGGACCACACGTTTTTAATTGGCGATAAATCGGGAGAACAAGCAAGCCAAGGAAGAAATTCAATCCGATGTGTATATAAGACCTTTGAATATTGCGTGACATGTGTGTCCGCGCGTTATTCTGCTGGGATATAATTGATAACAAGCGCTGAATGTATGGGAGGACCACGAGCTCTAACACATCTGAGATGTAGTGCTGGCTGTTCAGTGTACCGGCAATGCTTAGTAGAGAAGTGCGGCAGTGAAATCCAATGCCAAACCAAACCACGATACCGGGTGAAGGACCAGTGTGACGATGCGAAACGCAACAGTTCAGCAGCCTCTCTCCCAGTATATCCAAACACGAATTCAACCATCGCGATGTTGCAGACAGAAGTGGAATTCGACAATAAACACAATGTCATTCCATTGTGTTGCCCATGTCCGCGTTCCGCGCACGTTGCGCAAACGCCCGTGGTTTGCAGTCAAGGATAAATTGAGCAATGGACGCCTTGCGGACATTCAATTATGCTGCAAATGGCGTTGAATGGTATGAATAGACACGGAATAATACGTAGCAGATTGAATCTGTTGTGCTATTGTTCATGATGTGCCTGCGCGACCCATCATTGCCATGCGCACAAACCGCCTGTCATCGCAGGCAGTGATGAAACGACGTGTGTGCGATCGGCCCCGTTGATCCGTCGTTCCCTCCTGCATCCAGCGATTACAGATCCGCATCATAGTCGCCTGGTTTCGTCCAATACGTTGACCGATTTTTCCTAAAGGATAATCCACAACCCCTATAGGCTACTATTCTTCTTCGGTCGAATTCAGAAATTTAGTCAAAAGACGTTCGATGACTTCCACGACGTACATGTAAACAACTTACGCAAAAAAACACACGAAAAAAACAATTGCCATGCTTCAAATCGACAATTTGTTATCCCCCTATATAGCGCTTGCGGGTGGCGTTACGGTCGCCCGTGATGTGCGGCTGTGCTGCAATGCTAATGATTTTCATATTTCATCACCACAAACGCATTCTGTTAATTTCACATGATTTGCATCCTCCCTTCAGGGTGTTATATTTTGTGTGGCCAGCAGTATATTAACAATTTAAACCTAAGGAGAATTGGGTACAGTGGTTTCACTGAAGAGGGTGAACACATGAATTATGCAGAAATACAAATGAAAATGATCGATCTTTCATTTGTGATTTTTGCACGCCTAATGATTTTCATTCTTAAAGCACAATTTAACTCATTTTTATTTTATGTTGATTTGATATAGATTCACATTGTATAAATATAACATGTCGATTTCCTTTAATAAATGGTATTATTGCAAAGTTACAATGAGATTTTGATTATTTTTTCCATTTCCCAGTTTTGTTCAACCAAAGCGGACAAAATCGGGACGTTGCACACTTCTAAAAAAGTGTTGTTATGATCTCAATTGCTATTGTTCGCGATGGAATGAATACTTTTTTCCTTGCAAGGAATCAGCTTATCAGTATAGAAGCTACTTTTTCAGTATGGACATATCGATGAATATTTGTAATAATAATTTGTTACAGAGAAATTTGATGTTTGTCATCTGTTGTTAAGTAAATGATTGTCACAAATGTTTTTAAATTATAAAATGTCAATATATTTTGTTTTTAGAAAATGGACATGAGAGTATCGGATGTCCAGTCAAATAAATCAGAGAATAAAGAAAAAAATAGTAATTTATATCAGAAAAGAACATAGTGACCTTTGCAATATTTTTATGAGAGATTTTTCTTATCTTAACATACAAAATAAACAAAATATAAGATTTTCTTGAATATAATCATTTTTGTGATTAACGTTTACAGCTTATCTCTTATATCTCCAAAACCACTAATACAAGATGCACTTCTACCACTCATTCGAGGAAGATAGACATAAAAAAACCTGTAGAGAAAAGGAAATGACCTACAACTCCCGTCATTAATTTTCTAAGTTCTACATCATAGAAACTACGATAATCATTTCTAGTGATATGCTGTTGTGCAGATGTTCGTTCTTTATTGTATGTTGGCGCGTTAAAAGATTATTATATGTGTTTTTATTAATTAAATGCAAGTTGATTTCGTTTAAAGAACGAAATAGGAGGATAGTATAGGTTTTTTTCAATAATTTAGAATATAATAAAAACATTTATTTTTTACAATCATCTAAATATTGCGTAGCGAATTAGCTAGTTTATGTATTTTATCTATCATGTCTCCACGATAAATAGCAGAACATGAATTTCTACTGCTTACTTGGAAAAAAAAATATAAATAAAAACAACTGTAGATAAAAGCACATTACCTACAACTACTGTCATTAATTTCTTGCATTCTTTAGCATAGGAACAAAGATAAGTATACGTCTAGCACTATCTTGTTATATAAACATCTGTTGTTTGTAATGTGTGTGTAAGGTGATTGATTAACACATTTGTTCTTTTTAACACAATGTCGAGAGACTATGCTTTTAAAACAAAATGTGAGAATCTTAGAAAATTCCTGCCAATACTTTAGTATGAAGAGAACAAATTATTAAGATGCGTAAAGAATTCATTAAAGTTTTGATTATAACAAATGTCATTTTGCAACATTCACCGGTTAAAAAGTACATAGGTTCTCCTTTAATATATTCATTTTTGTGATTAACCTTTTTTTTACATTTTACCTTGTATATGTCCATGACCACTGATACAAAAAACTCCATCTACTGTCCACTTTACAAGAACGCCAGTACATTAAAAAAGAAATACAACATCTCACATTATTTATCTATGCTCTTGAGCAAAATAAAATGGATACTGTTGTTGTATGGATATTTGTTGTTTGTTAATTGTATTTGTAATTTTTGTGATTTGGTGCGTTCTTCGTTCTTATTTGTAAAATGCCAAAAATTCATATTAATAACATCACAGAATATTCAAGTATCGTTATTACTTAATACAATTTTGCAATATCATCCGAAAAAATACCAATTTAAATAATTTATTAAAAATTGATCTTTTAGAAAGATGAATGCACAAACATAAGCAATAAACTACTAATCAGTAAACCCGAAAAATATTAATATATATGCCAACGTGCATATTAAAATATCTACATGAGTTTATAAACGATTTATTAGCATAAGTAAACAAGTTGGTTGAGCCATTTTTCAACAAAACTACTCATCTAATTTTTCTCTTTTCATAATTTATTTTGCATGTATTATATTAAAGCCTTTATACATACTTATATTCTGCATAAAAGTTGCAATACTAATCACATTTTTAGTAAAAAAAAATATTTTTTTACCTCAAGTTACAAGTCATCCCCAATCCTATTGTAATAACATTAAATATATGGAAAATGTCCGTAATACCACACCATTGCCTTAATTTGAACTCCTCATGATTTCATTACATATTTGCTGCCTCCTGGTTGAAACTTGCTGATTTATTGACTAGCGACATAATGTCAGCCGTGTAAGTGCCTTGGTTAAATACGCAGTTGTGTTTAGTCTCTGCCATTTTTTTCAAAATTTTGTGCAAAACTTAAATTTTTTACAAATCCAACTTACAGTGGAAACTATTTTTTAAAGTAAGTACTTTACTTAATTATTGCAAGGTAAATATAACCACACACTTGTGTAACTGAATAGATATATCTGTAACTTTCATTCCATTCCCCGTTTCACCGTATTGCGATATTTCTTTCTTTCTAATATCACATATATAGTTCTGGCCTAATATCACACTGTGAGATATTACGCAAACTATTTTATTAAATGGTCTAAATGTATTTTTTATGAATGTATTTCCTCTCTAAATCGATACATATTTCAAGACCATAAATTTGCAGTGGTTTACTCTGTCGAGTCATCATACAAACAAGGACAATCATTAACCTCTGTCTCTCTATCACTGGTAAGTCATCCAGCTGAAAAGAGTCAAATTATATAGAAAAACCTGAGGCTTAGCTTGGATACAGAGATTTCAAATCATCTGTAAACAAGAGTGGCAAGTCTATTCGGAAATAGTCCAGATGTGTATCATATTCGCATTCACCAAATGGCAGCACCCCATTTCCGATGGTTGTAAGTATTTTGTCACATTTAAATGGAGAAAACGTTCCAGTAAACAAAAGATGACGTCCAAGTTGCTCAGCAACGTTTATGAGAAGTATTCTATATGAAGAATACTTGGTGAAGGTCTTGCTGAAAAGAAAAGACTAAGTATGCAAAAAATATTTTTTCGCCACGAAATTTAAAAATGAAAGAAAATCATACCTATGGTTTAAGCTAGTGGAATGAATAAAAAAACCTAAAACAACAGTCATTATTGAAGGCATCCTCAGAGCCACAGGAAGATCCTGATCAACCATTGACTGTGTCAGTTGCCGATGAAGACAGAATTTATTATGAATTTCATTTATTCAACTTTACTAAAGTGACAGACCTACAGAAAAATAGATTTTTTAAAATAAATGTCGCATTTGGTGTCATGAACAATGTTTGTAACTACCAGTTACAATACCTATATTTGTAACTTTTGTTTAAACAGGTAATTTCCATTCATATATTCAAATAACAATTTAAAGCCTGATATCATTGTAAAATAACATAATCCGTCAAAAGCGAGTTATTTTTTAAATATAATAACCTTATAAAATGTCGTTTAAATTTATTTGCCTTCCATATTCCATTTTTATGAATACTAGAAATATCTACCTAACATAGACCTGTGTGATAATTTGAAAACTGCTTTCCAAAAGACTTTTTGCGATTCTTTTGTGGTTTTATATTTTTTAATTTTTTATTATTTGAGTTATTGAACTGGTTGTATGGGGTAAGAAGAATCAATAACACACCTACAAAATTCATGGGGAAGTTATTTGTTAAATTGAAAAAATACCAAAATTATATAGCATTTTATTTAAAGAGTATAAATCAGGAGTATTATACACATTACCACTACCTACAATCAATGCTACATGGCTTCATATTTTCAGAGGAAAATCATTCCAGCGTTAGAAAAAAAAAACTAAAACTGCGAGTTCTATTCCCTTTGGCAATGTACATGTACATCCTCTTATTTCTATGAATTTTTACTATTCAACAAATATATATCCAAACAAGTCTAATATTGGAAATTCTACTGCCTTCGACAGTGTACACTGGCCATGCTACTCATGATTTGGTCTGTTTTGGCAAACGAAACTTTAATTTGTATGACTGCATCTATTAACCAACCAGCTTTCCAAAAGATTAAAAGGGTTTCGGTTACAGGAATTGCCGATTTAATTTTAGGCAATTAGATTTAAAAAAACTTTCAATTATGACAAAATATTCCGGCAATAACTTAAATAATATAAAACGTGCACTATTATTTTAATCTTTTAAGACTAAAAATGATATCTTTCAGTACACTGACAACATGTTTCAGAAATGAAGATGTTTCCCCGAATATGATCGGAAAAGAAAAAATCCCTCCAAAAATGTTTTAAAATAAATTTGAGTAACCCAGCAAACAATACATACAAAGGCAATCAGAAAAACTCTGTAGCGAATTATTAATTATTTACAATTTTTAATCATTGATGATAAAAGGCTTTAAAAGACCATTAACACCTTTATCAACAGGTTGAATTTAATGGCTAGTGTGTGGATGAAACGTCATTTGTAATACACCACTGTCCTTGGCTAAATAAATTATTGGTGAGGTAATATCAGATTTATGGCTATCAAATAATAATAATGCCGGCCTTTCGGTACAAGTTCTAACATTTCTGGGAAATTATTGAAACAAGTGTTGGATTATGATTTGATTTAACCAGTTTGAGGGCTTTGCAGCCCTGATTGATCCAGAAATCGCTCTATGAAGAATAAATTGTCTAACTTTGACTCGGGTTAAAACAAACAAAGAAGGAATGAATGTCATTTCTTTATGAACGAATAACAATAATCATAAATCATACTAAAAGTTGATCCCTTATCGGCATATGTTATCACACACACTTGCATTTTTTTCATTTGGAGGTTATAACTTTTGGAGGCACATAAACTGTGCTTTTTTTATCGCATTATCGTCACAATTTCAAATATAGCAAGGTTTAAACTAGTGATATTGTAAAATATTCTTAGAGATACTAAACATCTTCATAAAATATCGTTCACTAATTTTAAGACAGTTGTAGTAAGTCATAAAAGTTGAAATGTTTAGAAAATCTTTAAGAATGTTGCAACTTTGACCTAGTCAAAGGAACAACTGATCATGAACAGAGGTACAACGCTATGCTAGTGAAAATTACAACGCATGCTATTGTTTTAGTGTTAGGATAAGCATTTTCACAAGAACGGCCGTACATCTAAATGTCAGGCCAAATTATTTGTATCAACAAAGACTTAGTATAAAAATATTACTGGGTAAAACATTGACAAATAGATACTTACAAGGATGGAAATTGATTTATATTATTCACATAAATCCTCTTTGATTTGAATAAACTACAGTAGATTTCAAAAGCTATCTAGTGAAAGTACTAAGCACTAATTTCACCATAATTCTTAAAATGCTGCTAGATGTCTCTGCAGATTAGATGATTAAAGGAACAATATGGTCAGGGACACAACGCATTCCCTTACTTCTTGAACTATAGAACTAGGTATAAACAAATATAATAAAGGAATGCGTATAATTTTCTTGGCGTTATAAATATGCGTAATGGCTGGTTAATTAATGCTGCACCAGTTAATCAAAATTAACACGGTCATTTATTCAATATATGTTCTAAAATATGCTTTAAAAAACCATAATGAAGTGTTAAAATAGCAAATAAAGCCTTTGTGCACAAATGTTTAAAGATAGAAAACCAACGATTAGATATGTACAAATAAAGTATGAGAAGGTAGCAAATAGCTATTTCGAATCTACTATCGAGATTCTTCATCAGTGCAAAACTCAGCGAGTTAAAAAATAGCAAAACTGAGCAAAGAGACAGAGAGACGCAGGCTTATATACCCGCTATGGGAACAATCCCGCCTAAAGAAAAGCAACCTATTAGAAGAAAGCAGCCAAAACATATTTGTGGACAAGTAGCGACATCTATAGGAGAACAAGCAAAACGAAAACTAAAAGACAAGTGAAAAAAAAAAGTATTGAATTAAAGATTTCCAATTACTAGGAAAATAAGGAGTACTAGATAAGTCAGGAGGGAGAATTTTTTATGATGTGGTAAGCTTCCCAAAAAGTTAAAGTTAAAGTTATGATGTGAAGACCAACAATGTTGAGCAATAGAGGAACGTTTAAGCTCTTGATTTTTGACATACCTTTTATGTTCCATTAAACGAAATCTGAGAGCACGTTTAGTCTGACCAATATAAGAAAGACCACATTGGCAAGAAATTTGGTAAATACCCCAGTTATCTGAGTGATCAATGGGGTGCTTAAGATTTGAAAAAGCAATTTTATTAACAGGAGAAAAAATAACTTTGAAATCGAACCTTTTTAAATTTTTAGCAACTTGCTGACTGATTTTGGGGAAAAAAGGCAAAACAACCAAAGTATTGGAGTTAGAATTAAAGTTTTTTCTTTCAGAATGGGTGGATTTCGTCAAATTTCTATGAATTGAATCTATAATATTGGGGGAATAACCACGATCAACAGCAATAGCTTTTAGATAATTAAGTTCATCACTGAGTTACTGAGGAGTTGAACAAATATTGGAAGTCCGGAAAACAAAAGTTTTGAAAGCCGCAATTTTCTGGTTAGGAGGATGAGAAGAATATCTGTGAGGTGGAAGACTGACCGCAAAAGGTTTGCGAAAGACAGTAGTCTGAAAATTATCTACATTGCGAATAACAAGGACATCCAGAAATGAAAGGCAATTGTTCGATTCAGTTTCAAAAGTAAATTGAATGCAAGAATCTATAGAACTCATGACAGAGATAATGTGATTTATATCTGAATTCACTTCAACTAAAGCATAGATATCATCTACGTAACGAACATAGAAAGGAAATTTTAAGACTTCAAACAATTTTATTTCAAAATAATGCATGTACAAATCGCATAAAGTCGGACTAAGAGGATTACCCATAGCCAAACCGTCAATCATACGAAAGAAATTCCCGTTAAATAAAAAAGTATTTTGAGATAAGCAAGCACGAGTTAGATGAATGAGCTCCTCGATTTCGAAAAAGGAAAAATGAAATTAACAGAGCCTTTTCTTGAGGCAATCTAAAGCACCATCGACAGGAACATTAGTAAATAATGATTTAACATCAAAAGAAACCATCATGTGGCCTTGTGGCTTAAAACTGTGAAGTTTCTTTTCAAATTCAAAAGAATTATTAACAAAGACTAAACAATTCTTTTTTAGCTCGCTGAGTTTTGCACTGATGAAGAATCTCGATAGAAGATTCGAAATAGCTATTTCCTACCTTCTCATACTTTATTTGTGCATATCTAATCCTTGGTTTTCTATCTTTAAACAATAGAGGAACGTTTAGGCTCTTGATTTTTGACATGCATTTTATGTTCCATTAAACGAAATCTGAGAGCACGTTTAGTCTGACTAATATAAGAGAGACCACACTGGCAAGAAATTTGGTAAATACCCCAGTTATCTAAGCCATCAATGGGGTGCTTAAGATTTGAAAAAGCAATTTTATTTACAGGAGAAAAAATAACACTGAAATCGAACCTTTCTAAAAAGTTTGTGTTTTGATCCGAATTTGATCAAAATTAAGGCTGACAAAGGTGCTCAGTTTGTTGTTCTTGACAAGTCTTCATATTTAGAAAAAATCCCATATATTAATTAATGATGGTCCCTATGTGGATATACACAAAGACCCTTCCTCTAATGAAATTGATACTTTCAAATCTGCCATTAAGTCTTCACACATTATTCCTGCTAAATTAAAGAGGTATCTTATTCCTTCAATTGCTCATTGTGCCAGGTTTTATGCTATATATATATATAGCTATATATATAAGCTATATCCATAAACCTGACATTCCTTTTAGACCCATTGTTTCCAGTATCGGTACGGCTTCTTATAAACTTGCAAAATATCTTGTTTCCATATTTTCTCCTCTCTCAAGCAGTAATTCTTTCACTGTTAAGTATTCTTTTGAATTTGCTAAGAAACTTCACAGTTTTAAGCCACAAGGCCACATGATGGTTTCTTTTGATGTTAAATCATCATTTACTAATGTTTCTGTCGAAGGTGCTTTAGATTGCCTCAAGAAAAGACTCTGTGAATTTCATTTTTCCTTTTTCGAAATCGAGGAGCTCAATTATCTAACTCGTGCTTGCTTATATCAAAATACTTTTGTATTTAACGGGAATTTCTTTCGTATGATTGACGGTTTGGCTATGGGTAATCCTCTTAGTCCGACTTTATGCGATTTGTACATGCATTATTTTGAAATAAAATTGTTTGAAGTCTTAAAATTTCCGTTCTATGTTCGTTACGTAGAGGATATCTATGCTTTAGTTGAAGTGAATTCAGATATAAGTCATATTCTCTCTGTCATGAATTCTATTGATTCTTGCATTCAATTTACTTTTGAAACTAAATCGAACAATTGCCTTCCTTTTCTGGATGTTCTTGTTATTTGCAATGAAGATAATTTTCAGACTACTGTCTTTCGCAAACCTTTTGCGGTCAGTCTTCCACCTCACAGATATTATTCTCATCCTCCTAACCAGAAATTTGCGGCTTTTAAAACTTTTGTTTTCCGGGCTTCCAATATTTGTTCTACTCCTCAGTTACTCAGTGATAAACTTTATTATCTAAAAGCTATTGCTGTTGATCGTGGTTATTCCCTTAATATTATAGATTCAATTCATAGAAGATTGACAAAATCCACCCAATCTGAAAGAAAAAACTTTAATTCGAACTCCAATACTTTGGTTGTTTTGCCTTTTTTCCCCAAAATCACTCAGCAAGTTGCTAAATTTTTAAAAAAGTTCGATTTTAATGTTATTTTTTCTCCTGTAAATAAAACTGCTTTTTTAAATATTAAGCACCCCATTGATCACTTAGATAACTGGGGTATTTACCAAATTTCTTGCCAATGTGGTCTTTCTTATATTGGTCAGACTAAACGTGCTCTCAGATTTCGTTTAATGGAACATAAAAGGTATGTCAAAAATCAAGAGCTTAAACGTTCCTCTATTGCTCAACATTGTTGGTCTTCACAACATAAGTTTAACTTTTCTTCAGCCACCATCATCCATAAATGTCCTTCCATTCTTGATCTTGATTTTTGGGAAGCTTACCACATCATAAAAAATTCTCACTCCATAGTCAGTGACTTATCTAATAGTTATTTTCCAAGTATTTGGAAATCTTTAATTTAATACATTTTTTCCCCTTCTCGCTTTAGTTTTTTTTTTTTTTTTTTACTTGTTCTCTGATAGATGTCGCTACATGTCCAACCAGTTGTTTTTGGCTGCTTTCTTCTCATTGGTTGGTTTTCTTTAGGCGGATTGATCCCATAGCGGGTATATAAGCCTGCGTCTCTCTGTCTCTTTGCTCAGTTTTGCTATTTTTTAGCTCGCTGAGTTTTGCACTGATGAAGAATCTCGATAATAGATTCGAAATAACTATTTGCTACCTTCTCATACTTTATTTGTGCATTTATAATCGTTGGTTTTCCATCTTTAAACATAAAGAAGTGATTTTTATTTCTTATCAGCCAATATAAAATTATTAAAACCAGAGATAACTATATAAAAATCAAATTAAAATTGAATTATTATTGAATTTAGGAAAAAATGTCATATAAACAAAATATTCTTCAAAGATAACTGATTTACAATAATCACAATACATACTGCGTTATCGCTAATATTTTTCAATCAAATTTATCGGTTTATAAAAAATAAAACATTTTCCTCCTAAAGATAAAAACTTCATTGTTTTTTGTTTTAGTTTTGTTATTGTGAGTACTTTTCTACACAGTTTTAATGCCTCTTTTTCCTATAAATCATTTAATAAATCACCTAGAAAGTTCTCCCGAGGAGGTAAAAATAGCCGACAAAGAAACTAAAGCCAAGCATATCCTTTCAATACTAAATATTGCCTTCCTTTTTATCACATTTAGCTGACAAAAACGTAATTGCAGTCTGATTAATCATGTCTTTGATTACTGATTTGCTTTGTCTAATATAAAAAAATTCCCATTTTTACGAATTATTTTAATCATTCAAATATCTACTTGGGGTATATATATTTTAACGTTATCTAAAATATACTATTTGACGTTTTATTGTATAACTGTTGTTAAAATCCATGAAAAATATCACATCATTTACTTTGGAAAAACTAATGATATACAAAGAAATCAATATGCAATTTAAAATTACGACTTGAAATATAATTTTAAACCTGGTACTTCAAAATAGATAAGAAACAAGTATTTAGTAACATAAATAGAGTGTCCCAAAGAGATTCATATGCCCTTGATCTAAGGTAGAAACTTAGATTATGTTGGTTAAAAAGTCCTGCCTTAATTTTTATTCATTTTTTATTTTTATGTAACTGACATAAAAGTATCTAAGTTACATTTAGAAAATCTTTCCCCAATCTCTGACAAGTATAATAGTAAACATTCTAATAATTCACAACCAAAACTTGCGGAGTTATGATAATTTGAATTTCATGAAATTTTATGTATTAAATATAATGAGTATTGGGGTACAGTTTTTTACGTTTTGCTTTGGAAGCTGATGTTTCGCATATTTTATCGCCCAGTCTCTTTATTTTAAAGATTGTATCTGGAAAACCTACATAGTTACCGATTGGCTTCTTCTTTTAGGTTCATCTCAAAATATTGTTTCCTTTGAAAGTATACAGCCCAAGTACCATTTAAGGCAGACCACACACAAAAGAATCCCATGAGAAAAAACAAGTTTGAAATTGTTTCCATCTTTGTTGCAACTCTGTTCATTACATTAAAAAAAACTCATGAAATTGCTGAGTCACATCAGTGTAAGATATGCTTAACCATACATGCCAACCTCCGGCTTTTTATAAATCAAAGAAACGTACTTGGAACCAGAAATTTATTTAGTGAACGATATTCAGTAGTTTGCAAGTTAGAACAATATTTAATACAAGATGCATTTAATTAAAACAATTTTCAGTTTCAAAGTACATTTACTTGATTTACAAAAAGCCGGAGGTTGGCAAGTACGGCTTAACCCTTTCCGGCGCAGTGTGTCCGGTCTGGACACACCTAATTTTAATTCCAAACTTGCAATTGCCACCAATAATATTTTAATAAAAATCTTCCTTTTACAATAAAAGCTTAAATTAAGGAGTTCTTGATTTCTTAAAAAATCTTGTAAATTCCGGTGCCAGTCGATAATTTCGCATTTTATTAACAGAATTTGTCCTCGCCGGAAAGGATTAATGAAAAGAATTAACGTTTCAATATCGATTGTGAGTTCAGGGATGATGCTGTACATGTCGGACATCTACAATAGCCGAAGATGTTTGTTGAGACGCTTGGGGTTCGCCTATCAAAATTTTAAAGTTGATGAATAAAAACATGAGTTTTTCCTACAAATTTTGCTTTATTAGTAAATAGTTTACATTTTTTAAAAGATTACTCATTCGGAAATTACAGGTACGTTATTCAATGATTATACGTTTTCAAGAGCAATTAGTTAACAATTCCATTTCTAAGGTGTAGTAAAGAGGTCTTACATTTATAAAGGTAAAATAAATGTTGTGTAACATTTCGTAACACCCAAAGATAGCGCTAGAAAAATTGTTTCAGATATGAACGCACAAAATCTAATTTACTTTGTTAAACCCTTGCCTATTTCTAATACACAATTAACAAATTAAACTCCGCACCATTTCATAAAAACTACATTAATACAATGATAAGAGGACAAACTTAAAGTTGCTGAACTCCTAATTAAGCTTAAGTTTTCTTTAAATAAAAATCTTAAATCAACATGATATTAGACTAAGTACAAAAAGACCGCAATAAAAATATAACAAAAATAATATTTTCAATATCAGTAGATACGAATCCTGTACATTCAAAAGATATTTCATTGTAAAATGCTTGTAGTTTTTTAACCAAAAGCCGCACAGTTCGATTACTGAAAGTCATTAAATTATCACTCATAATCTCAACTTTTTTTTTTCCAAATATATGTATCAACAAGTTCTGTTGTCAAACATTCCGTTATTTTCCTTGTGAAATATCAGTACTTAAAAAAAATATTCAAAGGCGCAATATAGCACCTTATTTAAATTGTGATTTTATATAAACAAAATACTGGTACCGAGGAATTTTCTGGCCTGGAAATTCTAGAACCCGTACAATCCCTGACAAAGTGCAAAATCTGGATTTCTTCAAAATGCATTTTTTGCCTACCTCAGTTAGTATTAATGTACAGAATCGCATTTACACATAAAACATCAGTTAACATAGACAATGCGTTTAAAATTATGCGAAATTTAAACATTTTTAGTAGAGTCTCCTTAAAAACTTTTTTTCAAAATAAAAGCTCCTTTCTGAACGTGACGAAGGGATCCGTTAATTAATTTATTTTGGAGCTTCTGCCTTGAATTTACATATTATTAAGAATCAAAAAAGATCTTTTCTATACAATGTAGATCATGGTTTTAAAACAATGGGATCTAATTTAATGGAATTCATCAGCTGTAAATATTCGAGATGTATTTATTTTTGTCTTGTTTTTCAAATTAAGGGAAGTCCAGGATACATTTTAAAGTAATTTTTATTTATTAAGTTAAAATTTAGAATTTTTTGTGACAATTAACCATACCATTTGTAAACAAAATCACATGATAAACACTTCTCAGAATTAAAAAAAAAACATTAAAAAATTGGGGTAATTTAAAATCGTTATAACTGAAAATATTATTTGTAGAATTTTTTTTTCATTTGAATAAACAGAAGTATTTAAATTTTAAATTTGCTCGAATATTTTTGACAATGTCATTTTTTTAAATTTAAAATATTTAAAGTTAAAAAAAATATGCAACTTATTTTAAAAAATCATATAAAAAAAAATATTTTTTTTTTCAAATTTGCTGAATCACAATTAAAGTAAAATAATAAAAAAAAAACATGTTCCAAGTTTGAAGCATTTTTCTTTTCCGGTTCTCATATTATAACACTTTAAATCTGAGAAATTGTGAAAAAAACCTTTATAAAGAAAAACTCACTTTCTATCATTTCCACGAAAACCATTGCTTGGAAGCTAGATTTTGAAAACAAACACATAATAGTAACGAAGAAAATTAATATGTCCTCTTCTAATTAAGATAAAAACATGATTTAAACGTCATTATAAGAATAAAAAAACAGATATTTTTAAAGCAACAAAATGTTTTTAGAAAATTTCAAGATTTTTGTGTCCCAGACCCTTTTAATAAATGTACAGGGTGGTCATAAAAAAACTTTGCCGGTATATGGAGCTCTAGCGGCCAGTCCGTTTAACCGATCGAGGTGAAATTTCAGATGTAGCTATTCAGAGGTATGAGCTCGAGATTCTGTGAACGCCAACAAAATGGCGCTCACGGTTACGGCTATAGTTACAGAAACTCAAAATTTTCCAATGGCAACACCCATTTTTTTCGTCGCAAAATGCTCAGCGCATGAGAAAATCCTAAAGAGCGTTGGAACTGTACGTGTATAGCAAGAAACAAACACATTATGCATGCACAAAAGACTGTTCTGGGAATACCCCCCCCCCCCTTTATAAAAAAACACGATTGGGGCGCAAAGAGTAAATTTGCATATGACACAGAATCAGTACACTAATATCTGATTACAACACGGATCGGAGAAAAGAAAATTTTTATTTTAATTACATATTTTCCACATGGTTGCTATCACAGGGAATTACACATTGCATGGTGGCGACTGTGGACAATACAGACGAGCGTTACATCGCATGAGGGATTTTTTCAAGCTCACGTTTGATAGAATCTTTCGAATCCGGCAAAGTTTGCGGATTGCACATGTACACTGTAGATTTTAGATATCCCCAGAAACTGAAATCCATAGGAATGAAGTCGGGGGGTCGCGGAGGCCATCGATGTTACCAGTTAAGGTGAAATATGCCTCGTCCGTCCATAAAATGCGAAGAGGTCGATCGTTATCTCCATCATATTGGATAAGAAATTCATTAACAAAGTCTATATGTTGTTGATGGTCTCTCACTTCCAACATCCTGGCGCGCTGGTACCGGTAAGGAAACATGTTGATTACAGAGCGCAGTAACTTTAAGACCATTGATTTTGGTATATCAAATACGCGAGATGCACCTTTTGTAGTTTGAATGTGTCTTCTGATCACTATTTGATGCACTTCCATAACAGTATCCTCAGGAACAGTTGGTCTCCCGGATCGCGGACAATCACAGGTGCACCCAGTTACTTCGAATTTCTTTAGTAAATCACGAAGAGTTTGTGAAATGCATAGGCCACGTATTTGGCGATGGTTACAACGGTAAACGCGCCAGGTTTTCGCAGCATTCATCTCATTTTGATAATAGTTTTACCAACTCACGAACGAAGTCATTTTGTTGGCATCTGCGAGCTCCAACTGAAGAACTAACATTCCCACCCTACTTTTTATCCGTTTTCTACACTGACTATCTGGCAAACGACGTTCCGTGATTTGTATTTTGTCTCTGTCATATTCAAATTTTCTTCGTGCGCCTTGGTCGTGTTTTTCGGGGACCGTTCGTAGAGCTGATTTTGTGCGAGCATAACGCGTCCGTTTATTGCAATAACCATACCGTTCCAACGCTCTTTAGGGTTTTCGCATGCGCTGAGCATTTTACGATGAAAAAAAATGGGTGTTGCTATTGGAAAATTTTGAGTTTCTGTAATTATAACCGTAACCGTCAGCGCTATTTTGTTGCCGTTCACAGAATCTCGAGCTCATACTTCTGAATAGCTATATCTGAGTTTTCACCTCGATCGGTTGAACGGACTGGCCGTTGAGCTCCATATATTGGCAAAGTTTTTTTATGACCACCCTGTATGTAATGCTAGTCTCAATCTACTCAAGCTAACCACGTAAAATACTAAAATTAAAACAAAAGTGATTTTATATTTATAATGTAAACTTTAACAAAGATTCCTATTGATTAAAATGATCCACACTGTAAAAAAAAATTGGGAAAATTACAAAAATTTTTCTAGTAGAATTGTATTCCAAGAACTTTTTATGTAACGGCAACAATAAAAATTCATGTAACAGATACAGATTTGCACTTTGAATCAAACAAATTTTAAGGTTACTAAGAATTTTTTGGGGAAATCGTATTCCAAGAACTTTTTAAGTGACGATAACGAGCATTATAGTTAAAATTTTAGTAAAGTTACCAAAATTTTAGTAAATTCTTTTGTAAAGTTACAGATGGTTTTAGTTTTGCTTACAAGTTTTGTAGATTGACATCATTTTCTTGTACAGTGTACACATAAAATTTTAGTAAGCATAAGAGATTTTTGTTAATTTAGATTACTAAGGTTACAGATTTTTTTTACAGTGCAGGTTATTTCATTCCAGTGGTAACAAATAAAATTTTAATCTTATTATTGCTAAAAAAGAAAAGGTTAAGATTTCAGGTACATTTTTTAGTACATAGCATTTTTGTAAAATAATGTCCCTGAAAACAATTTTTAAGGACTTAGAAAGTAGCAAAATTGGTTTTTGAAAACAGTTCTTAAAGGGATTCGGTACACTTTGAACTCTTTTTTAAATTCCAGCATTATTTATTTTTTCATAATAATAAGGGATTCAATGAAGGAAAATGACTCTATCAAGAAATTGTACAATTTCCATAGCAAAATTAAAAAAAAAAAGAAAATTTTATTTTCTTGAACAATTTTGAGCTAATTTCTTTAAAAATTACTCGTAAAACTATGCTCTGTAGTTTTAATATCTGGTTTATTATAAGTTAATTAGTTTGGAAGATAAAAATAAAATGTGCAAATACGTGTAAAATTACAATAAAAACTGGATTTTTTTACATTTTTGTTTGTAAAAAAAGAACTTTTTATTTTATTGTAAATCCGATTCTTAGTTAAATAAACAATAAGGAACAACAAAAAAAAAAAAAAAAAAAAAAAAAAAAAAAAAAAAAAAAAAATCGAGTGACTTGAAGAATATACATAAATCTTTTATCCCTTTGGCCATGCCTATTCTATGAAAAAAAAAAAAAAAAAACTGAGAAAAATCAGTTTTAAGTGATGTGAATTGTGGCGTTTAAAAGGGCAGCGATGTCATAAAATCACTTTAAACTGCATTTATAACACTCAGATCTTTGCGGAACTTCACAAAAATGTACGGGGGAAAATAAAGTATAACTGAAGAAAAAGCGAAGAAAATCGATATTTTTCTCATTTTTCACCAAATTAACGGTACTGAGTGCCCTTAAAGAAGAAAAAATTTCAAATTGTGTACCTATTATAAATATCAAAATAAACCGATTCCGATTTGAATAGATTCATGTAGTTTGTGTTATTTGATTCAGAATTTTGTATCTTTAAAAAAATGCAAAATGAAGAGACATTTTCCAAAGGGCATTATTACTTTTTTCTATTCTTATAAGAAGACAGTATTTTCAACCACAAAGAAAGTGTTTTCAACCATGCAATGTTGCATAAACCTATGTCGCTTTATGCGAACTGCCTCTTTTGCAAGTATGTTGTACTAGCGCTAAATTAGCATTCTATGATACGCAGGTATTTATTACTTTCTTGTAACTGTACTTAACGAAAAATTCGTGAAATTTTTCGAAATCCGTTTTCGACGGATTTATACGTTTAAGTGGTCGGAGATTCCAAAAAAACATGATTTTACGAAATGCTTGTCTGTCAGTCTGTCATTCGGTTTGTATGTCGCAAAAATTTTGTGGGAGCTTTATACCGAGGACTAATGCACTGAATTTCATAAAACTTTAGATTCTGTAAGACATTGATATCTAATAAATCTGATTAGTTTTTGATATAAATCGCTCACCAGGTAGTGCTGTTATGCTGCATTATTTGTAATGTTCGCAATAGCCATACCTCAAGAACTAGTGCATGGATATTTATAAAACTTCAGATTTAGTTAGTACTCGATGTAATATGATGCTGATCACATTTTGGTGCAAATGTCTCAATAGAGGGCGCTGTCATAGTGCATTATCCGTGATTATCACAATAGCTTTATCTCAAGAAATAATGCACGAACTGTTTTAAAACTTCAGATCAAGTTAGTTCCTGGTATAGATTAATGTTGGTTAGTTTTTGGTGTAAGTTGCCCGACAGATGGCACTGTTATGCTGCATTTTTCACGATTTCGCAATAAATGTATCTCAAGAACTAATGCATGGATTTTCATCAAATTTCAGATTCAGTTAGGATCTGATAAAAAATTGATCCTGATTAAATTGTGGTGTACATCATCCAACATGTGGCGCTGTTATCCAGAATTTTTTAAGATTTTGTAATAGCTCTATCTCAAAAACTAATGCACGGATTTTAATCAAAATTCAGATTCAGTTATAATTTGACATAAGTTGTTGCTGACTAGATTTTTGTTTAAACCACCGTACCAGTAGCGCTGCTATGCTGCATTTTCAGGAAGTATCAACATGCAAAATAAAGTTTTGGGATTGCCACATCTGACTAGATTTTTAATTTGTTAACAGTTAGCATTATTAAAATAAGTCATCGACTGCTACTCTATTATTTATTTTAGATATTTGGCACAACTTATGATAAATAGATAAAACTCCTATCTGTAAAATTGTTGTAGTACGATGATTTAGTTATATTAATGTGATTTATATCAGTATGCACTGTTATTAAAAAATTGGTACTGAAATTCAATACCAATAAAGTTTGGAAGTGCTAAAACAACAGTATATAAAAAAGAATAAGATAAATATATGAAAATAAATAAAATAAATAAATGAAAATAAAAATTTATCCGCTTTACAGATTTACCCGTACATCATACAAACAACGTGTTTTTGACAATCATGATTTATTATTCTAACCCGTAAATTTTTATTGTAAATTTTGCATTATTTAATATGAATATTTATGTGATTTAACAAAGCAAAAGTTTCTAATTTGAAAAACCGATGATAAAACATTAAAAATTCTGTAAAAGACGCTAAAATAGGCATTATTTGAAAGGGTTTTTTTTTCAAAAATATTGATCTGTAATGTAGTTAATAAAACATTAAATGTCTAATGCTATGAATTGTGTTTCAACAGCTATAATTCAATAACTATACTGATTGAGGATGAAAAAAAAACTTTAAATAAATATGACTAGTTATTTATATTCTTAAAAAATAGGATTTATTCATATTACAAAATTGAATTTAAATAAAGATTACGGTGTTTAAATAGTCTTATGACCACTTTTCTATAAATATATATACAGTGGCGGTCAAAAGTTTCCGGCCAGTTAGTTTCTTCGATTTATTTACCAAAAGGTTTCAGCAAAGAAGAAGCACATTGTTTCAAAAGTTAGGAATATGTGAATGATCTCTGACCACGTGATCATTTTGATTGGATACTAAAGTTGCTTCATGTAAAGGGATAAAATTCGAAGTTCGCGTGTACAAAAGTTTCCGGCCACTTATTATTCTTTAGTTTTTTTTCTGTCGGTAAACTGTTTTTTGGTTGTGTTTATGAATGAATCAACGTGTATAGCATAGTCTGAACTCAAATTGAAAAGTTCAACAACTGCTGTTCATAAATGAGTGATTAGTTTATCGGTAAATGGAAAATCTTCTCGCGATATTGCGGCAAAGTTATCGATCGGTAGAATCGACCGTAAACGATATTTAAAAATTATATAAAGATGGCCGTGGCCTTCAGGAATTTCAGAGGTCCGGGAGATTGCGGAAAATTACTATTCCTGTGGACAGAATTATCAGGAGAAAAACAATTGATAATCCGCATAAAATTTCCGCTGCAATATTCTGCGATTGACGGAAGGGAAATATTGCTGAAATAAGTCCGTATACCGTATCAACGTGCTGATGTGATGCATAACTTTATGGAATAGTCGGTGTTAAAAAATTTTCAGAGTTAAAAAAAATACAAACGTACCCGACTGGCGTTTTCCAAAAAACACAAAGTCTGGTCAAGTGAAAACTGAAAAAAAGTTCTATTTTTCCATCAATCGAATTCGAAACAGTTTTGGAAAGATGGAAGACACAATGTTCGATGACCTAACAACAAAAGATATGATTCGACCTATGTTATTCCTACAATGAAGCATTTCGGAGGACACGTTATGCCGCGGGGAGTATTTTCTTCAAAAAGTGTCGGTCCGTTATTTGAAATCCACAGCCAAGTCAATGATACAATTTATAAGGATATCTTGCAAGACTATTTTCTGCCTTAATAGAGAAAAAATTTGGTCGCAATTAATTTTCTTAACATGATAATGACATAAAGAATGTTTGCAAACCTCGATAAGCAATGGTTTTCGCACAAAAAATTTCGTTTTTGAAATGATCAGCCCAAGCGCCCTACATGAATCCAATAGAAAATCTTTGAAAAGAAGTTGATAAAAGTCTGCGGAACTATAAATATTCCAACTCAGCCAAAATTTTGCCAAAATTGTCAGAAATGTGGAAAAAACGTACCATAGACGATCTTTAACCGTTGATTGTATGAATGTCACGTTGCTGCGCCGCAGTATTTATTGCTAAAGCTAATAAAATAGTAATACGATAAAATACTAATTGTAAATGTTGTTGATCACTGTAATTTTCTATTACAATACCACTTTTTTGCAAACTTCCGGAGATGGCCGGAAACTTCTGAGAACATGCGTTTTCCTTTATACTTAATTTTGTCAGTTAAATTTATTGATATTTACATGCTTTTCTACAAGTAAGTTCCTAACTATTATGTCAATAAAATGTATAAATATCACTTTGAGATTCCTCTTCATATGGGTATATTTACAAATTAACTGAAGAATTTTTGCTGGCCGGAAACTTTTGACTGTCACTGTATACATATATCCTTATAAAACGAAAACAAATTTATATAAAATGTAATTGGCTCAACTGAAATCGGCGTACATTTACATGTAATATCATGTACAAAAATAGACAATAATCAATTTCTAAAATTGAATTTATCTAAATAATATTTATATTTAAATGAGAATATTTTTATTAAATTTATTCTCAGAAGTAAGAAAAATCTCCGATAGTCAGTTTTTCGAAGTAGCTGTAAAATGTCAACAAATTCTCAAATCAACAAATCAACAAATGTTCTTTCCTAGAGCTAACGATAGAAATAGAAAATGAAGTTATCATTTCTTTTCATCAAGGATTAAAGAACTAGTGAACTAATAGCATTCTTTGTATTTTTAAAATTAAGTACATTGATCTTTTTTTTAATCTTTAAAATAGCAAAGTGAAAACTTCAAAAGTTTTAGGTTTATTGATCACTTAAAATGTGGTATGGAGAAGTAAATTAAATGGTACTGGAAAATTAATTATTTGTCAATATTTTTAAACTTAAGACGCCTTAGTACTTAAGATTTAGTACAACTAACTACTTCTGTATTTAGAAGACTTACCATATATTTCCGTGTATAAGCCGATCGTACGTATGCGGAGTGTACAGCTTTAAAGCGAAAATTCGTCCGAAGCCGGACATCCGTATAAAGTAATCAGTTAACCTCTTAACGGTCGCATTATATTACGGTTTAGAAATTCAGACTGATTATTTCCACCAATTTTTTGATAAATGAAAATTCACCTTATTTAAGGACAAGCAAAATTATGCCAGAATAAAACCGATTATACTATTAAAAAAAAAATCTGGTGGGAATCAAAGAATTCTGAATAAAAGTCGTGAAGCTCGCAGCCCGTCAATATCACGGAAGCTAGAATTGGTTGACATTCGAGAGGGTTGGGTTCCACAAATGTCAAAACCGCAATAGCAAAACTGCTTATTTATCTGTTCACACCACTATTAAAAAAAAACATTTTGTTTTATGCCTTTCTTACTAATGTTGTCAACTCGTATGTGAAAGTCTTTTATTAACTGACTTCAAAAAAGGAGAGGAGGTTATCAATTCAACGCGTATGTATTTTTTATGTATGTTCATCGATTACTCCGAAACTATCCAACCGATTAATTTGGTTTTGGTGTTAAATGAAAGAGCTTGCTCTCGAATTGGTGCCACTTCCGTTTCATAGAAATTGGTTCAGCACTTTTTTAGTAATTAGGCAAAAAATAATATAATTAGTGATTTTTCGCTAATTAAAAGTAATGAATAACTTCGCTGAATGAAATGCAGACAAAATCCGAGGCGAGCGGTCTTTAGGCCGAGCGGTCTAAAGCTCCAGATTTAAGTTCTGGTTCTCAAAAGCGAGAGAGTGGGTTCGAACCGCACTCCTGACATACATGTATATTTATACATGTACCTTTTCTGTACTATAATTTTTACATTATATTTTATAAATTAAATACTAATTTTGCTATTAAGAACATTTTGTATTTAACCGTTAGCACAGAGTATCGGAGATTTTTTATCGATTCAATACTTTATCAGTGAAAGAGTACATAAATAATAGACTTGCGAAAAGTAACATGACCTTGAATAAGCTTACCTAATAGATTGCAGTCAGGATAACCGAGCGGTCTAAGGCGGCTGATTTGAGTTTTGGTTCTCGAAAGAGAGCGTGGGTTCGAACCTTTCTCCTCACATTCGTGTGTGATTATACAGTGTTTTATCCCATATTGTAGTTTTTTTAATAGACTTAAAAATAGGAGAGGAGGTTATCATCAATTCGGCCCGAATGTATTTTTTTATGGATGTTCACCGATTAAACCGAAACTATCCAACCGATTAAACTCGTATTTGTGTTAAATAAAGAGGTTACTCTCGAATTGGTACCACTTCCATTTCATCGAAATTGGTTAAGTATTTTTTTTTTTTTTTTTTGTAATTAGGCCAAAACTAATAAAATTAGTGATTTTTTGCAAATTAAAATTAACATGGATGTTGAATGAGTTCGCAGAATGGAATACAGTCAGGATGGCGGAGCGGTTTAAGGCACCTGGTTTAAACTCGGGTTCTCGAATGTAAACGTGGGTTTGAACCCAACTCCTGACATGTGTGTACAATAATCTTTTCCATATTGTAATTTTTAACCGACTTCAAAAAAGGAGGAGGATGTTATCAATTCGACGCGTATGTATTTTTTTTTCTATGTATGTTCATTGATTACGCCGAAACTTCCCAAACCAATAATTTGGTTTTTGTGTTAACTGAAAGAGGTTATTCTCGAATTGGTACCACTTCCATTTCGTTGAAATTGATTCAATACTTTTTTACTAATTAGGCAAAAACTAATAAAATTAGTGATTTCTCGCAAATTAAAAGTAACATGCACTTTGAATAAGCTCGCAGAATGGAGTGCAGTCAGGATGGCCAAGTGGACTAACGTGCCAGATTTAAGCTGTGGTTCTCGAAAGAGAGCGTGCGTTCAAGCCCCATTCCTGAGAGAGGTGTATAATTTGCAATATTTTTTCCGTATTATAATTTTTATTAACCGAGTTCAAAAAAGGAGGGGGAGGTTATCAATTCGACGCGAATGAATTTTTTTCTATGTATTTCACCGATTACTGTGAAACTATCCAACCGATTAATTTGGTTTTTGTGTAAAATGAAAGAAGTTACTCTCGAATTGGTACCTCTTCCATTTCATCGAAATTGGTTCAGTACTTTTTCAGTAATTAGGCAAAGACAATAAAATTTGTGATTTTTCGCAAATTAAAAGTAACACGAGCGTTGAATAAGCTTGCCGAATATGGTGCAGTCTGGAAGACCGTGCGATCTAAGGTGCCAGATTTAAGCTTTGGATCTCAAAAGCGGGCGTCGTCTCGAACCCCACTCCCTACATAATTTACATCAATGTACAATTTACAATTTTTTTTCCTTATCATAATTTTTATTAACCAACTTCAAAAAAGAAGGGGGAAGTCATCAATTCGACGCGTTTGTACATAATTTTTATGTATGTTCACTGATTACTCCGAAACTATCAAACCGATTAATTTGGTTTTTGTGTTAAATTAAAGAGGTTACTCGAATTGGTACCACTTCCATTTCATCGAAATTGTTCAGTACTTTTCTAGCAATTATGCAAAAACTAATAAAATTAGGAATTTCATTCAAATTAAAAGTAACATGGACGTAGATTAAGCTCGCCCAGTGGAGTACAGTCAAGATGGTATACGTATAGTCAAATATCCGCACGGTCTAAGGCACAAGATTTAATCTCTGGTTCTCGAAAGAGAGCGCGGGTTCGACTCCCCTCCTGACATACGTGTATAATTTACAATATTTTTTCCGTATTATAATTTTTACTAACCGGCTTCAAAAAATCGTTAACTTTTAACTAAAAAGAGAAAAATAAACGTTTCCACCAAAAATTGAACCGACTTTAAAAACTACTCCAAAGTTAAAAATAATTTCTTTAGATAATAGGAATAAGAAATTAAATTAACAGCGTAGTATTTACCATGCGTATTATTATATTTATGTACATTAATTTGATTTTTTGGAGTCGGTGCCAGCCAAGCCAATTTCAAAGTTAAAATAAAGTATCCAATGCCAATCGTAAAAGAATAAGGTTAATTTTAATAACCGTATATTAAATCGTAATATAACTCGTAGATACTTAAGTGTGTGGCTATTGAAAATTGCGTGTAACTTGGCTTGACTGGCATCGACTCCAAAAAATGAAATTAATGTACATAAATATAATAATACGCATGGTAAATACTACGCTCTTAATTTAATTTCTTATTACTATTATCTAAAAAAAATATTTTGCACTTTGCAGTAGTTTTTGAAGTCGGTTCAATTTTTGGTAGAAAAGTTTATTAAACAGTTTTGCGAATTTTGAAATGTTCTGCATTTTCTATTTCGCAAATGATCGAAACTCGCGAATGTTAAAGGATTACTATATAAGCCGATGTGATAAAATGGTGATGAACATTTTAGAAAACTTTTTTATGCAAGTAATAATAGAAAAAAAAAACGTTCTCCGAAATTATTGATCTCTCCTATTGGATAGCGCTGTCAAAATTGTTTAATTGGGTTCAACTCACTCTGGTGTGAATCGCAAGTTTATAAAAACCTGATAACTTATTTTTCGCTTGAATAAACAGAATAAATGATCGTTTATTTTTCAAAAAATATTGCATCAATATTGCGATGGATAGGACTTCTTGGAATTTCGCAGATCAGAAACTTCTTCGGCACCAATATTTTCTCTTAGAAATATTTGAATGAAAAGAAGATGAGAAAACTTTGCTCGTTTCACTTTTCTCATTGCTTATTCTTTTCCTAAAAAAACTGATAACATTCTTGGAAAAATTTCGGAACTGTACGAACCCTGGATGGTTGTAACTGGAAATGCTGCCATTTGAAAAGAAGACTGCAATTGTGATGATGATGAATTAGACACTCAATATTCATGCTGATGCATCAATGAAAGAAAGCTGTTTAAAAATTCTGCCAAGTATATGGATGATAAATGAGATGGGCAACTGTTTTCATTGTAAAAGAATAGTGCATTAATTTATTTGTAGAAAATTGTAAGTATATTTAAAGTTTTTTATATTTATCATATTTTCCTCTAATTTTAGAATATCAGTTTCTGAAATTTTCTTATACACTACATGTCCAAAGATGACCGACCACTTGTGATTTCTGACATTTTTTTAAATATCTAGAAAAATACATGAGGAATTATCTTGAAACTCTAAATGTGTAAATATAATAGTAAAAGTCACAAAATTCCTTGAAGATGTTTTCCCGAAACTGCAAAGGGGACCATCATCAAATTAAAAAAGAATGAACATCTTTTGCATGTCGAGAATGTAAATTCAGACAAATTGAGCCCTAAACAGAGTTGGGCAGTATCGAAAATACATGTATTTGAAATCCATTTTCAAAATATATTTGTATTTTGTACTTTAACCCGACGAATCGAAACTATTTTAGAAATATATTTTGTAATGCTTTTTCCAAGTATTTTGTATTTTGAAAATACATTTATAGAAAATACATCGATTATATAGATTAACTTTGTGGTCCTGTAGACCGCAGATCAAAGATTCATAACAAGGAAATACCTTCCACTTTATTTAGTCTTTGAATTAGTTTCTGCACATTAATATAAACACATTTTTTCAATTAGTGGTACGATAAAGTTTATTAATGAACAGGATGTACAGCTTCTCCAGAAGCATTTATGCTGAATCGTTAGAAAAATAATGCTATAAATCTTATTGTTGCTTCGAGAATTACAAAACAAAATGTTCCGTGATTGACTGGAAGGACCCATAAAAAGTTTTGCTCCTTTTTGCCTTTTCTTTCAAAGTATATTAGAAATGTAATGCTATTATGTATTATAATAGCACGAAGAAAGCTGAATAATACTTTTGATGTTCTCAATGAAATCTCTCAAGATAACAATTTTATTGTGATATTATAATGATGTGCAATAGAGATTTGCACTGGCGAGATCTGGAGCCAAAGCCCGAACTCGGCCCGCGGGCAGAACCAGATCTAACCGATTTTCATTCTCTGCATACGATTGGGCTGGGCCTAGTCAGGTCGGGCTCGGGCTTTACTTTTTACCTGAAGAATCGGGAAGGGACAGGCAGGGCCTAACTTATTTTTTTGCGGGAATAATCCATCATGGTATTTATTTTCTACCTAGTATTCACGGATCAAAATATTCAGTCCTGGGTTTGTGCCATCCTGTTTGAAAAAACATTTTCTTCGCCTGACAAGTTCTGTTCATTGATCAGTAAAATGGTCTGGCCCTAAAACTTTTGCAAAAAATGCATATATTTTTGCATCGCCTTATTACATTAAACATTAAACATTAAAGACTAACAAAAAACTAACACTACACTAATTAAAAGTAACACTAACACTAATTAAACATTAAAATTTATTCTTTTCAAAGCATTGTCTGGTCTTATTAAAGTATCTCTAGATTGAAATATCGTTAAACGTATGAGAAAGATCCTGCTTAGAAGGGAATCTTGTTTTCCATAATTTTCCGAATGTAGTTGAGAATAGCTGAAATTGGATTCTATAAGATGTTCGGCGTTTCCATATGCTTGAATTAGACAAAATATTTTAATTTTTTAAACGGTACAGATTTCTTACATTATTTTGAATGTGTTAGAAAGCGTTTCATAATCTATGATTGACGCATGATTTTTCCTTTTTTGTTTAAGATGACTTGGGGTGTTTAACTTCTATAGATCCTATACTGGGCTGTAGAAAAGTTTTCAAACACATTTCGTTTATTCACGGTAAATGCTTAATGGGAAATATTCGTTTAACTGAAAAAACTGTCAGCTTAATATGTAGTATACATACAAAGCCATTTATCATGCACAAGGCTGCACAAAAAAAATCTTTTTTTAAAAAAAAATTAATAGTAGAAATTGGGTTTTCAAAAGCATTATGGGGCATTCCATGTCAATTCAACCAGACCTTGTAACCCGACCCTCAGGGATTTTGATGAAACTTTGAGTACACACTAATTCTATCATCAAATGATTCCATCAGAAATTTTTCCTTCCTAGACCTCATACTTTGTGAGATATGGGGGGTCCAATTCTTGGGGGTTTCTGAAATCGCACATTTCTGAGTCTGTATTTTGAGATTGCAGTTCCATCTTCAAAAAATTGTTTCTCTGGATCTAAACAGTGAATCATCTTTAAAATATCACTGTAAGAATATAAAAAGATGCAGATTTTAATAAAAAAATATTTAAAAAATTTACTTGTAATATTTAAGATAAAAAAAATAGCCAAAGTTGAGAGTTACGGTTATTTTTCCAAATTTTTGTGACTTCACCAAAAAGGCTGTACACAAAAAGGCAAATTAAATTTCCAATTTCTTTTTGTTTTAAATAAAAGTTTATACTTTGGGCTTTCTATCTATGAAATAAAAATGTTGTGTTTCGCATGGCTTATGCAAAAATTTTGGGTACTTTCCAATTAGCCGGATGCATGTTTTATTTTTACATATTACATATGCAAACAAAAGGCAAATGAAATTTCCAATTTCCTTTTGTTTTAAATAAAAGTTTACACTTTGGGCTTTCTATTTGTGAAATAAAAATGATGTCTTTCGCATGGCTTATGCAAAAATTTTGGGTACTTTCCAATTAGCCGGATGCATGTTTTATTTTTACATATTACATATGCATACAAAAAGGCAAATGAAATTTTCAATTTATTTTTGTTTTAAATAAAAGTTTACACTTTGGGCTTTCTATCTGTGAAATAAAAATGATGTCTTTCGTATGGCTTATGCGAAAATTTTGGGTACTTTCCAATTAGCCGGATGCGCGTTTTATTTTTACATATGTACACATGTATAGATCTATATAAATGCAGATGTATTATACATGTACATATGTATGTATATATACAGTATATTGATATATATATATGTATAACACTGGTGCCCGTCAAACCGAAAAGTACCAAATTTTGCCTTGTTTTGAGAATCTGAACCAATTAAGAGGAAAACAATCTGATTAAGTTTGGCTGTGGTACTTAAATAATTACTGGAATTTCTATGAGTTATTGAATTTAATGTTATTTGATGCATGTTTTTTTTTTAATTTGCCATGTAAAATTTAGGCTTTGTTTTTTCTGATTTAAAAAAAATAAAATCTGACTGTAATATGTTTCCCCATTAAATTTAGTGAATGGACCATATATTTCATTTAGTTATTTAATAATCTAAAGAATCTCTTACTTTTATTTTCAATAATTAAACTCAAAACATTTTTTTTTTTTGTACAGTATAAAATAATTTTTTTTCCTCACATTTCCATTCTTTCTTTCGAATGCTTATATATTAATTATTTGTGTTTAAAAAATGTTCAAAACCTTGTATTTCCTGTCCTTGGTTAATTTTAATCAGTTTAAATATTTATATTGGCAAGTTTAAATACACAAATATTTAACAGAACTTAAATTTGTTTCTATAGTCTGAAAGATTTAATTGCACCTGCCTTATATAAACACCTTCTGATAAAGTTCTGGTAATGTTCGTTAGTATGAAAGCAGATGTTTTGAAATCAATTTAATAAAATAATTGTCATTCTGTTGTTTCTTATCATAGAAGAATGATCTAACTTTTACTGTGCTACTAAAAATATAATCTGATTGTTACATACTTTATAGTTTATGATATGTATAATTTTTTTTTTGCTTTATTGTTTTAATATGGAGCCTATTATTAAACCTTCTACTAGTCTTCAGGCTTGCAGTATTGTAATATTAACTGGTTTAGAATGTCACAAAACTAGCTATAGAAATAACAGAGAAATAGACTACATTGATAATCTCTGTGAGTCAGAAAAAGAACTTTTATTAGTTAGGACTATTGCATTTATAAAACAAAAATTAAGTGAAAACCGTTTGATTAATATATGTGAGCATCACAGAATTTCGCTCTTAAGGGAGACCCGTACTCCATTTTCGGCCAAAAATCATCAAAAGTTCAAAATTTTTGTTATCTCAAAAAACGATAAAATACATATTTGCGAATATCCATGCAAAACTGCAGAACTCGGGGACACTTGGAACAGGTAGAAAATGAGCTTTTTTAATTGTACTCACTATGGTGTTTAAAGGACTAGCGGCCATTTAAAGCGTGTTTTCCTGAAAATGACTTTTTTCATATTTTGCCTATGTTCAAAGTACTAAGGCTCAGTGGTAAAATGATTTAGAAACAAAGTGTTTATGTTTTTAGAATCTTAAAAAAATTTGCAAGAAAAGTAAGGAGAGATATTTTTTAAAACTATTTCTGAAAATTTTATATAAATTGGTAAACATGAAAATTATAACGAATTTAAGGAAATTTACCATGCGTATTTTTATTTATTTTCTTTTTAGCCGATTAAAATAGAAAATTAAAAATATCTCTCCTTAGTTCTTTTCTATATACTATAACATTATTTAAGAAATTTTAGTAATACCAAAATATTGAAAATTGAATGAGGAGTAGTAATTTTAAAAAGTGTATTTTTCGACAAAAAAATATCATAAAAATACCCATAAAAATATACTTTTTAATAAAAAGTGAATTTTTTTGCTAATTATTCCTTACAAAAAGATTCTTAAGTAGTACACCAAAATTCATTACTTTAAAATCAATAATAAAAATTTTGGGTTTTTTCTTACGGGTCTCCCTTAATGAAATATGAATGTGGAGATCCATTTAAGCGGCATAAAAAGCAAGTGAAAAAAGCAATTAGGGCAGTTAACCCTTTCCGGCGCACTACTCTTTAAAGTTGGAATTTAAAGAAGAAAAAAATTAGGCAATCTATTTAGGCCTAGAGGAGTACACAGGTATTGTTTTGTAAAGATTGCACTAACCATTTTAATTATACAGCTGTTGCCGAAGTGGTAACCTCCCATAAGTAAAGCATTGATAAGAGCGGTGAGAAGAGCATTGCTGTGAAGCGCGTATTACAGTAAAACATTTTACGTATTATTTAAAAACAGTAGAGTTTGATCTGTGTGGTGCTGCCATCTAGAACTCATAAAAAAGATTTAAAGTAGCCATTAGAGTAGTTTTTGAAATAATCACGGAGTTTTTGTGTCCCTTAACAGGGGGAACTTTAGGTGTTGCTGACCCGGCAACACTGCGCGTTAAGGGGTTAATAGAGATTTATATACGGCTGAAAAAGTAAACCAAAGTTGAAAGTTATGATTATTTTTTCCGAAATTTTGTGATTTTATGATAAAGTCTCTACACAAAAAAGCAAATTAAATTTCCAATTTGTTTTTGTACCAAATAACATTAAATTCAAATAACATTAAATTCGGTAACTCATAGAAACTCAAGTAATTATTTAAATACCACAGCTAAAATTAGTCAGATTTTTTCCCCCTTAATTAGTGCAGATTTTCAAAACAAGGTAAAATTTGGTACTTTTCTGTTAGACGGGCACCAGTGTTATACATATATATATCAATATAT
The DNA here is from genome assembly GCA_964019185.1 of Maratus speculifer. Lineage (NCBI taxonomy): Eukaryota > Metazoa > Arthropoda > Arachnida > Araneae > Salticidae > Maratus > Maratus speculifer. The sequence goes on from OZ025299.1 coordinate 228,023,959, forward strand.
TGTACATATACATACATATGTACATGTATAATACATGTACATTTATATAGATCTATACATATGTACATATGTAAAAATAAAACACGCATCCGGCTAATTGGAAAGTACCCAAAATTTTTGTATAAGCCATGTGAAAGACATAATTTTTATTTCACAGATAGAAAGCCCAAAGTGTAAACTTTTATTTGAAACAAAAAGAAATTGGAAATTTCATTTGCTTTTTTGTGTGGATATGTAATATGTAAAAATAAAGCACTTATCCGGCTAATTGGAAAGTACCCAAAATTTTTGCATAAGCCATGCGAAAAACATCATTTTTATTTCATAGGTAGAAAGCCCAAAGTCTAAACTTTTATTTAAAACAAAAAGAAATTGGAAATTTCATTTGCTTTTTTGTGTGCATATGTAACATATAAAAATAAAGCACTTATCCGGCTAATTGGAAAGTACCCAAAATTTTTGCATAAGCCATGCGAAACACATCATTTTTATTTCATAGATAGAAAGCCCAAAGTGTAAACTTTTATTTAAAACAAAAAGAAATTGGAAATTTAATTTGCCTTTTTGTGTACAGCCTTTTTCGTGAAGTCACAGAAATTTGGAAAAATAACCATAACTCTCAATTTTGGCTGACTTTTTTTATCCTAAATATTACAAGTAAATTTTTTAAATATTTTTTATTAAAATCTGCATCTTTTTATTTCCTTACAGTGATATTTTTAGGTTGATTCATGTTTTAGATGCAGAGAAACAATTTTTTGAAGATGGAACTGCAATCTCAGAATACAGACTAAGAAATGTGAGATTTGAGAAATCCCCAAGAATTGGACCCCCCATATCTCACAAACCATGAGGTCTAGGAAGGAAAAATTTCTGATGGAATCATTTCATGATAGAATTAGTGTGTACACAAAGTTTCATCCAAATCCCTGTCGGTCGGGTTACAAATGGGGGAAAAATTGGTTGAATTGACATGGAATGACCCTTATATGATTACGATAACCTAAACAACACATTAATCAGTGAAACTCTTGAAATCCTTACTTCGAAAGAAAAAACATGTTATGACCTATGCGGTCATTGACCCCAGAGGGTTAAAAATGCTTGACGAAGAAAAAAGGGAAAAATATGAGAAAAGTGGGAAAATTTGGGGATTTGCTCAATAATCAAATGAAATAAAAGTTCATGAAGGAATGACTTTCACTTACGCTAGCTGAAGACGTTCAAGAATGAGCGTCTTCATTTTAACGTTTTAAACATTTAAATTTTTAATATCTTTTATAATGTATAGACTTTATTTACTACACCTTTTATTATGATAATGTAGACAAATTTTATGATAAATAAAATTATCTTCTGTTTTTTAAAGATCTAAAACTAATGCCTAAAATTGGTATTTTCAATAAATAAAATCGGGAATGTAGGCATTATAATTATGATTGTAGTTACCTACTGTTCTTGGCATTATGCCTTTTCAAATGTTTTGTTTAGACATCATTGTTTTCTTTAACAAACTGCAAAGTTTTGTTAGAGTAGTTTGGATGTGTTGTAAAATGATTCAGAATCTATGCTGGATGCATGATTTTTCGTTCTTTTCCTTATTTTGGAAATTATGTTAAATTTCAAAAACTTAATCATATTTGAAAAAGCACTTTGTTTTTATGAAGTGCAACACCCAGTGGTTTTCAAAATTCGAAAATGTATTTTGTATTTTGAAAATACATGTATTTTGTAGTTTGAATACATTTGTTTTGTAAAGTATTTTGTATTTTAGGTTTTAAAATCAATGTGTTTTGTATTTTGTATCGAAAATGATTTTTTGTTGTATTTTGCCAAACTATGGCCCTAAATAAGTAAATTCAGAAACTTAAAACTGTCTTAAAAACTGTCTCAGAAACTGTCTTAAAAACAGGAAATTCAGATTAATAACCGTTTGTGCCAGTTTTGTATAAACTGAAGTTTGTCAGATGCACGTATCATCAAAACTCTAATTATATGAAGACTTAAAAAGCTATATAATTTTCCAGGCTTTTCGATCGAAATAACCGAAACAATTCCAAAAAAGTTGGTGTTATCATTTAAAAAAGTAACATTGTAGAATTTCTGTATATTTACAACATATATTTTGAAAGGTGCTATCACATTACAAAAGTATTCAAAATTCAAAATCGAATGGTTCTCTCTGCTATCTTTCTGCCACAATGTGATGGCAATTTAACAATAAAGTTGTTTCGAATCCGTTTTTTTTCGCACAATATGTCTGTCAGGTTCCTAGAAGACATCTGCCCTGAATTAGAAAGGAATAACATTTCCTTATCTGAATATTTTATGTATTGTTAGTTGTGTATCCGTGAAGCTCGAAATACCTTTCTTTCTTTTCTATAATAACGAATGACAGATGTTGACACAGGTGTGCAGATGACGCACTCGTTGATGAATGAAAGTGATGGCCGCGGGGCGTGCCTCAGCTGTCATCTAGCTATTGGAGTGATGTGTAAACAGGAGATGTCATGACTCAAGGTTGGAGTGCGGGATTGAACCAATGGATGAGCTCTAAGGAGTCCTGCATGGGGGAAGGAAGATCTCTGACAAGGTCAACTCTGGACGGAGAGGTTAGACAGTTCTCGCTTGGCGTTGAGACCGATAGGTCGCTCAGGATTTGTGGTCCTGTTGGATAGTGTATATTTTGAGCGTGGGACAAGGCGTCCCGGTGGATAGTGTTATAGGCCGAGAAGTGAGGCCTAGTACCCTTGTGTATTGAGATTCTGCGGTAATCTCTGATAAAACGTATCTAACGTGCGTTGAGTGTGAGGAAGAAAGTATAAGTTGAACGGTACACAACCAACGTTTATTGTAGTTAATTTAATGTTGAACCGGATCAGCTATATCCGAGTTGTAATTGTAGATAGTTGTAAATATTGTTTCTTGTGTACATATCTATATCTTAAATAAACTGTTAGTTCAGTTCATTAACAGCGTCAGTGTTATTTTACCCAATCCTCACAGCAGGTGACCGATATCACCCATTAATATCGGTGGTGGCAGCTTAAACTACCTAGGACATTCTTCTAAGTTTGGTGGACTGAGAGGAGCGTCCGACAAATTGGTGGCAGCGTCGGGATAGAATCGCCTGAAACCAGTGACCAGCGAGCCGTGTTGCAGTCTGTTAATGCCAGAGTATCCAGTGGAATCCTTGTGTGGTCGTGCCATATCGTCGAGTATGTGCTAAAGCATCGTGCCGGATCGTTGATTGTATGCTAAAGTGTCGTGCCGTATCGTCGAATGTGTGTAAAGTGTCGTGCCGTAGCGTCGAATGTGTGTAAAGTGTTGTGCCGTATCGTCGAGTATGTGCTAAAGTATCGTGCCGGATCGTCGAGTGTGTGATAAAGTATCGTGCCATATCGTCTAGTGTGGACTAAAGTGTTGTGCGTATCTTTATTAGAAAGAACTAAACTGAACTGTTGTGCCATATTACCGCTACATCGTGGAGCTACCTGTGATTAGAAAAGTAATCCAGCAAAGAAAGTATAAGGTAAGGTGTTTTGATCATATCTTTCTTCTGACATCTCGAACCAAATGGTATTGTTGTATAATTAATAGTAATTTAAGTAAATTGTCTATGTAATTTATGTGCAATGAAATAATTGTGTTCAGATAGGTGTAAAGAATTAGTAACCATATTGCTATTGTTTTAAAGAAAGGTCATAATAATTTGAGATGATAATGATATGCTATTTATAATGATATTAGTGAACTAAATTAATGCATTAAATCTAAATTATTGTTAAAGTAATTGTTAAATGAAGCAATACTGTTTAAATTTTAAGAGTTACATTATCAAAATTTTAAGCAAATGAAAATTTTAATTGGCCAATACTAGTGAGGAAAAAAAAAAAGGCTCAAAAGAGAGCCATAGTGGAAAAAAAAAGGCCCAAAAGAGAGCCATAGTGAAAAAAAAAGGCTCAAAAGAGAGCCATAGTGAGTAAAAATAAAAGTAAAGATTTTCAGTATATTTGTTTTAAGTGTGAGAACCAATATTGAATTCGGAAATATTTTAGTGAGGATAATTGTAGAAATTTATGTATGCATGTGTTTCAATTTTTCTTTATGTGGATTTTTTGATTGACATCAATACTTCTATTCAATTTCAACGTATCAGTATTATTATATAAATTGTATGTTGTTATCTAAGTGTATATATTGGAATCTATATTGCATAGCAGTCAAATCGAATTATTGTTTTACTTTTTTGTTTTATTGGAAGTAAATTGTGTGATATCAATGGTTGAGAAAAATTAGAGTATTCAGTAGGTTAATTAGAAATGAAATGCATGGATTATCTGAAATGGTATTAATTAGTATAATAAGTGGAGAAATATCTGTACTAAGTTAGAAATTTAGGAAATATTAAGTTGGTAGGTTTAACTATTCTTGTGGGGTGGTTATAACAATCGGTGAAGGTATGGCTTTCTTATTGAAACTAAAAAAGGTTGATCTTCAGGTGATAGCCGAAGAATTGGGTGTTGAATTCACGGAAGATGATACCAGAATTCAGCTTAAGAAAAAGATAATGGACAGTGATGAGTATGACGAGGGGGTTATTAAGGAATTATCAGACACTATTGTTGCAGGACGATTAGAACGCGAAAAATTAGAACGCGAAAAGTTAGAACTCGAAAAGTTAGAAAAACAGGAAAAGTTAGAAATGGAGAAATTGAGGATGGGACATGAATTAGAAATGGAAAGGCTCAGAGTAGAGGTCTGCACGGGCCGGTATTTCCAGGCCCGAGCCCGGCCCGAAAGTTAAAATTTCGGCCTGGTCCCGGCCCGGCCCGAACGAAAGAAATATTGGCCCGACCCGGCTCGGCCCGAAAGTTAAAATTTCGGCCCGAGCCCGGCCCGGCCCGAACGAAAAAAATATCGGCCCGATCCGGCCCGGCCCGAAAATTGTCCGGAAAAAAGTTTAAAATTCGGCCCGAACCCGGCCCGGCTCAAGTGAATTTCTACAGAACATTGATCTTTAATCTTATGGAAGAGTTCTGACCAAAAAAAATTATATTAGTCTTTTTTTTTTTTTTTCATGTTTATAATCTCTATTTATGCAGAAGTGCCGTAGGCTGCGATATTTACGCTTTTAAATGAATCTTTGTTTGTTGTATGTAAATGTTTCAGTTATTACTAGTATTATTAATCCATATTCCCTGTAATGGAGACAAAAAGTCGAAAAAGCGCTATGTGGTAAAATTTTCAAAGACGAAATCGCTTTGGAACGAAAAAAAAAAAAAAAAAAAAAAAAAAATACATTCCCTTCTTAACAGATGTAAATGTTTAATATATTTTTTCTCCCGTATTGTTGTACTCATTTTGCATGGATGAACATTTTAAAAGAAACTTTCAGTTTTCAGTTTAAAAGAAAATTCCGTCATAATCATGTTTTTTTTTTTTTTTTTTTTTTTTTTTTTTTTTTTTTTTTTTTGTGTGTATGTGTGTGTGTTTAATTCTATTTTAAAATGCCTAGTAATCTACGATTCTTTAAAAGGAATAAATTCTAATGTTTAATTGTATAATAATGACGGCTTAAAAGTATATGCCTTTTTTGCAAACATTTTTGGACAAAGCCAAATATTACTGATTTATAAAAAGTCGAGAAAAGGATTTTCATGTAGGAAGATTATATAGGAACTGATTATTTTGGTCCATGAAAACTAGGAAGAATGGAATCAGTCTCGGCTTCGTACGGAAAAAAAAGTCAGGCCTGGCCCGTCCAGCAAAAAAATTAAGGCCCGAGCCCGGCCCGGCCCGAGTCTTCAGAAGTAAGGCCCGAGCCCGGCCCGGCCCGAATGCCATTATTGGAAATCGGCCCGAACCCGGCCCGCGGGCCGGGCCGGGCTCGGGCTTCGGGCCGCGGCCCGGCCCGTGCAGACCTCTAGCTCGGAGTTCAAGGTTCAGCAAATAACTCTAATGGATCTAGGGAATCTAGTAATGAAAGTAACATCGAAAAATTGATCAAAAGTGTTAAAACTCTATCTATCAAAGTACCAGAAGGGACTGAGGGATGGAATTTATTTTTCAACAGTTTAGAAAGGGCATTCCAAACTAAAAATGTACCGGAAAACCAGCAGGCCGAAATTCTACTAAATATGTTAGGAGATAAGGCGGATAATTTGTTAATTTATACCACTAAGGAACAAATGGAGAATTATGAGGAATTAAAGGAGTTAGTCCTAAGGGAACATGAGCCAACCCCGAAGGCATGTTTAGAAAATTTCCGGAAAGCTAGGAGAAATCCGAACGAAACCCATGTACTATTTGTATCGCGTTTAATAGCTACGTGGGAAAATTATTGTAAAATTAGAGGTGCGGACACTTATGAAAAGGTCAACCAGTTAATAGTTACTGATAAGCTAATGAGTACGCTAGATGAGGATACTGCAGCATATATTAGTTTAACTCACCAGGGTAAATGGTTAGAAGCTCCTAAAATTGCTAAAGAGTGTGATAATTATTTTGATGCTAAACATAAGTCTTATGCGGTTACGCATAAAAGCTTTAAAGGTAAAGATAAGTACGTAAACAATGAAAAAATGAGACCGAGGGAGGATAATAAATTTAGTGGTAGTTGGAGGCAAAATGGTAGTAATGAGTGTAATTCTTTTCCGGATAGGAAAACAGAGTTTAAGAAGACGAATAATGCTTCAGGGCCTAAATGTTTTAAGTGTGGTTTGAGAGGTCATTACCAACGTTTTTGTAATAAAGTGGGTAATGAGGGAACTAATAATGGCAATAAAGGGCGAGACCAGAAAGCAGGGGTTCATAAGATTATGGTGAAAGAAAATCAAGAGTTACCTAATGGGGCTATTGTGGCTAGAATATCGGCAAAGGCCGAGCAGAAAACTAATGTTTTTGGTGAGAAATTAAATAAACTTGAGAAAATTGAAGTTAGTGTTAATGGGCAAAAAGCAAAGGGATTGGTTGATTCTGGATGTGAGATTAGTGTTGTTCATAAAGATTTAGTACCGGAAGAGAAATTAAAGGGAGCGGGTAGTATTTATTTACAAGGGTTATTTGGTGAAGCTGTTAAATCACCGTTAGTTAAACTACCGCTAGCTATTCCGCAATTCGGGCAAACTAATATTATTCATCAGGAAGTACTTTGCGCAGTAACTGATAATATTAATGAGCAAGTAATTTTACATCCCGAGGTGATTAATGAGTTGTCAGGTGTCAATCTTGAGGAGCCATTGATAGAGTCAGAAGAATTAAAAAGTTCCGAAATTATTATTGATAACTCGAATGAAAAGGAAGATGTAAGTAACGATAGCTGTAATGTTTACGTAATAGACGCGAGATCGCAAAATGTACAAAGTCAGGATCCAGAAAAAACTGAAACGGAGGAAAATAATGAATCTATTGTTAGTAACTCAGATATGTTTAAGAAATCCCAGTTGGAATGTAAAGAATTAGAGAAAGCTTGGGAATTAGCTAAAAAGGAAAAAGGGGATTATTATATTGTAAACGGATTATTGTATCATAAAGAGAAATTGTTAGGCGAAACTATAGCGCAATTAGTAGTACCCAAGGTAAGAAGGGAAGAAATCTTAAAATTAGCGCATTCATCGGTATTTGGAGGGCATCATGCAGCCAAGAAAACGTTGCAGAGAATAAGGTATTCTTTTTATTGGGAGGGAATGGCAAAAGAAGCTAAACAGTTTTGTGAATCATGTTTAGAGTGCCAATTGACTAGAGGGGTTAAAGTAAATGATAGAGCTCCTATTTCCCCAGTGTCGCGGCCGGAACTTCCATTTCAGGTTGTTAATGTTGATTTAATTGGGCCTATTGATCCTAAAAGTTCACAAGGGCATCGGTATATACTGACTTTAATTGATCAGCATACCAGATGGGCGGATGCGATCCCTCTAAAAAGTTTAACTGCTAAAACCGCGTGTGAGGCGTTACTTCAAATATTTATGAGAACAGGAATTCCTAATGTAATTGCCTGCGACAATGGAACCAATTTTACTGCCGACTTAACGAAAGAATTTGAGAAAAGGTTAGGTGCTAGTCCAAGATTTTCGACTCCACAGTATCCACAGTCCAACGGACTTGTGGAACGATTTAATCAGACTCTTAAACGTATGTTACATCATACTATTAGAGAAGAAGGAAAAAAATGGCATGAACAAATACCATTTATATTATGGGCGTATAGGGAAGTCCCAAATTCTACGACGGGAATCGCACCTTTCCAGTTATTATAAGGTAGAGCGCCGGAGGGTCCGTTATCGATTCTTAAGTCGTCATGGGCAGGAGAAAATAAGGGAGCGCAGTTAGATACTACGCCGATTCATGAGTACTTGGATAAACTTAAGAACCGCTTAGAAAGAGCCGCAAATGAGGCAAAATTGTCGTCTGAGGTTCAACAAAATAGAATGGCGTATCATTATAATTTAAGGTCAAAAGAAAAAACGTTTGAGGTAGGCGATAAAGTTATACTGTTAATCCCCGATTCGACTAATAAGTTATATTCTAGGTGGCAAGGGCCGGCAACTATTGTAGAAAAACGAAACCAGCATTCGTTTATTGTTGAGTTAGCCGACGGGAGTAGGAAGCATGTGCACCAAAATAAGATAAGAGAATTTATCGCTAAATGTGATATAGTTAATATTGTTTTCGAGGGTGATGAGGAATTTGGAGAAGTTGGGGAAATTCCTATTTTGAACCGGGATCAAGAGATAGAACGGGATATTGAGAGGTTTGAAATAAAAGGGCTATCTAATAGTCAAGTCAAAGATTTAAAGTCCATTTTGAGGGAAAATAAAGAAGTGTTTATGGGTCCTGTACGACCAGCGGAAGTAGGGGAACATCGTATTGATCTGAAACCGGGTGTAGAAAGGAAAAAACCAAAGTTATATAGCGTGCCGGTAGCTTATAAAGAGGAAGTGGATAGGCAGATTCAGGAGTTATTAGAATTAAATCTAATCGAACCGTCGAATGCTGAAATTAGCCATCCAATTGTTTGCGTTGCGAAAAAAGATGCAACTGTCAGAATGTGTATTGATTACAGAGCTTTAAATTCTGTAACGCAGGTTCCCACCTTCCCGATGAAAGATTCCCAAGAAATTATGTATACCGCAGGGGCGGCTAAATATTTATCTTCAATAGATTTATTGAGGGGTTATTGGCAAATTAAAATGGCTGAGGATTGTAAACCTTTGACAGCTTTTACGACGCATAACGGAACTTATCAGTGGCGTACAATGCCTTTTGGATTATCAGGGGCTGCTGCTACGTTTCAAAAAGACATGAATGAGGTTCTCCAAGGTCATCGGAGGTATGCAGAAGCATATCCCATATAGCACACTTGCCTCCCCAGGATGTCCTGGGGAGGATTCACATCCCAGGACCGTCATCCTCCAGGCATCCCTGAGGATGCAGAAAATTGTCACCAGGAGGTCCTCAGGAACCAAAAATGTCCGCTTTACAGCATCCTGGGGCGCTCCCCAGGACCTCCCTTAGGGTCCTCCCTGGGAGGTTCTGGGGAAGATTTGAGGAAGTGATATAGGAGGACTTTGGGAAACTTCAAGGTCACTAATATGTTAAAAAAAATTAAATTAAAGTTATGATTTAATTTAAATTTTTTAGAAGAAAACGCGAATGTTTTTTTTTCTATTATTCAGACGGATTTACATACACAGAGATAATTCAGTAACAAATTTCTTACCTTCATTTTCCCTCCTGGACTTGAACCCGAGTACCTTGTTATTCTGGACGCGTGCTCTTACCGTTATGCTGTAGGGTCAATGAGGAGTAAAGGTTTCTAAGGTATACATGCATTTTTACTCCGCTTTTGAAACTTAAAACTAGGAAATGTCCTCATTTTTTGTGCCTTTTGCATACATTCGACATAAATTAAAATTAATAACTCTAAATAAATTATCAATAATTATTTGTTATAACATAAATGTCTTCGAATTTAAAATTTTTTAAATGAAATTGTATTTTTAAATGATAAAAATATCCTTTTAGCTTTTAATACTTAAAATCCATTAAAATCGTTCTGTAGTTAGAAAATGGATTATGAACTATATATTTTGACACACAATGAATGATGCAAAACGTTTCTGATGATATCCCCTATAAAATTTTATTTTAGTTAGTAAAAATATTATTTCCAGAGATTAAAATAGCAAGAGATTAAAACACATAGTTTCTTTAAAATTATGATTTTTTTAATGATTGACAAATAAAGACTATGTGAATCCTTTCAAAAATAAAACTTTTTTGCTCTTTCTCTCTCTTACTTTTTTTTACAGAAATTTTAATCGATTTTTTTTTCTCTTAGTGCTCTTATTAAATGAATTTATGAAAAAATATATATATAAATTTGCTCAGTCTTTTCTTTCCTAATTTTTACTCTTTGAAATATTTGATTGTTTCAGTTTCATAGAGAATATCACCAGTGGCCAAAAGGTTCTTCTCTCGAAGCTGGTAGATGGGAGGTGCTGAGTTTGTAGCCAATCCACCCGTCGGCCTAATCGTTCGGAGTTTACCACGGTTTTCTTCGAATCTTAAACTTCCTTGCGTAAACACGGGTTAGCTTCCTTTAGAAAGACCCTCTGGAGGGCAATCCTCCTCCCTTGATATGTCCCTTGATTTTTTTTTTTTTTCATGATTGACAAATAAAATTTAAGTAAATTCTTTCAAAAAGGAAACTTTTTGCTCTCTCTCGGTCTGACTTTTTTTACAGAAATTTTTATCGATTTTTTTTTCTTTTTACGCTTGGTAAAAGGTGCTCTTATTATATAAATTTATGAAAAAAATATATAAATTTGCGTAGTCTTTTCTTAAGTTTTTTCTTTCTTAATTTTCACTCTTTGAAATATTTCATTGTTGCAGTTTCATACTGGGCCCCAGCTGTCAATAGATTCTGCTATTGAAGCTGGTAGATGGGATGTGTTGGGTTTGTACCCAATCGCGCCTGTCGGTCTAATTGTTTGGAGTTTTCCGCGGTTTTCTTCGAATCTTGGATTTCCTCGCGTAAATACGGGTTAGGTTCCTTTAGAAAGACCTTCACTGTGGGCAACACCCCCTCCCTTGATATGTCCCTCATGTTGATAATTGGCCGTCATAAATACAACCAATCAACAAACCCGTTTTAAAGTGATTAGGTATATTTTGGCGAGCATTTATTAACGAATAATTAAATCCGTTACTTATGAAATTCTTATATACGACGGTACGAGTTTCAGATGTTTGGAGATTTACCACTTGTTGCGGGATTAAAAAATACTGTAAAACCACTGTATTATTTTATAACATTGTAAAAATATTAAAATTCTGTATTTTTATTAATAACACACCATTGTACAAATTTGTATAATCTTGTTATATCAGAATTTGGTGTGAACATCATTTGTAAAATTTTATCATTACACTGAAACACTGTTTGAGTTACATAAAATAGAAACTATTAATAAAATTTGAATCTGTTAACAAAATCATTTTATTTTCTTATTGTTATAAATAAAATTACTTTTCAGTTAAATCTCCATTTAATAGTCTTTAAAAATTGTATGAAATCTTTAAGTGCATAAAAAATACAATATGCACCTTTTTTCATTTAATCAACGACGGGAAATATATTTGTTGACTTCTTGAAATGTATTTTTAGTAACTAAGATTTTAGACAATTCTAAAAGCCTAAAAGAACTGATGTCTTTATTTAAAATATAAGATGTTTTACACTTTTTATTTTCTTTCTTTCTAACCTTGAGTGATCCCTGTGAAATTCCCGTGAAACATTCTCAGCTGCAAAACTTGTTGGGAAGGGGTGGAGGCGGGTAGCTTATTGTGAGTTTATAATAGTAATCTTGTAATTGATGGAAGGTTGGGACGGTGATTCCTGCATTGTTTGCATTTATGTGATAATACTCTCATTGTCACGTAACTAAGTACATACATGGTAAAACAGGAAATTCCATGTTTTATAGATATCCGAAGAAATATAATATGAAATCGGTTTGTTAAATGAAGGTTTTAAGTAATGCAATATATTTTTCAGTTGAAAATTGTGATAAAATATTTGTTATTAAGGAAATACAGATAAATATTTATCTGTAATTTCAGAACCAAAAAATATTCATATTTTTGAAGTTTTCAAAGTAAAGATTTTACTTTATCTATCAGAATTTAAATAATAATAATGATATTATGTTTGATAATCTATAAAAGCTATTAGTAAAATAATTTGTTAATAAGTCCAACTTACATTTAAAAAATTAATTAATGATAAATAAAAGAAAATAGGTCTTCAGAAACAGTGGCGTCAACTTTTGTAAAATATTGAGTGTGCTGAAAAATTTTTCGAACAAATACATAAATATTGGGTGGGCTCAATTAATAATGGGTGGATAGAGATATCAAATTATTCTGTGGGCTTGCGCCCCATGGGCTTGCGCCCCATGGGCGCATATAAGCTGGCGCCACTGATCAGAAATGACACTTCAATTTATGCTTCTATTTAGCTAACATTTTCTTATCCCCAACACATACATAAATTACAGTGGTAGTTAATTGATAATAACCTTAATTAAACATTAAATTTGCGTGAATTTATAATTTTTAACTGATTTTATAGGAATGTATATTTTTTAAACAGAAAATCTTTTTAAATAAACCATGTATTGGTATGCATTTGAGGAGGGGGAGAGGTGCGGCTCAATATTTATACATTTTAAATCCAAAGGTACCATTTTAAAGGGTGTTATGTGCTGTGATAAAAATGTCTAGTTTCGTCGCGACACTTTTTTTAATAGTGCTTAGTAAGTATGTTAGCTAATTATATATATATATATATATATATATATATATATATATATATAAACATTAAACATCTTATATTAAGATGCATCAGGATTCGATTTAGATAATTTTCATAACAAAGTTTTAACGGGTACTTATGAACAAACTTACTTTAAGAATCTCTTTTCTTTTTCTTTGCATAAATACCTTTACCTCTAAATATCAGAAAAAATATATGATCCAGAATTGTCTTCTATTTAGAGATTTTAGTTTATTAATTTAGAAACTTACAATTTAGTTACTTTAAACAAGTTAAATTAATTTCTTAATTAATAAAAAAGTAATAATAACAAAAAACAAAACGCAATAGGTTATTTATCAGTAATTGATAAAATATTGATAAATGAACAAAATTTGGTTTAAAAGATACATAATAGTAATTAGTATATTAAAATAGGAATTAACAGAAATAATAAATTAAAATTTAACTAAAAAAGATTAAAATTTATTAGAGAGACTAACCGGGTACTTCCCCAGGAATGATTTCCCAGGTACTTCCCCAGGAGTAGCCTCTCTGGGAAGTTGCTCCGAGGGACACTTCTGGGAGCTCACTCCTGGGGACACCGTAAAAGACTCTTCCCCAGGACGTCCTGACCTTGTCATTTCAGCATTAGGAGGAATATGGGATGACTTGGAGCTCCTGGGGAGGTATTGAGGAGCTTTCGTGCTATATGGGATATTGATGATGTCATCATTTTCTCCGATACCTGGGAAGAGCATTGTGAGCATGTCAGGGCTGTCATTGAAGAGTTGAAAAATAGAAATTTTACGATTAGACTAGACAAATGTAAATTTGGAGAGAAATTGAAGTTTTTAGGTCATGTTATTGGGGGTGGAACTCATGCACCTGATGAGGAGAAAATCGGAGCAATAAGGGTCTTAAAGAGACCAAAGACTAAAAAGGAAGTTAGATCAGTTTTGGGATTAATGGGATTCTACCGATCTTATATTCCAAATTATGCTGAGATAGCTATACCTGTAACCGAATTAACCAAAGGAAATGTCAAAAATACTGTACCATGGGATGAAAGGGCAGAAAAAGCATTTAATACTCTTAAAGATGAGTTGTGTAAAGTGACGAGTTTGGCTACACCTATTGTAGGCCGGGAATATCAGCTTCACGCCGATGCTTCCGACCTTGCAGTAGGATGTTGTCTTACTCAAAAAGATGAAAAAGGTCAGTTTAAACCTATAGCTTTTGCCAGTCAGAAATTGTCAGGGGCTCAGCGTGCTTGGCCGAGTATAGAGAAAGAGGCTTGGAGTGTTCTCTTCGGGTTACGGAAGTTTGAAAAGTGGACTTATGGATCTCAAATTGAGGTCATTAACGATCATAATCCATTAAAATTTCTCACGGAAACAACCCCAAGGTCGCCCAAACTCACTAGGTGGGCTCTAGCCTTGCAACGCTGGAACCTGAGCATTTCTCATCGTCCCGGAGTTCAACATTTGAATGCTGATGCAATTTCGAGGCTAGAGAGAAAGAGCTGGGAAGAACAACCAGTTACTAGCCCATCAGTATCAATGTCAAAATAGTAGACAACCTTAAAGGATGTCATCACATGTCTAATTTTTTTTGTGTGTGTGTAAATATTTTTTTTTAAGTTTTGTGTTTATAATAGTAAATTAGCATGTGTATTGTTTATGCAATAGTAGTATTAGTATAAGGTTCAGTAGAGATGTCAGTAGAGAATGTTCAGACACCTGAAAATGCCTATGTAATATTTAGAATGAAGAAATCTGCAAAGAGACTATTGAACTCTTCCGTAATATTATTATATGTTTGGGGAAAATTAGCCCCTAAGAGGCATATTTTCCGCTAAGGTGGGGGTGTCAGGTTCCTAGAAGACATCTGCCCTGAATTAGAAAGGAATAACATTTCCTTATCTGAATATTTTATGTATTGTTAGTTGTGTATCCGTGAAGCTCGAAATACCTTTCTTTCTTTTCTATAATAACGAATGACAGATGTTGACACAGGTGTGCAGATGACGCACTCGTTGATGAATGAAAGTGATGGCCGCGGGGCGTGCCTCAGCTGTCATCTAGCTATTGGAGTGATGTGTAAACAGGAGATGTCATGACTCAAGGTTGGAGTGCGGGATTGAACCAATGGATGAGCTCTAAGGAGTCCTGCATGGGGGAAGGAAGATCTCTGACAAGGTCAACTCTGGACGGAGAGGTTAGACAGTTCTCGCTTGGCGTTAAGACCGATAGGTCGCTCAGGATTTGTGGTCCTGTTGAATAGTGTATATTTTGAGCGTGGGACAAGGCGTCCCGGTGGATAGTGTTATAGGCCGAGAAGTGAGGCCTAGTACCCTTGTGTATTGAGATTCTGCGGTAATCTCTGATAAAACGTATCTAACGTGCGTTGAGTGTGAGGAAGAAAGTATAAGTTGAACGGTACACAACCAACGTTTATTGTAGTTAATTTAATGTTGAACCGGATCAGCTATATCCGAGTTGTAATTGTAGATAGTTGTAAATATTGTTTCTTGTGTACATATCTATATCTTAAATAAACTGTTAGTTCAGTTCATTAACAGCGTCAGTGTTATTTTACCCAATCCTCACAGCAGGTGACCGATATCACCCATTAATATCGGTGGTGGCAGCTTAAACTACCTAGGACATTCTTCTAAGTTTGGTGGACTGAGAGGAGCGTCCGACAATGTCCTAAAAGGAAGTTTGCTCCATAAGACCCAGTTCAACCAATCTATTTCCACATTGTACATTATAACACTTGAACTATGTTATTATATCCGTTTATAAGTCTGAAAGGTATCAGACGATTAGAATACCTAGTTTTACTGAAATGACAAATTTGGTACTAGAAAACTTTTATAAAAATCACCCTTACAATCCCAGCTCTATAAATTTACATTTAATTTATTATATTAATTTTATATTTATAAAAAAAAATTAAGAACTTTATGCAATGTTTATTTGATTTTTAATAGTCTAATTTCTAAACGCTAATAAATAAATCAATTCTCAAACAATTACTGTAATTTGAAATTCTGCAAACATTTTCTAATTCAAATGTTTTAAATATATTTTAGAAGATATATAATTACCATAATTTTCCGCCGATGAGTGTTAAATAATTAACTTTACACTTATTTTTTGCGGGAATTTTCCATCATGGTATTTATTTTCTACCTAGTATTCACGGATCAAAATATTCAGTCCCGGGTTTGTGCCATCCTGTTTGAAAAACATTTTCTTGGCCTGACCAGTTCTGTTCATTGATCAGTAAAATGGTCTGACCCTAAAACTTTTGCAAAAAATGCATATATTTTTGCATCGCCTTATTACATTAAACATTAAACATTAAAGACTAAAATAAAAATTTACACTACACTAATTAAAAGTAACACTAACACTAATTAAACATTAAAATTTATTCTTTTCAAAGCATTGCCTGGACTTATTAAAGTATCTCTAGATTGAAATATGTTAAACGTTTGAAAAAGAACCTGCTTAGAAGGGAATCTTGTTTTTCATAATTTTCCGAATGTAGTTGTGAATAGCTGAAATTGGATTCTCTAATATGTTCGGCGTTTCCATATGTTTGAATTAGACAAAATATTTTAATTTTTTAAACGGTACAGATTTTTTACATTATTCTGAATGTGTTAGAAAGCGTTTCATAATCTATGATTGACGCATGATTTTTCCTTTTTTGTTTAAGATGACTTGGAGTGTTTAACTTCTATAGATCCTATACTGGGCTGTAGAAAAGTTTTCAAATACATTTCGTTTATTCACGGTAAATGCTTAATGGGAAATATTCGTTTAACTGAAAAAACTGTCAGTTTAATATGTTGTATACATACAAAGCCATTTATCATGTACAAGGCTGCACAAAAAAAATATTTTTTTTTAAATTAATAGTAGAAATTGGGTTTTCAAAAGCGTTATATGATTACGATAACCTAAACAACACATTAATCAGTGAAACTCTTGAAATCCTTACTTCGAAAGAAAAAACATGTTATGACCTATTGACCCCAGAGGGTTAAAAATGCTTGACGAAGAAAAAAGGGAAAAATATGAGAAAAGAGGGAAAATTTGGGGATTTGCTCAATAATCAAATGAAATAAAAGTTCATGAAGGAATGACTTTCACTTACGCTAGCTGAATACGTTCAAGAATAAACGTCTTCATTTTAACGTTTTAAACATTTAAATTTTTAATCTCTTTTATAATGTATAGACTTTTTTATTTACTACACCTTTTATTATGATAATGTAGATACATTTTATGATAAATAAGTGTTTTATAGCGGAAAAATATGATTTATTTTATCTAACATGTCTCATCAATTAAATAAGGCAAAGCGAGCTTTTCGAAAAAAAACGGTGGCCAACAATCATAGCGATTTTCAGCTGTGTAACAGACAAACAAATTCGCATGGAACTAGCCTGTATTTAATTTAATATTTTTGTTCAGAGCTGCATTTAATCGAACATGAGACGCTAAATGCGATGCTGTAAACTGTTAGTTAATAAGGTATAATTAAATTTCTTTTACTCAATTTGGTACTACTTGAGTAGTTTGGCGTTTTATATAATTTTTCGATATTGGTGCTTCATCAGTTCATTACTAAAACATTACAATGTGATAAAAATACTTAAATATACGTTTAAATTTTATTTTGGAATTGCGATACATTTTATAAATAGTTAACAATGTTTTATTTTCATATTTTATGCTTTGCATATGCATGATGTGTAAGTATTACGGTGCCCCCTCACCCCCTCCAACGACTAGTTTTTATTTTCATGCACTCCAAAGTAGGCTTCATCTGCCCAGAGTAAATTGAGCAATTGAAATAATAATTGTTTAATATTTATCAGATCTCACAATAAAAACTATTCTCTTTCAGCGGTAACTGCTAACGAAACCTTTTGGAAATAATGCAGTTCAAACTCAGATGCAGCAGCACAGACTATCACCTCATCGAGTTCATTGATGAAATTCTGAGATTAGCCAGAACTTGATTAGCATATTGAAATGCAACTCTTCTGCCAATTCATACTTTGATGGAAACCAAGATTAATCCGGAATTTAGTGGTTGGTCAGCATTTTTATCATTGTTTTTTCCTGCACTAAAATTAATAAAACACATAAAGGACTGTCAGTAGGAAAACACTATGGTAAATCAGCCAGTCAACCATTAAAATTGGCTTTCTGGTTTTTTTTTCTTTTTTACCAAAGTATGATTCGGCAGACCAGTTGAATTGAAATATGTGAATCAAGATATATCTAATCGTGGAATTTTAGTCGTGAACTGCATCAGGTTGCAGTTTCTGCTGCCGCTTCCAGATCTAATATGTACGAAACTAATTCAATGTTTCTTCAAGAATCCATTGAACCAAATTTAGCACTCTTTATTAGTGACATTTTAAGAAACAACGTTTTGCTATGAATGTCCAGATACCTCTTCTTCTTCAAGTGCAAATTACAATTTTTTATAATAAATAGCTCTTTTGAAATAAAAATTTTATTTGTAGCGCATGTATTAGAACAAAAGAGAATAGAAATACTTTTTGTAGGAGTAAAATACGTTAAAAAATAATGAAAGAAAGCATTTATATTTAATATTATTAACACAATAGTTATAAAGATGCAAAAATATTTACTTATATTGCTGCTTTAAATGCTAAATGTAATTCATTAACAAGAAGAGATATTCGGTTATAACTGAATAGCATGAATATTATTATAAATAGCACAATAATCATTTTCTCGATAGTTATTTTCTGTTACATTATTACAAGAATTACTTTCTATACCAAGACAATAAAAAAGGGAACTGTATACACATAGAATCCTTGATGCATACATATCATAAACCATGGGTTATTAACAAGGAATTAGTCCGCACGTCAGAGATGCTTAATCGGATTATCATAATTGCATATTAATATGAGCATTATATAATGAACTACTCAGAACCTATTTATTCGGGGAATATCAGTTACTTGCATAATTTACCTAACTGACGATTGTTAACAAGTGAAGAACTTCTGCAATCGAAGCTGAAATAAATTAATAAAATTGCTTTAATTTGAATAAATCTATATAACTGTTCATATTTGTATTAATATAATAGGAAATGATGTTGAGTTTAACGGTTACGAAATCCAATGCTAGTCTATGTTAGCTAATGCAATAAGATTATAAAAAGAATATATTTAATTAATTTTTCAAAATTTGGTTTTCAACAGAAACTAGTTGCTATTTTTTTAAATATGATTTTATTTTATTTTTTTTTTTTTTGTAATGATAAAATTTATGAAAGGATGTATAAGAGAAAAGATACTTGGAGAAGAAAAACACAATTATTGTCTTTAAAAACAATATTATCCATTTTCATTTCCACGGAATACAAAGACTTATCAACACAACTACACACGACAAAAATTTTACAGTTGCCGACTAAAAACATCTGTACTTGAAAAGAAAACATTTTATACATTTTGAAATTTATTTTGAAAATTAGCAAATTAGTAAAACAAAACAAATGAATTAATACATTTATTCTATAGTTTAATTCGTGCTTACATAACAATAATTAAATTAATAAACAACAGCTTGTGTAGAAAACTAAATCACTAGAAACTAACGTTTGAACTAATATTATATCTAATCTAGCACTGTAACAATGAACAAATGTATACGTTTCCTGAGTACTGGAGCTTATATCATCAATGTATAAAATATAATCCACATCTCCCGAATACAAGATATACAAAAACCCAAATGTCAGTAAGCAATAAAAAAATCACTCAATTGTAAGATACATGGAAAAAATTGTTGACCAAGGCGTTTCTAAATTTATTAATATGAAAAGCTTCAAAAACCCAAAGGTTTATTGCATGTCTTGATAACAGTGACTGAATTAAAATTAAATTGCGTCTAACAATGAGAGGCAACAGAGGAATATTTTATTCCTTTTTCGTCACATAGTTTATGTGCGCATTGTCTCCGTAACTGTTTGGCATTTAGTTCGTCACATATAAAACAAACCACATAGGCATTGTATATAAATGAGATCCAAGTAAGCTTTCTCAGACATTAAGTGCAAAAGGGTTAAGCCAAAATCTAAATATACTACCTGGAGAAGAAAAAAAATTAGATATATTTCATTTCAGTATTTTTTTCTCAGCAGTTACAAATGAATAATTTTACGTTTTTAAATTTTTTCATGCATAATTAATTTCTATGATATTCATTTTTTAAGTGGAAAAAATTATTTCAAAACAGACTTTATTGCTTAATTTTAGTTTATAAAAAGAGATTTTTAATTACATATATTTTTAGATTTGCAGCTGTAAATTCTGTAGAACATGTGGTAATAAAGCCAATTCGTATTTCCCATATGCCACGAAAAGAGGAAAGGTAAACAAAAGTGTAATATCCGTTAAACATATAATTTCTTAATGCATGTCTTCTAGTTTAAAATTATTTGTCACACCTCCTACGTACAAAGAGGAGTGGGACCCTTTCAAATTGTTTGTGAAAAAATTAACATTTCTTACATTTTTGTAGCTTCATATAGCATTAAATATTTTTATAGTAAAACTGTATTCAAAACTAAATAGAAAATGGAGTAAGAATATTATTTATGAACATTGTCGCTTAATTGAGACTTCTCCATTAAATAAAATTATTTTACCTTGTTAGGGAGTGTCTCTTTGTATTAAAGGCACTCTTGTGTTTTCAGTGAGTTTGTTATGTCATTGATCTAAAATTTGTAGCACAAAAGAGACACTTGTACTTTATGGAACTTTAACTTTCCGAAGCACGTGTGGCGCTCCGGGTATGCAGTTAGCTGTAGTTTGAGAGTTTTATGCAAATTTCTAGCCCAGTCCCTTCAGTCTGCAAAATATAAAAACTGAGAATGCGTGTACAAGGGAAAGATTGTGGTCGTTCTCCGCCCTCGGGTGCTTTAGACCAATTTGAGCTTAGCGCTGAAGTTTTAAAGCCACTTTGACGATAGTTAAGGATTCTAGTTCTTGTTGACGTGGATCTGAATTTCAGAGGAAGAGTAAACCGAACCGTTTTAAGATATTTCAGAAATAGCTGCAAATTTTTTTTGCTTTTTGTAAATAAAGAACTCAATAACAGCCACGGGCTGTCATTTTAAAGATAGCTGGAGGAGTCCCTCAAGTTTGGCAGCAGGCCAAGTAAAGTACCGTAGAAGTATTGGAAGGGCATCCTGAGTAAAATCATTCTTCTTTATAGTAATTTGATGTTATTAGTATCAAATCATTTCTCAATTCTCAAATTTAGCTCCACTCCCCCAGTACAATAACAACTAAAATAAAAGTGTTTTAGTGTTAAATTTGCGAGTATGTCTTCATTTGCTGAACATTTTCTGCTGTAGAAATATTTTCTAAAAAGATGCCATAAAATATCTCCAGTGATTTCGATAAATAGCTGTTGAATATTTATGACATTGAATTCTGAAAAAGAATACAATATGTATTTTTTAAAAGAATGCATTTCAATTAGCTTAAGAACCTGCACTAGGCGCAGGAAAACATTTCAAGCTAACGTTAAACATATGGGGTCGCTCTTTTCTAACATATAACGTGCATTTTAGGATTTTTAACGGATTTTTTCCATAATAGATTTGTGGTGGATATATAATTTTGTACGTTTTTACTTTTTCATTTTTTGTTCTATTCTTATATTTTAATTATTTGTATATTATTTGTATATTGATATATTTTAAATTTTCAATTACTTTTTCTTCGGAACCGGTCTAGAAAACCAAAGTAACCTTTCCAACCTCTTTTGAAGTAAATCTATATCTGCTGTAATAATCTGCAACAAAATTCGAAAAATGAACAATGCTCGCTTAGAACCCGACCGCAGCGATCCCATGAAAAAAAATATTTTGTAATAATCGCGATGATTTAGAAAATTCACCTTAGATTTAACATTCGCTTTTAAATTTGGTTTACGATTTGCTAGGCGATGAAAAGAAGTAAGTATCCTTCATTTTGCAATAAATTTTAAAAATATCCATTTTCCAAATTTTTCTTTTCAAAGGAGTTGTTTAGTCTTTCGTAGCATATTTTCAACATATTCCGTAAATATCCAATAATTATAGCTTTTTCAGTGTCACCTAAGTCCAGTTTAGACAAGACTGTGTTCGACTGTGTTCATAAAGTCAGGAATATTTGTGAAAATTCAAATGTAATTTCATTTGTGCATTATTTGATTTTTTTATGTGGAGAATTGTTATCTTCTTTTGTGCGAACTGTGTAAAGCTGAGTTCATTTAACAAAATAATGTTCATTTTATATGTAATTCACCATTTAATATTATTTTATTATACTTGGGAGTGAAAAAGTCGTTTTGCTGTAATTAGTCATATATCTGGGTACTTCCCCTTTATGCTTTGGATAACTATGATGAGAAATGCCGTCTTACAATATTATTTTATGCATTTTTTACAAAAATAAAGAAAGGAAATAAGCACTAAAATGATAATTATAAAAATAATACCAATAAACTTAATATATTTATTTAACTCAAATAGATTAAAAATCGACCTTTCGTTTACCTTAGTTCTTATCAGTATTATTAGTTATCAAAACCATGGTTCTGATTTCTACAAAGTCATAGCTGTGATTTCATAATTGTTTACTACTTTACAAAAGAATTCATCACTGCGAGGTCCCAATACATCGTAATTACCTTTCTAATTTATCCAATTGCAGCTAGTTATCTACTATGTAAGGTAAAACCGAAAGAAAATCATAATATAATGAAAATTTAGCTTACCTCGAATCTTAGCCACTACATAATAGGTCAAAATGTTTCTATATCGTTTAGATGGACAAGACAAATAAAAATCAACTTATAGCCTGAAACTGCAATTATATACTTTGCTGGGCTCTCAAGAGAAGGTATGATGACAGGGGTTTGTGTAATATTCTCATAACATTCATGACATGCATTGCCGTATGAGAGTGATTCCTCAATTTTTCGATGAGCAAACTAATTTTTAACACTTTCGTATACAGTCTAAAAAAGGATATGAATTCGGTTTGTCTGGTCATCTGTGTGTGTTCTTATTCTAGTAAATATAGTAAGATTACCATTTTTTTAGGTCTACATTAAAATATTCGCTATTAAAAACGAAATGTGTAGTATTAGCAGTTCAGTTGCACAGAGAGATTAATTCCATTATTTCATGATACATATAATACGTTCTATGCGAACTATAATGCCATAACCTCTCAAACAGATTTAAATTACTATGGCTCAATGGTTTATACTACAATGTGTTTTTCATAGATTATGGATCGCAACAATTTGACTTCCATTTATAGAAACACGAAAAATAATTTTACAGAACAGACTATAATCGATAATTTTTGAAAGTGCGTTTTCAACTGAGGTGCGTACTTTTATACCTAATCATGTTAAGATGTTGTCGGAAATTTCTATAGATCATCAGCAGGGGTGCATGAAATAATCAAAACGCATTACCGGTTATGGACAGAAAATGCTAAAATTGTACGTTTACTGTGTTATGTGCTTTTTACTTGTTATGTGCTTGATTATTTAGACATATCCTTTAATCGTATGATAAAAAATATTTTTTTAATATTGAAAATTTTATAGATTTTTTGCTCTGCAAGTGGAAATCTCTAGCTGATTCTGTGACGCAGAAAAATGTTTTGAATATTCATATATATTTAATGTTTTTTTATTGGTATATTTAGATATATTAACAGAATACAGGCTGATAAAATAATGATAAAATTTTCTTTTTGTTTATTTTGTGCACATATCACTAGGTAAAAATAAAGAAAATTAGATAAAAATATCGATGGTTAAAAAAAGAATAAAATAGATAGAAAAATATCGAGGTTAAAAATCATTAAATGATCTATACAACTTTATGCATAGAGTTTGGAAACCGCATTTAGTTCACAGATATCATAGAAGGATGATTATCATCATTATAACAGGGCTAGTTATAGATTTCTAATTTAGCATTTAATTACGATTTATAATATCTGAAAGTTAAAAACCATTATCAATTCCGTCCAAATTTAAGAATATCAAAGAGAAGTTCCGTTTCTAATTAAATCCCAGCATGTTTTTGACTGTACTTTCTAAACATAAGTACCTGCATATCATATAATGATAATTCAGCGCTTGTGTGACGTACATTCAAGAGAGGCAGTAGC
This sequence comes from Maratus speculifer, assembly GCA_964019185.1. Taxonomy (NCBI): domain Eukaryota; kingdom Metazoa; phylum Arthropoda; class Arachnida; order Araneae; family Salticidae; genus Maratus; species Maratus speculifer. The sequence goes on from OZ025299.1 coordinate 228,048,042, forward strand.
CACAATGACGACATAGGTTTACGTAATACTGCATAATTGAAAATATCTTCTTTCTGTTATAAAATTCATGTTAGCTGGAATGCACAACGTTCCCCCTCCCTATATATGAACAATAAATTCCTCTACGTGCATCTTACGAATACAGCTGTGAAATGCATTTTACGACTAAATGTGTTCATCAGCCCACCATTCTTCCACATCCACACCAGGGGCTATGTAACACATGTTCTTCGATACAGCTTTTATGAATCAGGATCGATCGGCATGGTGAAAGGACAATAAGGATAGTAGAATATCCCGCGTCATGTAAAATATAATGCATGTAGGGGGAAAAATCATGATAGCGTTGAATCTTGTTGACTTAACTTGAATATAAATGGCAGCAAGTTATTAATGTACCGTAATTTCGGGTGAATAAGCCGCGGCTCAAACAATTCTTTTTCGACCCAGAATTTATTTTAAATGAATGTTACTACTTAGATCGCCGTAAATATTTGTGTTTAATCATTAAATAAGATTTCTGGGTCCAAAAAGAATTGTTTGAGCCGCGGCTTATACACCCGAAATTACGGTAATAAAAATATCGTTGCATCAAGTATAAATATATACATTTTTAGCAGATAAAAATGCTAGATTTTCGATATACGTATACATATTTTTTTAAGTCGATATATGGGCACTTCTCCGAACTTAATATGTTAATACTAAAATTAACTTTTATATGTATTTAATATGTTATTTATATTTTATATATCTTGTATGTTTATTCTCTTTGTGTATTTTATACTTTAATATGCTTGCATTTATAAATATAACCAGCGAAATCGATTATATTCTATACAAAAAAAAAAAAAAAAAAAAAAAAAAAAATTGCTGTGCTTTTTTTGATTGGCGTAATCTTTTAATATAGGTAAGGATTTAATTGACATGAAAATACCTTTTACACCTTCAGTAAACCCCTCATTATGATTAATATGACTTTTGACTATTCACCGTTAGTGAAATAATAAAATAGAAAAAATGATTCCTTTCCCCAACTTGCAAGAAAGGTCTCCATACGGGCATACCCCGAAAAATCTGAAAAAATTACAGAATGTTCTTCTTGTGTGGATATATACGTTTATAAAAAAAAAATCGGCGGAACCTCCATTCCGTAACCGTAAAAAAATAATGAAAATTTCGTTATTTGGCGATTTATCTTCGGTTGACGATGGAATGTAATTGCAAAAAGTACTTTATGTCAAATACACTTCAAGGAAAAAAAAATGATACTGAACTTGTTTTGATAAATTTAATTTAAATAACTTTAGTTTTGTAAGTTTTAGTTTGTTTTAAGTATAATTTTGTTACATCGATATTTATATGTATTTATATTTAAATTTAATCATCAAAATTTCAGATTTAAAACGCAATTCATAATTTAAATTGACTAAATTTGTTTCAAGCTCAAAGTCCAATTGAGAATTGTCGATTACATTTTGTTGCTATGGAAATCTTTGGCTTTTATTTTTTAATATGCATAAATTTATGAAGATAATTTTTCTCAATATGGTTTTTTTTATCTATGAAAACATTTTTTCCAGTGATTAATTAAATAACTACTTCAACAAGCAATATACAGGGTGTCCCCTCTCAACGGTGGCCAATGGCTAATTTCTAAACCGTTGGTCATAGACATATAGTTCCAATTGCAAAAATGCTTTAAAAAAGGCAAAGAATTGTTTTTTAAGCGATTTTGGTCAAAAAAAAGTTTTACTAGAAAATTACGAAAATTAAATTTTTATACGGTCCCCCGGTCCTATAAGTTATATTTAGTAAAATTTTTTCAACACTCTAGCAAGTAATACAGAAAAGGTCCCATTCATGTAACATTAAAATTGACCGAGTTATGAAACTTTAAATTTCATGACTTAAACCACTTTTCTATAGCTGAAAACGGAGGAGTTCGACGGAGCTTTAAGGGAACGTACACTAAGTGCTTAAAGTATTATAAAGGGAGTTGATTTCCAACGCTGTTCAAAGGCTACTTCCTAAACTATTTGTCACAGACATATAGTTCCAATTACAAAATGTTTTAAATGAGCGATTTAACTGAAGGCGCTGTCACCGTATCAGTTTTACGGTAGTGTTAATTATAATTAATTAACTTCTAGATTGGTTATTAAAATAACTGAAGACATGAATTTCAAAATTCTCTTTATCGAAAAAATCAAATTTTGGGAAATAGCGAAAAAACTTTAAATGCATCTATTGGTTTTCATTATAAATTTTTAGATTGCATTGTCACAATAGTGGAGGTTTGTATAGACTGATAGAGAAATCAAAAAGCGAGAAGTCGAGTTTTGAAATTCATATCCTCAATTGTAATTTTACGTATTTTTTATTTTGTAAGCAAATAAAGTTGATTCTTTTCGTGATTTTATTTTAAAAAGGTATGTTATTTTGATAAGCTTTTATTTTATTCATAGTTTTCGTATGTAAATTTTCCTAGTTCAAAACTTATATTCAAATTTTAACTCACTTCCAAATATCTGATTGAGGTTCAATTCCCATACTTATTTAAACCCGATGACAATATAATATTAATACGATTTTAGGTGCGTTCCATTTATTTATTTTATAGGACTACATCAAATTCTATTAGGTTGAGTAATCTAATAGAGCTTCAAATATGTATCATTTTGTAACGATTTGTGACTGTTGCTTTTCATAGTTTAATTTAACAAAATTTCTGTTATTTTTTTACTTATATTTTTAGCACAAATTGCATATTTTACTTTAACATGTAAACGTCAACAAAAATTCCGAAACAACATTGTAAAAAAAAAATTTACTTTCAATGTTTAAAGTTAAATTTTCTATCTGATGTTTATTTTTATTTCCAGTAAATTTGTGACTGACCCCTATTTTGCAGCAAAAAATATGCTTCAACTTTGAACAGCTATAACTCGGTCAATTTTGATCGCAGAGGAATGGGACTTTTTTTGTCTGACTTGTTAGAGTAGTGGTAAAAATTTTCTAAATATCACTTATAGGACCGGGGGACCGTATAAAAATTTAATTTTCGTAATTTTTTAGTAAAACACATTTTTGACCTAAATCGCTTAAAAAATAATTCTTTACATTTTTTAAAGCATTTTTGCAATTGGAACTATATGTCTATGACCAACGGTTTAGAAATTAGCCATTGGCCACCGTTGAGAGGGGACACCCTGTATATATGTAATGCAATATGTATATATATGTATATACATACCTACCATATATATGTATATACATACCTACCATGTATATACATACCTACATATGTATATACATACCTACCATGTATATACATACCTACATATGTATATACATACTACCTCTCATTGTTTATGTTTAAATTCATTAAATATCATTTACACGCATTCTAAATATCTAACAGTTTTGAGTTGCATTATAATCGTTTGCTTTTGGCGAAGAAAAGGGCTGCTCGCTAAATCGAGTGACTCTTTCGTCTTTTCACGCCAAATATTTGAAAATATTTTATTTTTTTACATATTTTCTTCGGTGATTCTGCCGCTAATTTTGACTGATCTTTATTACATACATAAGTACTTAATTAGTATTTTTTTCATAAAATTCTGAGTATGCCCAGTATGGAGACCTTCCTTATTGGTTCCTTTCCCATAAATGACGTTTCTGCTTGTCAAGCTGTCAATGTTACTTAGGTTTTGTCTTTTTATGCTCATGAATATTTTTAGATGGATGGATTGTCGGGCTTTTAACGAATCTGCTAGCTTGGCTGATTTGCTTATGTAAAATAATTTATTTCTCTTCGCTAGTAAGTATTTTATATTATAGAAGTAACATAACTCCTTCAGTCGAACTTAAATTGGCTAAACTGATATTAAATAGTTTATTAATTTATAAGTGTAAATAATAAAATATATGATACATTATGATACAATATGATGTATTATGATATGCTAAATTATGATGCAGTGTATGATACATTAACAGATGAGGAGATTAAATAGGTTTATGACATTATGATAGTGTTTTTCAAACATTTTCGACACATCTGGATACTAAAATCTTTTTATATTAACCAACACTTGTAGCTAAATATAAAATAAATATAAAATAATATTTTTTATAATAATGGAACATCTAAAACATTGTAATCCAAAATTATATCTTTAAAAATATAAATATTTAGAGTAGTTGCGACTTCTTTGTACGTTGGAAGACATATTATATAGATTTCGTATGAAATACTACATATTGCCATCTCTCCCATGTTGGAATTTCTGAAAAAAATTTGCAGATCTACACCGATCCCAGCCCCCAGACCCCAAAACCATCATTAGTAAAAAAGTTTATCTGTCTATCTATTTATTTATTTCACTTTTTTATGAGCAAGATAACTTCTTTAATTCTGCTCAGACCTCTTCCAAACTGACACATGAAATCAAGGGGCATAAAATCTCGGTCGAGCTCGTTAATGGGCAAAATCGGACCAAGGGGGTAGAAAAAGGGAGGATTTTTGTGAAAACCGAAAAGAACCCATACCGTTTGTATTAAAATAGATATCGAATCAGTTTAATGTTTATATGACTTCTAAAAAATAGGCCAAAAGTTTCTGCATAACGGATTTTTGTTTAAATTAAAAATGGGCTCAAGGGGCGCAAAAATAGGGTTTTCGGGAGTTAAAAATTCATAACTTTGTCTAAAACTTTTGTGTTGACAAGTTTTTGATATGAACAACTCTTATTCAAAAAAAAAAATTGAAAACGAAAACAAAAAGGGTGGTGGAAGAAGAAAAAAATCGACAACTTCTTCAATTCTTATGATATCAAACCGGATTAAATTTATCATACATCTTTTTAATAATATCTACAACTTTTATATTGACAAGTTTTTACTAAGACCAATTTTTATATCAAAACTAAATTAAACAATAATAGGAGTTGTAGAAAAAATTTAAATTCCAATCTGCTTATATTCTCGCTCATTTTGCTATAAAACTCATCCAATTGGCAGGTTCTCTTATTTAGGATCTATATAATGTGGCGAATTGGTGAGTTTTGTGATAAAGGCAGAATATATTTCAAAAAATGCCGTCAAAATGCCATTGTGAACAGAGTTTCCGAAGCTATTGTGACTGAAAAATTGAAGAAGTATTCAAGTAACAAATTGCTTATTTTCTGACTCATTTGTCAATCCATTTTTGCTCTCAAACACTTTCAATTTACAGGTTCCCTTGTTTAGGAAATGTATAATGTGCCTTATTGTCCAGGTTTTTGTTAAAACCAGAATATAGTTTTTAAAAAGGCTGTGGAATTGGGCAATTCGAACAAAATTTCCCGATTTGATCGAGATCGAGGAATTGAGGATGTATTCAAACAAAAAATTGATTTTTTATGACTCATTTATAAATTCAATTTTGCTCTCAAATGCATTCAACTGACAGTTTCTCTTATTTAGGAAGTATATAATGTGCCTTATTGTTCAGTTTTTCCATAAAGTCAGAATATATTTCAAAAAATGCATCAAAGTGGGCATTTGTGCCCAAGATCGCTTAAGATGATTCTGATAAAAGTAGCTCTTGCAGAAAAATGAAACTAAAAGTTCTTGAAAAGCGGACGACTAAAGTTGTTATCTTTAATCATGTTTTATTTTTTGCTGTCGAAATGAGCACGTAACTTCGAAATCTACCTCCTAATATAGGCCAAGCCGACAGGGATTTTTTAAATTTAAAAATAGAATTATTGAAAACCAAAATTCATTTAAGCGGCAGCTATTGTCAATGCTACAATTTTGAAATCGATTGCCTCAAAAATACTGAAATTAATTTCCTCCATTTTAATAAATTTACATGTTTAGATTATATGTATACAAATCTTAAAAGTCATTTTTAAATTATTTTAACAAAAGAAAAATAAACAATCAATGCCTTAAAACATTAAAAAACAATGAAAATATCCCAAAACATGGAAAAAAATGTATAAAGGATATCTTCGGTCCAATGTGTTTCGGTTAACGATGAATTTATGACCAATATCGAAAAGCCGATATATGGATGTTTTGAAAGTTTTTGACTTCAGTAACTGCGAATGTTGAAATCAGAAACAAGCTTCTATCCAGGTAAAAGTTAAAGTATGTGCTACTTTATGCACCCCATCTGAGACTGAAGAATAAATAAGGAAAGCACAGGTGGGTTAGAAGACCGTAGTTTATTTAAGTCTTAGAATAATAATTACACAATATTAACGTAAGTGAATTGTTTTGATATACTGGAAATTAATATAAAAATGCAAATTTTTAACATATCCGACAAAAATTAAACAATATATGCAATGTTACGATTAAAAAATAAAAATTACAGTGCTTCACTATAGAATTTTACTATGCTAGTAACCTTATTGTACTTTTCTATACTTTTATACTGTCCTTTATACAAATACAAAACGATATTATATTTCAATTTACAATTTTAATGTTACAAATATTTTTCTGTCTGAAAATGAATAAAAGCTATGCAGATGGAATATTTATCCTGGTTTTCAGTATAGAAGTTACTGAAATGTACAAATAAAATCATTCTGTACAAAGTTCAGCATTATTATGTTTTATTATATGTTTAATTCTCAAATGCAATTCAATGCAAAATTTTTCTATTCTTTCTAAATTAACTATCTACGTTGTAGTATTAAAATGCTTAATATGAAGGTAAGATTTATATATTTTAAAGAACAATTTATATTACTTGAGAGGTGTTATACAATATACTAAAAATAAATAACTTTGACAGGTTTCGATTCCAAATCTGATAAGAACCACAATCATAATAAAAATTAAAATAGAATTACAAATCGTCTCACTGTCAAAACAAGTGACACACGACAATGAAATAGGAACAAAACCACGAGCTCTATTGTGAAAAAAGAAATTAAGTAGTTGGATGTGCCAATCCCAAATCTTTCTTCTATCTCATACGTACATTTTAATATTTTTAAAAAATAGTTACTCATTTTAATGCTTTAATATTTTTAATTCAATATCATACCAACTTTAATTTTCATCTTAAATTTCTGCTTCAGTCAATTAATATGAGTAAAAACGAATTTCCGGCTCTGCACGAGCCGATAGACAATAGAATGATAGGCAGATTTTTTTTTCAAATTCAGGGAGATCCTATTTGCCTTACCAAAAAATAATAATGTACAAAAAATTTAGTTCAGTTCTAAAACTAACTTCATACACTTTTAGGTGGTGCAATGTTGAAAATGGCAGAAAATTCTCTATTGCAGTGCCCCCTTCCGGCGGATTTTTTTCAAATTTAGATAGTACCAACTAGCTAAAACCATACACGTACACAGAAAATTTGGTTCAATTCGATGCATAACTTCATATAATTTTGGTCGGTACAATATTGAAAATGGCACAAAAATCGCGATTGCAGCGCCCCCTTCCGGCGGATTTTTTTCAAATTCAGGTAGGACCAACTAGCCATAGTCATACACTTACAGAAAAATTTGGTTCAATTCGATGCATAACTTCATATACTTTTGGTCGGTACAATATTGAAAATGGCACTAAAATCGTGATTACAGTACCCCCTTCCGGCGGATTTTTTTTCATTCAGGGAGGACCAACTAGCCATAGTCATACACTTACACGAAAAAGTTGGTTCCATTCGATGCATAACTTCATATACTTTTGGTCGGTACAATATTGAAAATGGCACTAAAATCGCGATTACAGTACCCCCTTCCGGCTGATTTTTTTCAAATTCAGGGAGGACCAACTAGCCATAGTCATACACTTACACAAAAAAGTTGGTTCCATTCGATGCATAACTTCATATACTTTTGGTCGGTACAATATTGAAAATGGCACTAAAATCGCGATTACAGTACCCCCTTCCGGCGGTTTTTTTTCAAATTCAGGGAGGACCAACTAGCCATAGTCATACACTTGCACAAAAAATTTGGTTCAATTCGATGCATAACTTCATATACTTTTGGTCGGTACAATATTGAAAATGGCAGAAACATCGCATTGCAGCGTGCCCTTCCGGCGGAATATTTCAAAACTAAAGTAGGACCTGCTTGCCTCAGCCAAAAACATTCACCAAAAATTTGGTTCAATTCTATAGATAACTTCATACACTTTTTAATGGTAGAATGGCGACATACACACAGACACACGGACAGACAGACATTTTGTAAAAACGTGTTTTTTGGAATTTCTGACCTCTGAAACGTGTAAATCCGTCGAGAACTGGAAGTCGAAAAAAATTTCGATTACAATACTTTCTTCTATCCAAGATAGAAGAAAGTAAAAATAGACCATCATCTAAAATTATTTTCCAATGAGGCTCATCCCATTCAAGCTTTCGATGAAGAACGTATTCATACATACATACTTAAATACATATATTTATATACAGGGTGTCCCCTCTCAACGGTGGCCAATGGCTAATTTCTAAACCGTTGGTCATAGACATATAGTTCCAATTGCAAAAATGCTTTAAAAAAGGTAAAGAATTATTTTTTAAGCGATTTAGGTCAAAAATATGTTTTACTAAAAAATTACGAAAATTAAATTTTTATACGGTCCCCCGGTCCTATAAGTGATAGTTAGAAAATTTTTACCACTACTCTAACAAGTAAGACAAAAAAAGTCCCATTCCTCTGCGATCAAAATTGACTGAGTTATAGCTGTTCAAAGTTGAAGCATATTTTTTGCTGCGAAATAGGGGTCAGTCACAAATTTACTGGAAATAAAAATAAACATCAGATAGAAAATTTAACTTTAAACATTGAAAGTAAAAATTTTTTTTACAATGTTGTTTCGGAATTTTTGTTGACATTTACATGTTAAAGTAAAATATGCAATTTGTGCTAAAAATATAAGCAAAAAAATAACAGAAATTTTGTTAAATTAAACTATGAAAAGCAACAGTCACAAATCGTTACAAAATGATACATATTTGAAGCTCTATTAGATTACTCAACCTAATAGAATTTGACGTAGTCCTATAAAATAAATAAATGAAACGCACCTAAAATCGTATTAATATTACATTGTCATCGGGTTTAAATAAGTATGGGAATTGAACCTCAATCAGATATTTGGAAGTGAGTTAAAATTTGAATATAAGTTTTGAACTAGGAAAATTTACATACGAAAACTATGAATAAAATAAAAGCTTATCAAAATAACATACCTTATTAAAATAAAATCACGAAAAGAATTAACTTCATTTGCTTACAAAATAAAAAATACGTAAAATTACAATTGAGGATATGAATTTCAAAACTCGACTTAGCGCTTTTTGATTTCTCTATCAGTCTATACAAACCTTCACTATTGTAACAATGCAATCTCAAAATTTATAATGAAAACCAATAGATGCATTTAAAGTTTTTTCGCTATTTCCCAAAATTTGATTTTTTCGATAAAGAGAATTTTTAAATTCATGTCTTCAGTTATTTTAATAACCAATCTAGAAGTTAATTAATTATAATTAACACTACCGTAAAACTTATACGGTGACAGCGCCTTCAGTTAAATCGCTCATTTAAAACATTTTGTAATTGGAACTATATGTCTGTGACAAATAGTTTAGGAAATAGCCTTTGAACAGCGTTGGAAATCAACTCCCTTTATAATACTTTAAGCACTTAGTGTACGTTCCCTTAAAGCTCCGTCGAACTCATCCGTTTTCAGCTATAGAAAAGTGGTTTAAGTCATGAAATTTAAAGTTTCATAACTCGGTCAATTTTAATGTTACATGAATGGGACCTTTTCTGTATTACTTGCTAGAGTGTTGAAAAAATTTTACTAAATATCACTTATAGGACCGGGGGACCGTATAAAAATTTAATTTTCGTAATTTTCTAGTAAAACATTTTTTTTTGACCAAAATCGCTTAAAAAACAATTCTTTGCATTTTTTCAAGCATTTTTGCAATTGGAACTATATGTCTATGACCAACGGTTTAGAAATTAGCCATTGGCCACCGTTGAGAGGGGACACCCTGTATATTATGACTATAGATTGCAATGAAAACTGACTTGTGATTAGTCAATTCAGTCAACGTGATTTTTCAGATAAGTGACTGAGAGGGTTATACCTATTTATGTAACTGTAATAATTATGTTATACCCACGCTGTTAAATATTTGCTGGAATTTATAAAATCAATCGACTGATTTTGTCGATAACGGTCGCATTTTAATTTTATATGAAGCATAATGTTGTCAATAACGTGATCAGATGCGTTCAATAAAATCGTCAGGTAGTTGTTATGGTTAAAAATGTTCAAATGACTGGACAGTTTTCTGCAGATTTTAACAGTGTAAACAAGTATTGTTACAATTTGCTTAGTAATATAAATTATAAAGATTTAAATATACGAAAATTTTACAGAAATTTACAAAGCGGACAGATATTTCTTTTTGGAATTTTAAAGAGAGTGTGAATTAAATTAGAATTAAATGGAAAATTTTAAAACATTACAACATATTATTCTATGTGACAATTATTTACTTCTAAATAAAATTTTCAACAGAAATGTTTAACTAAATAAAATTATTATTGAGATATGTGTCTTGAAATTTTAAGTTGATAACAATGAAAAATCGGAAATGTAGTATAGAAATAGTTTATTATTCTCGTTTCATTGGAACTACATTTATTAGAATTCATAACTCTTTGTCAAACTATTTAAAAAGTATGGTCGACACGCGTGCATTTTTTCACATCTAAAGTATATTATTCGCAATTTTAACTTCAAATAGTACCTTAATTCTGTAGGCGTTTTGGCACTTATTCTCCAGTCATTTATTTGACGAATTAAATTTTGTGGTGTGAAAATTAAAAATTTATGTTTATTTTTCTGTTACATGACATAAATTAATACGCAAGACAATCAGGTATTATCATACTTTTATATAGGTACCTATATTATTATACATAGCGTGGCTGTATATTTAGGAAACACAAAACATTTCTAATAAAAAGACGTTCTAAAACTCTATTTCAAATGCCAGGATAATATCTTTATGCAAACCTCGCATGACAATGCCCCTTTTTTCAAAGGGGGGCTTTTTTATTTTCATAAAAATTACCACATTTTGCTAAGAAGAGTCTGAATTTCTGTTTCTGAAAACTCAAATTAGTTGATGGGTTGACTAATTACACTATTAGTTGACTAATTTACAAGCATGGGCATTCTTTCAGTTACACAACAGTTGCATGTTAAATAACAAAAGAACCTTGCACTCTGGATATCACGTACCTGTATGGACACAATGAAATTTTAAGCTAATTTTCTACTATACTTTGCGTATATAAAAAAAATGCGTTATAGTAAAATTTTTTTGTATTATAATAAATTGTATTATTTTACTGACTTAAATATGACCATAGGTTGGTATTGATCAGTAAATGGAAGTACATTTTCTGCCCACCCGATACCGTGCAAAAAAGGAAGCTTTCCTATTTCTTGGTATTTTAGATATTAGATTATTTTACTTGAAAACACGAAGCTAAATTGCGTGGAACCCAAATTACAAAAAAATCGATCCCAGTTCTCGCCAATATAGAATATGAATCATAATTTGGAATATTTAGTCAGCTAGAACCAAAATGGATTCATTTATAAGAACATATTTTTGTCGATATTTTTGCAAATGTAATCAAACATAGCGATCTTTTAAAACTGCGGAACATGCATAGATAATTTTAAGCATATGAGATTTAGAAAAAATGGTCTTAACGATGAAAGAAAATCAGAAACCATGTTAAATAATCCATAGTTAAAAACCGCTTTTTAAGTAATCCTACTGTTTCTGTTATATTCTTCTATCTTTACAAAAAGGAAGTATTGGATTAGTAAAATTTTCGAGTTCCAGTTTTCGACGAATTTACATGTTTTAGTGGCCAGGGATACCAAAAGACATGTTTTTACAAAATATATGTCTATGAGTCTGTTACTCTGTCTGCCTGTATGTGACATAAATATTTTGGGCACTCTATCTCAAGAACTAAAGCACATAATTTAATTTAAAAATATATTCAGTTAGTCCTTAATATAAATTGGTGCTGATTAGTTTTTGGAGTAAAACTCTTGACAAATGGCGCAGCTATGCTGCGTTTTTTGTGATTTACTGAATAGCTGTATCAACTAGAATTAATGCAGGAATTTTCAGAAAACTTTAGATTCAGTTTGTCTTTAATATGGTTAGGTGTTTTATACATTTTCGTGTAAATCACCAGATAGGTGGCGGTGCTATGCTGCATTTTTCTCGATTACGGCAATTACTCTATCTTAAAAACTAATGCACGGATTTTCATAAAATTTTAGATTCAGATAGATGTTAAAATAAGTTGGTATAAGTTAGATTTTGGAGTAAATCACCCAAAAAGAGCTACTGCTATGCTACATTTTGCATGATTTACGTTATTTTAGCGATAGTCATATCTCAAGAACTAATGTACGGGATTTCATATTATTAGAATCCACATGATGGTTATGGATTTGTATTTAATTCTGGCACTGTTATAGCGAATTTTTAAGTATCAACATGCACTGTAAAAAGAAAAGGGTCGATCTACTAAAAAAACTTTAGTGATCCTTGTAATTACTAAAAAATTTTTAGTAATCTTAGTTGGTTACTAGAAAATCTGTAAGAATTACTAGAAAAAAGTTAGCAATGGATAGAGTTAATAGTTTTACATTTTTAATAGCTATTACTAAAACTCGCTTGGTGTGGCCTTGATAGCATAGTGGTTATAGTAACGGATTCCAGGCTAAGAGGTCCCGGGTTCGACACCGTCAAATACGTCCCGAATGTATGTAGTGTAAGTACTCGTTAATAAAGGGATTATGAAAATCCTGTCAGAGCAGGTAGCATTTTTGGTGCTGCCATCTATTGCGGTTTGGCCGAAAATCTATCGCTTCAGAAGTTTGGATGCAGCTCCTGTCCTTCGGGCGCACGTAAAGGTTATTAAAAACAATTTTGGAGCTATTACTAAAATTTTCTTGGTGGCTCATACTAAAAATTTTTAAGTTAGTTATACAAAAAATTATTTTGTTCAGTTTACAAAAGAAATGCTTGTTTCACTTGCAAAAAAAAGTTTGTAATGGTTACTAAAAAATACTGTGGAATACAAATTTACTAAAGAATTTTTAGTAACCTCTTGAATTTTTTTTTACAGTGTGCATGAGATAGAAGGAAGTTTTGTGGTTCCCACATCCGACTACTTTCAAATGTCGGCCACCATAAAGCCTAAAACTGTAAAAACTCACTCACTTTTTTAAAACAGAATCATAACAGAAAATGTTTAAGAATCCTTGTATAGAGGCAGAATACTTAATGAAGAAAAGCTTTTAGTATTTCCAATTCTTATCCACGTTTTCTTGATTTTCAAATGTTTGAGCGGCCACTTTTCGAAAATTATATGCGAAAGAAGGACTCATTTTTTTCTTATATGTAATGGAAAGTAGCTAAAAAGTAAAGTTAAAATATAGAAGGTATACAGGGTACTTATCGTGTACAGGCTTATCGTGTTAGACCTTTTGAAGGAAGACCGTATCGTCTATCGCAAAAAGTGAGATGTCGATGCTATAAATTCTAACCGAAAATATAAATATCGTCGTTTTAATTTAAACGTGTGAAAAATAATTTAAACTCTTATAAAAACGAAGCTTCAAACATTTCAGATAAAAACTTAACATATATATTTATTTCAGAAAATTCTACTACTCCTTTTATCATTGCTCGTGATCACTTGCACGAAAATAAAACTATTACCATGGGAGTCACTATGAGAGTATGTACACCAAAGTAATTACAAAATATTAATCAAATTCGCGACATTCTCCCACCTTGAGTTTTCGGCAGATAAACTCAACAATGGGTACAATAAAATATAAAATAAAAAAAATATGATTAATACTTATATTACAGTGAAAACATACAATTCTTACAATGTTACATTTTCTCAAAACAGGTAAATAAACATTTTCTTCTGCAAAATTCAAATAAAATTAAACATATTATTACAAACTCAAATTATCAATACGAAATATACTAAAAATAAGACTAAAGTCTTTAGTTGAAAGAGTATTTAGAGTCAACGTTTTAGGACAATCACTCTTCTGCCACTTCTCGTTCTTAACGCTTGATCACTAGAAAATTCTTTTTGAATCTCTAAATTGTACAGTTTTTTCACAGGTCTCAAAAGTTCACCATTTTCAGTTTTTAATAGTGCAACTCTTGGGTGGCCATCTTTACCAGAAATATGTCCTTGCACTCGGGCTAAAGTCCAATAGGCTCGTTTCTTATCATACTCTACGAGTACGACATCACAAATGGTCAGTTGCTTAACATTCTCTTGCAAAGAACTTTGCTGGCGCAACTGTCCTAAATATCCAATACGAAATCGCTTATGTAGTTGTTCTCGAACATGTTGCCTATACATGTTGCTTCCTTTTATTTAATTCTTGTGAGTCAATTGCATCAAAATCTCTCACATCAGAAAATCTTATGTCCTGTAAAAACTTTGCTGGTGTTAACGGCGCTAGATCATTCACATCTTCAGTAACATATATTAGAGGCCTAGCATTCACAACTTGTTCACAATCACAGAGAATTGTGAGCAGTTCTTCCTAGGATAATGAAGCTCTACCTAGAACTTTTCTCAGGATGCGTTTCACCATTTGTATCAATCGCTCCCACCAACCGCCCCACCAGGCAGCGGTAGGTGGGTTAAATTTCCAGCAAATCTTTTGTGTTGCTGCAACGGCAGAGATTTGCTCCCAATGTATGGCTGAAAATGCTATGTTTGCCCCGACGAAATTTCCACCGTTATCAGAATACACAGTAGTTGGTCTTCCTCTTCGCACTATAAAACGCCTGAAAGACTGGAGGAAAGCATCTGTAGATAATGACGTAACTAATTCTAAGTGTAGGGCCCTATACACTGCACAAGTATACAGCACAATCCAAGCCTTTTTCTCATTCTTTAAATATAATGGGCTGGCTAAATCAACTCCAATTATCTGAAACATTGCTGCGTCTCCAACTCTTTCTGCTGGTAATGCAATAGAAATTGATTCTGTTTTGTGCACTGAATCTTCTGCATCGTATACATTTCTGTACTACTGCTCGAATAGTTTTCCTAGCTTTTAGGATCCAGTAGTCTTCTCGTAACGATGTCATCATACGAGCCACTCCTGCATACAAATGCTCTTCGTGTTTCCAGGAGATCAGGCGGTGGACTACAGGATGGTCAGAAGGCAAAAGAACTGGGTATTTAAAATTGAAAGCATATTTTCTATAAATAACTTGTGTTTTCACTCTTATAATACCATCTTCATCTAGGATATGTCTCAAGTTACGTATCTTCAAATTATTCTTCCCGTTGAATCTGTCTCTCTGTATCAAAATTATCAATTTTCTTTCGGCTTGTTCTAATTCCAAACACGTAAGCTCAGAAACTTCTTTTGAATTTGGGTTTCTTGAATTGTTTAAGAATCTTAAGATCCAGGCGATCAGTCTTATAATTTTCTTGAAAGATAAAAACCGTCGATAATACCAATCATTAGATTCTGTGTTCTTGTTTATTGCTGAAATGACACTTTTCCGTTTTTCAGCGTTAATAATTTCTTCATCGGGAATTTCGACACTTTGAGACCAAGTATATTCAGGTTTAGACAACCAACCCGGTCCCTCCCACCATCTTAGTTGCAAAAATTGTTCAACCGAACAACTTCTGGAAGGGATATCTGCCGAATTAAATTTTCCTGCAATGTGTCGAAATTGGTTCTTTTGAGTTAAGGATCTAATTTCCTCTACTCGATTCCAACCGAATGCTCTCCCTCTTTCGTCTCACTTTATCCATCTTAAAGTTGCAGTTGAGTCACACCAATAAAATATCTTTAAATTTGGAATTCGTAGATCAGATATAACTCGACTTCCCAACCTGGCTCCAATGCAATATGCTAAAAGCTCCAACCGGGGTATCGTTATGTTCTTAAGGGGAGCTACTCTGGCGCGTGACTGTATGAAACTTACCAGGATTTTATCTTTTTTCTTTACTCTTAGAAAAATGCAAGTAGCATACGCATGTTTGCTTCCCTCACAAAATGTGTGAAGGCCTACATCATTACTTTCATAATTATCAAAATACATCCATCGCTGCAATTTGATGTCAGAAATCATGTTCAATCCTTGCACCCATTTTAAAAGTTGTTTAACTAAATTCGTTGGGAGTTATTCATCCCACTTAATTTTCAACTTCCAGCATTCTTGTAGAATAAGTTTAGGGAGCAAAGTCATAGGAGAGGTAAATCCAAGAGGATCAAACACTTCCTGAGGGAATGAAAGTAGAGCTCGTTTTGTGGGAATAATTTGTTTCTCCTCAATTGAACCGATTTTGCAAGATAGGGTATCGTTTTCCAGATCCCAGTTTAAACCTAATACTGGTGTCATATTAGCTGTTGAATTTTCAGAAATAATTTGAATGGGATAATTTGACAACCATCCCCTAAGATTTAATTTTGCACAGAATAGTAACATTTGGGACTCAAATATAAGCTTATTTAATTCTTCAACTGTGTTGAAACTGCAAACACAATTATCTACATGCAACGATTCATTCAAAATTTTATCTGTTGAAGCAAGACTATCCGTCGCACTTTTTAAGTGATGTCTCAAAGTAGCAGCTAATAAAAAGGGCTACAATTGATTCCAAAAACAACACGTTTATGTCTATAAATTATGCCATTTTCCCATATAAATCTCAGATAGTCTCTATCCTCTACTTTAATACCAATTTGTAGAAATGGAATCTCTATATCAGATACTGCACCAACAGGATATTTCCGAAAACGATGCAATATAGAAGGAATCATTTCAATCAAATTTAATCCCTTATCTAGGCAATCATTTAGAGAAGGGGAACCTTTAACGTGAGCTGAAGCTTCAAAAACTGGTCTAACATTAGTAGTTTCACTCGATTCTTTCAATACAGGTCTGAGTGGCAAATAATGTACTTTAGTTTCTTTATTATCAACCACCCTTTCAATTATTCGTACATTTATCCACGAATCAAGTACTTCGCTATATACCTCAATTTTATTTAAATTAATTAACTTTTTCCTCGTTGTAGCAAG
Organism: Maratus speculifer; assembly: GCA_964019185.1. Lineage (NCBI taxonomy): Eukaryota > Metazoa > Arthropoda > Arachnida > Araneae > Salticidae > Maratus > Maratus speculifer. The sequence goes on from OZ025299.1 coordinate 228,065,217, forward strand.
CCGCTTTTCGGCCAGTTCTTTATTGTTAGGTAAGCAAACTTTATCTAGCTAAATTTTGTCTCTAGATTATCATATAACGACGATAAATTACAATTCTTGCTTGATGTTCGATTGTTATTTAAGACTAATTGAAGAAGGTCTCTAACATATATCTCAATAAGTCTATCTTCTCTGCCGAACTTTGCTTTAAGATGTAGAATTACTTTTGGATAATTATCAGCAGAAACCGGATAACTATTAACAATCTGTGCAGCTTTGGATTTCGCCGTTATCGCCTGTAAAAGATAAAAAAATTTTAAATGGTCATCTAAAGTGGTGTCTTCATGAATTTTCCTGAATGAATGCCAAAAAAGTTAACCATAATCTTGCATCGCCATCAAACGGCTGTAATATTATTTCTGGTAAGCGAAGTGGTCGTGACAGCGTTCTTTCAACATCTGTATAATTCTGTGATCGGAGTTGTTTTTCGATAGGCTTAACCGAAAATGTCTTTACTTTTTGCTTTATAGCAATAAATTTTTCCGTATACTCTTCGCATGCTTCAAATTCTTTAGAATAATCTTTTTCTATAATCTTGTCTGTCAACATAAAATTCAAAATTTCTTCATCTACAGCTCGCAATCTTGTGCTTTTATATTCCAGCTGACACATTAAATTGTCTATTAAATTAGCACCAGGACTTGCGTCGTTTAAAGTTTCACTTAAAGCATTATAAGATTTCGTAAATCCAGCTCTAAGAGGCATTCTTTTGATTTTTAAAGTATCCATTTTTTCAATGACAAGTTCTGTTAACTAATAAAAAACAGTTACTTTTCACACGTCCCTATTAGTTCGGACGCCAAATATCGCAAACAGTGCGATGTCGATGCTATAAATTCTACCCGAAAATATAAACATCGTCGTTTTAATTTAAACGTGTGGAAAATAATTTAAATCCCTTACAAAAACGACGCTTCAAACATTTCAGATAAAAACTTAACATATATTTTATTCCACAAAATTCTACTACTCCTTTTATCATTGCTCGTGATCGCTTGCACGAAAATAAAACTATGACCATGGAGTCACTATGAGATTATAGACACCAAAGTAATTACAAAATATTAATCAAATTCGCGATATCTTCTTTTAAAACTCACTACCTTCCAAGACTCGCTGCTGAATGGTTATGCTGCTCGATTCGAAAAGCCCCAGGTTTATAGCCAAGGGGTGGATGGGAGAACGAGAGACATATTTCAAAAAAAGTCCAATGGGGTCCACGGAAGAAAAAGAAAACAATTTTTTTTAAACGCCATTTTTAGATTAAAAAATGTCTCTGTCGTAGAACTGAAAAATAAAAATTTCTTCAATTTCTTCAATTATGGGATATACACCGGTAGCAGTGTTGCCAAGAATATTTCTGTGAATTGAAGATAGTAATTCTGAGAGTGTAGACCATACTTTTTTAAAATTTAACTGAGTATTTCTTGTGTAACATAATTCAAGAAGAACTGCACTATTTACTGTAAATGTGTTAAAGTATTAAAGGTAAGGACAGAGGGGAATTTTCTTGTTAAATGCACTATTTTAAAATGCTGCTTTCTGTAAAAATGTTTAAAAATAGGTAATTTTATACAATTACATCTTTTTTTTAAAAAAGATACTTTCGTTTAGCTGTTCCTTGAATGGCATTAAAATACACACACACACACGCATATATATATATGTGTATGTATATACACGCATATATATACACGCATATATATATACTACCTCTGACAATAAAGTTCGGTGAATAGTCTGTAACATTAATGTAGATCAAATATTAACGAAAGTTACAATACCAATCTTCAAAATAGTCATCTCCCATAACAATGCACTGCTGAGATCTGTTATACATGTCCTGGGAAATTTGCAAGACGTCTTCTTTTGGGACGGAGTTCAAAAGCTTCGTCACGTTTCGGTGGATGTCAGCAATATGGTCAAATCTCTTTCAAAGAGAGTTTGAGTCGTGGAAATAGAAAGAAGTCTTTAGAATTGAGTTCTGTCGAGTATGGAGGATGATTAATTTGCACAACCCCTCATAAATTCCTTTCGGGGTCTTGCAAAGCTTAAAACCAAACTTTAAACTGATCTTTTGTTCGTTCATTTTCCTGTTCTCACAAGGGCACCACCAAACATGGTGCTCACAGACTTTGATGATTTCAAAGTATGTTGAAGGGGTCATACCACTAATTATTCAGATGATAAGGTTTCTTCAAATGGGCCTTGGTTTTTGAGAAATTGGGGGTCAAAGTTCAGCGTATATTTCAAATACTTATTAGTACGAGCGCCGCATATGAATCCGTGGCGTCGTGGTAACGTACAACCCTGCAAGTCGAAAGGTTGCGGGTTCAAATCAGTCCTCGGCCTTTTACTTATTTTTATATTTTTTACACTTTGCAAATTATGAGCAGAATTGAAAATTCTACAGCTTTGAACCTTTTGATATTTTCTGAAGAGGACAGTTTACTTTGTCAACATTTTATTATTATTATTTTTTAAAAATATGGTGAACTGACTGTACTTCAAGATTCAACTAAAAGTACATTTTGCAACAAATAAATAAATAAAAATTTGTATTTAATTAAAAATTTTAAAAAAGTATAAGACACTTTCAATATTTTAAAATCTCCACTACTTTAAATATTAATATTTTTAGACTAATCAGTCACTTTTTTTCTTTTCAAATGTGTATTACACAATATTGTGCTTGGATTTTTAGATAATTTAATACTGCATTTAATATAATTTATATTACTAAAATACTTAATTCGTGATAAATATGTTTAAAAACATATTAAAAGTAAAAAAAAAAAGTTTAATCATCATTTGTAAAAGTGCAAAAATAAGACCAATAAAAAGAAATCTTCATTTATTCTGATAATTACGGAGGAAAGCAGATGATTAAAAAAGTATTTTTATGTGTATTATAAATTTTATCTCATTAAACAGACGATTTTTGTACTTCAGTTGAATTACGGAAAGAGTGTTTTGATTTGTTATAAAAATAGATGTAATCTGTCATTTCTTATTTGTGCAACCAGTAACTTATGTTGATGTTGAACTTTGGAGATAAATGTATTTACAGAAAATTGGAAAATTGAAAATTTGGATAACTGGTAACAACTTGAATTTTAACATTACTGCATTAATATTTTATTATTTTTTCGAAGATACGCATTACTTGAATAATCTAATCCTAAAGACGTTTAAAAAAATGCACCCGAAAATTATTTTGTATTATTTGTACATAAGGTACCTGTAACCAATATGGACACCCTAAGGAAAATGTAATTTTTTCACCCCCATTAACAAGTCCAACAGTAGGACTCCAAAAATATGTGACCACTATCCTTGGACTATTGACTATCATTATTAAAATTAGCGACCTTGTAATTATTCTGGTTTAATTTAAATGATAAAAACAAAAAAAATGTTTACAAGTGTTCATATAAGGAACTACCTGTCCCTATTATGGACAGGTGTTTCCTTATTGACTTTCTTCACAGTGTGTATGGAAAAGCCACTTTTCCAAGGGTTTTTAGAGGAGAGGAAATTAAAAAAATTATCTTAAAGTATTCGGAGGAGGAGGGGGGACAGTAAATATCTTCAGAAAATGTATTTTAGAAAGGGGAGTCATTCTCGGTTTTTACCCTTCGAAGACCCATGCAAAGCCCCTTAGTTACTACTAAATATTATGAAATAATATTGTTGGTTTTGTTTAGCTTTATTGCATCTGTCTGTGAATTTACATCTGTTATTACTCAGTCCTCACAGCATGGACAAATAGAAACTTTTTCACCATGGGCAGTAAGTCCCACATAATCCTCATGAACATATCTGTCACATGTGATGCATGGCCGCATGTTTGAAAAAGCATCAATACTACAAAAAAACCAGTACCAGCTCTCCTTTGTTGAGGAAGTCATACCATTGGTACCTACTATTTCGGCAACTGGCATCCTACTGGGGGGGGGGCTTCTTTTTATTTTTCTTCTTCTATTAAATAAAAGAAATAAATACCGATGACTGATTCGAACCCGCAATGTTTCGACTTGCAGGCTCGTACGTTACCACGACGCCACGGATTCACATGCGGCGCTGGTACTAATGAGTATTTGAAATATACGCTGAACTTTGACCCCCAATTTCTGAAAAAACAAGGCCTATTTGAAGAAACCTTTTCATCAGAATAATTAGTGCTATGACCTCTGCAACATACTTGGAAATCATCAAAATCTGTGAGCACCATGTTTGGTGGTGCCCTTGTCAGTTAAGAACCAACACGCTGAACAAGCACTTAGTAAAGCACGTTTTACATAGAACATAAACGCCATTCAGCTGAACAACGATGGGGCGAGATTGTCAACACTTGCCTCTATGCAGGTGCAGCGTTTTGTTCCCCAGAGTTGCCAGATCGGTCGTTCTGAATTCATTCACCGAACTTTTTTGTGAGAGGTAGTATATATATTTATATATATATGGAAAATGCAGACTTGATTAATTTTACTTTACTAAATTTTCTGATTATTACTTAATTTCCTTCTTAATAAAAAATATTTTAATCCTATGAATCAAAACTTATGCAAACATTTTATTTTGCAAAACACATTCTACTATATTAATATTAGATAACTGTTCTTGAAATTTCAAAAGTACTAACACTTATTCAATCATTAATGCGAAATATTAACCGGATAGATACGGCATTTTGTAAAAAGAAAATTTTTAAAAAGTTATTAGTATTTAAGTGGTGCAATTAAAGTTAGTACTGCAATAAACTTTCAAAAAGTATGGAAACAGATTATTTAAATTAATTAGGAAATATTTCCATTTTAACTGATTTATATTCACTTTTAAAGGAGTTTTAATTTCATCTCTAGAGTAAATTAAAAGCTAACTGAATCCAAAAATTCTTAAACTTAGCAAAAGTTAATTTTTTATTTAAATATAAAATAAGGTGAAAATTCCAATATTTCAAAATATATGACAGATTAAATAAGTATGCATTTTCGTAAGTAAGTTAAAAAATCAGTTAAATAAACAACATGTAAGTAAAGATCGAGTTTTCTTCATTAGTTTGTCATCAGTATTTTGGTTGTACTGATTTGGTTGTTTGATGCTATCCAACGAAGTTGACATGTGTTAATATTTTCAGTTTGTCTGTCCCTCTGATCGCTCTCTAATTCTCCTAAATATACTCGGATTGTCCTGAAATTTCCTGATGTTATTGATGCTTACCCTACCACAATTCCTATTTCAAATAAATTTTGTAATATATTGAAGTTTAGTTTATTTACAGTGGCAGCCAACACATTCCGTTACATTGCGGCTAATTGAAAAAATATCGTTCCAAATGAATTTTTAAGATATTAGACACTTTAAAGCATAATAAAATGATATACAATTTCGAAGTGCAGTAAAATATGTATTCTTTGGAATATACGACGCAAATATTAGTTTTTATTGATTTACAAGGCCATTTAAAAGGATTTCATTACATAACTGTATAAGGGGCAGGTGGGGAATGCTTGCGGCGTATTTTAAATACAACAGTCTTTTTCATAGTAAGTAAATTGATATATGTGTCAATGAAGTTTACTATAGTTATTTCATGTATAATTCAAAATTATTAGCATTTACAGGGACAAACAAAAGATTTCAGATAGCACATTCTATCGGAAGTATAACGATGGCAGGAAAAACATTTTTAATTATGATGTGAACATTAACTTTACTATATTTATGTAAACTATGTGTATAAATGGTATACTTGATATGCAGAACTATTCAAAAGAATCAGTAAGGAATACCGATTATGAGTATAAATTACTTAAAGGTTTTTTTAACTCACAGACTATTACAGCCTGAGAACTTATGTGCCTGCCCATTCTGCATGTATGTACATGCGTAAGATATATTCTCATAAGGCACTTCCCTCATTAGTTTTGGCAGTTCATTCGATAAGTATAAGAGAAGAAACGGAGGTTATGGCCCCTCTCCTTAATTTATATAAATCGGTTTTACATGCAGATTTATCAGATTTCATTTAAACTTTAGACATAGGATTCACATTTAGGATCATTCTGATGAAGGCGCCTAGATGACGTTCGAGGATATGATGTCAGGTTTATTTCCGCTACGTGGGAATAGGCGGTCACCCATCTAGTTACAAGGTATCAAACCTGTTCAGCTGGGGCAACTCGTCAGATAGGGCCTGGTCATTGGTTAGAAAGAAAGAAAGATATCGCACAGTATTGAAATAAAGATGAAAAGAACTTGTTTGGAGTCAAATCTATGAGATTGTAATGACGGATTTTCGAAACAAAAGGTTTTTTCATAGCCATCAAATGACATACGAATGATTTATAATATAAAAGACATATATGAAATTAATTTCAGTATATTTTTCTGCGCATGTAATTGAATTAGGCTGGCTGTAGAAAAATTAATTAAGTAAGACGTTTAACGCTACCAACTTCATCTTAGAGAAATGATGTGTTAAATTCTACATGTTAAAAAGAAGTTTAGATTTTTCTTGCTTGACCCACCATAAATGAGCTATAGATTATTGTGAAAAAGCCCATTTCAAGATATCTCTCAAATTTCATATTCTTTGATACAAATTATAAGGTATTTGTACCCTATATGGACAGGGCTCTCAATATGGACAACTCTAATATTTTTAAAGGTAATAATTTTGATCGATAGATGGCTCAACATTTTCGCGAAGAAAAGCAGGTGAAAAGATAATTAAGGCTGGGAAGTGTAAAAAAGCACACTGTTCGCCATTTAGGAGGAAACTTGTTGTTTCGAGATGTGCTGATCTCAATTACTTCTAAGATTAAATTCTTATTAGATAGGGTAAAATTATTTTAAATGTTGAAAAGTGGAGTATTTTAGAAAGCTAATGAAACATACTTTCGATTGCTTTTGCATATTTTGCTTAAAAATATTTTCCTTATCCATTTGTTACAAGATTTAGTAAAACTACGCCCGGTTCCCAATATGGACAGCTTATGTCCCCATCGACTACAGCTGTAAGAAAGAAGAAAATTCTACGTTGCCAAGCATTAAATTGAGAATGCATCAAAGTGGTGAAATCTTTGTTTAACAAGATGCTATTTGAACAATTTCCCAAAAACCTTCCTCCAAAAAACTCTTGCAGAAAAATAAAAAGAAGACACCCCCCCCCCCCCAGAAGGATACCTGTTGGCGAAATAGTAGGCACCAATGGTATGACTTCCTCAACAAAGGAGAGCTGGTTCTGGTTCTTTTGTAGTATTGATGCTTTTTCAAACATGTGGCCATGCATCACATGTGGCAGATATGTTCACGAGGATTATGTGAAATTACTGCCCATGGTGAAAAAGTTTCTATTTGTCCATGCTGTGAGGACTGAGTAATAACAGATGTAAATTCACAGACAGATGCAATAAAGCTAAACAAAAGCAACAATATTATTTCATAATATTTAGTAGTAACTAAGAGGCTTTGCATGGGTCTTCGAAGGGTAAAAACTGAGAATGACCCCCCTTTCTAAAATACATTTTCTGAAGATATTTACTGTCCCCCCTCCTCCTCCGAATACTTTAAGATACATTTTTTAATTCCCTCTCCTCTAAAATCCCTTGGAAAAGTGGCTTTTCCATACACACTGTGTAGAAAGTCAATGAGGAAACACCTGTCCATAATAGGGACAGGTAGTTCCTTATATGGACACTTGTAAACATTTTTTTGTTTTTATCATTTAAATTAAACCAGAATAATTACAAGGTCGCTAATTTTAATAATGATAGTCAATAGTCCAAGGATAGTGGTCACATATTTTTGGAGTCCTATGACTTGTAGATGGGGGTGAAAAAAATACATTTTCCTTAGGGTGTCCATATTGGGTACAGGTACCTTATAAATTAAATTTCATTCAAAAGAGTGCAGTAAAAGCTATATAAAATGTATGTATTTAGGATTTTCTTTAATATAGAAATATCTCTTTTTACGTCAATTCTGAATTCTAAACTATTCCCAGTTATCGTTAAGAAATTATTTTGAATAGTTACTAAGAACAAGCAGAGGAAAACAACAGGATGGTTACAGGAAACAACAGGAAAACAACTAGTGGGTTATAACTGGTATTAAATTATGCATACACTATATTGCCATTAATTATGGGACACTTGCGATTTTAGGCATTTTACTAAATATCTAGAAAAATACATGAGGAATAATCTCGAAACTCTTAGTGTATAAATATAATAGTATACTTCATACATCTCCGTGAAGATTTTTTACCGAAACTCCATCGGGGATCGTCAACAAATTAAAAAAGAATGAATATCTTTTGTATAACCCTGTCAAAACTAATGTAGCAAAAGCGCTCAAACTCTAGATTATGATTGAATGCCTTGTTGCAATACACTGTGTTCATTTTTATGCAAATAGAATGCATACTCGCAGAGTAATTAAGGTTTTTATAAAAATGGTCCCAAATTTTTCCAAGTTTTTCCCTTATAATTTTCAGAGTTTTTAATAAAAAGTAATATTTTTTTCAGAAAATATGACAAACAACATTTCACACAGTACCCTGTAATCAGAATTAAAAAATGATAAAAATTGTATGAAAAATGAGTAGGTTTACTAAATAATTTTTTACTGCGCATGCGTCAAAGATATCAAAATTTCATTTGCATATTATGTTAGCTAAATGTATAGAGCAACTTTTGTAAAAGTCTCAAAATCATAGCTTGAAAATTCTGAAAGTAATCGTCTATAGAAAAAGGACAAAATCCGTTGTTTCTAAAATGAAGCAAAAAAATGAGGGATTTTATCCAAATGTAGTAGTACATCCCGTATTGTGTATTCTATATTGACACTAATCAATGAATATATGGATACAACCCCTCTTGTTTTTCCTTCATTTTGAGAATAACGGATTTTCCACTTATTCAATTGACGATTATTTTCAGAATTTTCAAGTTATGATTTTGTGACTTTCATAAAATTTGCTCTATATATTTAGCTAACATAATATGCAAATGAAATTTTGAAATCGTTGACGCATGCGCAGTAAAAAATTATTTAGTAAACCAACTCATTTTGTGTACAATTTTCATTATTTTTTAATTCTGATTATAGGGTACTGTGTGCAAAGTTGTTTGTCATATTTTCTGAAAAAAATATTATTTTATATTAAGAACTCTGAAAATTATAAGGAAAAAACTTGGAAAAATTTGGGACCATTTTTATAAAAACCTTAATTACTCCGCGAGTATGCATGCTATTCGCATAAAAATGAACAAGGCGTATTACAATAAGGCATTCAATCATAATCTAGAGTTTGAGCGCTTTTGCTACATTAGTTTTGACAGGGTTATTCAAAAGATATTCATTCTTTTTTAATTTGTTTACGGTCCCCTATGGAGTTTCGGGAAAATATCTTCACGGAGATGTATGACGTATACTGTTATATTTATACACTAAGAGTTTCGAGATGATTCCTCATATATTTTTCTAGATATTTAACAAAATGTCTAAATTCGCAAGTGTCCAATAATCAATGGCAATATAGTGTATATATATATATATGGAATGATGTATTTACTAGGAAATCTCTTGAAAAGGAAAAAAATAACTCTCAAATTTTGAATGTTAATAAATTTTTTAACAAAACAGTTAGAAAAAAAGAAAAAAATGCTGCTTCAAATATTTTTAATTAAAAAAATGCAAAGAAAAACAACAGGATTTCCAAATGATGTTTACAACTCTTATTTAATTAGTAGAAAGTACAAAAAAAACCTTTTAAGAGAAAATTGAAACCTTGTAAATAAACGCAGTGACATATTTTTCAGAAAATTTCTAGGAAAAGAAGGAAACTACTAAGAAGTTTTAAAGCTAAGCAATTGTTAAACAATATAAAAAAAGTAAAATGTAAGAAAAAATTAAAGAAAGAAGCAGGCCATATGAAAATAATTTATAATTGCAATTCCCAAAGTTTTAAAATTAAAACTATCATGTAAAATAATTTGAGGTTTTAAATTCAGCATAAATATGCTTTTGTATAAAACAATATAATTTGTAAAAATATATTTTTTGAATTTCCGAAGCTTAGTCAAAACAAATTTGTTGGTGTGCATTTATTTCACTATTTTTTAATATGAAATGACACACGAAGGATACAGAAAACAATGAACAGGTATGAATATAAATTCCGTCTATTAGTCCGTATATAAAATCTGCTAATTTTATGTCATATAAATTACGCACAATAAATATATATAAATATATTTATAGTGTATAAATACATATATATCAATACGAGGGTTTAAACAAATTTCCTGCAAAGTTAGGATTTCTGCAAGCATGTGTAACTTGAATGACGCATGTAAACCTATAAAGATTATGTCAATTTTTAATTTATTTTGCTGTCGTAAACCAATTTTTTAGCCAACATTATTGATTATTTCTCTTACAGAACTCGCGTCTCTTTACATTTCTTTTTTAAACATTTAAGTGTATTGTTAGAAAAATTTTAATGCAACTGCTTTTAAATCTATGTACAATTCTTGAAAATTTTCGCCTTGCAATCCTTTATAATTCAGGTATTTGTTTTTGGTTAAAGGTACACAGCCATCAGAGAGAAAAGATACGGAACCCGGGAATCAAACCCGGGACATCAGTACAACGTCCAAAAGTTCTACGAACGGAAGCACTTAGATCGATACCCAGTTTGTCATTTCTTACTATCTCACGTTGGCAACAACCTCAGCACAAGATGGGATATTTTTAACGTAAGCCACCGACTTTGTGGCAAATACAAAACTATTGAGAAAAATGAATCAACTGATGAAATTGAATAAACCTATGTGTAATACTTGGAAAATTTTATGAAAAACTTCTCATGCCTCCCATTCCCTTATATTTCAAATTTCGGTTGCTTGAAATGTGCATAGCCAACCGAGCGAAAAGGGTAATATGGAATGCATGTAAGGGAAGCATGTAAGGGAAGGTAGGCATGTGAAATTTTCTGCAGAAAAATTTCCAAGTATTACACATAAGTTTATTAAATTTCATCGATTCTGGATTCTCTTTTGTTTCGTTTTTGCCCCAGAGTCGTTAGCTCACGTAAGAATTTTCCATATTGTTCTGCAGTTTTAGCCTTGCCAAAATATGATAGTGAGAAATGGCAAGCTAGGTATCGTTCCAAGTATGTTTGGGTGGTATAGAAATTACCCGGATTCAATTCTGTGTTCGGATAGTTTTTCACTGTGTTGGTTATTCGCTTTTTAAGTAACTAAAATTTAAAATATTAACTATGTTTTTATTTGCACTAAATGCCATAAAACAAAATCAAATCTACTAGTTTGCATTATGCTCTCCAGGAGTTCGAAGTAAATTCTCCAAATCTTGGACTGCAACTACCAATTTGTACATTATCATTGATTTTATTACTCTGTTCCTTTAGCCTTTGTATAGATGTTCTAAGTCCACTTTAAGAGAATATGAAAAAGCAGAAAGCATTTTCCTCATTTTGCATAACTTAAAAATGAGAACCATTTTAATATGTGATAATTACTGATTTTTAAATATAATGTATTTGGATTTCTTTTTACAAACAACAATTCTACCAAAAATCATAAAAAGAAAAATATTTATATGGGTTTCACTATTGTATCCTTAAACGTTGACCCGTCTTAAGTTTAGAAGAATAAAGAAATTACAAAAAAAGGAATTACTTTTCCTGACTTATTTGATGTTTAGAATTCGAAAATAGTGTCTGACAATGTGTGTGTGTGTGGGGAGGGTATTTTAAGTATGATAGCTTTTATAATTAATGATATAGGGACAACCCCGAAAAAAATCTATGTGCAGAAGTAAATAGTAGAACTTTTCAGGCGACTGGTAATTATATATTTTTTTACAAAATTGCACATAGCAGATACCGATCTTTAATATCACAATGAACAATAAAAGTTCTAATGTATCCTTTAGTTAATTCTTTGTTTTTGTATCCTGATTTCTCTCTGATTTGTTTTTTCATATTATTTAACCCCCTAACTGCCGAGCAAAAGGGCAAAATTGTAATGTTTTTTTCTCCTCAATTTATTTGAAATGTTAATGAACGAGGGATTTTTTATCGTGGTATAACTGTTTTGTTACGTATATGCTTATAAGCCTTGAAAGCATCAATCATAACTTAATTTCTTAAAACTGGATTATATTTGTAGAATTATATTAATTTAAATAAATCTTCAACTGCTGTGAAACCTGCAGCCTAGTGAACGGATATATCCGGTCGCGGCAGTGAGAAGTTTAGATATTACTGTAGCTTTTTTATATTAATTAGCAGTTTAGAAGAAAGGGAAATATTCACAAACTAAGTTTTAGTACGCGATATGAAAAAATATCCCCAACACATTAAATTCACTTAATGGCAAAAAGGCAACGATAAATTGTTCATCACGCATAGATTCATTACACATTGAACACTTTCAAACAGTACCAGACTAGTGTAAAAAAAGCATTTTTCTTCTATTAAAATGAAATATCTGAATAAAAATATTAGCAAATATATAAAACACCGCTGAGACAAGCAGCCTGTATAGAATGATATATTTTATTAAATCTTAGTAGGATGTAATTTTCTATTGCTAAATATCATATTATTATATCTTTTTTACAAAAATGTGTGCTGAGAATAAAAGTTTCATCCGAAATCATTTTCATTGGTTTCATCAGATCTAGTTAAGAGAAATTGAATTAGCAACATTAGTTTTCAGAGAATAGATATTAGAACGGGAACTCCACTGGGTGTGTTCTTGCTCTGAAGAAAATTATATTAATCTCTTGAGCACTCGACAGACGTGAGTGAAGATTGATTTCAATGCGTTTACGCTACGCCGTTTGTTAGGTCAAATGTGAAATATAGTTTTCCAAAAGAGATAAAAAATTAGTTATTGCGTTATGAGAAAATTACACCGAAAATAAATATTAATTAAAGGATAAAGCAGGTGTCCGGCCTAAAAAATTGTGGAAGCAAAAATTACGTCTCAGTTTCATAAAAAGTGTATCAAAATGTGTGTAAAAATTGAGTATTCTCATACAACAAAACATGATAAGGGTTCTTTAGAATTATAATTACACAAAAAATTATCACATTGAAAAGTTAGGAATTGTGATTTCAGACGATATTTATATGAAAATGTAATTTAACATTAGAAGCTGCAAATTTTAAAAATTTATAATTCAAAAGTATATCATCCAAATGACTTGAAATTTTGTTCTTAGACATAGTTTGAACCAAGGACTAAAAATGTAAAAGTTTGGTTTGTCGTTTTGGTTTCGAATGGCATGTAAGCAAATCTTATGTATATCATTTAAAAATAGACATTATTTCCAACAATTTGGTACAAGTAAATTCCTGGTACTATGATTAGTTACAGAATTAGTAGAAAGTGTTTATTTTTTTAACGACTGTGCCATTTCCTAAGCACATTCGTTTCTAATCTTGTGCTGTCATAATATATTTAAGATTCTAAATACTACTATTTTTTTCTAAAATATGTACTGCTCATTCTCATGTTTTGCACTTTTTTCATCTATTCCATTTTAAATATTTATAATAAACTAACATAATTGAAATTGTTAAGACGTAAACTATAATCTATCATTAAGCAGGTGCACAAAGCTATTATTTCACAAACGAACTTTAGATGCGAATTACTTAAAATATCTTGTACATGCGGTTTTACGATAATTCATAATTTGGTTATTGTGATGGGTTAATAGAAAATAGATATTTAGGATGCATCGTAATGAATACAAAATTATTGATATGATATTTCTTCCAATTATGCTAAAATATGCTAATAAATTATCAGGAATTGCACTAAAGTAAAGAATACAATTCTTTCAATAAATAAATATATTTCATTTGTGGAAAAAAAATATTGTCGTTCTAGTGCATGTGAATTTCTTTTTCATCATATCAGAGATCAAACAAAGTAGAAAAAAAATCATTATGATTAGCCCGATTCTGCAGATAATGCTACGAGATATTTATGTAATTGTTCAAAGATTTTTTTCGTAAATTTTCTTTCGTAAAGATTTTCCGTTCTGGTTACGGTTTTTACGAATTTATCAATTTGAATTTTAAAAAATATTTTGAAAATATCATGGAACTGGCAAAGAAATTCCTTAATTTTTGCCGATATAAATAAATATTTATTACAGGTATTAGGGACCACATCATTTTATTGTATGATTCGTAAACCGACAATAACATTTTAAAACTTTTATTATACATTTTTGTACGTTACCAATAAAAAATGCACTGAAAATGGAAATAAAATGTTTTTCTCTTCTCTCGTAAAGAGTACATTTGGCTAGGACATAAACGTATGGCTAAAATAATTTTTTGAAATAATTTTGAATTTTATAAATTAATAACGCTGGCAGCAACACTTTTATGAGTATTAGTATCGTTAAATACACTGAATATGGTTAGATACACTCGAAGAATGTACTAAAAATGGAAATATATGTGTTCCTTTTCTCTGGTAAAGAGTACACTTGGTTAAAAATTAAGCATATTGATAAAATAGTTTTTTGAAATTAATCTAAATTTTATAAATTACTAATGTTGACAGCAGCACTTTTATGAGCATTGGTATCATTAGATATTGAACGAAAGATGCCATTGCAGAAGATTTTCGTGAAATATATAATTGAAAATTTGTATAATTATTGCTTTGAAGCGAGTTACTTAATAAAGGCAGCAAATGAAAACTGTGCAAAAGTAATTACATTTCGTATAGTTATTAGCAGTATAATATATTTGAATTAAAAGGATAATTTTGTAATGTGTCTCTGTATGAAAGGAATAAAAGGATTAAAAGGAATACATAAATTACGAATTCAGAAAAAGAAAAATGATAGGGCTGTACGTGAATAGTTTGAAAAAAAAAACATTAACAGTTTCTAGGTTTGTAAATAAAAAAGGTCATTTGTTACTTTACGGTGCTAATAATTAAGGTTTGACCAACACATAGTTTAAAGGAGAAAACCGAGACAGAATTTCGGCAATCTTTCTGTTTTTTTTTTTTTTTTTTTTTTTTTTTTTTTTGTCTGAAACGAAAACAAATTTCCATTTTTTTAAATAATTAATACATAAACAAATATACATAAACTTAAAAATTACACTATATGAGAACCACCTAAAATATTATATAATATTGTAGGGAAATTTTTAAGTTTACATTTTTAGAAGATGAATTTAGCATTCTGTTTATTATTTTATAAATATAAATATACATATAGACAATTATTAATTAATAAAATGTAATAATTCATACAGGGGAAAATGATTTCTAGTCTAAATGATTTCGAATTTCATCTAATTAAAAAATGTTTTGTGCAGATTTCCTATGGATCCCTTTGTTTTCGAAGTCAAATATCAGTATTTTTTACAGAAAAGAAATCTAGTTCAGAAGCATAAAATTTTGCCCGATTTAAAGGCAGGTTTTCTATATGAAAATATTGGTATCGAAGAACTTCCAGTCTGGAAATTCCAGGGCCCGTAGGAGCCCTATTTAGATAGTACCTCAGTTTGTCGTTTATAACGCCTTTTTTTTTTCAAATTATCATTTGTTATTCTAGATATAATAATTTGTTATTCGAAACATTTCTGTGGTTTTAAACTAAATAAATTTTGTTGCATTTCTGCAGCTTTCGATAAGCGCGTGAAAAAATTCAGTCACATACGCATTGCTTGCTTTACATTTTGCACTTACGTCTAGACTCAGTCATGGTCGATAATTACAAACATTGAAGTTTATATTAATTTAATAATAAGAATCTGAAATAAAATTTATATAACTTACTGGATTTTTTTAACAATTAATTTTATAAGATAAATAAATTGTCACAATAACGTACATATAAAAATATACCTGTTGATAATCAAACTCGGTTTAATTTAATGAGTAATTATTTGTATATCAATCAAAATTTTTTATGCCCTTTGGCATATTCAATTAATTTTTAGCACAAATAATCCAAAGAGTTTATTGAATATTCAAAGCCTTTTTAAAAATATTATTGCTTTTTCAGAATATTTAACCAAATGTTAATTTAACATTTAAGGTTAATGATGAAAGTTTTTCATCGTTATATTTTTAATCTTGCTGTCTATACATATAATAAAACAGTAGGACCCGGTGTGTCTGTACATTGAAGATAATTGACAAAAATGGAGTCAGGGCGATAAAAGAAAACCAATGAAACACAAAAAAAAATTTTTTGAATTTTTTGTCTGTCTGTCTGTCTGTCTGTCTGTCTGTCTGTCTGTTTGTTCGAGGTTATCTTCGTAACTACTGAATGGATTTTTATGCGGTTTTCACTAATGAAGAATGCACACTCCCGGGCAGTGTATAGGCTTTGTTTCATCAAAATCGGACAACAGACAAAAAAGTAACAAAAAGAAACAAAAGAAACTATTAGGTGCGCTGCTCACGTTTTTTAGTACATAACGTTTTTTAGTACATATAAAATCCAATAGATGTCACTGTGCGATTTTAAAGCGCGCTATCGTTATGTTTTCGCCAGTCTACTTAAGTATGAGAAAGTTTCAAGCTGGCTGTCGTTCCATGTGGTTTAGTCGGTAGAACGTCAGTGCGCCATACTGATGGCCCGGGTTCGATTCCCAGCATGGAATTTTTTTTCACTATGTTGGCATTAACGCCTATAAGCAATTAAAAGAATTTGAAATATTGTATTCAAGGCGAATTTTCTCTCTGGGAAAATTTCCTTGCATTAATATGTCAGTGTAATTTTTTTTTCGATTTAATTTTTTTTTTCGAAACTTTGTTTTTCTTAAAAAATTACAGTAAATATTTGATATTTCCCAACGTTTTTTGAATGATCGACTTGCTTTTTTTTTTTTTTTAATGTATGTCTGAACCTTATCTAACTACTTCTTCAAGATTTCTTTAGATAAACCGACCAGCGTAGCGGGCGAAGGCCGCTAGTTATTAAATATGTTTTCAAGAAAATTTATGTCAAAGTTTAATTTAAAACCTTAAAAACTAGGCGAGTATTGTTGTAGAAATTATACTTTAATAAGAAAAGAATATCGAAGAGTTTATCAAACAATTGAAGCGTTTTTAAACAATGCTCTCTGTTTAGAAAAGTTTAAGAGATATTAATTTGCAATTTAAGGGTAATTGAAATATTTTCATTCTTGTTTAAACTTGCGGTGAAGAAATGTGCTTTAGGGGGAAATGTGTAACATTTAAATTAAGCATTTTGAAAGAATGGAAGATTATTATTATTAAAGAGTTATTTTATAAGAAATTTAGTTATAATCTTTGTTTAAGAATTGAAAATAAGAAAAAAATTTAAAAAACCGTTTTATATTCAATGCTTTCAAATCTCGTTTGTAATGTTATGCTGTTTGTCAATGCATTGTAAAAATACACATCACAAAACAGAGAAATTTAGTTATAGTCTTTATTTCAGAATTAACAATGGGGAATATTTTAGAAAAGCGTTTTATATTCAATGCTTGTAAGTTTCATTTATTATGGCATGCTGTTTGCCATTGGAATGTGAATATACCCATTATAATGTATAAATCTCTGTATTTGCAACAAATATAACAAATACTATGTTAAAGATAAAAACTTTGTACAGATTTTAACTTTTAAAGAGTGTTTAGTATTTACAGCTAGTGCCGTGTTCTTTTTAAAAGAAATTCTATTTATAAATGAAAAGGCTTTATCTTCATAATCAACAGTCATATTTCTGTAACAAATAAAAGTACGGTTTAAAAATATAAATCATAAGATTGTATGATAAGTACACATATTATATATACAAAGATACATTCTTAATGTAAAATTTCATTCGGTATGTACTACTTTGCTTTTCTCAAATATCTCAATCTTCCATTCTTTAAAAGAATTTTCAAAAAGAAATAAACGTAGTAACAGCAAATGACCGCAATACCCCTGAGAGTCGATTCCCCCCCCCCCCTCTTATATAATGAAATTTCCATCTTTTGACTAGGGAATTTCAGGAACATTTGATATAAAACTTGTGAAATTTCTGTCATTTGAGGAAAAATGATACTCGTAAAACTTCCATTTCACAAATGAAAATGTTCTGACAGAGTTACTAGAAATTTTCTTGTGATGTCACGAAAATGCATCTTAGATTTCAGTATTTAACAAAATTTTTATGTTATATTTTAGAAATTTCTCTGTTTTGAAAGTGTCAATTTGACAATTTTTAAAATCACGCTACGCAGTCGTTAATTCTAAAAAGATTAAATCATGATTTATTGCGAAGGAGAAAGTCATTACGCTAAGTTTAATAATCATAGCTTTAAATAATCTGTTTTACTATATTTGACTTTTTAGCTCACAGGCTATCATAGCCTGAGATCTTATGTGCCCGCCCGTTCTGTATGTACGTACGTTCGTTCGTGCGTTACGTGCGTAACGCGATAACTCATGATAAAAATATCCGATCCACTTGAAATTTTGTATATAGGTATATCCTTATAAGGCGCTTCCCTGATTCGTTTTCGGAGTTCATTCGATATGTATAAGAGGGGGAACGTGGGGCTCATGCCCCTCCCCTTAATTGACATCAATGGGTTTTTCATGCAGAATTACCAGTTTCAAAATTTAGATATAGGATCATTCTTATGAGGAGCCTCTGTGATTGGTATATTAGGTGTTCATTGGATAAGTATAAACAGTGGGAACGGGGGTTATAACGACCCGCTCCTTAATTTATATAAATGGGTTTTTCATGCAGAATTATCAGATTTCGTTCGAAACGCTGAATAGTTTAAGAAGTTTAATGGTTAAGTATAAAAGAGGTGCATAAGTCCTCTTAAATTATATAAATGGGTTTTTATTAAGAATTTTCTGATTTGATCTGAATTTTGGATATAGATTTTTTTATGATAAAGCATGTCCCTGATTAGTTTAGGGGGGGTTCAATGATTGAGTATAAAAAGGGCAAATTGAGGGATCTGTTTCCCCTCCTTAATTCTTTTTTCGAACTGAATTAACCCTTGAAAATATAAGACTGTAATGTACAATTAGTAAGCGTATCCTGTGAGCTCAATGCCATCAGTTTAATTGGGCAATATTCTTTTTTTTAAACTTATTTCAATATAACAGAATTACAATGTACTACTTAAAAACATATTATTGAATGACAGAAACAAAAAGATAGTCGCCAAAAAAATTTGACATATCTAGGATATTTAATAAACAAATTCATCTCGAGATGGTACTGACTATTTTCTACATGGCTTAGCCCTTTTCGCCCACGCGCAGTTCTGTCCAGGTTTCTATCAAACGTGGTATATCAGTACATGATTCATCATCAGAAGATTTATTTGAAGTTGATTTCATCTTCCAACAAGATTTAGCGTCACCGCATACCTCGGTGTCGACTAAGATTTGGATTCGCCAACGCAACATTAACACTTTGAGCTCTGATGGTTGAATTTTCTAGATATTCAGTTTTAATTCCGAAATGTCACAATGGCACCGGAATGTTCGACCAAATTTATCTAAAAAAGATTTAATGAATTTTTTCGTGTACATTGATAAAAAAAAAATTCTTTGCAAAATACTGGTGCCAATGTGACATGTAGAATTTTGAAGAAATTTACCCACCAGAGCTCAAAGGGTTAAGGCACTTCCTTGGCCACCAAACTCAACAGACCTTAACCCGGGAGAACACGCACATACTCAGGGTAGAAATGGTTTTAAATTTGTCACAAATAAAATCAAATTATAACCTTCATTTTATTTAGGCGGAGACAATCCTTACAAATTTTATGATAAAATAAGTTGAAGATTTCTTTTAAAAGATAAGTGGTTACAATTGCAAAAATCATACGCACTCCGGGTCAGAAAGACCCGGCGCGTGTTCTCCCGGGTTAATACCATCGAAACTTTATGGTGTATCATGAAGAAAAAACTCTAAGAAAATCCTCGTTCAAGTAAAACTGAGTTAGTGGAACGTATAAAGTATGTTTGGTCTAATATTGACAGAAATGTTTGTAAACAAATGCAATATCGATTGTACGCTGCTATGAAAGCTGAAGAAGATGCTAAAAAATATTAAGTACCATTTACTTTATATTTATAAGCTAATATTGTTGCTTAAAATAAAATATTCTAATATTCTGAACCAATCTAAATTTTATTATAATATTTTGATGCAATTCAGAAAGCTGTATATCTGATTAATTGTACTGTTTTATATTTTGTAAATGTTAAAATCTTATCTAAACATTCCACATTTAATTTATACTATATTTAATTGCATTTATTTAGTATCAAAAATAAATAAATGAAATATATTTTTTTCTAATTACTTTTTCACTATTATTCTAATATTTTGAATATGAGCTGCATGAGTTCAATTTCAGTGACTCTTATAATGATTGTGTGCCCATTTCAAACAAAATGAGTGAAAACAGGTTGAAAAGGTTTTTACGATATCTTTATTATTCTTTTGTTAAAAATAAAAATTATCGTACAGTCTGGAATACGCTTCCCTGTATTTTTGACTTCCTGTATTTTCACCTCATAGTTTACTTGTGAACTGTGACTGTAGTCCTTAGTTTAGAATTTCTTTGTCTTGACTTACGTTATCATCCCTTTAATTTTAACGGGTATGGGAAAAATTGAACACCCTGCATATATTTATAAAAAAATTTAGTGTAATTAATTATTCAAATAATGTGAAAATCAATATTCTCAGAACAGAATTTCATTTTCTCAAAATATTTCATTCAAAAGAAAAAATACGGCAAACTACCAAGTGACCAGACTGTTTATCTTAAAAATGTGAATTCATTATGAAATAAATATGTGGATTTTGTTCAATAGCTTTAATTTAAACAAGACTATATACGTTTTATTGATTTAAATGTTTAGTGTTAATGTTATAATAAAATTGTTAAGGAATTTTTTTAAATGTAACCCGTTATTATTTCAAAATCTCCCCCCGACCTACATACAACGCAACACGTTTAATGTTGTAGAATTATAGATGAAGAACATATAATAAGGTAATAAAATGATATTTTGAGACCCCATTTAAAGAATAAATATATTGAAAATGACTTTACATGACTTATGCTTTGATATCATAATGAGCTCTCATATTATTTTTAGGTAGCTTTCATTACAAAAAGTAAAAAGCTACCTATTGCAGCCGTCCGGAGGAAAGCACTTCCAAAAAATTTTGGTATATTTTCACCGATCATGACCCCCAGACCGCAAAACCACCCTCCGTTCAAATGTTGACATATATATATATATATATATATATATACACTATATTGCCATTGATTATGGGACACTTGCGATTTTAGACATTTTATTAAATATCTAGAAAAATACATAAGGAATCATCTCGAAACTCTTAGTGTATAAATATAATAGTATACGTCATACATCTCCGTGAAGATTTTTTACCGAAACGCCATAGGGGACCGTCAACAAATTAAAAAAGAATGAATATCTTTTGAATAACCCTGTCAACACTAATGTAGCAAAAGCGCTCAAACTCTAGATTATGATTGAATGCCTTATTTTAATACACTGTGTTCATTTTTATGCAAAAAGCATGCACACTCGCAGAGTAATTAAGGTTTTTATAAAAATGGTCCCAAATTTTTCCAAGTTTTTTCATTATAATTTTCAGAGTTCTTAATATAAAATAATATTTTTTTCAGAAAATATGGCAAACAACATTGCACACAGTACCCTGTAATCAGAATTAAAAAATAATAAAAATTGTATGAAAAATGAGTAGGTTTACTATATAATTTTTTACTGCGCATGCGTCAAAGATATCAAAATTTCATTTGCATAATATGTTAGCTAAATGTATAGAGCAACTTTTGTAAAAGTCTCAAAATCATAGCTTGAAAATTCTGAAAGTAATCGTGAATAGAAAAAGGACAAAATCCGTTGTTTCCAAAATAAAGCAAAAAAATGAGGGATTTTATCCAAATGCAGTAGTACAACCCATATTGTGTATTCTATATTGACACTAATCAATGAATATATGAATACAACCCCTCTTGTTTTTGCTTCATTTTGAGAATAACGGATTTTCGACTTATTCAATTGACGATTATTGTCAGAATTTTCAAGTTATGATTTTGTGACTTTCACAAAAGTTGCTCTATACATTTAGCTAACATAATATTCAAATGAAATTTTGATATCGTTGACGCATGCTCAGTAAAAAATTATTTAGTAAACCAACTCATTTTTTATACAATTTTCATTATTTTTTAATTCTGATTACAGGGTACTGTGTGCAATGTTGTTTGTCATATTTTCTGAAAAAAATAATATTTTATATTAAGAACTCTGAAAATTATAAGGAAAAAACTTGGAAAAATTTGGGATCATTTTTATAAAAACCTTAATTACTCTGCGAGTATGCATGCTATTTGCATAAAAATGAAAAAGGCTTATTACAATAAGGCATTCAATCAAAATCTAGAGTTTGAGCGCTTTTGCTACATTAGTTTTGACAGGGTTATTCAAAAGATATTCATTCTTTTTTAATTTGTTGACGGTCCCCTTTGGAATTTCGGGAAAAAATCTTCACGGAGATGTATGACTTATACTATTATATTTATACACTAAAAGTTTCGAGATGATTCCTCATGTATTTTTCTAGATATTTAGTAAAATGTCTAAAATCGCAAGTGTCCCATAATCAATGGCAATATAGTGTATATATATATATATATATATATATATATATATATATATATATATATATATATATATATATATATATATATATATATATATCTGGTTTTTGTCATGCGATAACTAACGTATTTATGAACCGATTTGAATGAAACTTGGTATGTACATAGCACATACAAATATCTCGACCGAGATCGTTGGCCAGCATCATCCGCCATCTTGTTTCAAAATGGCGGCCATTTAAAAATTTTTAAAAATTTAAAAAATTGAAATTAAATACGAAAAAATTAAAAGTTGAAAAATATTTTTGTTTTATGCGTTAGATCTTAAAACACCAATTCTAGAACACTTTTTATTTTGTCTATATCTTAAAAAATGACTGAGTTATAGTATTTTGAATTTTTCTTATGGCTGACATTTTGAAACGAACTGATTTTTGTCATGCTATAACTAACGTATTTATGAACCGATTTGAATGAAACTTAGTATGTACATAGTACATACAAATATCTCGACCGAGTTCGTTGGCCAGCATCATCTGCCATCTTGTTTCAAAATGGCAGCCATTTAAAAAAATTTTAAAAATTTAAAAATTAATGCGAAAAAATTAAAAGTTGAAAAATATTTTTATCTTATGTGTTAGATCCTAAAACACCTATTCTAGAACACTTTTTACTTTGTCTATATCTTAAAAAATGATTGAGTTATAGCACTTTGAATTTTTCTTATGGCTGACATTTTGAAACGATCTGATTTTGTCACGTGATAACACTCGTATTTATAAATCGATTTGGATGTAATTTGGCGTGTACATAGTACTTAATAAGGCCTGAACCGAGTTCGCTAACCAGTTTCATCCGCCATCTTGTTTAAAAATTGCGGCCATTTAAATTTAAAAAAAATTTTAAATTTTAAATTAGAAATTTTAAAATTAGAAATTAAAAAAAGTTTCTTTCTACACTATTTATCTTAATAATGAATTCCGGAGTATTTTTTGCTTTGTCTTTACCTTAAAAAACGCTTTGGATATAGCAGTTTGAATTTCTAATGTGGGTGACATTTTTTTTTTTTTTAAGTCAATTTGCCCGGGACAGCACTCGTATATAATAATCGATTTCGATGTGAGTGTGCATGTTCACATGAATTAAGATTTCGATCAAGCTCATTGGTTTTTTTTATCCATCATGCTGCTTTAAAATGGATATCGTGAAATTTGGAGACGCTATAAATTGCTTAAAATAAAACCAGGTTGAATAAAAGATGACTAAATTCTAAAAATTCCTTTTAATATTCAGTATTGACAAAAACTAGTATTCAATCTTACATAATCGTGTTCCACTATTTTGAGCTTCGTATATTTGATTTATATAACTGAATTTAAAATAAATAAATAAGTATATGAAAGCTACCTCTTCCTCCCGGCTTTGCCGGAAGGACTTTTTATTTTTAGTGTACTCTTAATAAAGACATAATATTGATATAATATTAAACTATGTACCAAATGAGAAACTCCCAGATAGATCAGAAAAAAATTCAAAAGAAATAGACTTAGCAAAGAAAATCTGTTTCCTTCCAACTAATTATCGCTAGATAACGAGAATAAGCTTTCGAATTTTACTTAAAACTGAAATTCTTTTTTACGATCTAGTTTAGAGATTGAATCTCTTTTGGCACATTTTGTTAATTATTTTATTTATAATTAGTAATTTTAGGTTACTTTAGAACGACATATCAATTTGTAAAAAGTGAAATTTATAAAAGACATAACATGACTAACAACGTGTATCTACATCAAACAATTTTCTTCATTAATGAGCTGTATAGAGGTCTGCACGGGCCGAAATTTCCAGGCCCGGGCCCGGCCCGAAAGTTAAAATTTCGGCCCGGGCCCGGCCCGGCCCGAACGAAAGAAATATTGGCCCGACCCAGCCCGGCCCGAAAGTTAAAAATTCGGCCCGAGCCCGGCCCGGCCCGAACGAAAAAAATAATGGCCCGACCCGGCCCGGCCCGAAAGTTAAAATTTCGGCCCGAGGTCGGCCCGGTCCGGAAAAAAGTTTAAAATTCGGCCCGAACCCGGCCCGGCTCGAGTGAATTTCTACAGAACATTGATCTTTAATCTTATGGAAGAGTTCTGATCAAAAAAAATTATATTAGTCTTTTTTTTTTCCATGTTTATAATCTCCATTTATGCAGAAGTGCTGTTGGCTGCGATATTTATGCTTTTAAATGAATCTTTGTTTGTTGTATGTAAATGTATTAGTTATCACTAGTATTATTAATCCATACTCCCTGTAATGGAGACAAAAAATCGAAAAAGCGGTATATGGTATAAATTTCCAAAGACGAAATCACTTTGGAACGAAAAAAAAAAATGCATTCCCTTCTTAACAGGTGTAAATGTTTAATATATTTTTTTCTCCCGTATTGTATTCATTTTGCATGAATGAACATTTTAAAAGAAACTTTCAGTTTTCAGTTAAAAAAAAAAAAAAATTCCTTCATAATCATTTTTCTTTGTGTGTGTGTGTGTGTGTTTAATTCTATTTTAAAACGCCTAATAATCTACGATTCTTTAAAAGGAATAAATTCTAATGTTTAATTGTAGAATAATGACGGCTTAAAAGTATATGCTTTTTTTGCAGAAATTTTTGGACAAAGCCAAATATTACTGATTTATAAAAAGTCGATAAAAGGATTTTCATATAGGAAGATTCAATAGGAACTGATTATTTTGGTCCATGAAAACTAGGAAGAATGGAGTCAGTCTCGGCTTCGTACGGAAAAAAAAGTTAGGCCCGATCCGATACTTCAGCAAAAAAATTAAGGCCCGAGCCCAGCCCGGCCCGAAAAGATTAGTGACTAGGCCCGGCCCGAGTCTTCAGAAGCAAGGCCCGAGCCCGGCCCGGCCCGAATGCCATTATTGAAAATCGGCCCGAGGCCCGGCCCGTGCAGACCTCTAAGCTGTATATCCGGTTTAAAAAATTGAGCAGATAAAGAAAAAAAATCGTATAACCGGACATTTTTCGCAAATTTCGAAATCTTGTATCTTTGTTAATAATAAACCTTATACGTATCTGTTTCGTTTTAAATTATATTACTGGATGATAAATTTTACGACTAATTGTTGTATTATATGGTGCTTGGTTCTTTTCATATTGTATAGTTTTGCTTGCATGTTTAGCGAAGTAATAATTAGATTACATTTGTTTACATTGATATGTAAGCGGTCTGGTGTTTGCTTTTTGTCACTCATTCGATTGGCTCACACACACACATATATATATAATATATATGTATTTACCCGATTTAGCAGAACGACCAATCTTGAATCATGAAGATAATTTATAGTAATTTATTTTACTATCAATCTACACGCCAAACAGTTTCTAAAAAAAGAAACCAATAAAGTTTTGGAAACTTTGAATTTGGCAGAAATATTATTTTTTCTATATCTAGTAAAATGTAGGTTGGTTTCATATAACTGAGTTGATAGAATGACAAGATCTGTTTTAACTACTTCAGACCAGAAGATAAAATAGCGCTGTAAATACACATTCACTAATTATGCAGAAACAAAAAAGATGCCATAGATTTCAGAAAGAACTTATTTTTCAGAAATTGGTATTTTAGAGTGTTGGTAATTTTTCGTTCACAAATGCGGATCTGAAATTTTTAACCATATTAAAATATCGATTTAATTTTTGATAACCTAAATTACGCAGTATTTAATCTAAATTAAGCAGTAATAAATTGAAGGCCTATATTAATTGACTGATCCAAATCCGGAAAACTTTTATTGTAAAGTGTTTGATTTACATAATTATAAAAATTTCATACTTTCTGGGACACACTGTCTGGAATGCATTTTGCAAACTCAGATGATAATGCGATTTATTTTATAATAAAATAAGCATCGGTGCTGCCATTTATTGATTTTGATCCAAAGCCAAAAACATTCCGCTTTATAGAAGTAATGTAAAAATGTAAAAAAATCAAACAGTTTAGTTTATATACCGGGTGATCCAAAAGTCAGGACGAACTTTAAAAATGCATAATTCGAAAACGAATCAAGATACAAAGTAACGGTTTGCACCAAACGGATGGAAAAGAAACCGGGTTTTGTGTGGCAACGAAAAAATATAGCTCCGTTGGCGACCAATGGCATCACTAGTAGCACTTAAAGATGCCGTTCTCCAAAATGTGTCTGCTATAACGCAAGGAATGCTACTAAATGCTGAGAATGGTGTGGTGCCTAGTCTCACAGCTGCACTTATGAATGATGGACAGCATATTGAACATTTACTGTAGTACTGATTAATTGTAATTAAGCTGACTTGTAAGTTGTCAACATTTTTTCATTTCTAAATCATCTTTTGGTGCAATAAAACACTGTAGCGCCATTTGTTGGTCGATATCAGAACTATCTTTTTTTCATTATTACAGAAAACCCGGTTTCTTCTACATCCGTTCGGTGCAAAGAGTATCTTTGTATCTTGATTTGTTTTCGAATTATTTATTTTTTAAGTTCGTCCTGACTTTTGGATCACCCGGTACTTGTATACCTTAAGACCGAAAATCATAATAAAATATTACTTAATAGTTTTAATAGTTTTCCAGAAAACGTATGTTTATCTGCCATATAAAAAGTGGCTCACATCATTCATTAGCGTGTTTCAAAAGGATATTTTTATGTGTACTATTTTCACGCATGAGTGAACAACTTTTAAGACTGCTTAAAAATTTGCAAATTTTATTTTTCAGCAGTTAATGAGTAAAAAGATATATTAAAACTCGAAACAGATAAATTGCGATGATGATTTATTTTTGAGAAAGACTCGATATTCCCAAGTGCCAATATCTTTATCGTTATTACTTTTTATATATTTACTAGAGCTCCGATTATACGTTTATACGAGTATACGTATAATACGTATTATACGAAATACGTATTTGCTATACGTATAATTCGGCATAGGCAGTTATACGTATTACACGAAACAGCATATACGGTACATCGTATATACGGATTTTACCCAAGCGGTTAAACGTATAAACGTTTAAACGTTTTTCATTCAATGTAAGAAAATTGATGTTTCAATATTTTTTTGCGGATTAGAGACATTGAGAAATATCGGTAGAGTCTCTCCATCGCGATTCATTGTTCAAAGAACTACGATGTGTTTACTTAACTACTACTTCTTATGCGGGTACTTAAAAAAATCTGAATACTTCCTTAGTTTAGATTTTGGGGTTTTTTTTTCCAAAAAACTAAGTTATTTATTATAAAATGTCTTACATTAGTTGTAGGTAGAATCAAACTAATCTTTGGAAAATCTGCGACGCAGTACTTAGTTTTTTATGTTTTCTTGTATCTTTAGAAGAAGAAAGTATTGGATTACTGAATACTGTCGACGGGTTTACACGTTTTAAGGGTAAGAGAGTCCGAAAAACATGTTTTTACAAAATATCTGCCTGTCAGTTTATGAGACTGTGACTTTGTCTGTCTGTATGTGACATGGATTTTGTGGGTTTTCTATCTCAAGACCTAATACACAGAATTAAGTAACATATATGGGGGAGACTAGGGCACATGTAAAAATGGGGCATATGAGAACTATGCCATTTTTCACTAGTTATTATATGTTTTTTTATTTCAAATAATTATCAAAGATGGAAGCACCTATAGACATATAGAATATTTTTTTTTAAACTCTTCGACATTTTGTTTGTTCCCAGGAGCTAAAATACTGCTTGCTGTACTTAAAACAGGGTGCGTAGTCATCAAGAAACTCAGAGTATTTTAATTATTTTAGTACCAGAAATTCTTTAAAGTACTGGTTGTTAGATCTGAAAAAGGATTTCTTTTTCGTTAAATAAAACAGATTTTACATTATAAAAATTCTGGTAAAAGGTGCTTACAAGGTGCTTCCAGACTACGCACCCTGTAAAAGCAAAATCTCCAGCTTGATAAAAGAATAATTTTATTTATTTATTCTTTTTTTCTTTATTTAACATAAAGTATGGATACTAAAAAATATTTATGATATTTTTTATTTTTAAAATTGAGAAATGCTAATGATTTGTCATTTTAACTCTTGTGGGAATGTGGGACACTTATGAAGAGTCTAGTTGGGGCAGATCTGAATCTGTCATTAAATTGCCGAATAATCATTCAGTTATTCTATTCCTTTTAGTTAACTTCGTGAAAATAATGCCAGCTCCATTATCTATATTTTTATAGAAATTGAAGACATTTCTATGATACAAAGTTGATTTTCTGTAATCGAAACTTCTACAAACACAGCTGTCAGCAAATACATAAAAGGCAACAAGCTCTTTACATTCAATTGTAATTTAAATAAATTTCATGTTTTCTAAATTGCAATAAATGCTATACATTATTTTATTTAACAGTTTTCAATGCTATTTTTTATGCATCATTAATGCAAAAAATATTACGTTTAACAACTTTGCAAATTTTTCTGTTTCATTTGTTGCAAATCTGTAGTATTATTTTACTTACATTTCTAAAACAGCTATTTTATTTGGTGTTTTGAAAATAGATATATATATTAAGAAAAAAAAATTAACTTACAACTACCGTGAAATCTCTATTACTGACTCCTCTTTCTTTTAAAAGTAAAAGAAATTAAATTTGGAGGAAGCTTCTAAATGTAAAACAATTTTTTATCCTTAATTTACAGGCAAATAAGGCAAATATAGCAATGAGAATCTTTCGCCTTTTGGTAGTTTTCCTATAAATATTATCCAAATGCCCGCTCCCTAAAATCTCCCTTAAACAAAAAGCCCTAAGCAAAATTTAAATTCTTTAATTATTTTCTCAAGTTTACTTCTTTATTTTTTTGTTATATTGCAACAATATTTTATCAATTATCTAGCCCCCCCCCCCCCCCAAATCTACTTTTTTTAATTTTATAATATTTTGCTTAAACATATAACTCAGAAACTAAATAAATATACATATATTTTTCTTTATGGTGAATTTAATAAATAATACAACTAATGATTAAGGTAACATATGAAAAAGATAATAAAAACATGTCAATTTTTTTTTCCTTGTGTTCACTTGTTTTCCTTGTGTGTTTACAACTGCTCTTTCGTTGGGGCACATATGAATATTTTTTTTTTTAATTCAATAAACTATTAAGAAATGTAAGAAGAACTGTAAAGTTAATTTTTAAAAAATACCATGCGTAAAAAAAGTTCTGTTTACTATATAGAGTAGTTTTGCTTATAGAAATTAAACCAGTTATGACAAAAAGCTATGCTTATGTGAACTGTTCACATGCATCCCAGTCTCCCCTTATATACAAGCAGTCCCTGGTAGAATTTGCTGCTGACTAGTTTTGTATGTAAATCGTTCAACAGGTGGCTCTACTTTGCTGTATTTTATTTACGATTTATGCAATAGCTCTATCTCTAGAATTAATGCACGGATATTTATAAAACTACAGATATTCAGTTAATGCTTGATATGAAGTGATTCTATGTATGTTTTGGTGAGAATGTCAAGATAAAAAAAAATGAAATTTCATTATACATTAACAGAGTTAGAAAATATTAGCTCCATGAAAAGAATAGCATTTACGCTCGGGTGCAATCTTGAGTGTAAAACACTAAGTGAAAAAAGAATTTTTAAATAATTAAAAGAAAAAACAAAATTTAACAAGAATTCACAATAAATCTGAAACATTTATATTCTCATTATTTCCTCAAAAAGTATTTAATTTTGCTGGTTGTTTACAATGGATACAATTTGTATACATTACCTACACAAAATGTAAAATAACGGGGTATCTGAGCTCATTACCTTGAGATGAACAAAAAAATCTAAATAAATTGAAAGTACAATGTTGCAAAATACTTTTGCAATTCACGGTAATAACTGGCTATTTTGAAAATAGATATTTCACCGTTAGTGAAACGAGATTTGCCAATCAGGAGTCTGATATTTTGTGAAATTTTTGCAAACTGTTTTATAAAATATACGCTTTTTATTGCTTTATCTTGTGTATATAAGACATACACTATATTGCCATTGATTATGGGACACTTGCGATTTTAGACATTTTACTAAATATCTAGAAAAATACATGAGGAATCATCTCGAAACTCTTAGTGTATAAATATAATAGTATACGTCATACATCTCCGTGAAGATTTTTTACCGAAACGCCATAGGGGACCGTCAACAAATTAAAAAAAATGAATATCTTTTGAATAACCCTGTTAAAACTAATGTAGCAAAAGCGCTCAAACTCTAGATTATGATTGAATGCCTTATTGTAATACACTGTGTTCATTTTTATGCAAATAGCATGCACACTCGCAGAGTAATTAAGGTTTTTATAAAAATGGTCCCAAATTTTTCCAAGTTTTTCCATTATAATTTTCAGAGTTCTTAATATAAAATAATATTTTTTTCAGAAAATATGACAAACAACATTGCACACAGTACCCTGTAATCAGAATTAAAAAATAATAAAAATTCTATGAAAAATGAGTAGGTTTACTATATAGTTTTTTACTGCGCATGCGTCAAAGATATCAAAATTTCATTTGCATATTATGTTAGCTAAATGTATAGAGCAACTTTTGCAAAAGTCTCAAAATCATAGCTTGAAAATTCTGAAAGTAATCGTCTATAGAAAAAGGACAAAATCCGTTGTTTCCAAAATGAAGCAAAAAAATGAGGGATTTTATCCAAATGCAGTAGTACATCCCATATTGTGTATTCTATATTGACACTAATCAATGAATATATGTATACAACCCCTCTTGTTTTTGCGTCATTTTGAGAATAACTGATTTTCGACTTATTCAATTGACGATTATTGTCAGAATTTTCAAGTTATGATTTTGTGACTTTCACAAAAGTTGCTCTATACATTTAGCTAACATAATATGCAAATGAAATTTTGATATCGTTGACGCATGCGCAGTAAAAAATTATTTAGTAAACCAACTCATTTATTATACAATTTTCATTATTTTTTAATTCTGATTACAAGGTACTGTGTGCAATGTTGTTTGTCATATTTTCTGAAAAAAATAATATTTTATATTAAGAACTCTGAAAATTATAAGGGAAAAACTTGGAAAAATTTGGGATCATTTTTATAAAAACCTTAATTACTCTGCGAGTATGCATACTATTTGCATAAAAATGAACAAGGATTATTACAATAAGGCATTCAATTACAATCTAGAGTTTGAGCTCTTTTGCTACATTAGTTTTGACAGGATTATTCAAAAGATATTCATTCTTTTTTAATTTGTTGACGGCCCCCTTTGGAGTTTCGGGAAAAAATCTTCAAAGAGATGTATGACTTATACCATTATATTTATACACTAAGAGTTTCGAGATGATTCCTTATGTATTTTTCTAGATATTTAGTAAAATGTCTAAAATCGCAAGTGTCCCATAATCAATGACAATATAGTGTACTTTACGGATTCCTGTCGTAACGCCACCGATTTTCAAATTATTCTTCATTCAGTGACATAAGACTGATGAAGTCCAATATTTAAATTAGATACGATACGTGAAATATACGTATACATTAAATATACGTATTCTAAAATATACGTTTAACTGATACGCCTTATACGTATCCGGATACGTTTAAACGTATAATTTAAAGTATCCGTATAGCAGAAAAAGTATTATAGGGATATACGTATATCGTTTAAACGTATAGCTGCTATACGTATCCTATCGCGAGCACTAATATTTACCCATTGTCTATTATATACATGTATGTACATAGGGATGTAAGAGAGTGAAAAAGCATATATCAGCATAGATAATGACATACTTATCTATTAAGGATTTAAATGGTGTTTTGTAGAATAACCTATTTTTTGGTGGTTGGATAGCATATGTATATAGATGAATTGTTAATGAAAGTTTTGCGTGTGTATTCTATATTTACTTAATCCTCTCTGGTGAAAAGTAAAAGCATTTTTAATCTTGTTTGTTTTAAGAACAATTTCGTGTGACATAGAGTTCAACAATGGAGAATTTTCTTGTAATACTTTACAATAGTTTCATAGTACAACTTCAATCAACTTCTGTTTTTGTCAATCTTTCATTTAAATAGATAAGCAAAAAATAAAATATATTTATCCTAAAAGCTAAATTGGACTAATCATTTTATAGCTCTAATAAGAGTGTGTAAGCGTATAAACCCCACTTTGTTTCGTTTTTGGAAAGTAGATAAATAATTTTAACATTACTAATCCTTTTGGTTTGATAACAAATATGCCACATACGTAAAGTGGTTACGTAAAGTTGATAGAAATAAGAAAATTACCTATGTTATTCAGTTTCATCGTAACACAAATTCTTAGAAATAAAATTTAATCTTCTGCTACTGTAAACAAACATCACTTGTTCAAAAGCTCGCTATTAATGACGAAATACTTAAGGATTTTTTTTCATCATATAATGTTTTATAAGCGTAACATGGTGTTTGATTCATGAAAATGTATAATTTTAATAATATATTGTGAAAATCAGTAGTATAGCCAAAAAGGAGGTTCAGATGCACTTCACACCAATAAAATTGTAAAGTTTTTTTTTTTTCATTTTGATGAAAATTTAAATGAAAATTTTATTATTTTGAAAGAATTTTTAATTATTTTGAAAGAAAATATTATAAAATTAGTGGTGACAAATGCATCTGGAACTCCACGCTGGCTATGCCATGGGATAAAATTGAAATACATGTTGGGTTTGGATAGGAAATACTCTAATATTTCAGTTTCAGTCATTTATTTCTATTGATATTTCAAACAGAAGAACATTATCTTTTTTTTTCTGAGTATATGGAAAATATGAACATTTTAATCATACGCCTGTAAGTAATCATGATCCGGAAAACGATATTTATGTATTTATTTTTTATCTGAGAACGCAGTGTGATTAAGCTGTATTGCAACTCTATTCATTGGTTCTGATTTCTGCATTTACAAATCTCTAATGAACACGTTACGATATGTTCAATGTGTCGCCCTCCATATTTCAATAACGACTGCAGTCGCATTATTCTGTTTTATGTAGCACAAAACAGCACATCAGAGTAAATAGCTACTATTTTCTTTCGTGGGGGATTTTCATCGTTGTTATAGTTGGAGGATTTCTTCTAAATAAACATACGATTATTTTTAACCTCACAACAACAAAAATAATAATACATTTTGCGCTTGGATTTTAATTTTACTTTGTGAAAGCTACATGCATACTACATCTTTTTCACCTTCGTTGCAGCAGCGACACTATTTAAAAAAAATTAAACTATAGAAAAAGAAAGTCATAGAAAAACATATTATGTTTTTCTATGTTCATACATACTGTGACTACTAATCTACAAACTCTAAAACTCTCCGAAAATTACACAACTTTTTATCAAATTCTGCTTTTGTTCTAAAATTTCGAAACAGTTTGTATATTCAACATCTTAATCATAGTTCAGTGTAGTAATTTGGAACTTTTGTTCTTAAGTATTTTCTCATAAATTTAGAGATATTTTTGTTAATCTTATACACAAATTTCATTGCAAGAATAGTTGTTACTAGACAATTTTGCGAAATATGATAGTCACCATTATAAAAGTTCATCTCTGAAATACATATACATCTTTCTAAACTCGCAATTGGAAAATGTTATTCAAATTGCAAGTCTTATTGAAAAATAATTAAAAGTTTTAAGCAGGTGAAAATTATGAAATCTTTGCATGAAAAGAAATTTAAAAAATATATATTGATAAAAAAACCATTTTTAAATCTGTAATAATCGATATTTGATGGTGAAAAACCAATTTTAGAGTATTATATTAAATAATTGTTAATCGTAAAATAAAATTTCACTACGCAGAGTACTATTGGATTTTGCCTTTTTTGAAAATCAAATTTAGTATGCTTAACTTTCCATAATTTAAAATGAAACTCAGGTACATATTTGAGAGAAATGAACCCCTTATAAATTCATATGTTTCGGGTAAGATACGAAATTCCTGTTTAACCTTTTCGAGTCTGGTGTACTATTAATAGTACATGTCTTTTAATTGAGTATTATTTTGTTTTTACAAATACTTTTGTTACTGTTTACATGTAGTAATGTTAGTATGTGTCTATGCATTTACTATATGACTCCATTAACGTTTAGGAATTTAGTAATAATAATAATAATAAATATTTGTCTAATTCCATTGCACCGTTTGCGATTCTTTTATTTCAGACATATATTTCATTCTTTAAATTTAAATTAAAAGTTTATTTAAAGAAGGAATCATGTGCAATAAAGCTAAAAATGCATTATAAAGTTATAATATCAGTTAGATTTTGATGTAATATAGTATTTTCTAAATATTTCCAAATAGTCTTCCTTAATTTATTGTCATATGGATATGCATTGAATAGTACGCAAAACAACAACATTTTTATGCTTCAGACAGTTAACTATTCGATAACTTCTATTTAATGTATTTGAATAGATAGTGATAATGTTATTAACATAGAAGTAGTTTTTTTTCTAAAATTTGAAAAAAAAAATCAGACCGGAATGGGTTAAACAGAGAATCAGGTACGTACAAAATTCATATAACGTATTCCTTATTTGTTTAGAAGATATAATATAACTCACTACATCATGTTCATATTCAGCTGTAGTTATTAGGATGCAATTAAGCACCAATGGCTTGCGGAGTCATTTATCGATAATAAATCATGCTTAATAACACATCTGTGTATAACATTGTGTATGTATTCATTTTTACAATATTTACTTTGTTAGTAGTAAAACTAGCTCTTGCAATAAAATGAACTGTTAAAAAATTTCGGAAGAAAGGTATTGTGGATTTTGAAAACTTTATTAGTTTTAATAAAATTGTGTATGAAGATGATCTAAAGACTGATTTTTAATGGTTGAATTTGGCTGATCAAATAAAAGAAAATATAAAATTAAAAGAGAATTTTCAGTGTAATTGATCTCTATCTCATTTTTTGTCAATTAATTGTATGTAAATGAAGTCTTTTTTTTTCAAATTCCAACACAGCATTACCATGAACTTAAAGAACAAAATATTCGTTATACTATTATTTTAACACAATCTAGCTGATTGGTAAAGTTATCATACGAATTGAATCTTTCCAGCTGAGCGAAAAATTGCCCGGGCCGGGAATCGAACACGGATACTTGACTTACAAGGCCAATGCTTTACCTGTTAAGCTAACCGGGCGATAACCGGCTGCGATTTTTCGCTCAGATAGCCTTATTGTCCATAATATCTGGTCTGTCATTTTAGACAGCTCGGCAGAATAAGCCGCAGGTAATGGAACTCTATAGAACTTTACCAATTAGCTAGATTGTGTTCAAATAATAGTATATCTACGTATCAATGGTTCTATGGAGTTCTATTACCTGCGGCTTATTCTGCCGAGCTGTCTAAAAGGACAGACCAGATGTTACGGCCAATAAGGTTATCTGAGCGAAAAATCCCAGCCGGTTATCGCCCGGTTAGCTTAAAAGGTAAAGCATTGGCCTTGTAAGCCAAGTATCCGGGTTCGATTCCCGGCCTGGGCAATTTTTCGCTCAGCTGGAAATATTCAATTCGCAAAATATTCGTTACTTATCCTGTTCTCGACGGAGCGTGCATTGTGAAGTGCGCATCTGATGACGGAGCGGGGAATTTTTATTTCATGTTCTAGGCCGAAGGATTTTGCGAACTTAAGTTTAACTCTTGTAAAGTGTTCTTTAAAAAATTTAAAAAAAAACGTTTTTCCATGTAACTTTTTTTTTTGGCCCACCAGTGGCCGAGAGATTCTGACCTCAAACTGGTAGACGATAGGTGCTGGGTTCGAACCCAATCGCGACCGTCGGCCTAACCGTTCGGAGTTTTCCGTGGTTTTCTTCGAACCTTGCGTAAATACGGGTTAGGTTCCCTTAGAAAGACCCCCACGGAGGGCATCCCACCCCTTAGGGCCTATATTCCATAGTGTAGATAATTGGCCAACATACATACAGTCCATGTAACTTTTTGAAATACACATGCATGAAATAAGTTGCTATTATATATACTGATGCAAGGAATTGGCGTATTTCCTTAAAAATGACTTTTTAAATATATAGAATGTATATTTTAACCACGTTTTCGGATTTAAAAAGATTATAATATGATTACAAAACACCCATGTGTCTCTACTATAGAACATTTTACTCAACGAAAAAATAATTTTATATAAAAAAAATAATAGGTTTGTTTTGAAATTAATTTTAACAGATTCTTCAATAAAATAAGGGTTTTAAAAAGGCTGAGTTATTCACAAATAAAAATAATCAAATAAAACTTTCAAAACAACTTGTGAATGTTATTTTTCAATATTAATTATGCAGACATACTTGAAAAATAGTTAAAAATGCTTAATTTAATTTAAATTTTTAGAAATTCAAAAATAACACTTAAATATATTAGTAATCACAATATATCTTTTAAATAAAAGATATTTAATAATAATAAGCAAAATAGAATTATACTTTATAATAAACATTTCTAAAAATTATGAAATGTTAAAAATATTTCTGAAAATAAAAGAACAATACGTAGTAATGCATAATAAAAGAAATACCAAAATAAAGGGTATTTGATAATAATGAGTAAACTTGAATAACTTAAAATTTATTCATCCCAGAATATGTTGAAATTAAAATATATACATATACATATATATGTAGGTAATTAAATATATCAAACAAATGTATTCAGTTTTTACTAATTTGGGGCAAAACGTACTATTAATTTGAAACATACACGATATTGTATGAGTTTATTTATCAAACTGTTTATTAATCACTAACTTAAAAAAATTTTAAGACTTTGAAGACTAAATATTTTTCAAAATCTCCGTCATTTTATTCTTTATCAAAAACCTGCGCGTTTTTTTTTTTTTTGGGGGGGGGGATTTTAATGAATTTGAAAATATAATACATGGATATATATAATATAATTTAAAAGGAATTAATCTGAAACGATAAATAAAATTACTGAAGATAAAAATCAAAAATTAAAACTAAAGAAAAAACAGAAAAAATGCGAATTTTGCTTTCTCGAATTTGTTCTAAGTATTAAAGAAAACAAAATCCCCTAATCGATAACTTGTGCTTCTTTTTCTTTTCTTATTTTTTTCTTTATTATTTACTGAGCAAATTAATTTGCCGCAACAATATAAAATTATAAATTGGTCAAATCATTTCATTTTAAACAGCAGGTCTCAGAGTTCAGAAATCGCAACGATTTATATACAAATGAGCAATTTCCAACACAGATTTAAAAGAAAAATTAGAAAGTATTCATTTAGTCGACCTTCAACTAAGCAAATTTTCAATCCAGATAAAAGTAGGAAAAAAAAAGAGAAATAGAACAACGCAATCAAAAGTCTTAGTCATAGGTGTCAAGAATGCATGATGTTTATAACTCATCAACTCTTTCTCTCCCCCCCCCCTTCCAAGTACTGCAAAATAATTTGTGATAAATAAAATATAAAGTTTTACCAGATGTGTTTAAGATTTATGATCGAAAAGAGAGAACGTTTCAGGAACTTCAGTCAGAAACGTAAATAGATTATAAAATAATCAAGTTTTTTTCAAAGCAATAATTTTTTGAA
This sequence comes from Maratus speculifer, assembly GCA_964019185.1. Classification (NCBI taxonomy): domain Eukaryota; kingdom Metazoa; phylum Arthropoda; class Arachnida; order Araneae; family Salticidae; genus Maratus; species Maratus speculifer. Next base: position 228,103,688 of record OZ025299.1, read on the forward strand.
AAATTAAATTAACATGGATTAAAAAGAATCATTGATTCCATTTGCTCTCCAGTTTAGAAGGAAATGTTTTCTTCCTTAATATAATGCCATTTGATATCAAACTGTCTGTTTTATAAGCTAAAAATCTACATATTTCTATTTTACTCTTTCACGTCAAAACTATTCACAAAATTATGATTATACTTTACGCCATAAAATTCTTATGCCTCTTTAAAGATTTATTTGATCACGAAATAGATTTCTTGCATGAATAACGCTTCCCATTATTCTTATTCAGATTCCATTTATTCTGAATTACATCCATTTATTTTTTAGAAATGTTATGTATGAATTTGAATATTTCTTTAGAGTTAATTTTATAAGCTATTTATTAAGTTTTCATGAAATTTCTGTCTAGAAAATTCGTTTAAAGCTTTTACTTTGGCAATCATTCTTAATATGTCTGAAATTTTTATTTAGTAGAAAAGGTTTTTATTTGCGTAAGTAAGTGGAGAAAGAGCAGCCTTATGTATTGAATTATAGAAAATGTTATGTATAAGTATAGTACATGTACCCTATATGGACACCTTAAGGAAAATGTATTTTTTTCACTCCCCTCCCCCATATACAAGTCAGAGGACTCCAAAAATGTGTGTCCACTATCCTTGGACTATTGACTATCATTATTAAAATTAGCGACCTTGTAATTATTCTGGTATAATTTATATTTTTACAAGTTACATATAATGAACTACCTGTCCCTATTATGGACAGGTGTTTCCTTATTGACTTTCTACACAGTGTGTATGGAAGAGCCACTTTTCCAAGGGATTTTAGAGGAGAGGGAATAAAAAAATGTATCTTAAAGTATTCGGAGGAGGAGGGTGGACAGTAAATATCTTTAGAACATGCATTTTCGAAAGTGGAGGATCATTTTCGGCTTTTACGCTTCGAAGACCCATGCAAAGCCCCTTAGTTACTATTATTATGAAATAATATTGTTGGTTTTACTTAGCTTTATAGCATCTGTCTGCGAATTTACATCTGTTATTACCCAGTCCTCAAAGCATGGACAAATATAAACTTTTTCACCATGGGCAGTAAGTCTCACATAATCCTCATGAACATATCTGCCACATGTGATACATGGCTGCATGTTTGAAAAAGCATCAATACTGCAAAAGAAGCAGTACCAGCTCTCTTTTGTTGATGAAGTCATACCATTGGCCTTATGATTTCGCCAACAGATATCCTACTGGCGGGAGGTTTCTTATTATTTTTCGGCAAGGATTTTTTGGAGGAAGATTTTGGAAGGATTGTTCAAATGGCATCTTGTTGAACAAAGATTTTACCACTTTGATGCCTTTTCAATTTATTGCTTGGCAACGTTGAATTTTCTTCTTTCTTACAGTTGTAGTCGATGGGGGCATAAGCTGTCCATATAGGGAACCGGACGTAGTTTTACTAATTCTAGTAACAAATGAATAAGGAAAATATTTTAAAGCAAAATATGCAATAGCAATCGAAAATATGTTTTATTAGCTTTCTAAAATACTCCACTTTTTAATATTTAATGTAATTTTACCATATCTAATAAGAATTTGAGCTTACAAGTAATTAAGATCAGCACATCTCGAAACAACATGTTTCCTGGTAAATAGCGAATAGCGCGCTTTTTTACACTTTCCAGCCTTAATTATCTTTTCAACTGCTTATTACCCTTAAAAATATTAGGGATGTCCATATTGAGAGCCCTGTCCATATAGGGTACAAATACCTTATTTCAAAAAAAATTTCGCGATTACTGAAAATAAAAAAGTAGCATGTGGGTTTGAGCACTAGAAAATTGACTTTATTAACTCCGAATGCAACTGAATTGACAATTTAATATGTAAAATCTGCTTTTAAAGCCATTTATTAAGTATAATCCATTTAAGTATGCACCTAGTATTATTAATTTGTGTATCATTCGTAAAATAAGTTTATAAAAAACAGACATTTCATTATATTTTTTAAGGACGATGGGCGTTATTATTATTTTTTCATCATAGAGATATGGCATTTTGAGAAAATATACATTTCACCATATAGAACACCATTAAAGGAAATTTTCTAGGTTATTATATCTTTAAGATTTGTTTAAAATAATTTGAAGTGAAAATTAAAACTGTTTTATGGCTCATATTTTTTTTAGATAGTTCCTCAATAACCTAAATTTCTCTTACAAAGAGGTCTGTGCATCTCGTTTTTAATTCCTCACATAGTTAATTTTTTAGACATTGATGGAGAGATTTGAAATAATTGATATTAGTTTCTTTTTTACCATCAAACGGATAAATTAATCCTACTAAATGCTCTGCGTTAGGAGTTGCCATATTTCCTGTCCAAGAAATTTTTGATCCCGAATTCTTTGTTTTTTTTCTTTGTTTATCGTTTTTGTTCTCTCCCGAAATTTCTTCGTTTTTATTTAATAATATTTTTAATTGCCTTCTTGTTTTAACGCCACTTAAACGCGTGCTATTTCTGAGATATTTCCTCGTACCTCCTTTAGTCATAAACTCAATTATCCTCAATTTTTTAAATAATAAAACTACAATGATTTAATTAAAATAACCAACTTGATATAAATATATCCACATATCTTATTATTATTATTTTTTAATTTATACAGTTTTATCCACATGTACTAAATATAAAATATCAAAATATTTGATGAATTTTAGAATAAAATCCTTTCTATCATAAGACACATAAATACATAAAATTAAATAACAACCTTTCTTTTTTTTTTTTTTTTCAATAGTGTAAACATACATATATATACAGTTTTTTTTTTTTTTTTTGAAAAATGTGCCAATTATCTCGAACAAAAATACACTTGCATGCCAATGTCTCGGTTTAGTATCATATTCATAAAATTTATTATGTGAAAAAACAAATTTTTATTTATTTTATTATTTTACGTATATATATACCAATTTTAACAACAACTCCTATTTTCTTGTAATAAAGAGAGAATCTATCTTATCTTCAATCTAATTATCTCCTTTAAAATGTATATTTGTCAGAATCATTCATTCATTTCATTATCCTTTTTTTTTTTTTTTTTTTTTTTTTTTTTTTCACAAAAGGAATTCAAGTAATCACAAAATTATTTTTTTTTCTTAAAAAAAATTCAAATAATCACAATATTAATTAAATATTTACTTCTAATATGGCAGTAATAATATCTAAATTGAAGCTAATTAATTTCTTGAAAAAATAATTTGGTTCTTTAAAGTACTCAAATTAAAAGAAATTACAATACTACCGTATTATTAAAGTACTAAAATCAACCAAGTTCGTTCTTTTAATCATTTAAATTAAATACATAAAATAAATAATTAAGGAACTGGTATCACGGCACCAATTTTTTGGGGGGTTGAGATGATGGAGAGATTTTTACATACCTAAAAATAATTTGTAATAATTATATTACTTCCTTATTACCTTTGATTTTTCTCCGAGATTTCTCTCCCCAAAATTGTGCATCAATTTGATCAACCAATTTTTTTTATTTTATAATAATTATAATTACATCTGTTAGTGATCGTATTATGTTTCTAGGATCTGATCAGGGAAAAGAATATTTTCTGCAGCATAAGGAATAATAATAATAATACTAATAAAAATTATAACATTCCTTACAAAATACTCTCAATTAAAATTTCTCACAAAAAAAATATTCTCATCCAAAAAATTTAGATTAATTTATGCGTTGTGTTATTTTGATGCTATCAGATCCTTATGAAACGTTGATCAGCATGCACCTATAGTAATTTCGACACATACTCCATAAATCATTACCATGCTTTGTCATTTATAAAACAAAAACATTTTATTGTACAACACAGAACACACATAATACACTAAATATATACATGCACATAAATAAATTACAAAGATACAAAATAATCAAATCAAAATCTATTTCTTTTTTTATAGCTGTTGGCATTACTGCATAATTACATTTTATGCTTTGTAGCACGATATTTTCCACATTGAAATTGATTTAATAAATTCACGAGTAATCATCACCAAAAGGGATTAACCTTTGGGATCATTGGCGTGCAAGTGTTTCCCTATTATTTGATTGTTCTATCATACTCTATGCTTGTGGGCAAAAATAAGGGGAAATAAGTCGGTAAATTGCATACCTTTTTTAAAATCACTGACGACATAGGCAAATGTATATCCGGGCAGATGAGGAGAAGTCCGGCACACTTTCGTTACCCATCTTGGCACATCTCACTCGAGCACACTTGGTAGACTGACTGACTGACTATCATTATCTCACCAAAAACTCAAGAAGCAAAATGTATAATAAATTCTGTAGTCGAATATCCTTCGACCATTCACAGTTTTCTTTTTAACATATTTTTTTCCCCTTCCATTTTCGCGTTAATTCATTTGTGCTTCTTTTAAGGCAGTCCACTGTTATTGGCTGTCCTTAAATTGACTATTAACTTGAACACCCCCTAATTTTAATTTTCTAGGGGCTTTTAAAGGCCTAGTCGTCAGAGTGTCTATGTGGTTGATAATTATTACCCCACACGGAGATTTCCCCTTTTGCCCTGTCGTAAATACACTCTTAGTGAAAGTGTCTCTGTTTTGTCATCTTATTTATGGCCGTCCGTCACAGTCTTATTGCCGCTATAAATTTCACAGTCTTATTGCCGCTATAAATTTCTTGTCTGAGCTGTCAATCAACTGTCCTCTGTTCCTTTTTTTTTCTATAATTTATTTCCAATAGTTAGTTTTCTTTACTGAATTGTCTGGTTTGAGTGATGTGGGGGTTTTACACCCATCAGACATTTTTTCTGAATTTAAAATAGTCTTTAATAAAAATCTTGTTTTTAATAAGTTAAAAATCAAATTTAATCATTTTAATAAAGTCAAATTTTAAAATGTATACACAATTTCTTTGAAAGCAATATCGTGATTCTCCCTTATAAATTTCATGAATTTTGATCGAAAACGCGTAGAGCATTTCAAAAATCTAAAAATGTTGAAAAATTAGTTTTTAGAAAAACAGGTTAAAATTGCATTAAGGGACTAAAAAACTGTTTGGTTTCAAAATTCAAACCCTTGTAACTTTGTGAAAAATATTCAAATATGAATGCAGTTTTTTAAAAATGGTTCAGAACCCCAGTAGCCAAACAATATTGGGCCAATATTGGCTATATCTTGGAGCAATATTGGCATCTTGGCGCAATATTGGCATGAAATATTGCTCCAATATTGGGGTGTTTACATTTTGCCCTTATTTAGCCAATATTTGCAGCGTGCCAATATTGGCATAAAATATTGCCCCAATATTGGCACAAAATAGTGCCCCAATATTGGGATGTTTACATTTTGCCGATATTTAGACAATATTTCTGAAATATTGCATCTATATTTTATGACATTTTCGGTACATAATTTCATAGCAATATTTCATACCAAATATTGGCGCAACATTGTTTACCAATGTTGGTTAAATATTGGCAAAATATTAACACCCCAAAATATTATTGCAATATTTAATACCAATATTAGTGCAATATCCGTTACCAATATTGGCTAAATATTCGCAAAATGTAAGCAACCCAATATTCGGGCAATATTTCACGCCAATATTGGCACAATATACGTTACCAATATTGGTTAAATATCTGCAAAATGTAAACACCCCAATATTGGCGCAATATACGTTACCAACATTAGTTAAATATTGGAAAAATGTAAACACCCCAATATTGTTGCAATATTTCATGTCAATATTGGTATAATATTCGTTGCTAATATTGGTTAAATATTGGCAAAATGTAAACAACCCAATATTGTTGCAATATTTTATGTCAATATTGGCAGACCATTGTTTAAAAATATTGGCAAAATATAAACACGCCAATATTGGTGCAATATTTCTCACCAATATTGGCGCAATATACGTTACCAATATTCGTTAAATATTGTCAAAATGTAAAAAACCCAATATTGTCGCAGTATTGCACGCCAATATTGGTGCAATATACGTTACCAATATTGGCTAAATATTGGCGAAATGTAAACACCCCAATATTGGTGCAATATTTCATGCTAATATTGGCGCAATATACGTTACCAATATTGGTTAAATATTGGCGAAATGTAAACACCCCAATATTGTTGCAATATTTCATGCCAATATTGGCATAATATTCGTTGCCAATATTGGTTAAATATTGGCAAAATGTAAACAACCCAATATTGTTGCAATATTTTATGTCAATATTGGCGCACCATTGTTTAAAAATATTGGCAAAATATAAACACGCCAATATTGGTGCAATATTTCTCACCAATATTGGCGCAATATACGTTACCAATATTGGTTAAATATTGTCAAAATGTAAAAATGTAAACAACCCAATATTGGTGCAATATTTCATGCCAATATTGGCGAAATATTCGTTACCAATATTGGCAAAATGTAAACACCCCAATATTGGCGCAATATACGTTACCAATATTGGCTAAATGTAAACACCCCAATATTGGTGCAATATTTCATGCCAATATTGGCGCAATATACGTTACCAATACTGGTTAAATATTGTCAAAATGTAAACAACCCAATATTGGTGCAATATTTCATGCCAATATTGGCGAAATATTCGTTACCAATATTGGCAAAATGTAAACACCCCAATATTGGCGCAATATACGTTACCAATATTGGCTAAATGTAAACACCCCAATATTGGTGCAATATTTCATGCCAATATTGGCGCAATATACGTTACCAATATTGGTTAAATATTGGAAAAATGTAAACACCCCAATATTCTAGCAATATTGCATGCCAATATTGGCGCAATATACGTTACCAATATTGGCTAAATATTGTCGGAATGTAAACACCCCAATATTGGTGCAATATTTCTCCCCAATATTGGCACAATATTAGTAACCAATATTGGCGAAATGTAAATGCCTCAATATTGGCGCAATATTCATTACCAATATTGGTCAAATATTGGCAAAATATAAACATTGCAATATTGTTGCAATATTTCATGCCAATATTGGTGCAATATTTCTCACCAATATTGGCGCAATATACGTTACCAATATTGGTTAAATATTGTCAAAATGTAAACAACCCAATATTGGTGCAATATTTCATGCCAATATTGGCGAAATATTCGTTACCAATATTGGCTAAATGTAAACACCCCAATATTGGTGCAATATTTCATGCCAATATTGGCGCAATATACGTTACCAATATTGGTTAAATATTGGAAAAATGTAAACACCCCAATATTCTAGCAATATTGCATGCCAATATTGGCGCAATATACGTTACCAATATTAACTAAATATTGTCGGAATGTAAACACCCCAATATTGGTGCAATATTTCGCCCCAATATTGGCACAATATTAGTAACCAATATTGGCGAAATGTAAATGCCTCAATATTGGTGCAATATTTCACCCCAATATTGGCGCAATATTCATTACCAATATTGGTCAAATATTGGCAAAATATAAACATTGCAATATTGTTGCAATATTTCATGCCAATATTGGTGCAATATTTCTCACCAATATTGGCGCAATATACGTTACCAATATTGGTTAAATATTGTCAAAATGTAAACAACCCAATATTGGTGCAATATTTCATGCCAATATTGGCGAAATATTCGTTACCAATATTGGCAAAATGTAAACACCCCAATATTGGCGCTATATACGTTACCAATATTGGCTAAATGTAAACACCCCAATATTGGTGCAATATTTCATGCCAATATTGGCGCAATATACGTTACCAATATTGGTTAAATATTGGAAAAATGTAAACACCCCAATATTCTAGCAATATTGCATGCCAATATTGGCGCAATATACGTTACCAATATTGTTGCAATATTTCACGCCAATATTGGCGCAATATACGTTACCAATATTGGCTAAATATTGTCGGAATGTAAACACCCCAATATTGGTGCAATATTTCGCCCCAATATTGGCACAATATTCGTAACCAATATTGGCGAAATGTAAATGTCTCAATATTGGTGCAATATTTCACCCCAATATTGGCGCAATATTCATTACCAATATTGGTTAAATATTGGCAAAATATAAACATTTCAATATTGTTGCAATATTTCATGCCAATATTGGTGCAATATACGTTACCAATATTGGTTAAATATTGGCGAAATATAAACACCTCAATATTGGTTCAATATTTTACGCCAATATTGGTGCAGTATTTCACCCCAACATTGGCGCAATATACGTTACCAATATTCGTTAAATATTTCCAAAATGTAAACACCCCAATATTGTTGCAAAATTTCATGCCAATATTGGCGCAATATTCCTTACCAATATTGGTTAAATATTGGCGAAATGTAAATATTTCAATACTGGTGCAATATTTCACCCCAATATTGGCGCAATATTCATTACCAATATTGGCAAAATGTAAACAACGCAATATTGGTGCAATATTTCTCGCCAATATTGGCGCAGTATTCGTTACCAATATTGGCATAATGTAAACAACTCAATATTGTCGCAATATTTCATACCAATATTGGCGCAACATTCATTATCAATATTGATTAAATATTTGCAACGAATATTGCGCCAACATTAGCCTGAAATATTGCAGCAATATTGGGTGTTTGCATTGTACCCTTATTTGGCCAATATTGGTATGGAATATTGCCCCAATATTGACAGGTATATTTTGGAATTATTTAACCAATATTTGTCAGAAATATTGCCCCAATACTGGCATGAAATATTTCCCCAATATTAGCATGAAACATTGCCCCAATATTGGCTCTTTACATTTTGCCAATATTGCACCAATGTTGGGGTGTAATATAACTCCAATATTAGTATGAAATATTACCCCAATATTGGCATGAAATATAGCACCAATATTGGAATTTTACATTTCACCATTATTTAGCCAATATTGGTATGGAATATTGCATGATTATTTGCTTGAAATATTGCACCGATATTGGTATGAAATATTCCACCAATATTAGCATGAAACATTGCTCCAATATTGGCATGAAATGTTGCACCAATATTGGGGTGTGATATCTCTTCAATATTAATATGAAATATTTCTCCAATATTGTGATGTTTAAATTTGGAATTATTTACCCAATACTTTTAGCAAATATTGCCCCAATATTGGCATGAATTGTAGCACCAATATTGGGGTTTTTACATTTTACTATTATTTAGCCAATATTGGTATGGAATATTGCACCAAGATTGGGGTGTGATATCACACCAATGTTGGAGTGTAATATTGCTCTAATATTAGTATGAAATATTTCCCAACATTAGCATGAAATATTGCTCCAATATTGGTATAAAATATTTCCCAATATTAGCATGAAACATTGCTCTAATATTGGTATGAAATATTTCCCATCAATAGCATGAAACATTGCTCTATTATTGGCATGAAATGTTGCCCCAATATTGGTGCACATAGCACAACCATATTTTATGCCAAGAATGGGACATTTTATGCCTATAATGGTGCAAGATATATTGCCATTATTGGAGGAATATTATATAAACATAAAACACTTAAAGATAAATATGTAGCATCAGGCTTGATTGATTGGATAATTTTACCTCCCCACACAAATCCCCCTTCACCTATAGTCACTATTCCTCTATCTTGCATTGAAGAATCTCAACTGCATATTAGAAACAGCTATTTTCTGCTTTTTATGTATTTTTAACATCAATTTTCTGCTTTTTAATATTCCGACAGAAGTTATTTACTATTTTTATTAGCAATTTATTTGGTCAAATAACTTAAATGGTGCTAGTACCACAGTATATATATATATATATATATAGAACCATTAGATAATATTACAAATCAACATCAATTATATATTTATATATAATTCATACTCAATATTACTATTTGTTAACTTATTAAAACAATTTTTTCCATTGTCGGCAGTATTCTGTCATAAGAAATTAATTTTGTATTAAAAATCATACTCAGTATCTTAAAAATCTATTTGTGTAGTCCTGACTATTGAAATAATTTGAAACCTAAGTGTTTTCATTATTTGATAATTGAATTATTTATAGAGTTTAATCAACAAGTTTTTCTTCTTCCAGTGTCATGTCTGGAAATTTGTTCAAAATGCTAAATTTAGTATATTTTCAGAAAGATCTTTTTGTGTTTACCAAAAAATGGAAAACCTTTTCACACAGTGAATAACTTCTGTCAATTTCATTTATTTCTGAACAAAAATTAAATTTGTCAGAAAGTAATCCTTGCAGATTTGAGAACAGCCGTAATATTAGAGAAATTTCTGAAAATTTTTAAGTAGTGTAAAATAGCTTTTCTTTTCCCTAGAAAATGATATTTATGACAAATATATTTATATTTAAGAACAGAAAATAATAAAATTTCATTTTATGCACAGTTAATTTTTTTTTTCAACTTCAGATGAATACATTTTTAAAGTTATATTTTCAAGGTCTTGCAGTCACCGAATTTTTGACAGTTTTTTCTGATTCATTAACTATATTCTTTGTTATATATCTTATTTCTGCTGAAATGATTTTTCAGTTTGTTGAATTGAGGAGTTAGAGATCACTCTGAAACATTTTAAAATGGTCATTTTTTTAGTTTTTTTAAATTAAAGTTCAACATGTTACCAAATGCTTTGAATAGAGGTTCTGGTGATACTGCTTTTATGAAAAAATATGTGCAGTAATATTTATCCACTGGTAAATAAATTTGAACTTTATTTTTCTCAAAACAGATATTTTTCACTCTGTTCACATCATATTTATAAAATGTAGTAACAAAAAACTTAAAATTTTTTTTCTATATTGTATTTATATTTTTTAACTATTTATTTTTACTCTATTTTTAAAATATTACAAAATACAGAAATATAAAAACTAATACAAACAAAATAAGAATATGTGCAGTATAAACACTTTATTTTTTTTCTGAAATAACATAAAAATTGTTAATTACGAACAATAAAGATTAATTTTTAATGACAAATTATTTAATGCATTGTTATTATAGCAGTTGTTACATTTTCATTACAACTGGTTCTCTCTTCATAATAGCACCTGTAAACAATAAAAAGCAATAATTATAGTTTTTGAAAATTATTGAAAATATACATGTTGAATGAAAATTTTAAACTATAAAAGAATTTGTTTAATAAATATGTCTCTTAATACATTTACAGTAAAATATATTTATAATACAATTCTTTATGCATTTTTGTATATAAACATAACTTCTCACAGGTAAACAAAAATTTTGAATTTAAGAAACTGCAATCTACATTTTAGAATTATTGTCACCCATAATTATTTAATGCTTTAGAGAACTAAGTTTCAGAGCTTATATCATCTTTACCTCTTTAATTATTAAATTTTCTAATGAAAAAAAAATCTATCATTTAATTTTTAAATTATTAATATAATTCTTCTGTTTGTCATATTTGGATTCTATTGGTAACAACTTTTAACACATTCGTCTGGCCACGATGTAGCGCGTGAAATTCTCAATCATTCAACATGGAGGGCAGAGTTATCGGCAGCGAGAATGTTAATAATATATTTGTGTGATGCAATACCAGCTGTATAAAAGCAATAAATTTCATACTTTTGCAAAAATAATAATTTAATTAAAATTACATAAATCAGGGCTTATGCGTATAAAAAATTAAAAAATATATATATCCATTTTAGAGACAGGATTTTTCATTTTTGTAAGCATTATTTGCCTTTTTAATGCAAATTCTTCCTTAGTTTGGATATAGCGACCACTACATTACAAAAATTCTGGTACTAGAACAACCAATTAAAAATATATATATATATATATATATATACTTATGTGTGCAAACCCTGTATTGAGTGGGTTTCTCATTACGTCTCTCATGTCTTTTAAAGTTAATTAAAAATCTATCCGAAAAAATGAATCACTGACCAAAGTTGTTTTGCTCATTTGCAAGCTCCTTTCTACACAAGTTCTTTTAGCACAATGTCAAGTTTAAACTTTGATCAAGGGTTTTGTGTTAGCGACACAGGAAAAAGAAAAGATTATTACTATGCTGAATTTAGTTTTATGAATTGACAAATGAGCTTTAAATATGCACTATCTTTTATTCTCAATCTCAGTACTGAAAATTTTTCAAATAGAAGTAAACTAATCAGATGTGGCAATCCCAAAACTTTTTTCATAACTTATGCATGTTAATACTTCCTTTAAAATGCAGCATAGTGGTGGGGTCATTTTCAAAATAAGGTACATTTTTAGCAATTTATTCTTGAATTTTAAAAGTATAATTTTTTCCACAAATTATTTTATTAAATTTAATAAAAAAAAGTAATTGTAACTCAAATAATGCAATGGCTGAGCTTAATTGGCTCATTAACACAAATACAGTAATTAATTAAAAGTATTAGTTAGACCAATGCGTTAAGCCAGTGACACTTTGCATTAGATTGGTAAAATTTTTGTATTAATCCGAAGACATTCTTTATTAAAATTGTGAGTAATCATAATGAGTAATCAATTTTTCAAGAATCCAATACGTTATTCTTGTAAAGATAAAAGAAAATAAAATTGAAGATGAAAATTTTACTAGTTTGCAAATAATCTGAGATCTACTAGAGCTTCTAATTAAAAACAGTTTTCATCTCCTGTGTACGCTGGGCAGTTTATTGGGATTCTTTATCTTGGGTAGTCCGACATAATCCAAAAATAACAATAAGAATTCCTTCTATGGATTTAAAATTACATTTTATTGGTTTAATTTCACTTCAAACTGTCTAAGAAAAACGCCGGAGTCGGGTTGTTTTTTACGACTCCGACTCCCTTTTCTCAAAAATGGGCCCGACTCCGACGCCCTGGTTATGAGCTATGTTGGCATATTCAAACCAATTGGTTTTTCAGAAAAAATCTAATATATTTTCTCATTTTTGTAATTTAAGTGTTTCAAATTATTGGATGAAAAAAATTTCTATTTTTAAGTTTTATCTCAATAGTCACCATAAGACATAGTCAAGGTCATGTTAGTATGCTTGTAGAATGCAAATTTCATGCATTGATGAACATATTTGAAGCTCTAAAGAAAACACTTAAATTATGTAAATTTAGCAAAGATAAAATAGATGAAATATGCAATATTTAGATTTTAAAGTGTTTGCCTTTGAGAGATGCAGATGTACAGATAATGACATAAAATGATCGTTAAAACTTCGGTCTACAAGCTTTAAAAGAAAATTTTCTTGATTAGAGGGATTATCTTTTAAGAATAAAAAAGAAGCTCAAAATATGAAATTGAAAAAGAAGACATTCAAAAATTAGGCGCTAGTAAAGCACCTATTTACATTTAACTAAAATATGCAAAAGATATATTTAAATCTTCTATTGCATAACCAAACCCATTACTTAGATCAGCCAAGAAAATCAGCAGAAGGGGGGGGGGGGGGGGGCAAGACAAGGTTTGCTTGAGACGTAATAGAAAAAAAGTCTCATAAAAATGCCTAAAATTATGTAATTTTTAGTTCAGGCATTTAAAGATACTAAGTGTTCTAATAAAGCATGCAGTCCAATGGCTATTTAGATGCTTTAGTAGAATACAGTATTTATAAAACTACTTTATATTTTAAGATCAATGTTTTTCAAAAATCTAAAAAGTTATTAAATTGTATTTTTGCTTCTTTTACTGTCATTTTTTTTCTTTTAACCTGGTAGTTTCAGAGAAGTTTCAAATAGCAATACACAATACTTAAAGTGTGTAAAGTCTCTACTGTTAAACTCAAATAATTCCAAAAATTCTTTATAAAAAGCTTTATTTTTCAATAAAAGATAATTCATGTAGTCTTCTAACAAAAAATCAGATATCACATGTAACAAGTATTTCAAACTAATTATTTTGAATAATCAGTTGAAAATAATATATATGAAGTTTTATATATGAATCTATATTATATTTATTTATAGTGCTAGTAATCAAAAGATTGTTTATTAATATTTTCAAGGTATCAATGTTTCATTATGTAGAACATTTTATTTATAAAATATAAGACATAGCTTTTTCTAAAAATGTTTAAGTTTTAAATGATTTCAATTTTCTACATAATTGATTGTATATTAAATAATTATATTAATTAGAATTACTTTTAAATCAAATTATCGCTTATATATTAAAAATTATTTGTTTTTGTTGATAAATATGCATGTATATGTAACAGGAAAACATTAAAAAAAAGGTTCAACCCCCCCCCCCCCCAAAAAAAAAAAAAAAAAAAAAAAAAAAAAAAAAAAAAAAAAACATGGTTCTTGGGATAAAAAAAAATGGGTTTTTACCAACCCTGGTTTTGTGAAATTCTACTCATTAGTTCTTGATTTAGAGCTATTGCAATAATCGCAAATTATAATGCACCATGGCTGTGCCACCTATTGAGTGATACATACCAAAAACTGATCAGATATAGTTTTACATTAGAATTACTTTTAAATCAAATTATTACTTATATATTAAAAATTATTTGTTTTTGTTGATAAATATGCATGTATATGTAACAGGAAAACATAAAAAAAAAGGTTCAACCCCCCCCCCCCCCCCAAAAAAAAAAAAAAAAAAAAAAAAAACATGGTTCTTGGGATTAAAAAAAAATGGTTTTTTACCAACCCTGGTTTTGTGAAATTCTACTCATTAGTTCTTGATTTAGAGCTATTGCAATAATCGCAAATTATAATGCACCATGGCTGTGCTACCTATTGAGTGATACATACCAAAAACTAATCAGATATAGTTTTACAAGGTCTCACAGAATCTGAAGTTTTGTGAAACTTTGTGCATTAGTTTGAGATAGAGCTACTGCAATAATCACAAATAAACCATGGCAGCACCCCTGCAGAGCAATTTACACCAAAAAGTAATCAGCACCATATTATAACCAGTACTAACTAAATCTAAAATTTTATGAAATTTTAGAGCCTTACCAAGTACTCGGTAAATACTCGGTACACGGTCAATTTGCTGAGTACTCGGCTAATACAGAGTTGTTGTAAGAAATTCATTTTTTAAGCATATGAATTTAAAAAGTTATTCTGTAATACAGTAAAGTCTGTTAAAAGTTATTTGAATATGAATGTATAATATATGCAGTAATTCATAAAACTCAGTATATAATAATATGCCTGCAAATTATAGAAAAAATTTAGAACTAAATCCTCATAAAATATCTCTAAATTAAAATTTAGTTTCACATAATATATAGGAAAACAGAAAAGACTATTTTGGATAAAGGAACTGAAAATGCAATAAATTCAATTAAATTATATTATAAATATTATAAATATATTAAAAATAATTAAATTTATTACATTTCAAATTATGGTGCAAAAACACTAAACGCTCTACATTATCAGTAGACAGGGCATTTTTTTAATACTATAAATTTGGCCTGTTTTTGAAAATATACGTTCAGAATAAACAGTTGTTAAAAGGTGCACATTTTTTTTTTTTTTTTTTTTGCAAAATTGCACATAATCGGTAAAATTTTTTTTTTCCTCCTCACCATGCAAATGGAGTGTCAGTCTTCTGTTAAGGAAGCCGGTACTTTTTTTGTACCAATTCTTCATGCAGAGATTATAAACTAGTACTAGTGCCACATTCCTCTTGCTCAAGTAATTTTTCACATTATTCAATAAATTGTAACAACTTTATATCCGCATATTTACCAATTATATCAGGTATTATCATAAGTTCAAAATGGGGGAGTTTTCTACGTCCAACTACTAAAAAATTCAAAATTCTTTTTCAAAAAAATAGTATATAAACATATAATACTCTATGTATATTTCAACAGGTTTATTTATATTATATGAGTTATTAATACAGTATTCTGTACAATTTATTATATATGTTACAGGCCAAACCCGATTTTAGGCCAAACTAGATTGGCCTAGTCCAAACTAGTCTTTCCTAATGCCCATCGGATAGACTAGTTTTTCCTAGGCCAAACTAGTCTATCCTAATGCTCATAGGATAAACTAGTTTTTCCTAGGCCAAACTAGTCTATCCGAACGCCCATCGGATAAACTAGTTTTTCCTAGGCCAAACTAGTCTATCCGAACGCCCATCGGATAAACTAGATTTTCCTAGGCCAAACTAGTTTGGCCGAACGGTCATTAGGATGAACTAGTTTAGCCTGCTATTCATTGGTTTGAACTAATTTATCCTAGGCCGAACTAGATTGTACTAGGCCAATTCAATTTGTCGTGATTTTATTGAATCTAAAGATCGCCATGGCGCCAACTTTCTAGTTTTGATCTAATTTATCCTAGGCCGATGCAATTTGACTTGCTTTTAGCTCACATACTATCAAAGCCTGAGAGCTAATGTGCTCGTAGATTCTGTGTGTGTGTATGTAACCATGTACGTATGTACGTACGTAGGACTAATATATAGCGACTAATATAACGGACTAATGTGGAATTAATATAACACAAGCACCCAAGTGTTGGAATTTGGATGCGATTTATTTCAAATCAACCGACTTTGCCCGCTATCGGGCCCCTTGTTTTATATAAAATCTCGAAACGGGCGTATGTTGAAGCGAATGAACCTCGAAGAGAAAAAAAACTTGATAAATATTTAAGAAAAAAGATTCCGCATCGAAATACCACTATTTCCTAATAGTAATTTTTGTAAAAATGTTATATTCTTGTTGGAACATTTTGAAACTTACAGTTTATGAAACTTAAAGTTTTGAAACTGACAATTTATGGCATTTGATATAAATTTATAAAAAAAGTCACATTTCGGCGTGAAAGAGGGTGTGGATGCGAACAAAATCGCGAAATATAACGGAAATTCTAGCTTTTAAAGCACCCCGACCTCAAGTAACACATCTACTATTAGGTTGTTTAACGGAGTTTCATTCAGATACAGTTTTGTTAATAATAGAGTGCACTCCTTGGTGTTGGAATGAGAAACTAATATAACGTGGCTTAGTTAAAACTTGCTGGCTTCGCCCGCTATCTGACTGGCCTAGGCAGCGGGGTTATGGTTGGAAATTCGTTCGCTTCGAGGCTCTTTCGAAAAAGAGGATTACATTCGGCGGTGCGTACTCAGCACGCTTGCTACGATTTGAATTTCGTTCGCTTCGAAGTTCGTTCGAAAAGAAAGAGGGCATTCGGCAGTACGTGTGCAGCACACCTGCTATACGCTGTCGCAAGCTGTAGGGATGCGGCTGAAGAACTAATGCACGAAATTTAATAAAAATTTACATTCAGGTAGTCTCTGATCTAAATTGATGCTGATTAGTTTTTGGTGTAAATCGCTCATCAAGTAGAGCTGCTGTTTTGCATTTTTTTTATGATTTACGCATTAGCTTTATCTTAACTAATACACGAATTTCCGTCAAACATCAGATCAGTTCGTCTATGAGATGAGTTGGTGTTGTTTCTATTTTGAAGTAAATCACTCAACATGACTATGCTATGCTGCATTTTTAACAATTTTTACAATAGCTGTATCTCAAGAACTAATGAACGGAATTTAATATAAATTTATATTCAGATAGTCCTTGATATAAATTGATTCTGATTACATTTTCATGTAAATCGTTCAAAAATCACTATTCGTCAATAGTGGCATTAAACGCGGAACATATTTTTATAAATTTATATCATGTGTCATAAACTATCTTAAAGTTTCAACTAAATCAACCTAGAATTTCCGTTATATTTCCTGATTTTCTTCGCCCACCCCTCTTTACCTTTCGTAATAGGACTTTTTTTACAATTTTTATCATGTGTCATAAACTATCACAAAGTTTCAAACAATTCCCACAAGAATTTGACATTTTTACAAAAATTACTAATAGAAAATAGTGGTATTTGACGCACCATCTTTTTTCTTAAATATTTAACATCATGTTTTATTATGTTTCTAAAAGTTTCAAATAATGATAATATTTAATTATCAGCTAAAACCTTAAAAAGTGCTGCGATAAAAAAAAAAATATATATATATAGCGTTCTCTTTCTCTACCCCTCCCCCATCCTAAATTTTAAGTGTCATGCTTTATTTAAGCTTTTTCTTATTTTTAAAAGGATTCGGATATTTAGTTTCTTAATATGAACAATTTCGCTTGTGCAAAAACCAAAATCTGTTACGAATTAAAAATCTTTTCATAAAACCGAAAGTCTCTATCCGATTGAAAAAATAATCCGTCCTACGTTTATATCTCAGAACCCCCCAAATTAATCAGGTAAACGCCTTATCAGAAGGAACATACATCCAAAATTTGAAACAAATCGGTAAATTTTCTGTGAAAAACCTATTTTCATAAATTAAGAGTCTTACCTCCCATTGCTCCTTTCTTTATACGTAAACAATGAACACCCACAACTGATCATGGATGTACCTTATCAAAATGATATTATACCTAAAATTTTAATAAAGTCTGATCATTTTGCATGGAAAACTGACTTAACTAAATTAAGGAGGTGTGTGTGTGGGGGGTTGCGGATTAGCCTTTTGTTCTCCTCCCCTTATTCTTATTCAATGAACCCCTGAAACTAATCAGGAAAGTTCATTATCAGGCTAAATCTATGTCCAAAATTTGAAGCAAATTGGATATTTCTATCAGGAGTTATCGCATTACGTACACACGTACGTACATACTGCCATACGTACGTAAATTGTTACATACACATACACAGAATCTGCGAGCACATTAGCTCTCAGGCTTTGATAGTCTGTGAGCTAAAATCGCGTCAAACTGCATCGGCCTAGGATAAAATAGATCAAAATTAGAAAGTTGGCGCCGTGGCGGTCTTTAGATTAAAAAATATCACGCCAAATTGAATTGGCCTAGGATAATCTAGTTCGGCCTAGGATAAACTAGTTCAAAACAATGAATAGCAGGCTAAACTAGTTTATCCTAACGACCGTTTGGCCAAACTAGTTTGGCCTAGGAAAATCTAGTTTATCCGATGGGCATTCGGATAGACTAGTTTGGCCTAGGAAAAACTAGTTTATCCGATGGGCTTTCGGATAGACTAGTTTGGCCTAGGAAAAACTAGTTTATCCGATGGGCGTTAGGGTAGACTAGTTTGGCCTAGGCTAATCTAGTTTGGCCTAAAATCGGGTTTGGCCTGTAACATATACAATAAATCCAATTCACAATTCCTTTTTAAAAAAGTAAGTATATTGCATCGAGTCATTTAAAGAACGTAGAAAACTCCCCCATTTTGAACTTACGATAATACCTGAATAATTGGTAAATATGCGGATATAAAGTTGTTAATACAGGTATTAAAGAAATTTTAAAGAGAAAAACTTTGGGTTTTTTTTTTCTTAATCCATTTTAAATTGTAACAGTAACCAATAAATATTTTTATTTTTGATAGATTTCAATGGTCAAAATAAATTGGAGGGTTAAAGAAAATTTTAATTTTATATTGATTAATAATTGTACTTGTTACGTGTCAATTCTCCTTTTTTATTAGTCTTGAACTGTCAAAAATTGTCTTTAAAAAGGTGTACAAATAAACTACAAATTTAATGAGTAAATTTATATATATACTATATATGTAATTATGTTATATGCATACACAGATATATTTATATATGTACACCTAAGCTCACATCAGTATTTTTTTTTCCTTATTACACAACTACTCGGTACTCGGCCAAAGTACTACGCGGTACACCACTGTGAAATTCCATGCTTTAGTTCTTCAGATATGGCTATTGTGAAAATTGTGAATAACATAGCAGTGCCATCTGTTGTGTGATATTTTTGTTTCTTGCTGAATCTAATGGCCAAAAATGTTTACTTGGACACTGGGATTTATTACTCAAAAAATAAAATAACAAGAAGTATTTGTATATCACATAACAACCTCAAAATAATATATTCATGAAACTGCATCAAACATTTATTGGTCAATTATTTATTAATCAAAAGATACTTCATACGATTTTCTTTCAAGGTATCAATGTTTCACTAGGTAGAGCAGTTTATTCTTTGAACATAAGAGTTTACTTGTATTGACTTTAAGCCCTTTTAGCAGGGCACAATGTTGGTGACTCTCAATTTTCTTTTATGTGCCCATTGACTTTTAAAATCTTTTGATATGCTTGGTATCCCTTTTCAACACTTCTTATGCACCCTGTGGAAATGCAATTGATCCCAGGAAAATATCACAAATTCAAGGGGACTCTTAACAAACCAGTTGAAAATATTCTGGGTCAAGAAGGACAAGTGTCTCTTTTTTCTAGAGTAGTGTTCTGTTTGAGCATGTCTGCAAAATGTCCGCTATGCTTAAGTAGTGTTTTCTTGCCATTATTTCCGCACTTAAGTGTTGAATGGCATAAAATACAGTAGCTACAGCGTTTATCTTTTAGCTTTCGGCACAACGTGCTTATTTCCCCCCCTCATCATAGGCTCTTTTAGCCATTCAAATCTCCACTTGGTTTTCAGTCCTGTTTTGTCTACTTTTAACGAATCCTATTCTTCAATAAACTCGATTCCTTGCATCTTTAAACGGCAAAGACTTTAATACATAAAAAATATTAAGCCTCAAAAGCACACACATGACAATGTACAAGCGACATCACAACGTGTGTATTGTCACAAACGACTCTGCAACATCCTCTCTATATACAAGACCCGACTATTGCGCATTCTGTTTCACACAACATGGAGAAATTTCTCTTCTTCTGGCTCCCAGCCAATAAGGAAAGGGCAGCTCACATCACTGGTTCAATTACTGTGGATCAGCGAAAAAAAACTGTCCGTTCTTTAACGACCGATAATGTATGGATGAGCTTCGGAAAACATATTCGACGCGTATTAGAAAACAAGTAAATAAAAACTGCGATGTTGGTCATCTTCTCAGGCTAGCTTTTCTCAATTAAAATATTTATGATCGAGAAAGATTTTTTTTTTTTTTTTAATTTTGGAATTAGAATTCTAGAGAAATGAATATTTTCTTTCCTAAAACTTCTTTATAAAACTTTCACCCTGTGTACATTTGATTTTTGCAGTTCTTTTTTTTTTTTTTTTTTTTTTTTTTGTTTCTTTTAATCTTTCAAGCAGTTTACTTAAGACTAAATTCTGACATTTTAAATTTTTTCAATTTATATTTATTTTTAGAAATTAGTTTTTACCATGCAGAAAAAATGTAATTCCCAGAATGGTACATACCGGTTTTTAACAGGGATGGGAAAAACCTTGCCTATACTCTTGACATACGTTCAAATCAGCGAAGCAGTTAAGCTCATTCATTGATAGTCTATAAGTATAAATATATTGAATAGAAATGTTCTCAAATATAACAGGTACATCAATTTTTACATTTCATTTAATTAGTGGTTTATAAAAATAGAGCAATTTTAGCTTAATGGATATAAAAATCATAAGATAGGCTTAGGGAGGGATAAAGTTATTTGATGTGTATATTAAAGAGAATACATTAAATAAATTTAAACAAATAAAAAAAATCTAATGTAGAAATAATTAAGGACAGATGTTTTATCATCACTTTTTCCGCTTCTTTATCATACACAGTTCTTTTGATTTTACCTTACATTTACATAGAATCAGGTTGGCAAGATTTTGACAGTGTGCGGTTTTATCCGGTTAAAACCGTGGTTTAAACCATCTTGTCAAGTAAGAAACCTCAAATACTACACTGATGTGTAAAATTTCACAGTACACATCTGTCACACATATACAACATTAGATGTAATATTAAAAATTCATTGTTACTGTATCGTATATTATCATTTTTGGGGAAAAAAAAATCTGTCATAAATCCGAAAATTTGGCCTGCATCCAAACTTGCTCAACCAGCAATAGCAATTAGCAATGCTTCTGCTGTCAAGCCCTGCTAGTTCAGCATCAATTGAGAGAGTATTTTCTAA
The DNA here is from genome assembly GCA_964019185.1 of Maratus speculifer. Lineage (NCBI taxonomy): Eukaryota > Metazoa > Arthropoda > Arachnida > Araneae > Salticidae > Maratus > Maratus speculifer. The sequence continues at coordinate 228,125,682 of OZ025299.1, forward strand.
CATTGGCTTCATATTCATACACTCTAAACTCAGAAATTGTTTGGGTGTAAATAAATGTACTAAATTAATTATGTGCTATAGAATGCTGCGGGGTAAAAGTGATCAAGATTATTAACCGTAAAAAATCATTTTCTTCTGTATGAACATTCTAAAACACAAAAAATTTTTATTGCAATTAAAATAATTTAATTTTTTGCAATTATTCAATTACAGTAATTAATGTTTAATAAAAAATTACTTAAATCATTAAGACTAATACAATGTTTCCCTCTTGTTCTTAGAATGTTTTAAAGCACATTACATGTTTTTGATGGTTTAAACCAGTTTTTGACACTTGTCATGTCAGAAACCCAACCCTGCATAGAATATTTAAGAAAAAAAAGTTTGTCTTTTTTCTTTAATGAAAATGGTCTTTGACTTGTTTTTTGTAGTGTAGCATAACTCTGAACCCATGCAGTGGCGCCAACTTATATAAGTCCATGGGGCGCGAGCTCACCCAATAACTTGATATATCCACCCACCTATCATTAAAATTGAGCCCACCCAATATTTTTAAAAAGTTGGTGCCACTGAACTCATGCACATAATATTGAAACTCATCATTTAGTCAATTTTAATTTTAAATAAGAGATATTTTTCACTTCTACGAAAATACTTAATTTTATCTGCCTTCAGTGTTTAAGCAAATAAATATTTTTTTTTAATCTGGATTGATTTAAATGAAAAAAGAATCAGATATCAACCAAATAACACTTGACTTATTTTACACTGTAATTTTTTCCATGTTAAATTTTGAATACAAATATAAATGTTACTCTATAAAAGAACACTTATTTAAGCATATAAAAAAAAAATGAAATGAACATTAGTCATTGTGCATTTTTAAAACTAATAATGCTGTACTAATTGTTTTTTTTAATTAATTACTTGGAAAATTTGGATGAATACTTTAATATATTTAGACAAAGACCGATAATAAGTTTACTTACCAAATCAACAAAACAATTATTTGGTCGACCCCTACTCCTAGTTCTAGATAAAGTAAATATTAATACAGTAGATTCTCTTAAATTTACGCAGCTTGGGACAGGAGGTTGTCCAGATTTCTGGTCATTGCTTTGTATTTTTTAAACAGTAATTTGTATGCAACTAATAATGCAATTGTAACTATAATAAATGCCCACAATGTGATAAAAATATAGGTACTACTAGATTATCCCGTCAACCAAAAAATTATCGCCAAACTATAAGATTAAATGGTAGGATCTATATAGTGGCACCAAAGTCTTATAATTTAAGCGTCAGTTTAATAGTTACATATCTAATCAAATTAAATGTAACTGGACATATTACTGGGGTTTTTCATGACTTAGAAATTATTAACAATACTCTTTGCTTCAGACATACTTCTCAAAAAAGATATCACAGAAATTACTCAAAAGTGTTGTATAGTATAAATAGTACAAAATATTCTATTCCAAAAACCCTTCCTTTCACTTTGAATTTTTAATGTCTTTAAAAACATTCTTAAAAGACATTTTGAACATCTTCATTTATATGATTTTCAGATGCCAATATGACATAAGCTCATTTTTCATTTTATGTCTTTTTTTCACAACAATTCAAGAACAAACTCCAAGGGTTTGAATAGACAAAATGTCAGGCGATTTTTCAGCCCTCCACCCCTTCTCTAATAGCCTCGTAAAATTTTCTTTGCATTAATCCAGAGAATGTCCAAAATTGCTTAAAAAATAGGTGGATCATCATGCCTGTATTGTTTTGTGCCTTTCATGCCTCATTTTTTCTTTATCTAAAATAAAAATTATGTCAATATGTATAACTTGGCTATTAGTTTGGCAATTTGTATAATTTAGCGAAATTGGTCGACGGGATAACAGTAGTACCAAATATTAATAGAAATAATAAACTGAAATAACAAAAATTTAAGATAATTTTTTAAATGACTAAAATATTAAAAGCAAAGATCAAGTTAATAACCAGTAATGTATGATTAAATATTCATTATAAAGATGAAACACATTTCTCCTAAATTAGTCGATGAAATTTGCCTCATAGAGGTACTCTACTAATTTACATCAAAATTATAAAATAAGAAAGTTTTACTTCAGGTTTAGCCAAATTTAATATAAAAACCAAAAAAAAAAGCTTGATTAATATATACAGTAAAGCATCGTTTATACGTTTACATTTATGCGACGTTTTAATGTGGTCCCGATTCATTCCTATTCATTTTAATGTAAAACTATATCTTTTATACGACGCCCAAAATCGTTTATACGTCGATTTTTCGATTTGGTATAGGTTTATTTTTGTTTATTTTCCTTGTGTATTTTAAAAACGAGCGGAAGTTGGCAGCTATGAATGACACCAAAGAGTGATTAAATGCACTCCACATCATAAATATGTGAGCTGGTATTCGATTAGTCTGAAAAATCAACTTACGTGTAACAGATTATACTGGGAGGGGTCATTCTTTTTTTGGGGGGGATCGTCAGCTTCCCCAACCTGTTTTAAGTTGCAAATAGACTATCCTTATAACTGTTATCAGTATTGGCGACTTTTAGTTGGCCAAGCGGCATTTTTGATCTTTGACTTCAAATGGAAACGAAATGATGTACTGCAAATGAGGAACCTTTCGGTTGCTAAATTGCTTACTTATCCCCCCCCCTTCTCATTTATTATTATTATTATTTTTTTTTTTTGTAATTTGTTTATTTTTGTTTGTTTAATTTACTACTTCAATCAAATCATCATGTTAAACATCAAAATTAAGTGAAAAAAATTAATTCTTGTTTTGGAAGTGAAAATCGTTTATACAACGTTTTTCGGTAGTCCCTTCGGCATCGTATAAACGATGCTCCACTGTAAATATATTTACTGTAAAAAATATCATTAATCTGCTCCCCTCCCCCCCATTTTGTGATGAAAAATATTTTGTACAAAATTTGTGTGGTTTTCTTCGTGATATTTGTAGTGTTTTACTGTGATATCTGACAAAATTTGCAGGTTTTTGTCCACGATATTTGATTTATATTGTAAAGTTTTTTGCGATGCTTGACGAACTTTGAAGTTTTTAACAATATTTGACAAAATTTGCATGGTTTTTTTCCTCCCCCAGATTTTTTAATGAAAACCACATTTTCATGCAGCCAGCCTTTTGACAAAATAGTTTTCAAAGCATTTCTTTTGAGATCCTTTGATGAAATGGGCATTTTTCTCATGATTCTTTAATGGAATTCACATTTTTGTGGCTGTGGCAGTTATTTTTCAGAAAATGCATGTTTTCTTGACTAAATTAACTTTTTAAAAGATTTTTTAATAGAATTCACATTTTTCTGTGATTTTTTTGGCAAAATTCTTGTGTTTTTTCTGCAATCGTTTGATAACCAGCTTCCCCCAGGTTTAAAAAGAGGCAGGGCACTACTGTGCTGAAAAGGGCACTTTTATAGAATTGAGTCTAGAATCTACCGGTTCAAAAATCATAGAAAATAGAAGTTTCGTCAAAGAATCGAGAGAAAAATCCAAAAATTTTGTTAAAAAATTAAAAGAAAAAAAAAAGGTAAGTTTTGTTAAAAGATCGCTAAAAAACTGCAAATATTGCAAAAAAAAAAAGAAAGAAAAAAACGGCAAATTTCATAAAAAGATTGCGGAAAAACGGCATACTTTGTTAAAAGATCACAAAAATGGCAAATTTTGTTAAAAGCAGGGGTTCAGAATATGTCCAATCTGGCGATCTAGGATTGGGGGAAATTTTGGTCATCTAGGGAAATTTTGCACAAAAATGTACAATTGATTTTAACAAAGTTACAAAGTTACTCAAGACAGAAAAATTGCCCCTACAATTAAAAAGATCTGTATGGTGACCTTTACAAACTCGATCTCAGAATAATATATACTCTCACATGTATTGCGAAAGTTTGGGAAAATATATTTTACCTATGGTAATACAGATTGATACAAATATGCATTAAAATTTGATGGCATTTTTAATGAGGGGGGGGGGCAGTGTAGGTAGCAATAGCAGATGAAATACGAGAAAAATGGGAGTACGAACTGCACCAAATAGAGCCTCGTTCTTCTAAAGATCACAGAAAAAAAACAAAAGATAGTTGAATTGTCATAGAAAAAAAATCAATTTTTGTCAACAAATAACAACAATTTGTCTAAAAATCATGAAAAAATGCAGATTCTATGAAAAGTTCCAGAAGAAAATGCAATTTCCATCATAGGATTGCAAAGAAAATGACATTTCTGTCAAAAGATCCCAGCAACAAAAAAAAAATTACATTTCCGTCAAAGGACATGATTTGAGAAGAATTACGAAAAAGATGCAATTTTTGTTTAAGGATTGTCGAAAAAATATGGATGTCGTCAAAGCATTGTGTAAAATATAAGATTTAAAAAAAAAATCATATAAAATATGTGATTTTTGGAAAAAGATCATGTAAGACACAAATTTTGTCGAAAGATTGAAAAAAAGATATCAATTTTGTCAAAGAATTGCGAAAGAGAAGCGAGTTCCATTGAAGAAATTTTAAAAAACATGAAAATTGAGAAACAATCATGAAAAAAAGCAAATTTTGACAAAAGATCATAAAAAAATATGGAAGTTTCGCCGAAAAAATGCAAATTATGTCAAATGATTATGGGAAACACTCAAGTTTTGGGGAAAGATCATGGAAAATATGCACATTTTGACAAAAAATCATGTGAAAGACCTCTAATTTTGTTGGAAGATTGCAAAAAACATGCAAATTCAGTTTGACTGAATTCGTCAAATCAATACGAAAAAAAAATTACAAACTTTATCAAAAGTCCGCTAGGCTGTAAAAGTTCAGCTTTTTCTTTATTGTGTCTGTACAATGTCTGTATTACATATAGTAAACGTTTGGGGAAATTTTTATGTGGATTTGGGAAAATGTTGAGATTGAAAACATTTTCTGCATCTTTTGGTTAAAAGATCACAAAAATAGCAAATTTTGTCAAAAGATAGCAAAAAACCGCAAATTTTGTCACAAAAAAATTCAAATTTCGAAAAAAAGGCACAAAAAAAAGTATCAAGAACAAGCTAACAAGTATCACTATTGTTCTCAATTTTTTTAAAAAGGGGCAAGACAAATTTATTTAAACAGACTTTTTTTTTGTAAAAGAGAATATTTCTGTTGAATAAAGGATTCTGTTTTGTTTAATAAACGGGTGCTTTCAGGAGTCACATTTAGAAAGTTCTGGACATTCAAAAGCAGATTGTGAGAAGAATCGTGCGAAAGGGGTAAGTGAAGGGGGCAGTTGCCCTGGGCGTGGAAATTTAGGGGGCACTAAATTAACTACAAACGTCATTTTGGGGCAGTCACAAGAAAAAGTTTGGGAGGAGCGGGGCCGTCAACTTCTGATTATGCACTGGATGCAATTTTCTCACGCCCTTGATTGTGAAGCAGGAAAATCCATTTTTTAAGCATTAAAAACAAAATTTTAAAGCAGGAAAATTAGTTTTTAGAGCAGAAAAATTCACTTCTGGCATTAACTTTTTTTTTAAGCTCCTTTGACGAAATTTGCGTTATTCGAGATCTTTTGGCGAATCTGCCTTTTTTTCTGGTTATTTTAATGAAATTTGCTTTCTTTTCGCGAATTTTTGGTGAAATTTGCCGTTTTATCTTGAGTTTTGGACTAAATTTATTGTTTTTTATGATTTTTTTGAGGAAATCTGCCGTTTTTTGGGAGGTGGGGGTGATGAAATTTGCCATTTTTTCATGAATCTTGCCGGAATTTAGCCTTTATTTCTCGATTTTAAGAAAATGAAATTTGCCTTTTTTTTTATGAAATTATGCATCCTGTAGGGCACATAAGAGCCATTTTTTGCGTTCAGTCGCCGGTTTTTTACATAATTTACGCTCTATAGCACGTCAGCATCATCGCAGAAGGGCCTGTGTCTTTTGAAATGTCAGGGGCAAGAAGGGCACTATTTTTTTTTTTTTTTTTTGAATGAGCGACAAGAGGGGTGCAGTTTTTGCATGAGGGGCAGAAGGGGTGCTATTTTTTAACTAAAGGGCAGGAAAGTGTCCCCCTGAAACCATCTGGGGGAAACTCTGGATAACATTTGCATTTTTTCTAATTTTGCAATGAAACTTTTACTTTTTTTGCAATTTTTTGACAATTTTTTTTTGTGAATCTGACACACACGTTCCTTTCTGTAATCTATTGACAAAAGTGCGTTTTTTGGTGATCCTTCAAAAAGTTCATGATTTTTTGACAGTCTTTCTTTAAGAGATTTTTTTAATGTAATTCATGTTTTTCAGTTATCCTTTGATAGAATTTTTTTAGAACTGACATAATTCCTGTTTTTTATTTTTTTTTAACAATCTTTGGATAAAATGTTCGTGTTATAGAATTCTCTTTTTATGAAATTCATGAATTTTTGGTGATCATTTGAAGAAATGTGTGTTCTTTTTACAATTCTTTGACAAAATTCACGTTTATTTAGGGATCATTAGATAAAATTCCTCTTCTGCGGTTTTTTGGCATAATTTACGTCTTCCTAGTGATCTTTAAGGAAGGGGAGGTGCTTTCAGAAATTTTTCAAAAATTTCAATTTTTTTTATTAAGTCAGGAGAGAGTGATCAGGAAGGGCAGATTAATAGTAATGGTAATAAGATGACTGTTACTACCTATGATATCAGCAATATCTCTAATTTTTCAGAAATAAACTAACCCTTCCTTCATGAAAAATATGAATTCAGTAACATTAACAAATTGATATAAAACTAAACAAGTCACATTTTTCATTTTTTACATCCTTAAATTATATGAGAGTTGTGGATTTTGGGGTTGCAGATTTGAGAGAGTCAGTCTACTGCATTAATTAAAAGAATTATTATTAGTTTAATACTTCATATTAGTTTATGTAATGTACTTACCTTTAAAAAGTTGCATGAAATCCAAAATAAGTTTCCCCAGCTCCCATAAAGCATGTATATGAAAAGGAAAAAAAATATATTAAGTATGATTTTCAAAAATACATGTTTTATACATATAGGAATACAAACATATTCTATACATAAATTATTTGACTGATTATTTTCACAAGTAGCAGATAGTCATTTTTTTACAATTGTAAAAGGTTATTTTTGTTTCTGAATTCAACATTCAACATGACACGACAGGGGTCAATCCAGGTTTTATTTTTGGGGGTCCATTTTTGAGAGAAAAAAAAATAGAAGAAAAAAGGCATTTCTATGAAAAAAAAAAAAATATATATATATATATATATATATATATATAAACAGTAGACTCCCTCAAATCCGCACAGCTTGGGACCAGAGGTTGTGCGGATTTTAGAATTTTGTAGATTTCTGGTCTTTGCTTTGTTTACATTTTTTAAACAGTAACTTGAGTGTAATTAATAATGCAATCAGTACTTTAATGAATGCTTACAATATAATAAAATATTAAGATAAATAATAAACTAAAATAATAAAAATTTAGGTAATTTTTAAAATGATTAAAATATTAATAGCAAAGATCAAGTTATTCGTTATACATCAATAATGTATGATTAAATATTCATTATGAAAATTAAATGTATTTTTTCCAAAATTATTCAACAAAACTTGCCTCATAAAAGTACATTACTAATTCACATCAAAATCATAAAATAAGGATTTTTTTTCAAGTTTAGCCAAGCTTAATGACCAAAAAACTTGATTAATGCATAAATATTATTTGGTAAGAAGATTGTGATTGTCAGTGATAGCAGCAATATCTTGAATTTTTTCCAAAAAATTTTTTTCTTTCTTCATGAAAAAACATGAATAGATTATTATCAAGAAAATTACAAATTAAAAAATATATAGAATTGATATAACTAAAAAAAATCAAATTTTGTCCCAATATCTGAATTGAATATTTCATTATTTACACATCCATAAAAAAGTGCGGATTTTAGAGAGTTGTGGATTTCTGGTTTGCAGATTTGATGGAGTCTACTGTATATATATATATATATATATATATATATACAGAGGATAAACAGTACAGTCATTGGCACTATTTATAGTTATTGGCACCTTTGGATTTAAATGAAAATATTAAGGAAACTAAAAAAGTTTTAATGTTGAAAAAAATTTTAATGATTAGCTCATTCCTTTCCAAAATCACATGAGGAATATTAGTGGTGTACTGAGTAGTGCTTTGGCCGAGTAGCCAAATATAGAGTACTTGGCTACTTCGGCTGAATACCGAGTAGTTGTGTAATAATAAAAAAAAATCACTGATGTGCAGATGATGTGAGCTTGGATGAACATATATAGGGTGGATGCTACAGTTTTGACCACATTAAGAGAAAAGTTGAAATGGAAATTTTATAGTTTCTGACTGAATTAAGCATATTAAATCACAATAACAATATTCTTTAGTAAATTTAGTCTTCTTTCTTTTAATTATACTAACTTTCTATGAAATATTTTAGATTGTGAGTAATAACTCGTTAAGTAATTTGTTTCAATTTGCACCAGTTTTGGCCACCCCAATATCTTGTAATTTAGCAAACATTATATCTGATAATAAGTAAAAATAAAGCATTTTTATGCAAAATCTGCTTTACCACATACATATTTGTTTGCTGTATAAAAAAGATTTGTATTTTTTTTTAATGAAATCATAAAAACAACAAATAAAATATACTTAAGTTGATTTTAACTGAAAATTTGAATTTAAAAACAAAAAATATATTTAATTTATAAAAGAGACTTATAGGACATAAAAAGCCTCTTTTAACATTTTGTACATTTTCATTTATATATATCATATATTATACTATACTAATATTTACAGTTATATAACTAGATTCTTGAAATTATTCCATTTTTACATTAAATAGTATTTTGACAATCTCTAAAATCCATTTTATTTTTCAATTTATTTTTAACTTTAATTCCTAGTACTTAGCTGCCTGTCAGCCTAATCATTTGGAGTTAGTTTTCTTCAAACCTTAGATTTCCTTGTGTAAATATGGGCTAGGATCTTACAAAGACCTTCATAGAGGGCACCCACCTTCTCTTCGGCTCATATCTCTCATGTAGATAATTGACCATCATAAACATGACGATATTGAGATTCAACAATAGTAAAAACTAGTCTCCATTCAGTAAACTTGTGTTGCAAGGTAGAACAAGGTACTAGATTCAACAATAGTAAAAACTAGTCTCCATTCAGTAAACTTGTGTTGCAAGGTAGAACAAGGTGCTACAAAACTTAGACAATGAATTCTGAAATGCATTAATTTTATACTTCCTAACTTATAACAGTGTTCAATCTAGACCATTTTTTAAGAGTACAGAATTGTCTTTTTTAAACTTGTTGAAATGAATCCTATTTAAAACAGTGTAAAAATTTTCACATTATTTGTTATTTCTAAATTCATGTACTTGAAATTTTACAAAAGTTATGCACCTTCTTCATTTTGTTTTGAAAAAATACAAGAAACCACTAAATCATGCTGTAATTTTATTGAACTTTTAAATATATAAGTCATAAAACATTTCTAAATATATTGCTAAAATTTTCACTATAGTTAATCTTGCGGCCAAAAGTGGAGCATAATGTTGTACCCTTTTTGGCCACTCCATGGCCATAGCTGGTGCACATAGCAAATTTAAAGTACCAGTTTTGGCCACCCCCCTTTAAGCTGTAAAAATAATTTAAATATGACACGGCAAAAGAGAGAAAGCCTACTTCATAAAGCTTCATAGCAATTTGTTTCAGAATAAAGTTCGATAAATGCCTAATATTGAAAGATCATGAAAACTTGTTACCTAAGCAAAAACCTTAATACATGTGAGCGAACACTATAGTTTCACACATTAATTTTTTTTTTTTTTTTTTTGGAAGTCATATTTTATCAAAAAATAAACAAATGGGGTTGTAAATGATAAAAGAGTGTTAGATTAAGGAGTAAAAATGCACATAATTTGTTAAAATCAACTTACAGCCTAAATAGAGGGTAAACCAATCCAATGTGACATTAATTATAAATAGAAGTTTTCATATACGTCCATTAAAAACATTTCAAAATATGCATTAAAGTATTTAATTGCTATAAAGGACGTTAAATACTAATAAAAACATTAAAAGATCTTAATAATTTTACATGTTTCGATTGAATTTACTCAATCATCATCAGAAAAAAGAAAATACAAATAAACATAAAGATGGAAAATGACAATAAACTAATGTTTAATCTCTTAATGTTTAATGTTTAATTAATGTCTTTAATGTTTTTATTAGTATTTAACGTCCTTTATAGCAATCAATCCAATGTGGCCAAAACTGGTGCAGTGGCCAAAACTGGAGCATCCACCCTATATAAATATAACTGTGTGCATTTATCTATACCTGTTTGTACATATATATAATATACAATATATAGCATATATAAATTAACTCATTAAATATGGAATTTTTTTGTGCACCTTTTAAAGACAATTTTTGACGGTTCAAAACTAATAAAAAAGGAGAATTAATACATAACAAGTACAATTATTAACCAATATAAAATTAAAACATTCTTTAACCTTCCAATTTATTCAGACCATTAAAATCGGTCAATCAAAAAAAAAAAAAAATATTTACTGCTTACTGTAGCAATTCATTGAATAATAAAAAACATTTCATGTTTATTTTGTAACTGTCTGTACTTTAATTTCTTTTGATTAAAAAAATTGTACTGGCTTTGCAGTTTTTTTTTTCATTTTTCATGTGTACAGATTAAGTTACGTTATTTTAAATTTATTATTTTTTAAATATCTCAGTAAAATTTCATTTGGATTTTTTGAACAGAAAATGAATTATAGAACAATAAACATTTACTTACCAGCAGACCAACACGAACCTCACGCTTCCTCCTTCCTGTGAAAATTACCGCGCTTTCGTTTCAGGGGCGGGAAAAGTAGTACACAAAACAAGTGTTGCCAAACTTAAACGCTAATTAGCTAGATTTCTAGATATCAGATCTCGTCAGATCTCAGATATGATCTAAGTTCAGCACTTCAGCATGAACAAAGAACAAATCTTTTTTTTATTATTATTTACTTAATAATAATAATAAATTTTATAAAAGCATTACTTCTAAAAGTAAATAAAAATATTAAAAACTAACATTTGAAATCTTCAAAAAAAAAAAAAAAAAATAAATAATAATAATAATAATAATAATAAATACACAAAGGGGGGGGGGCGAAGGAGGTGATCGCCCCGGGCGCGGAAATCTAGTGGGCGCCAAACTTATACTACCAGCGTCATTTTTTACCTGTCACAAGAAAAATTTGGGAGAAGAGGGCTTCAAATTCTAATTTTGCCCCGGGCGCAATTTTCTCTTCGCACGCCCCTGAGCATACTAATTACCATTTTTTGATTTAACAACTGCATTTAAAAAATAATGCATAAAAATACTGATTATTTTTAAGTATCAGTTCAGTTAATATTTTTGGTTTTGATACTAGTATATTTTGTTTAAAAAAATAATATGTAAAAATGTATAATACTTGACTTTTACGAAAGATATAAGAGTGACCAGAGTGTCACAAGAGTAACAAAATTTTGATTTAATGTACAGAGAAGTAAAATACTTTTCGTTACGAATTAGATGTATGTTACGTGAATGAATCATGGGTATATATAACTGGTTACATCATTTCTTACCTTAATTATATTTTTAATAAAATTATTGGGATAATTTATGAGAATTTCTTCGAATTGTCCCTAAATTTCGGAATGGACGTTCCCATGTATAATTGTTTCAGAATTTTGTCATTTCAAAAATTATTCTCGAATATTATAAATATTGTAAAATTTCATTCTACTAAATCCACTCATCATGATAGGTAATGATAATAGGTTGCCACGATGATTACGTTTTTTTTTTTTTTTTTTTTTTTTTTTTTTTTTTTTTTTTTTAAGGAGTCCTATTATTTCCGTATTACTAAATTTAATGTGTTAATATTTAATAATTTAACAAATTTTGCTTTCATTGATATTAGTATAAGATTACAACAGCTATTACATCAAAATCTGATTATTTATAAGACTAGTTATAGCAAGAACGCATCTCATTTCCCATCTTTGAGTACAATTTCTGATTTGTTTGATACTAATTTATGTTAAACAACAAGTGGGATACTCATTTTTGCTAAATCATGGAAAAGTGGGCCAGGCGTAGAGGAAACATGGATGTGAAGGGGGGGGGGAATTATGTGGAATGGTTATGTGAATTAGTCAGTGATAGCACGATGAGAAAAGAGCATTTTGAATGAGGGGTTTAAAAGAACAATTTTTTTTTCAACATATTTCAGTCCTTTAGAAATTTACTTGTATGCACTTTTATTTAACTATTAAATTACGAGTAGAAATTATGTGATTTTTAAATATATAATTTACAGAGTTGATGTACATTTATATACAAGTTGTTTATAAACCATATAATATTATCTTTCATACAATAGACCGTAAATCTCATTTTCAAACATATCCTTTGACCACTAAAATAAAAAATTTACAGTAAATCAATGAATATTTAAAGATAATCTGAATATATATATCATTCTATAATAAAAAAAATAGCCTTAAAAGGAATGACTCCTGGAATGATGCTGATGTGGAAGATTTCCGGAACTAACGAATCCGGGTTGTCCACTCCTTCCATGAGTCGAATAGACCAATCAGGTAAGGGCTCCGTCTATGCATCGCCATATGGGTTACCATAAAGAGAGGAAAGGTTACCATCGCCAACAATCGCCAAGTTTGGCGACCAAAATTAGTTGTCGAAAGTGACGCCAACTTGGCAATAACTGTAATATTTCGCCAAATTTTTAATTTCTTTACAACAGTCGTTTGATACATCATTTGAGAGGTTTGCAACTGCTTATTCATTTAAAGGATGTCTTGTGTGTTATCCCCCATTCTGCTCCCCAGGGGGGACACATTTTTAATTTCTATACAACACCAGTCGTGTTACACAAGATTTGAAAGGTCTGCAACTGCTTATTCATATTATAGATGTCTTGTGTGTCACCCCCACACTCTGCTCTCCCCAGGGGGGTCACATTTTTAATTTCTTTACAACACCAGTTGTGTGACACATCATTTGAAAGGTCTGCAACTGCTTATTCATATTATGGATGTGTTGTGTGTCATCCCCCACTCTGCCCCCCAAAGGGCACATTTTTAATTTCTTTACAACACCAATTGTGTGACACATCATTTGAAAGGTCTGCAACTGCTTATTCATATTATGGATATCTTGTGTGTAACCCCCCCCCCCCTGTCCTCAGAGGGGGCGTATTTTGTAATTTCTTTACAACACCAATTGTGTGACACATCATTTGAAAGGTCTGCAACTGTTTATTCATTTTATGGATGTCTTGTGTGTCACCCCCAGTCTGCCCCCCAGGGGGGCACATTTTAAATTTCTTTACAACACCAGTCGTGTGACATCATTTGAGAGGTCTGCAGCTGCTTATTCATATTATGGATGTCCTTTGTGTCGCCTCCCCCTCTGCCCCCCAGGGGGGCACATTTTTAATTTCTTTACAACACCAGTTGTGTGACACATCATTTGAAAGGTCTGCAACTGCTTATTCATATTATGGATGTGTTGTGTGTCATCCCCCACTCTGCCTCCCAAAGGGCACATTTTTAATTTCTTTACAACACCAATTGTGTGACACATCATTTGAAAGGTCTGCAACTGCTTATTCATATTATGGATATCTTGTGTGTAGCCCCCCCCCCTCTGTCCTCAGAGGGGGCGCATTTTGTAATTTCTTTACAACACCAATTGTGTGACACATCATTTGAAAGGTCTGCAACTGTTTATTCATTTTATGGATGTCTTGTGTGTCACCCCCAGTCTGCCCCCCAGGGGGGCACATTTTAAATTTCTTTACAACACCAGTCGTGTGACATCATTTGAGAGGTCTGCAGCTGCTTATTCATATTATGGATGTCCTTTGTGTCGCCTCCCCCTCTGCCCCCCAGGGGGGCACATTTTTAATTTCTTTACAACACCAGTCGTGTGACACATCATTTGAAAGGTCTGCAACTGCTTATTCATACCATGGGATATTGGCGAGCGCAGCAAGCAGGGGTAGCCAATAATTTGGAATCGCGAAGCGATTACGCGGGGGGTTGGCGAGGAGGGGGGCGGGGCCCCCCTAGTATATATATATATTTTTAACCTAAGAAATGAAAACATGTCTTATGTTTCATATTTTAATTAGAATTTATGTAAATGCGACGTGCATTTCAATATTGTTGAAATACAATGGTATTTTTTTAGATCAAAATTGGAAAAAATAATTGACCTTAAATGCAACAGTTGTTATTTTAGTAGTAATTTATCGACAGTGTAGGTAATGTTGACTCATTTTAGGACAAATTTTTCACAATTATGCCTATTTATGTAAACAAACAATTAAACATATAATATAGTGGATTTATATATAAATATAAAACATATTAAACTGAAAAAATGAAGATATACATATATATGAGATTACATACCTTTGCATATTGTTCTTCTGTTTAACTTCTATATCTTACACAGTGCCTTAATTCAATACGTTGCCATTATGGTAAAATTTTGCCAACCTTGTTCTCTCCGTTTGTTTTTTGTTTGCTGAGCAAGCTCGGTTGAGGATAAAGGTCGAATAACAGAACTCAGCGTTAGTTTTCAGCTTCAAGCGCATAAAGCTAGGTAGATGGTGAATACCATTTGAGTGTTCGACCCAAGTTTCGTGCATAACTCGGGGTCGAAGTGGTTGGCGTATATGAGCGCTAGGAATTTGTTTTAGCCCCTAACCATCATAACGAATCAAATTATCTATCCCTTATGTCGCAATTCTCAGACGTAACATAAATGCACCTCAACATTAATTATAATGCCTTTATATGAGAGTGAGAACATAAGGTACGTAAAATTTGATTAAATGAGGATAAATTAAAGAAAAAAGGATCACCAAGCATTGTGTCGAAACTGCCATTGCTACCGAACTAATGTTTATTAATTAATCTCACTCGATTATGGCTAGGTTCTAAAATATAGGTTTTCCAAAGTTTGTGAGCCATCAGCGTATGTTGACATTCACATACTGAGGTATCCTACGTCTAACAGTGGCGCTACGTCTAACAGTGCCAATCTGCGTGTCCACCGGAAATTGGATCCAGACGACTAGGCCGGGAGGCGGCAGCACAGACAATCTCATCGAGTTCCCGGCTAAAACATGAAAATGGCTTGTCAAGTGATATCTAGATGTAAGACACCTGAAAACTCGATTTCAGCAGTTGACTGCTAGGTTTACTATTGTGTTTTCCTGCTCTCAATCCAATCCTTAATGATTGCATACCTTTGAGTTCAGGAAAATACATTAGCAAACCTATTACTCAACCGCTAAAATCGGGTAATTAGGTGATTTCCACCAAGATATAACTTGGCCGACCAATTACACTTTAATATGCAATTGGTCGGTTTTAATTTTATCAAAATTATTTCTCAAATTTAAAGTTTTTACTATTTCTAAAATTTCAGCAGTGAACTTGATGAAGTGATAACCTGTACTGCCACCTCCTGGTTTATAGTCATTCGATAAACATTAAAAGTCTCTAGTAGTCACTCGAAAATTCTACGATGATAATGTTAAGTCTGTGGAGGCGTTATTTTAAAATTTCTCATTCAAATTTCAATATTTTTACATGATTTTTTTTGCATTGGATAGTAGCTTAGGACGATCAACAACCGAGCTAGTTTTTACTTCTTCAATTTTGGGTTCAGGTTCTTTTTTTTTTTTTTTTAAGTACTTCAACTTTTGGAAGCGGTTGGAACTTGAAACTAGCATAGTATAAAAAAATGTAACCAAAATAGAAAAGGTAAAAACTAGCCCGGTTATAGATTCGTTCTCAGCTATTCTATGCGAAAAAATCATGTAAAAATATTAAAATTTGTTCAAGATATCTAAGAAAACGCCCCATAGACTTAACATTATCATCCGGGTCTTTTTGAGTGACTTTAGGGGCATCTTTAATAGTACATTACCTCGCCAGCTGATGCAATTCGCAGTTTGCATCAGGGTTTTTTCACTAGTTATTATGACGTCACGAATGGTGGCTCGAGGCTAACTAAAAAGACAGTCTACTTTGGTGTATTCCGCATATCTTTTTTATAGACCGCTAGAGTGACATCATGCTCCTTTCGTATGCTTTCATTGGTGCATACGCGCATCCGGTGAATCCAGCGGTCAGTAAAAACGATACCCGTAAAGCACCGCGGTAGCCTTTCTTTTTCATTGACCATGACTGGGATTACGGTGCCTCGCTCTGTCTTATCTTACGCTCGATCGTAGGATGGGCGTTCCTGCGATCGATCGTAACTTCGTATTACGGTGCCTCAGCGTAAGTCCTCGCGCTTAAGCGTAAGTCCTCTTGCTCTCAGCCAATCAGAGGCCGTAGTCACTTTTGTTGTGGTTGCACGCGCATCCATTTGTGTTGAAACTTACGACACCTTTCGAGCTGCCTTAAGTTTACGCCGCTACCGTAATACCGTTTGCGCTTTGTTTACATCGTAAGTCTCTACGTCGATCTTAAGTGAGGCACCGTAATATCGCCCCATGTCATGGTCAATGACCTCTGATACCTAGAAACCACATCAGTCACCTTTTCTTACGCCGACATTTTTCCCTCCCGTCACGTGACCGAGGACAGATATAACGAGCCAAACCGGTTTTTCTCCCGCCGAAACTCATATTGTTATGTTTGTCTTGAGTTGACCGCACTTCTACTTTTTTCTTTGTGAAATCTGAAAGTTGCCAATAAAGCGATCACCGCCAAAATACTGTATCTTTTCGCCAAAGATGTTGGATTCGAACCCGTGCCGAGAGAACAATGGAATGTGGCGTCTACGTACATTAGAAGTCTGTGGTCGTGGCTGGCCTCTGTCTACGACAGGCGGTTAAAGGTGCAAAATGATGAGTGTGCCGCTTTATGACAATCGCTGTGTGCCATTGATTGCGACCAACCGACATTTGTAGCATCGTGATAATGAATGAGCAAACCCAGTTAATAAGGAAAGGGCATGTTTACAAACAAACACTTCTGTCAACCAAACTACCGCTACATTTTTGTCATAGCGATCATTGTAGGAATCATTTTGACGACGTAGTCCATTCATATCATAGTTATTTATACATTGGCAAACTTAGACCAATCAAATTTCTGGAGATCATCCGTACAGTATCAGTCGTTAAAGAACGGACAGGTTTTTCTCTCTGATCCACAGTAATTCGACCACAGTGACGTCAGCTTCTCTTTCCGAAGGCAACACTACATACCGGGCCTTGCTCATTCCTTATCATGACGTCACAAAAGGTGGCTACTCACTATCAAAGACATCCAGCGATTGGTACAAAACGATGGGGGCGTCACTTTGAGCCCTGTTTCTACCAATCGCTGATAGCGGCCAGCCAGTTTTTGCGACGTTGTAATAAGGAATGATCAAGCCCGGTATCTAGTGTAGCCCTGCCTTTCCTTATAGAGAAGCCTCGACTTAAGATCTCAGTTCAATAAAGGAGATGGTTTGTCACCTCCCGGTCTAACGAAGGCAGCCTATATTGTTAAAACATTGCGAATTATTACTGGTACAGAATATGCTGGTACAAAATTGCGGCTCTACGAATTGAATTAATCCTTTATGAGTAAATAATGAATTTGCTTATGATGTGTATCTTGCAATCCTATTTCATAACATTGGGGCCATGTTAGTTCTACATGCTATTATGAATATGAAGTATGATAAATTTCTTTTTCAATTTAAAGGTGAATTTACCAATACAGATATTAATGGAGTGAGAAATTGTTGCCATAAACATCTGGACTTTGGTCTAGACACAAGCATGACGTTGGGGTATAAAGCCAGGTTGCACTTCGCATCATAGATAGATGCACAAAAAAGGCGATTTGGGGAGTTAAAATGAACTGATGATATTAAAAAAAATAATGTATAAATAACAGTCTTTTTCAAAATTTTATGATTTGTTGTGTGACAAGAGGTATTCAGCTGTAAGTACACAAAATTTGAACTCTCTGGCATATATAGTTTTTGGGTACGAACTCTGTGACAGGCAGACGGACAGACAGACAGAGGACAGAGACAAATACGGTTCCATCAGATGAACGTAACCCTAAAAAAATGAAAAAAAAAAAAGACGGTGCAGAGATGTGTCTCAACCATTAAAAAAAAAATTAAAAATTTCAGAATGCAAACAAACATTAGAAAATAACCTCCCTAACATCTTAACTATACTTAAAATGACTCAATTATGATAACTTGTAATGCTGCAACAATGAGCTTAGATACCTAGACACCACACCGGCAACCTTTTCTTAGGCAAACATCCTTGCCTTCCATCACGTGACGGAGGACAGATTTAGCGCGCCAAACCGGTTTTTCTCCCGCCGAAACTCATATTGTTATGTTTGTCTTGAGTCGACCGCACTTCTGCTTTTCTCTTTGTGAAATCTGAAAGATACCAATAAAGCGATCGCCGCCAAAAAAACGGCATCTTTTCGCCAAAGATGTTGGATTAGAAACCATGACGTGAGAACAATGGGATATGGCGTCTACGTATATTAGAAAGTCAATGTGCTGTAACTATAGTAGAGAATAAAATCTCAATAAAATAATATGATAATAAAACAATATAATATAATATAATAATAATAATATAATAATCTATTAATATATAATAATATAATTATAATAATATATTTATAATAAATATTTATATGTAATATTATAATAATATATTATTATATTTTATTATATATTATTATATTATTACTATAAGAATAAAATCTGTCACTTGTTACATTATTACGTTCTTCCTGCACTTTTCGAGACGTTACCGAGTTTCACACATAGCAACAGCAATGTGTTTCTGTGGAAATTTTCATTATCCTATTTATTATCATATAATTTACTATGTTATTATATTATAAACATATTATAATATTATTATAAATATATTATTATTATATAATAAAATATAATAATATATTATTATAATATTACATATAAATATTTATTATAAATATATTACTAGCAAAAGCCGTGCTTTGTTTGGATTCGCGAAGCATTATTTCATAAGATAGATATTTGAAAGGAACATTACTTTTTTATATTATTTTTGCATCTTTATTAAGCAAAAACGTTATCTCATGTTTTGGCGCATTTAAATTTTAGAAATGTAAATTCAGCCAAATAACTAAGAATTTCCTCGGAATTTTTTATTTACGATATAAGGCTGGTATAAATAAAAATATTTTCGAAGCAGAATTTTACAAAATATTTTTTTTAATTTTTAACTAAAAGTTTTAAAGATGTATTTACATTTTCCAATGGCCAGTAACGGCGTTCGTTCTGGCCAATAAGTGTTCTTTTTCTCGACATTTTTAAATTACTAATACCTTCCAGAAATTATTTATAAACGTAGTTAATATATTTAATTTGGTTGAATTAAATTATTCTTCAATCAATTAAAATATTCTTAAATTATTTTTTAATCTTTCATTTCGAATACCAGACTTAAGAAACTTACCAAATTTAACAAAATATTAATTTTAAATACCAAATATAAGAATTAATTTTACTTGTTTACGATTCTTTTTGTTGCCACTTTACCAAAGTAAATACCTAAATAAATAAATCATAATGTAATTCTTTTAAAATCCGTAAGTATAAACTGCGTAAATAATTTTGGCAGAATAATGAAAATATATTTTATTTAATATATTAATCATGATTCTATCTATAATTACTAACCCCATAGTTTATTTTCCTTCTTAAAATAAAAAGATACGGGTTCAATTTTTTATTTGCAAACGATTTTGGAGGAATAATGAAAATATATTTTATTTAATTAATTAATCATGATTCTATCTATAATTACTAACCCCATGGTTTATTTTCATTCTGAAAATAAAAAGATACGCGTTCAATTTTTTATTTGCAAAAATGTATCCATAATAGAAAAACATGTAGAATAAATTAATTATTAAAATAATATTTTTTAAAGGTTATTCTGTAAAAAAAATAACATTCTGCAAATCTACATGTCATAATTTATTCTTATGTTTAATTTCAAGTCAAAATACTGAATAGATTTTTTATAAAGTGTACGACAAAGTGTAACTTGAGTGGCCTAGTAGAGGATTCGCTTCGCTCATCCTAATAAATATATTATTATATTATAATATTATTATAATTATATTATTATATATTAATAGATTATTATATTATTATTTTATTATCATATTATTTATTTATTATCATATTATTTTATTTTCATTATCATTAAATTTTCATTATTATATGGGTAATCTTCATTTCTTTTATGTTTGAGAACAAAACTACGGTATTTATTTACAGCGACCCTAGTTTCACCTGTAAATAGCTATAAATATTATATGCTATCTGTCAAAAATAAAAATTTGTATCTATATTTTTGATAACTGTGAATAGTTTATAAGTGTATTATTACAAAGTCTTAATATTAAAAGTAAAAAAAAAAAAAAAGATGTTTGTTTGCATGAATAAAATGTAGACTTAAATATTTCCTCTCTCTCCCTTTTTATTTTCCGTAACATGAAATTAATTTCTTAAAGTGTTTCTATTCTTTTGTCCACTTAAATATTAAATTAGATTTATAATAACGAGTTAAACTTTAATGACAATGCTTCCGACATTATTAAATGAAGAATACAATAACAAAGTGAAATAATAATAAATAATATTAAGTTAAAAAATACATCTTAAAAGAATATTTTGAGAAACTAAAAATATTCTTTCAATTTATTTACGATTCTTATATATATATATTTAAGATAAGTTTATGAACCAAGGTTATATATTTCCGGAGTGCAATGAATCGGGAAACGCTGGCTTTCACTTTCACCAATACCCATCGCTCCCCAAAGCATTAGGACCTTTGTCGCTTCTACATGCTTGACTTTGTCCTTCAAAATTCCCAACTAATTCTTAGAATCGGAAGAATAATGGGTTCGTCGTCTGACGACACTCTCCAGGCAATCATCACAAGGAAAGAAGGGGCTTTTGGTGTATTTGATAGTTCTTTGCTGATAACAGAAAATGAAACAGAGATTTTTTTTCCTCTCTCTTTAAAAAAAAAAAAATAAATAAATAAAAATAAATACAAATAAATTCTTTTCTAAAAGAATTTGGTTTCTGTAATTTTTACAATAAGTTTTTTATTTAAAAATTTACAGGCTAATGAAAGCTGCGGCATCACGAATAAATATTATTGAAAAAATAATAATAATAAGTAATTAAAGCGGAATATATATACATAGATACATTTGCGCACTACAGGGGAAGGAAGAATAATGGCGCTGAAACTCCCCTCTTAGACCCTGACACTAGACTAAACATTTAAAGTTTTAAAATATTATAAAATAACATTATTATTTTCTGAATAGGTCTTTAAAAATCTGAATTTTTTAAAAAGTATTAAATTTGTTTCATAATTTTTTCTTTTCTATAAATTTCCTTATGAATTTTGAAACATAAGCATGTTTTGTATTTACTATTAAAAAAAAACTTTAAAAAGCATGTTAAAAAGCATGTTTAAAAAACATGTTATGGAGAGACAAAATAATAGAAATTATAGATAGGCTAGATAAAGAATAGAAATTATAGAAAGGCTACGCTGCA
This sequence comes from Maratus speculifer, assembly GCA_964019185.1. Lineage (NCBI taxonomy): Eukaryota > Metazoa > Arthropoda > Arachnida > Araneae > Salticidae > Maratus > Maratus speculifer. Next base: position 228,147,469 of record OZ025299.1, read on the forward strand.
GATATAGTATTTTGCGAAAAACATTGTAGAGAGTTTTGTCTAATTGTATTCATCTATAGAATCATTAGAAAACAATATATTTTTGAAAAAATGCATTTATAAAAGTTTTTTTTAGCTGGAACTGTATTTTCAGGCACGTTTCCAAGTGTACTTATACGGCATGAATAATTTTCTCAAACTGGAATATCGGTATTTTATGCAGTAATAACTTCTCAATTAAACTTTTTTATGCATGATCGAATTTATACATCTTAATGTATAAATTTTAAATGTAATTCTCTTAATGTAATTGGTGTACACACACACACACATACACACACACACACAAAAAAAAAAAAAAAATGTTTACCCTTAACAGTTTGAAAATTTCGGATACATTTACAGACTCATTTTTTAAAAGGAAAACATGGAACTTGCTGAAGATTGGATTTTTGAAGAGATGTATAATTTAGGGTAGGCGGAAAAAAGCGCACTGGAAAAAAGCGCACGGAAAAAAGCGTCCCCAGAAAAAAGCGTCCCCGGAAAAAAGCGCCCCTGGAAAAAAGCGCACCGGAAAAAAGCGTCCCTTTTTACAAATCACATATTTAAATAAGTCTGATAATAGTACACATGGTTAATCTTAGAATATAAACACTAGAGTAAGACGGTTTTATGAAATTTGAGCATCCTTGCTCTCTCGGGACTGAGATGGGCGAAGGTGGGGGGGGGGGGCTTTAAAAGTTATCTCAAAACCTGTTATTGCCTCAATAAAAAAAAAAAAAATTGTAGAATACGAAAAATAAGATAATAAACACTAGGTACTTAAATGATTTTTTTAAATTCAGTCTTCTTGTTCTTCTGTGGTGGTGGTTGGGGAAGGGGAGGGGGGAGGGGGAGAGGGCGATTGTCTACAAACTCTGAATTTACTCAAACTCTTACATTATATTTTTATATTATTTATAATTTGATTATTTATAATTTAAATTATACATAATTAATTTATATATTATATTATTATTATTTTTATTATTATTATCAAATTACATATTAATATTTTATTACATTTTATATTATATATTTATACTTATATAATACATATTAATTATTAATATATTAATATAATATATTAATTGTAAATAATTGATAATATAATTAATATATTAATAATAATAATAATTTATAATAAATAAATAATACATAATTATAAATTAAATATAAAATTTAATAAAAAAAATAAAAAAAATTACAAATAAATATTATTAAATATTATACTCATTAACAAAAAATTATTTAAAAATGATAATATTTTATTAACTCATAGTAATATCAACTCATATATATATTTTTCATTCAGCCACCCTTGTTCTTCTGTGGGGGCGGAGGGGGGGGGGGGTGAGCCTACAAACTGCAAATCTATCACTGCTTTAGACGATAACATTTTTTCGGAATGTTTTTTTAGAATTTAGGGGGAAAAATGACTGGAAAAACAAGAGTGAAAAAAGTGATCAGAAAAAAGTGACAAGGAATTGATAAATATTGAACTTGTGGATAAATAAATGATAAAAACTAAAGTGGCAACAAATGTCTCATTTATATCATTCTCGTAGGACAGCGGTTCCCAATCTTTAATACGCGTACCCTTGGGGATACGTAGCGAGATTGCTGGAGGCATATGACGATAGTATCAGTAATGACGGGTGATAAAATATCATTTTTTAAATAAATTCTTGTTAATGTGTAGATTTTTTAATATTTAATTTTATATATTTATACATTTATTTTTATTATGTCCTATAAGTTTATAAAATATTATCATTTTTAAAATTAATTCTTGTTGATGAAACTAGATTTTTAATTTTATTTATTAATACATTTACTTTTATTGATTTACTACGAGTTAATAAAATATTATCATTTTTAAATAAACTTTTGTTAATAAGTATAATTTTTAATATTTAATTACATTTATTTTTAATTTTATATTTAATTTATATTTATGTATTATTAATTTATTTCTTATTTATTATAAATTTTTTATTCTGTATTATTATTATATTATATTAATACATTTATTATTATATATTATGTAAATATAATATATATATTATATAAATATATAAATGTAATATAAAATATAATAAAATATTAATATGTAATTTTATAATAAAAATAATCAAATTATAAATAATATTAAAAAAATAAATATAAGAGATATATTTCAAAGTTTGTAGATACCCTCTCCCCTCCCCCCCCCGCCCCACTCCACAGGAGAACAAGGGAAACTGAATTAAAAAAAATCATTTAAGTACCTAAAGTTTATTATCTAGTTCTTCGTACCTTACAATTTTTTTTTTTCAATAAAGCAATGACAGGTTTTGAGAACTTTTAAAGCCACCCCGCCCCCCACCTTCGCCCATCTCAGTCCCCCCCCCCCCCCCCCCCAGTCCTCGCTCGAAGAAACGCTCGCGAGCTAATGCTATTCCTATGGGGAAGCATTTTTCTAATAACTCTTTCGCATTTTGACATTTTTGAATAATTTTTTTTGCATTGGATAGCTGAGGTGCATACCAATTGCGCACCTTTTTTACTTTTTCGATTTTGGTTGCAGATATTTTTTACAAAGTTAGTTTCAATTTTAAAACCGGTTTCGAAACTGAAAGTGCTTTTTAAAAAATATATCTGCAACCAAAATCGAAAAAGTAAAAAAGGTGCGCAATCGGCATGCACCTCAGCTATCCAATGCAAAAAAAAATTATTCAAAAATGTCAAAATGCGAAAGAGTTATTAGAAAAATGCTTCCCCATAGGAATAGCATTAGCTCGCGAGCGTTTCTTCGAACGAGGACAGGGGCCTTAAATTTCATAAAACCGTCTCATTCTAGTGTTTATATTCTAAGACTAACCATGTGTACTATTATCAGACTTATTTAAATATGTGATTTATAAAAAGGGACGCTTTTTTTCCGGTGCGCTTTTATCCGGGAACGCTTTTTTCCGGGGACGCTTTTTTCCGGGACGCTTTTTTCCGTGCGCTTTTTTCCGGGGACGCTTTTTTCCGTGATTCATAATTTAGTCGTGAGTTTTCATTTTTAGCTTATTTATTAACAACTACTTCCTCAGTATGAGCATTTTTTCTTCATTTACAGCTGTCAGCTTCGGAAAATTTGGTTCAAAACGCTAATTTTGACAGCGGTTTTTGCAATATATTATCTTTTTATCAATATATATATATATATATATATGTATATATATATATATATATATATATATATATATATATAAGCATCGCTCACCATATTGTTTCTGAATAAGAAAATCTGTCAATTTGATGCGTTTCAGAACAAAAATTCATTTTAAAAAGAATCTGAAAACAAGAAGTTTGGATTCGAATACACCCTTGCCCTAAGAAATAAAAAATTACTTTTAATGCTAACATTCATGCTGTTATTGCATCATGTTTACCTGTAAATGATCTTTGTTGAACATGAAAATGTTTATTTAAGAGTCTACTTCAGTAAATGAAAAGTCCCGTTCGCTAATGCCAATCCTATGGAAGAAATTTATAAAGATATCTCGGTTGCATTTCAATATTTTTAAATGATTTTTTTTTTCTCATTGAATAGTTGAGATTGATCTGAATGCAGCCGTTTTTTCCGTTTTCGATTTTGGGTGCAGATATTTATTTTATTTATTATTCATTTATTTTTGAGGGTGCTTTCGCTTTCCAAACCAGTTCCGAAAATGAAAGCGTTCTCAAAAAATACCTGTAAACCATTTGGATTAGTATTAGCGAATGGATTTTTTTATCTTTTTACTTGAATGAAGTAGCCTCTTAAGCATTTTATGCGATCGCATTTTAAAAACAGAAAATCCCGATTGAAAATACAGATTAATTAAAAAAAGTTTATTTTGAGGTTTCATAAACTCCGTGCAAACAAAAGAAACTTTGTTTTTATAAAAGCTTCTTTAATTTTCGAAAATATACTATTGATTTCTAAGATTTCTAAAAATAAAAACATATTTTTCGAATTCGTATGGAAATAAATTAAATAAAGCTGTGAGAGTTTGTTGCATTTTTTCAATTGTGGTTATATTATATTCCCCTAGACCAGGGTTGTCCAACGCGGCGCCCGCGGGCGCCATGGCGTCCTTTGAAGGTTTTTTTGGCGCCCTTTTGAAGGAAAAAAATTATGTTATAAAGACTTCTTTGTTTAAAATTATTTATGTTTGCACCAGAGATACTTTCAAAACCTGTGAAAAGACATTAAAATTCAGAAACATACTTTGAAAATGTAATCATGCATATTTTCACGATTTGCAGTTTTTTGTATAAAGTGTAATTATGATTATTAAGTTTTATTAGAATTAGAAATACCTCTTTTTAATACTTAAGGAATACCAGAAAAAGAAACGTTTTTTGCCTCCCCTCGTTCCGCTCCTCTGAAGGTGTTCATGAATGTTCAGTTTTTTCTTTCTTCTATTGTCTCATTATTGGGTCATCGGCTGTTTTATACGAATAATAAATGGGGCTTAATTTTTCCTCTTGATTTTTTAAATTTTAAGTTCTTTTTTTTCAATTTGATTAGAAAAATTCATAATTTTCAATTATAAAAGCACTTTTAGACTATCTCTATGAAATTAAAAATATGCGTTTGTTACTATCATGTCTGTATTTGTTTTTTTACATCTTATAAAACTAAATTCAGACCTTCAAAATAAGCCAAATCTTGTTTTAATACCTTAAAAGAAACCTAGCAATATCTCTCATTTCCATATTTATTTATTCTCTTGTTGTTCTTATTATATTCGCGATTAAAATTTCTGGCAACTTACCTTACAAACATTTTTAGATAGGTCTCTCATAGAAAATGCATAATTTGAAATTTTGCACATAGCTCCAGAATTATAAGGGTCTTTTGCCTATTGCTGTAGAATTCATTTACATTATGTTGAGATATGTGTGTATACTAAAACTGTGCGATAATATTGCTGTATAATTTCAGTCAGGCTATTAATGGCGCCCTTCGTTTAATGCCAATACCTGAGGTGCGCCCCTGCTCACTAAAAGGTTGGATGGCCCTGCCCTAGACAAAGAAACATTTAATTTTGCGTATGTTCTTTACCCCCTCAAAAATGGAATGTTCGGCAACCTGAAATTTATACAAATTCTCTAGTCAAAAGAAAGAAAATTCTTCAAATAACTTTGCCCAACTAATTGCATTAAACTTTCTTATATTAAAAAATTATGTTATTTTATTGGAAATTATACATTTCAATAGAATGTGTTATTAACATTGTTTGAAATGGAGCATATTTTGGTGCTCATTCCTTTTAATCCCATTATAGTTTCACGATTTCTTTATTCAAAATTTTGAAAATACCCTTTTCTATGAAAAAATAGCATATTTATAATGAATTAAAATTTGTGAAAATTCAATTATTTACAGTCCCACCAGTAGCCGAGAGGTTCTGCTATCGAAACTCGTAGACGGCAGGCGTTGGGTTCGACTCCAATCGCGGCCGTCGGCCTAATCGTTTGGTCTTTTCTGTAGTTTTCTTTGAATTGGATTTATTGTGTAAATACGGGTAAGTTACACTTAGAAAGACCCCCAACGGAGATAACCCCCTCCTTAAAGCCTACATCCCTCGTGTTGATAATTTGCCGTCATAAACACAACCAACCATTAATTGTTCACATTCAATTATAAAATTACTTTTCAGTGTTAAGAATTCAACTGTAAAAAATTATTCTTATTATGTGAAATCATTTACGCATACAATACTTAAGCATTTTAAATGAAATGTTTTATGATTTCTTTTTCTTTTTTTGGTAAAGTGGCAGCAAAATAATTGTGAAAAAAAAAATAGCTGTTAAATCAATCATATAAAATGTTATTCCAATTTGAAGTTTGAAAACTGAACCAAATGAGACATATTTACTATTAAGAAGTAATTACTATTAGTATTATTTTTAATACATTAGCCGTTTAAAAACAATTTATGGAATTCGGCTGAGTTTACATTTTTGAAATTAAAGTTCACCAAAACACAAAATAACGTTCTTGCTTATTAAAGAGGAAAAAATAATGTAAAATAATTTTGTTGCTTTAAATATTTATCTTATGAAATATTGCTTTGCGAATCCAAACAAAGCATGGCTTTCGCTATTTTATCTGTTGTTAATTTCTTAAATTATTTCGACACTTCTGTCTATTTAAACATTAAATCAAATTTATAGTTTCTCAGTTAAATTGTAGTACATTCGACTCGATTAAATGGAACTTTAAATATTTAGTTTATTTTCATATGCGGATTAATTGAAATAACATTTTTTTTTTTAGCACGGCCGGACTTCTGGTCTGGCCGATCTTGAGTGCAAGTGATCTTGAAAAGAGAAAATATTTTCCAGTCCTGGATTCCAAGAAAAAAACTGAACAATGTACCATGCACGTGCATCCCTTACTTCCGCTAAAATTTAAGGTCAAACAGACCTGACCACTTTGAAGTTCAACTGAATTGATGAACTCCCTTCTTCTCTCCCCACTTGCGGTTTACTGACTTCTTTAGGAAACGGGGTAGATACAATGGTCAGGGAGATCACTATCTTAACCCTCCTTAAGTGAAAGATTCCTGACCTACACTTGGATTGAAGTTGAATCACAAAAGCCATTAACATTAAACGCGTCGTGTGGGGACATAAAACGCGCCGCCTAAACGAATTGAAAGTACTGCAGTCTGAATGCAGCCTTAAAAAGTGAGATTTGTCCTTCGTTCTCTTTCGTGATAACGACAAGAAAACTGAAATTTTTAGTAAATAAGCAGAATATTGCAATTTGCAGTTGACAAAAAAAAAAAAAAAAAAAAAAAAAAATAGATAAAAATAAATTCCTTAACAAAGTAATTTGTTTTCTGTAATTAATATTTATAAATTAATTTTTTAAGAAGCCTGAATAGTTGGGTAAACGGAAAAAGTACAGTCGGCTCTCGCTAATTCGAACTTGTTGGGACCACAAAAAATGTTCGAATTATGGAAAATATGAAATAAAAACATGCTTAATATGGTTACATTAGAAACGAATTAATGTTAAAGTGTTTTTTTAAATTTATTTCGTCTGTCATCATAAGAATATGACTTAATATTAAATTAGAATGTATAAATACATAACTAATTAAAAGATTAGAAACAAGCACAATGGAAGAAAAATTTAAAGCTTTAGTGATAGAGAGATGGGGCACTAAGAAAGTGGCTATCAGATGCATTGTATTATACGTATACTTGTTCGGAACGATTTTAACAAAAATCAAAGAAAATTATTCAGATGATCTGAAATTCGCGATAAAGAGGAAAATGAAAAATTAGAATTTTCGTTACCTCGAATTAAACGAAGTCAGGAGAAAATGAGTTCGAATTAATGAAAAATTTTAACTTTATTCTACCATTGAAAATTTCGGGACTTCAAAATTAGTTCGAATTAAGCGAAGATTCAAATTATTCGATTTCGAAATAACGAGAGTCGACTGTATCTGGAAAAAAGTTACCTTAAAAAAGTAACAGAAAATACAAGAGCGGAAGAAACGTGGTACAGAAAAAAAAGTGACAATAAAAAAAAAGGAGACAAGGAAAAAAATGACCGAAAAAAAGGTGACAACGAATTGATAAATATTAAACTTGTCGATAAATAAGTGCTAAAAATTAAAGTAGTAACGAAGAATATATTTTTTATGTTCTTATCATTGGAATTAGTATCTTTAGATATTAATGAATATTAATATTTCCCGCTATTATAGATATTAATAAATAATGAGAATGTCAAAAAACAAAATGTTATTATTGATGTCATTAGTGCATTAAAATAGATATTTCTTTTTAATTATTAACCCTTAGGTGATATTAAATATTAAACTTACTTTCATTAACCCCTTCGCGACGAAGCATTTTTCTATGATTTTATATGATTTGTCACCGATTTTTAAAGACAGAAATTTGTTCCTTATTAAATCGAGAAAATGTTCGGACTAATTAAGGCAAATTTTACAGAAAAATGTAACTAGCGAGGATAAAAAAGGATTCTTAAGCCTTTTTGCCGCACATATACGTGCCGCCCGAGCCTAAGGGGTTGACAAGAATTGATTTAAAACATGATTATATATTTTATTAACTGATAGCGAATTAATAACAATAATTGTTTAAATAAATAAAATTGAATATTAAAAATTAGTGTCATTAGTGGCAAGAATTGATTTAAAAAGTGATAATATTTTACAAGCTGATAGTAAATCAATAAATATAACTGCATACCTAATTGAAATTAAATATGAAAATATTATACTCATTAACTAATATTTATTTATTAAAAAATGATAATATTTTACTAATCCATATTGAACTAGTAAAAATAAATGTATAAATTAATAAAATTAAAAATTATACCCATCTACAAATCTGTATTTAAAAAAATGATAATATTTTATTAATTCATAATAAATAACAAATAAATAAATTTATAAATAAACAATAACAAATAAATAAATAAGTGACGCTGACAATAAAATTTTCGTGAGACGGAAGTCTTTAATCGTTAATATTAAGAGAGCAGTTGAAAATCGAAAAAAAATATGAAAATCGGTGGCAATATTGAGAAATGTTCGTTAAACACGCTGCTATGGGAAGTTTTTAATTCAAATGATTATTTTAAGAGATATTTAATGATAAAATTGATCAAAATCATTTCATTAAAAAATTTATAGCAGCAAAAACTGTACTTAGGAATTTAAAAAATTAGATCATTTTACGCATTAGAAGTTCCCATTGTACAGATTGCATTTATTATTTTTTAATTTGATTCATTTTTGAGGATTTATTTCCATTTTCAATTTAAATGTTCAACTTTTTGAGAGACATTTTTCACATTCTCTAAAAAAGGTTATTTTAAATTATTGCCAAAGAATCAAAGATTAATATTTCTTTCAAATTGAAAAAATATATATATTTACTCGCAACTTTCACAAACAGAAAAAAACACCAATATTTGTGCAATACTTAATTTGTGCGGTTTCGTTGGAATTATTTCCAATGTAACGCCAATATTTGTACAATATTGGAAATTCATTGAAAATATTGTCAATCTAATACCAATAATTGTACAACATTAGATATTTGGAAATATTTCCAATATAACGCCAATATTTGGCTTTCGTTGGAAGTATTTCCAGCCTAACGTCAAATTTTTTTTATAATATTGGGGATTCATTGGAGATATATTTCCAATGTAATGCTATTATTTGTACAATATTGGGGTTTTACTGAATATATTTCCAATGTAACGCCAATATTTGTACAACATTGGAGTTTCATTAGAAATATTTCCAATGAAACACCAATATTTGTGCAATATTGGGCTTTCGTTGGAAATATTTCCAGTGCAACGTCAACTTTTTACAATATTAGGGATTCATTGGATATATTTCCAATGTAATACCAATATTTGTACAATATTGGGGTTTCACTGGAAATATTTCCAATGTAACGCCAATATTTGTAAAATACTGCAGTTAAATTGGAAATATTTCCAATGTAATGTCAACATTTGTACAACATTGGGAATACATTGGAAATATTTCCAAAGGAAAGCCAACATTTGTACAATATTGGGTTTTCATTGGAAATATTTCTAATGGAACGCCAGCATTTGTACAATAGTGGGAATTCATAGGAAATATTTCCAATATAACACCAGCATTTGTACAATATTGGGTATACTCTGGAAATATCTCCAATGTAACGCCAAGATTTGTAAAATATTGGAGATTCATTAGATATAATTCTAATGTAAGGCCAACATTTGTACAATATTAGAGTTTCATTGGAAATATTTCCAATGTAAAAACAATATTTGTACAACATTGGTGTTTTGTTGGAAAAATTTCTAATTAAAGGACAAAATTTATACAATATTGGGGATTCATTGGAAATGTTTCCAATGTAACGCCAACATTTGTACAATATTGGAAATTCATTGGAAATGCTTCCAATATAACGCCAACATTTGTACCATATTGGGGTTTTATTGGAAATATATCCAATTTAACGCCAATATTCCTACAATATTGGGGTTTCATAGGAAATATTTCCAATGTGATGCCAACATTTGTAAAACAATGGGCTTTCATTGGTAATATTTCTCATGTAAAGCCAACATTTGTGCAATATTGGGGATTAATTGAAAATGTTTTCAATGTAAAGCCAACATTTGTACAATATTGGGAATTCATTGGAAATGTTTCCAATGTAACGCCAACATTTGTGCAAACTTGGGGATTCATTGGAAATGTTTCCAATGCAACGCCAACATTTGTATAACATTGGGGATTCATTGGAAATGTTTTCAATGTATCGCCAACATTTGCACAATATTGGGATTCATGGGAAATATTTCCAATGTAATGCCAACATTTGTAAAACATTGGGTTTTCAATAGTAATATTTCCCATGTAACGCCAACATTTGTGCAATATTGGGGATTAATTGGAAATATTTCCAATGTAAAGGCAATATTTGTACAATATTGGGGATTCATAGGAAATACTTCCAATGTTACGCAAATATTCGTATACTATATGGGTTTCAATAAAAATATTTCCAATGTAACGCCAACATTTGTACAATATTGAAAATTCATTGGAAATATTTCCAATATAACGCCAATATTTGTACAATATTGGAAATTCATTGGAATATTTCCAATGTAACGCCAACATTTGTATAATATTGAAGATTCATTGGAAATATTTCCAATATAACGCCAATATTTGTACAATATTGAGGTTTCATTGGAAATATTTCCAATGTAATGCTAACATTTGTAAAACATTGGGTTTTCAATGGTAATATTTCAAATGTAACGCCAACATTTGTGCAATATTGGGGATTGATTGGAAATATTTCCAATGTAAAGCAGATATTTGTACAATATTGGGGTATCATTGGAAGTAGTTCCAATGTACCTCCAATATTTGTACAATATTGGTAATTCATTGGAAATATTTCCAATGTAACGCCAACATTTGTACAATATTGGGTTTTTATTGGAAATATTTCCAATGTAACGCCAAAATTTGTACAATATTTGGGTTTCAATGGAAATATTTCCAATGTAAAACCAACATTTGTATAATATTGGGGATTGATAGGAAATATTTCCCATGTAACGCCAATATTCGTTTAATATTGGGGTTTCAATGGAAATATTTCCAATGTAACGCCAACATTTGCACAATATCGAAGATTCATTGGAAATATTTCCAATATAACGCCAATATTTGTACAATATTGGGAATTCATTGGAAATATTTCCAATGTAAAGCCAACATTTGTACAATATTGGGATTTCATTGGAAATATTTTCAATGAAACGCCAATGTTTGTACAACATTGGGGTTTCATTGGAAATGTTTACAATGAAAGGCCAATATTTGTACAATATTGGGGTTTCATTGGAAATATTTCCGATGAAACCCCAATATTGTAGATATGTTGGATTTACATTGGAAATATTGCCAATGTAACGCCAGCATTTGTACAATATTGGGAATTCATTAGAAATATTTCCAATGCAAAGCCAACATTTTTACAATATTGGGATTTCATTGGAAATATTTCCAATGTAACGCCAACATTTGTTCAATATTGGGGTTTCATTGGAAATATTTCCAATGTAACGCCAACATTTGTACAATATTGGGATTTCATTGGAAATATTTCCAATGTAACGCCAACGTTTGTACAATATTGGGGTTTCATTGGAAATATTTCCAATGAAACGCCAATATTTGTACAATATTGAGGTTTCATTGGAAATATTTCCGATGAAACCCCAATATTGTTGATATGTTGGATTTACATTGGAAATATTGCCAATGTAACGCCAGCATTTGTACAATATTGGGAATTCATTGGAAATATTTCCAATGTAAAGCCAACATTTGTACAATATTGGGATTTCATTGGAAATATTTCCAATGTAACGCCAACATTTGTACAATATTGGGGTTTCATTGGAAATATTTCCAATGTAACGCCAATATTTGTACAATATTGGGAATTCATTGGAAATATTTTCCAATGAATTGCCAATATTTATCCAATATTGGCGTTTTATTGGAAATATTTCCAAGAAAACCAATATTGGCGCAACGTTGGGCCAATATTGGTTTGCTTATAGGGAATAAACTGGAGAATAACTTCCTGTGTTCTGTTTGCGCCTTTAGGAGGAAATTAAAGAACATCCTTTAAAGTAATTTAAATCCTTCCGGAAATGTTAAAATTTCTTCTAGACCTTTTAATTAAATGTGTGCATATCATAAATGTCAATATGTAAACTTTTACAACTTTGGAGATGTACCATAATAATATTTTAAACTAGTAAAATACTTACGCTGTAAAAATTTTTTGATAAAAGCAAACTTCGATACTTATTAGCGTACAATATAGATAAAAACAGCATTAATCACATTTAAAACATGAAGATGACTCATTGGATTGAGTACGAATGTTGGGTGTTAACATGTTTTAAATGTAATTAATGCTGTTTTTATCTATATTGTGCACTGATGAGTATCGAAGATGAGAATCTTTTATCACTTTTAAATTAGTTTTTGTGGTCCTTCGTAATATTTGTCTCGGGACTGAGGCGGTTGAAAATGTGCACAAAAATAGCTTTTGATTTTTTTTTTGATAGATTTGTGCTCAAATAAAGGTCTACATTTCCGTTAAATATATTGACTCAAAAGTTCATTGTTAAATATTCAGTGTACAGATGTCTGCAAAACATCAAAACGCGCTTTAAGTTTTACATGATGGATATATGTAAGCAATGTAACTTGTAAAAGTGGGTACAATAATGTAATATTCTACATTTTGGCGATGAAATAGTTATGCAACAAGTTTTTAGAAAGTTGCAATTTTATATTTTTATACAGTCCTTGGACCTATCAGTTACGTTTAAAAAAATGTCTTCATGCTCTAACAACAGGGTGCGTATGGGTATCGTTATTTTTAAAGTCAAATATGAATGGTTTTCTTCAGAAAAATAAATCTAATTCAAATGCCTGAAATTTCCAATTATTTAAGAGATGCGTTTTTCTGTCAGAAATGACTGGTATCTAAGAATTTCCTTATCTAGAAATTCCAAAACACATACAAATCCTGGGCAAGTATAATAATAAAAATCCCATTTTTCTACGACGAAAGCTTAAAGTACTTTGAATTTTATGTAACTTCACAACTTCACAAAACTAAAAAAACATGTATGATTTTTAGAGTCAGAAAGCTTCGAAATTTAAAATAAATAATTTATTGGCTCTAGCAACCGCATATAAATAAATTTAAAAAGTGTTACATTTGGAAAATTAATGGAAGACTTTTTCATTAGCAAAATTTTAATTATTACATTATCTTGAGCACTTTTATAATTCACATCGCCTTCGTATCTCCAACAGACAGAAGATTAAAGCTCGTTGAAGTCTCTTTTTAACACAAAATAAGCATTCTTTTTTTATGTGCAGTAATTTTTCCATATGGTGTAATCCTATAGCATGAACTATAAACAAATTTAGATGCTCTTTTCCGAATATACCTCGCATGTATGTAAAATTAAACCCGAGAAGTATGACGGTAATGATTTTAGTAAGACTTTAAAAAAGATTTACTACAGTATGCTGCATTCATATGTATATCACACGAATTGACGTTTTTTCAGAATGAGAGAAAATATGTCCAAGTTTCAAACTTTTCTATAACACCTATTGAGCTCTATGCGTCGATAAACCAACGGAACATTTTACCCAGGCAACTTTTTGGCAGTAGTATCTGGTCTGCCATGTAGGCAGATCAAAAATATAACCCTTTAAGACCCGAAACATTTTCATCATTAAATATTATATTCAACTGGTTATTAACTCTATACTAACCCTAATGACACCTAAAAAAATAATTAAAAAAATTTTCTCGCCCCCCTAGTGCGTGAAGAGTACCCGCACGAACGTGCGGGTTGGGCTTTTTCTGTGAAAGCCGCACCAGCACGATTGTGCGGGTTGAGCTTTTCCACTGAAATCATTACTTATTACATGTTAAGATTTTATACAGTATCTCTATATACTCTTTATACAGTATCTCTAAATGGATAGAAGAGATAAACTGAACCAAAACAAATTTTACAAATATGGTAATTATTGATGTATTATTTCTTATTTTATGGATTCGTTACTTTTTTACAGTAAAAATCTTTAAAACTTTTTTTTTTTTGACATACACAAATAAACGTTGCATTTTTCACAACGTGTTTTTGAACTTTTTTCGCAGTTTTCAAACCTGCACTTGCGCAGACTTGAAATGTCATCAACACATGGGATATGGTTCGCTCTAAAGCCTAAAAAAGAAGGAAAAAAATAATATTGGAGAAGTACTTATCGACTTAAAAAAACGTTTTAATTGATTTAAAAATGTTTGTTATATTTTTAAAGTTTTTATTTATTATATCGATTTAATTTCTTCTATAAGTCTATAACTTTTTTTGTTACAATTTAAGAAATGAAAAACATAATTGCAGTTGCGTGAAATCTAATGTTCCAGGATAAAGTACAGAAATGAACTTTTTAACAGTCCACTTGTATTCCTTTTTTTCTTTTTTCATTCTTTTAGTATTTTCCGAAAACGCCTTGGAGGTAAAACTTTGGAAGATGAATTCAGGAGACTTTGAAGAGGAAGAATGATCTAAAATTGTCATTTTTTCTTCATCGAGCTCATCTGAACTTGACTGTCCTTCTAATAAATCTGCTTCAAATGTTTTGTCCGTAACATCGTCATCATCCAAGAGATCACTAAACTCAGAATCTGATTTATTCATCAGTTAAAATATTTCTTCTTGACTGAGAATTCTTTTCCGCTTAGACATCTGAAAAAATATTTTATTTTGCTTTATTAAAAGTTAACAAAGTATTGCATAAAAAAATTAGAAAAAGTATTTGAAAAATTTATTAATTAAAAACAAAAAAAGTAAAAATTATTTAAAAAAAGGGGGGTTATCTATGACAACACCCAAGAAAATAATATAGTATTAATTATGAAACAGCATATTTCGTTTTATTTTGGCTGTCATCAAAATTGTTGAAACAGAAATCAAAATGAACATTGAAAAACACTTACCTTTACTGTAGCACTGACTAACGTAACGCCCAAGTTGCACGATCGTGCGGGTGATGAAATCTTGAGTCCTAAGAGCAAAATAAATAGTCTATAATTAATGTTTTTTATTATATTATACTTATTTAGACATTAAAGCAAAAATATTTATCTAAGCAATTAAAAATATATTGATAATTACCTTTTTACGACAGATAAAATGATGAGCTATATCCGTTGTATTTGTAAACAAAGCTAGACATGCCACCTGAAAGTAAAACATGGACTACTACCGCAATCTGTTGATAGAAAAAGATACTTTACTCTTTCTGCTAACCGGAACAATCGTTCAATTTGGGTTTATATTACATACAACTGTTTCAGAAGCAAAAATTTAAATGTATGTCTAACCCGCACGATCGTGCGAGCTGGGTCTTAAAGGGATACACGGTGCATTGTTTTGCAGCAAACAGCCGAGTTACTCAACCGTTTTCTAAAAATTCGGTTGCCTAACTGAACTCTATTTTGATCATAATATGGGCAATATTATGGTCATACTAGGGATAAATTATTGTTATATGAGCGTTTTCTCTAAAAATTGACGAATGACACGAAAGTTGCTTGAAAATTTTTAACAGTGAAGCTAATGGAACTTCATTAAAAGATTAATCAACCATACCGCATATGCTGGATTTAGTCCTGGTAATGTTTCATTATCAATAATTCATTTCGTTAAATTTGTTTCTTACATATTAACATACCTAAATTTCCCCCATAGAAATGCAATTATTTTTAGTTTATAAACACACATTTCTATTATTAATATACGTTATACCCAAAATATCTTTCCCACGTGGTAATTGGACTATAATTATTTTTTAACTACTGTTAAGGTAAAGAACAGTAAATAATGGGGCCATTACATGGCTTCATTTTAGAAAAATGTATTTTATAAATGGAAAATTTAAAAACAATGATATCCTTCATTTCTCCTAATTTTTAATTTAAAACATTTTTATTCCCCAATTATTGCATTTGAAGATAATGAACATTTACTTAGTTATTGCTGTTAATTAATTTCTTTCTGTCTGTTAAAAAAATAATAAATTTTATGTGGTA
The DNA here is from genome assembly GCA_964019185.1 of Maratus speculifer. Lineage (NCBI taxonomy): Eukaryota > Metazoa > Arthropoda > Arachnida > Araneae > Salticidae > Maratus > Maratus speculifer. The sequence continues at coordinate 228,163,744 of OZ025299.1, forward strand.
GAGAAATACAGAGTGCGTTATAATTTCGTGAAAACTTAAAAAAAATCATAATAAAAGAAGCACAGTCAATCAGCGTAACTTTAATCTATAAGGAAAACTTTGAACCGAGAGAGAAAAAAAGATTCAATCTGTTACATCACTGGTGTTAATTGCAAAGTTTTGGTCTCAAAATATAGATAGCAGCACTAGTTTGAGTTTCTCAGTTCATTGGAAATAATTCGTCAATTCCATCATGGCAGAATGGATCAAAGATTCGTAAAGGTTGAGCTAAGTTACCCTAATTTGGCGCAAAGTAACCCTGATTGATATAATAAGAAAAAAAAAATACGCAGTTCAGAGGCACATCGTTTATTTTTTCTTCGTTTTTTTTTCTTGCTTAAAAATGACTGTAAAAGTAACCATAAGAAAGCACCTCTGCGTTCACCAAGCCACTGCATTCTACTAATGTGATTGTCTGGTGTGTTTATATCACTTTAATTCTGGACCATTCCTTATTAAAAAAGATTAGTCTTAAAATCCACTGGAAAAACATCTACAGTCCCTACAGAAAGTATCTTACACTGTAAAAAAAAATCCGTTAACTTTACGGCGCTGCAATATTGCCAGCAGTTTTTGCCACAAAAATTTCAGTAAAATTTTAAGTAATAAAAAAAAATTACTTCTAATTTTGCCGTAAATCTAACAGATTTTTTTATAGTGTACGCTTTTGACCACACAAAAACTTACATATCTGCAAATACTGTACCTGCATTACAGAAAAGACATTACCTGTACACATACATACCTGTACATCACCTTACGTTACCTGTACTCATTTTCATGCAGAATGTTATTACGCCGCACTTTGTACGAGTAATCAAGAAATTTCACTGAAGACTGAGTGAGAAGTTGGGATTTTGTATTCGACTGGCGCACACTTACTTTGGCAGAGCATTTTGGGGTCTAACTTAAGTTCTCGTAGGTATCGGGCACTCCAGAGCCAGTTTGGTATAACTGAAAAATGACATTCGACGGTCCATCGGGGGCATCGACTCTAACATACTATATTCACCTCTAATGGGCGTAGTGAAGTGCCTCTCTTGCCTAAGACCCAGCAGTAGTGGTCGTGTTGCACATGTTTTACTCTAAAATAAATACAGTCAAACGCTATTGTATTTGTTTTATTATCTGTTCATATTCGTCCGATTTCCATGAAATGTCTCAATTTTACGAGTGAGCGCCCTTTTCCGATTTTTTTAGAATACTTTTTATACATGAAAAATCGAATATTTATCCGATCATATTCGCACAAAGCGAATTTTTCTGAGCAATACTTCTTTAATTATATTTTTTATTTCAAGTTTGCACGGACTTATGCCCTACCTTGTACATAGTATGGATAAGTTTCAAATTAATTTAGTTCGAAATAAAAATTATAAACAATAATTTCTTTTCCTAAGTAATTTTGTATTTGTTTTTCTTTTTACTGTGCAAAGTATATATTTAAAAATGATTTTAGGTACATTTTGCTGCAAAATATTTAAAATAAAATAATACATTGCAATAGTAATAAACAAAAAGGAAAAAATTAATCAAATTTCACCTCCAATTACTACGAATATTATATTTAGGTTGAAATTTAGTGTCTATATGTAGATATGTAATATAATTACTATCCATAGTTTGATTAAGTTTTGAAGTTTGATTTTTACCTGTGTACTTTATTGCACATCGATAAATAACTGGAACCGATAAGATCAATTTATGAGTGAATATATTCAGGTTAGAAAGTTGCCAAAGCAGCTGACTGATTTGAACACTGGTTCGTATAGTCAAGGTCCAAGATTCGAATCCTTGCAAAAGTACTTTTTAGTTTATTTTCAAAAAATTAATAAACTTTGACCTCAAACAAAAATATAATATCCAGGTTCAAATTCCATACGGAAATTCTTAAAACGATGGATAATGCTCATTTATACATAAGCATTATCCATCGTTTTATGATTTTACGTATGATTTTTCGTGTACTTAATTTTGATTAAGAAAAAATGCACTTAAAATTGCAGACTTGATTACAGCAAAATGATGGAATTGTGTCATGCTGGTGTGGTCTAAGAAGCCCAGTGGTTAGAGTATTGGAACTATAGCCAAGGTCACAGATTGTAATCCAGGCATAGATACTTTTTACTTCGAAAAAAAAATCGATCAACTTTGACCTTAAGAACTATACGATAACCCTTCACTCCTTTTTGAAAAACACAGGTTGGACAAAACGACTCGTAATAGGTACATCTCAGCCCATGTTTGCTTTTTGCTGCTTTGCGTCTACCACGTATTTATTTTAACTTAAAGAAAAAATAGATCATTATTATTTTTCTTAAATATAGTTCATTTGTATTATATCATACGATCGCCTATCAAATGTCTAATACTATTTAAAATAAATATTTTATCAAATTTTATAAACATTGGAAAATAAATTTATATGGTACGATTAAATATACTTTCCTCGAATGTATTCTTTAAGTGATCGATTAAAGTAAAGATTTCGACGTTTTTCTTTACTTGTTTGTTCATAAAAATAGAAAAATAAATGACAAAAATGTAAAACTTTAAAAATAGGATTGATTTTAGTAGATCAATTATCGATACGCGATGAAGAAGTGGATAACATTATTTTATCTTTTTGTCGTCAGCTGTTGAAAAGAAGGCGGAAAAATTTGTTGACATTTTATATCTGCTTTAACAGAATTCACTTAGAGAGAACTTTCCTAGTTTAACGAATAAATTTGCAAAGAGTGCTCTCATTTAAATATATAAATATTATTTATTTAAATTCGATTTTTGAAATTGAAGATTTCTTACTTTTTGTACTCCCGAAAAAAAAAAAAAAAAAAAAAAAAATGTCTACTTCAATTGAATAAATACACTTTAAATACACTTGTTATGCTAAATTGATTATGCTGTACAATGTACATGCATTACTAGAAAGGTATTCTTGTTGATAATTTAAACAGATTGCATTAGTTACATAAATTCAATCATAGTAATTGAATATTTGCTATTTTAGTTTGATACTTATCAAATGTATGCAGTTGTATTAATTTGCTTAGTATATATTACATTGTTTTCTTACAATCTATAAAATTATAATTATCGAAGTTTAAGGAAATGAAAATAACATTTTTAGCAAATATGTTAGGATAATAAAAATCTCATTTAAAAATTTAACTAAAATTTTTCTTTAATCTTAATTGTGTATATTCCGCAAAACATCGCGAACTATCCTCTCTCTTCACTACTTTGTATTGTTTCAATTTATGTGCAGCTTATAAAAACAGCACTAAAAATAATAGCAATAAATATTTGCTAAAAAGTTAAAATTTAGTGCAGATGACGCGACTGATTAAACATTAAATGCTAAAAGAGAAAATTAAAAATTTACTATGAGTTCCAAAAGCCAAGTGGTGTAGCGTTCAGAGTGCTTGACAACTGCAAAGTAGGTCGAAAGTTCGAATCCCGACTAGGCAAAGTTTACTAATCCTTTCATCCTTTCTGGGTGAATTGAATGTGTACCAAGTTTACTTGGGAACTAAACACCTAGGTCCCTGCGTTTGAGTGACTGTTCAGTCGGGACATATGCTGTATAGTACTTCCAGGCCTAGGTTCAAGAGAACAGCGATTTACCTTATCAGCCGATTCTTCATGGATTGCATAGCCACAAAGTTTAGTTTAATTTAATATGAGTTACAAAAGAAAAATCTTTCACTACAATGACCCTTCTCAAGCATCTACGTGTGGTTTTGATTCACTAATCAGTATCTAAAGATGTCTTACGGTAACATTAAATTCTACGTATTGCAGTAGCTTCAACAAATAAAAAAGAATGCCACTAATTGTCTAAATTGGTCACGATAGCCTATATTAGCGAGACAATTCACCGCTGTTTCATAATAAAATTCTTAGTTTATTCCATCGCATAATTCCAGTTATTAAATAAGGTAAAGATTATTATCCGGAAATACTGTTGACAATTGTCTCGCTTATATATAGAGTTGTCATTTTAAAAAATAAGTAACGTGACTGTGTGAACGTCATTCAACTTTTTATCAAATAAATAAAAGTCCTATCTCACCTTTGTAAATAATTCAAAATAAGCAACATGAAGAAACACGCTTCCCAAAACTATGTTCTTAGTAAAATTCAGCAAAGGATTTAAAAATCATAATTAGCCTTTTGTAAATTGTTGCATTTCTTTCAACAGCCAGTTCTTACATATGAAAGTTTTACTTTTACTAGCTAACAAATATGTACAATACGAATCAACATAAATTTACAATGTACTAATGACACCCTCGTACAACCGATCATTTCTCAGTTTAACTTAAAAACAGAAAGCCAAATATCTATATTCATAATACAGCACGAACATGGCTCACAAGACAACACAAACACGTTCCAAAACCGTACGGGCTATTTAGTGTCTTTATATAAAATTCTCCGTTTGAATAACTATCACACAAGTGTTTGAATAGTTACAGATAACTAAACGAGGTATAATTACTTTATAGATTTAGAGATATTAATATTATTGAAAATGCTGCTAACATATTACATTAGAGCAGCAGCATTTACAAATTATTGCCAAGCTCGATTTAAAAATATCCCACACAAAAAGGTTTTATCCTGTTTGTCTATCGGTGATTACTGTTTTCGTGATTGAATTTTCTGTTGTGCCATGCGTACCCAGCTTGGAGTCACTCAGTGAGAAATCCCAAGCTGGGTATCATCCCCGCAGATTAATGGTAGAGCACTTGGAACGCTGTTCTAACGATCCAGGTTTGATTCCCGGCTTGGGTATTTTCAATCAGTTGACACTCAGTTAGCAAAGAAAAAATTTTCACGTATCTGCTATTCAATTATTTCTCATTATTATTTTGTCATTTCACTGCTAAAAATTATTGGAAAAATTAAATAAAATTTTACTTATGTGTTCAGCTATGCTGGACTATATTTCGTCTCAAGTTTGCGCATGGTTGCGAGCTCATGAAGACAATTCCATCGTAACATCGTAATTTAACATCTTAAAGCTACATTTTCTAGAAAATATCAAAATTTAAATCGTAAACCCTATTCCCCATAAATTAGCGGTTATGAAAACTTTAGCACACACACAAAAGGGATATTGTACAACTTTTGCAGCTTTTCAACTAGAAAAACTGAAAGTAATAATTAACTAAAATCATAATATTCTTTACAATGTCTGAAAATAATTTTTCTCTGGTCGTGTTGTGTCATACTGTTTTATCCACAGAAGCCCCATTAGTTACGTACCTATTCCTTGTTATAAAAAAAAATAAAAACTTTTAGTACTTTCAATTCTAATAACATTAGGACAAGTTTAAAGCCTCAAAATGCTTTAAAGATATGTTAGGTAAATAGAAAACTATAATGCCCCAATTACATAAAACTGGTATAATGTACAGTATCATTTGTAAGGATTCATACTCAGTTTATATTGTTGAAGTTGATCGTACTTGCGTCATTCTCCTTGTTGAAAATAAATGTTCCTATAAACTTCAAAAACTTTAATCGTGATACAACATTCATTAGATACTGATGATACATCAGATTTGTCGAGTATCGACGTAATTAAATACAGCTGTAATCAACTTATGCGTGAGGATTTTTTTAAGACTGTTTACATGTTTACATAATTCACCAATTAATGAGACTTGCCCGATTTCACATGAGTATGTACTCTGTAAAAAAAAATCATGAGGTTACTAAAAATTTTTTAGTAAATTTGTATTCCACAGAATTTTTTAGTAACCATTACTCACAGTACAAATAGTAACCATTCCAAACTTTTTTTTGCAAGTGACACAAACATTTCTTTTGTAAACTGAACAAAAGAATTTTTTCTACAACTTAAAACTTTTTAGTATGAGCCACCAAGGAAATTTTAGTAACAGCACCAAAATTATTTTTAGTAATCATTACTCACAGATTCTTAGTAACTATTCTGAACGCAATTTTAGCAAGTGAAACAAACATTTATTTTTTAACTGTAGGAATGAATTCGGCAGCGGATGATTTTCGGCAAAGCCTCAATAAATGGCAGCGCGAAACATTGCCATAGGATTTTCATACCACCTTTACTTAACGAGTACTTACACTGCATACACACGGTGTGTCTTTGGTAGTGTCGAGCATCGAACCCGGGACCTTTCAGCCAGGCGTTCGGAGCTATGACCACTAGGTTATCACGGCCACACCAAGTGAGTTTTAGTAATAGCTATTAAAAATATAAAACTTTTAACTCTATTCGTTGCTAGCTTTTTTTCAAATAATTCTTACAGATTTTCTTGCAACTGACAAGGAAGGTCTCCATACGGGCATACTCAGAAAAATCTGAAAAAATTACAGAATGTTCTTCTCATATAATTATATATGTTTATAAAAAAATTTCGGCGGAATCTTCTTATAACGTCCGTAAAAAAATAATAAAAATTTCGTTTATTTGGCGACTTATCTCCGGTTGGCGAAAAAACGAAATTTTGAAAAATACGCTTTTACGCTTCGAATTTTTTAAAGAAAAAACTTTCTATGTTCGATTCATTTAAATAAGTTCAGTTTAAGTAATTTTAGTTTTGCGTTTTTACTTTACTTTAAGTGTAATTTTGTCATATACGTTTATATGTACTTATAACAAAATGAAATTAATATATTTTATCATTTAAAACACAATTTAAATTGATTAAAATTGTTCCAAATTGAAAAATACACTGTTAAAAATCTGCTGCATTTTGTTGCAACCCACTCCTTTGCTTGTATAGAAAACTATTACTTGGTCGTGAAATGGAGCTTTCGCATTGGTTGGAATAGAGATATTATATATAAGCGGTGGAGTGCGTTGCAACAAAATGCAGCAGATATTTAACAGTGTATGACACGGTCAATTCACCGTGCTATGGAGCATTCTCATTGGTCAGAAGAGAGATATTCTATAAAAGTAGTGGAGTGACGTTGCAGTAAATGCTGCAGATTTTTAACAGTGAAGTCAATTAAAATCAATTTTCAGATTCGTTAAAATCGTCTGCTTTTGGCGAGGAAATGCACTGCTGGCCAAATCCGCGTCGCTTTCAGCTTTTCCCGCCAATTATTCGCAACTATTTTATTTTTTTACATATCTAATAATGTAATTCCGCCGCTAATTTTCACTGATCCTTTATTACCGACATGAGTAGTTTAATTCGTATTTTTTTTCAAAATATTCTGAGTATGCCCCCAATGGAGACCTTCCTTGTGAGTAAAATAACAAAAAATTTTTTAGTAGTTTCAAGGATCACTGAGAGAAACTAAATTTTTTTAGGTAGATCGACTCTTTTTTTTACAGTGTCAGTGTCCTTCCTTTAAATTAAATTCATGAATTTAACTAAAAAAAATCCCTGTCAGCATGGCCTATAGGCGGAGTTAGATTTCGAAGAATTTTCATTTCAACAACGAAACACAAAATATGATTAGAGATAAACCCAGTTTAACTACTTTATTTGTCCACTTTTGTAAAATTTTTAATTAAATTTTTTTCTAAGAACTGGTTTTATCAAAATCATCTTAAACGAAATTAGACTCAAATGCCCATTTTGACAACATATTTTGAATTATATTCTGACTTTATGAAAAAATCGACCAATATGCTCATTATATAGTTCCTAAATAACAAAAAACTGTTAATTGAATGCGTTTGAGAGCAAAATTGAATTAAAAAATGCGTCATAAAATAACCAGTTTGTTATTTGAATACATCGACAATTCTTTAATCAAGACCGCTTTGGGAAATTTTGAGCAAGTGCCCAATTTGACAGCTTTTTTAAAATATATATTTAGCCTTTATCAAAAAACTGACCAATACGGCACATTACACAGTTCCTAAATAACAAAAAACTGCCAGTTGAATGCGTTTGAGAGCAAAATTGAATTTAAAAATGAGACTTAAAATAACCGATTTTTTATTTGAATACATCCTCAGTTCTTTAATCATGATCGCTTTCGGAAATTTTTTTGCGAAGGGCCACTTTGACAGCTTTTAAATAAATATATATTTAGCCTTTATCAAAAAATCGACGAATACGTACATTATATAGTTTCTAAATAACAAAAAACTGCCAATTGAATCGCTTTGGGAAATTTTGTACGAAGTGCCCATTTCGGTATCCTTTTTTAAAAATATATTTTGCATTTATCAAAAAACTGGCCCATACGTCACATTATATAGTTCCTAAATAAGAGGACCTGCAAATAATATGTGTTTGAGAACAAAAATGGATTTAAAAATGACTCTGAAAAAACGCAATTTGTTATACTTCCTTAATATTTCAATCATGACACTTCGGGAAATTCTGTTCAAAATACCGTTTTTGGCAGCCTTTTTAAAAATATATTCTGCCTTTATCAAAAAACTGGCCAATACGTCACATTATATAGTTCCTAAATAAGAGGCTCTGCCTTCTGGATGCGTTTAAAATCAAAAATGAATTTAAAAATGAATCAGAATATAAGCAGTTTGGATTTGAGGTTGTATCTCTAACACCTATTTTTGTTTAATTTATTTTTGCTATAAGAATTTGTCCTATGAAAAACTTGTTAATATAAAAGTTGTAGATATTATTGAGAAGATGTAAAATAAATTTAATTAGATTTGATTGTTTAAGAATTGAGTAAGTTATGGAATTTTTTCTTTTTCCACCCCCCCTTTTTCTTTTCGTTTTTAATTTTTTTCATCAGTAAAAGTTGGTCTTATCAAAAACTTGTAAAAGCAAAACTTCTAGATAATTTTAAGAACATTTATAAAAAAATTTAGTTGGATTTGATATCTTGAGAATTGACGAAGTTATGAATTTTTTCCTCCCAAAAATCCTGTTTTTTTCGCCCCTTGAACCCATTTTTAACTTAATCAAAAATCTGTCACGCATAAAGTTTTAGCCCATTTTTTAGAAGTAATATAAATTTTAAACTGATTCGATATCTGTTTTAATTAAGAAGTTATCGCGTTTTTTAGGTTTTCACAAAAACCCTCCCTATTTCCACCCCTTGGTCCGATTTTGCCCATTAACGAACTCGACCGAGATTTTATTCCCCTTGATTGTAAAAGTTTGAAGAAGATCTGAGCATAATTATTGAAGTTATCCTGTCTAAAAGAAAGTGATATACACCGATAGATAGATAGATAGATAGATAAAGATTTTTACTGATGATAGTTTTGGGATCTAAAGGTCATGATCGGCGTATATCTGCAAAAATTTTTCAGAAAATCCAACATGGGAGAGTATGCAATAGGTAGTATTTCATACGAAATTTAGGTAATAGTAATAACTCTGAACAAGTTTCGAAACTGCCTTATCATCTATGATATTCGCTGATTTGGGATTCGATCGTAGCCTAAAAAATTTGCATTATTTTAATTATTCCATATAATTTTGTGTTTTTAGTCTATAATGTATGATTAAAAATGATGTTTTTAACAATTTAAATTTAGATTTGTTTCATTAAGTATGCCGTCGTCTAATCTATGAAAAGGTTTAAGATTCCACAGGAAGCCGAATATTATTTATTTATATTATAGCCGAATTTATACACAAATTTTATGCATTTTGGTTGTTATATAATGTGTCTTTTATATAAATTACTCAATTTAATGCCAACATCGTTGAAAACTAATTAGATTTGTAACCGAATTTTCATTATATTTAAGTTTAATATTTAATTCCATCGCGTATTCACTGTTGAATGGCTCATTATTTTGCTCTTTTTTTCTGTAAAAATAGCATGCGAATTATCCAAGTTTATTATTTTTCGAATTGAAAATTATCTAGAAATAAGCTATATGAAAATTATATATTTATAAGTAAATAGTACACATGTCTCATGTCGGTACAAATAAACCCAAATCAATTGCTTCTGCCCACGAAGTCATCAAACTTAAAATGAAACGTAATTTCCGGCTTGTTATCCAAAAATCAAACAATTCTGTTTAGAGTCAAAAAATTTATTTAATAATTGATGACAAATATGCACAGCAATCTAAAAAGTTACATTTTAATTTAAAAAAATTCTGGGTCGATAAAGGATTGTTTGATCCTCGGATTATACATTGGAAGTTACACTAAATTGTGATTAAGCACAAAACCATATTTACTTAAAGATTTAAATATAGGACTTAGAACTAATTCAGTAAGATAACTTTTCTCCTTTCTTTTTTTCTGAACTAAAAATAAATTGTAAAAATTTCAGCAATATTTTATTTACAAATAAATGTTTACTGTAATTATTACTACATTTCTTTTAAGTAACTTAATATTCTCTGACATACATTGACGTATGTATTTTTTGATACTCATATTCGAATTTTTTTAAACGACATAATTAAATTTGCTAAATTTTATGAAATAAATTATTTCCAAGAATTTTTATCCAATAACTTTTTTATTGTAAGGTTAATTGGAAAAAAGTACTTATGTGTTAAAATGTTTTTGAGTTTGCGATTTATTTATAAAAATAAATCAATGTAATTTAATACCTAAAATTAATTAGATTTTTAAGGCCATTTTTTGTGGTAAGTATGTTTTCCACTGTCCACTAAGAGCTATTCACAGGTTGGATAAATTGTGTTTTGCATTTCTTTTTATATCGCATAAAATGATATTTCATCATTCGCATTACATGATCGCATTATATGATTGTAGGAATTCTAAATTAAATGCATTTTCTATTTAAAATGTTAAGAATTTATACCTATCACTTTCCATGAAATTTAAAAACAGGGAACAATGCATAGAGGGACATTGAAAGCGATACAAATGTACCTTCTTTTCTTCTCATGTGCTTTAGTAGAACACAAACAACAATGTCTATATGATTTTTTGTACAGCTGGTATATTGTCACCAAATTTTGAAAATGTCGATTATGTTACTTAAATCATTTTTTTTTCAGTGTCATGCGTTCATTTTGTGGTATAAATTTTAAAAGAGAACTTTCATTTCAACGCTTTTCGCGTAGACATCATAGCTTGGAGATAGAGCGTTTCGCTATTAAATATAATGTTTTTATTTCAAACGCCGATGCTGGAACTTGAAATTTTCATATTAAAATGGTTTTAATAAGAAGAAATTTCCTATTTTTGGTTAATTTAAGGGTTTATATTATTATGATTTCGATCATTTGACATTCATAATATCTTTTTAATTCTATTTTCTATCTAGTTTAAAAGCTTTTGCGATTTTTTAATGATTTACCATTTTAAATTTGATTTTGAGTAATTTCTTTTGCTATTTTAATATTTAGATCCCCGCTATTTTTTAAAGCATTTTATTTAAATGTACGTTATTTGTACGTTTAGAATTTGATTAAAATAAACAACTTCCTTTTAATTTATTTAAAATTAAATTTATTGGTGCTACCATCTTTGTAAGAATTTAATAATTATAAATAGCAAACAACTGCAACAAATTCCAATCCCTTCTTAACAATATTTATACAAACAGCAATTTTTTATTGTCATTTTATAAAATAAATATAAGTTAATATAAGTTAATATAAGTTATTTTTAAAACTGTAATGAATTTGTGACGCGTCTTGTCGTACTTGTTTTGTTTTATTTTATTGTCTTTTATTAATATAAATGACTAAAGATATTTTCTCGTAGAACCCTTCACCAAAACAGCTCCTTCTAATAAAAGAATGCATATATATGTGAAAATATGTTATTAGTTTTAAACCAAAATCTAAATCTAGAATCGACATACGTATACGGCATATCGTTAGGGCGCTTACATTTCCACATTAATTGTAATAGTGCAGTTTCACTCTAGCTACTAAACATCATGTACAAGATATTTTGATATTAATAAATGGAAATGTTAATCAGTAAAGTGCAGATTTTAGCACTATATTTTATTACACTAAATAAACCATTTATACTTAATTATCAATGCATCGGTTAAAACAGAAGCACTTAGATATATCCTTGGAAGCATTGGTGGAAATACAATATATGTCAGCAGGAACATTTCTCTTGTCTATTCAAATGACTCTAGATCTTTTAATAAATTATTATCATTCAGATGCTACTCCAATTTCTCCAATGAATTAAAATGATTAATAGATTTAGAATTCCTTGCAAAGATAAGCTGAATTAAATAGCAGCAGAAACTTTATTAGCATATGAATTGATTTTCATTAAAATATGAATTTTTGAAACCTCACGGCTTTTTTTCAGTGTTTAAATCAGTGTTATTGTACTAGGCGTAAGTTTTCCGCACTGTATTTAGTTTAAATATGATTTAAATTCAAAATATTTTTATAGTAATATTTCTGGATGTTTCAGAAGAATGCAGTTTTTTTTAAGCAGCTTTAAAAAAATTGTCTTAAGTTTAAATTTACGTCTCTGATAATATTGCTACACTGAAAAAAAAAGCGTTACATTTACGGCAAAAACTGCTGGTAGCAATGTTGCCAGCAGATTTTGCAAAAACTGGAATTTTGTAAAAATTCCAGTAAAATTAGATGTAATTTTTTATTACATGTAATTTTACTGCAATTTTTACAGCAAAAACTGTCGGCAACATTGCTGCACCGCAAATTTAACGGATTTATTTTACAGTGTATAAATTTATGCTAGGAATTCTTTGATTCAAAATAAAAATTTGGTTTTCATTTTCATTAGTAATTCTAAAAGTATATAAGAAGAAAGCAAAATATGCATGAAAATATTACGTTGAGTTTACAGAGTGAGTCATACTTATCGAAACAGTAGGCTATCTTATTAAATATTACCCCTAGACCCATACTTCTTATTGCAAAAATTCATAAAAATGGGGATTTTATGATACATTAAGTTGCAACTCCATTGGGAGGGGGTCTATTTATACGAAAATAAAATTTTTATACGGCCCCCGTAGGATAAAAATTCCGATTAGGAAAACTTTTCTTATCCAGTCCTGAATTAGAAACAAAAAATTGCATCTTCCTATCTTCAAAACTCGCCGAGTTACAGCCGTTTAAATAACTTATCAGGTTTTAAGGGATTATACACAAAATGAAATGAGTGCAATTCAAGAAACAATATTACTTTAACAGTTCTAGCACACATGTAAAAAGCTATCTTTTGAGTAACAATTTTTATTTTCTTTCTTTCTTTTATGTTGGTTCTCCATATAATTTGCTAAGAAAATCACATTCTAAAATTTATTATTTGTTTAAATGGGTATTGATTTAAATGGAATAATTTAAAATCGTTATAACTCGAAACATTATTTATCGAATTTCGAATTTATCTATCGAATTATTATCATATAGCTTATTTATCGAATAAACCTTCATTTAATTAATATAAAAATCTGATTTTAGTTTTGTGTTAGAGTTTTTTTAATATTAATTTTAAAACTATTCAAACTATTTATATAAAATAATATAACTTAAAAAAATACTTTTGAAAATAGAAATCATATTTTCAAAAGTAATTTTTTTAAATGTGCTGAAACAAAACTAATGTAAAACAATAAAAAACAACATGTTTTAAATTTGCTCTATTTTTCTGTTACAGTTTTTCACTTTTAATAAATTAAAGACGAAAAATAGTGGGAAAAAAACTCATCATGCAGAAAAAGGAATTTAAAGTTTTAAATTAAGTTTGGCTCCTAATAAAACGTTAATGTTTTTTAAAAAATAGAAAGTGTAAAGTAACTCATTTCTGTAGCTCAAACTTCCGATTCAGTTTAACTTTTCTCAATTCTAACTCCTTCCTATAGTGTTTAAATGTCCACCAGATATTTAAAACAATGCTTTTTCTAAGATGCAGATTAAATCTTTTTTTTTTATAAATTAAGCTCACACAACTTCAGTATTTTTATCGTCCTGGACATGCTATTAAAAAAATCTGTATTCTGGGTCCAGGCTGGGGTAGGACAGAGACGTTACTCTTTTCTGAAGGCTCGCCTGGCCAGGTCCTAACGTATTTTTCATATCGGTGGGGACTGCTTACTTCTTCCTAGGTCTGCACTGGACGAAATTTTCTATCCCGGTCTCGATACAACCTATATTAAAATCACTGTCTGTGTCTGACTGTCTCTGATACATGTATAAAATAAGTAAAATTCGGCTTAATCAAAATTTTTACAAAAAACACTTAAATTTTAAAATCCCCTTCATTTTTCAAAAAAAAAAAAAAAAAAAAAAACCTAAAAATTCATTTTTTTTTTTAAAGAATTGTATATTCAAAGGCTAAAAAACTAAATACAATAAAATCGGCGAAAAAAAATCTTCCTATGACGGAATCCTGCCTTAAACGGAAATTGTGTTGATCCATGCAAAATAAATATAATAGTAACTGAGAAAAAGAAAATCTCCATTTACACCTCCGAAGTAGGACATTTGTCTATTACGTAATTTTTCTTTTCTCTATGATTCCGTTTTCAAAGGTTTTACTGTATAACCTTTTTCAAAGTCTCCAACGGAATATGGATTAACGATATTAAAATATAAGTGAAACATTTACATATAAATGTTGTTTGAAAAAAAAAACATTCATTGATTAAAAAAAAATACATATATATTATAGTGGCACTCCGGGAGTGCCGACAGAAATGAAAACTTGAAAAATTATAAAGTATGAGAAATTTAAATTTTAACCCATTATCTGTCCGTAACGTTATCCAGAATGACGAGAGAAAATGTTTTATGCTAGATTTGTAATGTATGAAGCATAAGCTTTCAATAGACATATTACATCAAAAAATGAGAACCCCGACCCCTCCAAAAAAACGGTCTTATGGGAAAAACTGGAAAACTGAAATAAGCAATCGAAATTTATCAGTGTTAAATATCAGTTGCTTTATTTTCGAAAGACAAGTATTTTCACCTGAGAAGTATTGAAAAGCACCTGCAGTCAAAATGACGCAATTCTACAAAACATATTTCAATCTTAAAATTTAAAATACACGCTGTCTTTTAATAAAAGACGTAATTTGCATCTGGCTAAAGCATTCTTGTTTTACGATCTATTCTTACACAACAGCTATAGAAAAGTAGACGTATGACGTCATTATCGAGCAATAATACAAAAACACAAGAAAAACACATATGACGTCATTATCGCGGAATAATACACAAACCCAATGAAAACACATATAAAGACATTATCGCGAAATAACACACAAACCCAGCAAAAACACAATGCTGTTATTCAAGAAGCAAATTGGGTATCTAATGATCCATATGTCTTCATTTGTTTGTTTATAATATTTCTATGTTTTATTGGGAATCATTCATTGATATTTCTTGAAATTTCAGAAAAGTTTTTTACACACGGATTAATAAATTTGTATTCTTTCAGCTGTTTAATACGAATTAAGTAAAAGTGGAGAAATTACACAATTATTCTTTAAAATGCATTTTTGTAAAGTGAAAGTACTGCATCGAATGTGAAGTAAGTTTGTAATAGACTATAAATCATTTAATTGATAAATAGAACGATATAAAACCAAAATTCGCCGGATTCTATACCAGACGACGTTTTTTTTTTTTTTTTTTTTTTTTTTTTTTTTTTTTTTTTTTTTCATAAAACGCATTTTATATTCAATTTTTCATCTTTTATAAGAAAATAACAACAAAAAGATATAGTAATCTGCTTTTTCACTTTACTTTTATTTACACGATTACAAAAGCAGTATTAAAATCTACAAGAAAATTAATATCTCAAAAATAAGTTATAATATATACAGTTTTCAAACAAATTGCACTTAAAAGTATATTTTATTCCCTATACGATGGTTTAAAAATTAAAAACGTGGGATGTATAGAAGTTTAAAAATATGTAGGAGCAAAATTTGCAAAACCAAAATTTCATTTTAAGTTTCAAATTGCTGACAAAAGTTTCAAAATGACGTATGCATGACGCACATATATCACGAAAGCCTCACCGAAAATCAGGTAATTCGACCTTTAACTTTTTGAGTTACAGTACGAGGAGTTTCTTAAAATGTAGTTTCGAGATAATCGCGTTTAAAGTTTCAGTACAATAAAATTACTGGTTTTAATGACTAACCTATCATGTGTATATCCGGAGCAAACATGCAAACCATGCTTTCACCTTTAGATACAAATTTTCATAAAACACAAAAAACTTATTAAAAACAAAATAACTTGTATTTAATGCTAATTTTTATTTGTGTATTTTTATTAATATTATTCGAGAGAATTCCAAGCATACATAAGATATTAAATTTAATATGCTTGTACGACTTTAAAACATCATCAGGTTTATTTTGCCACTGATAACCATGCAATATTTTCAAAAATTTACCAAAATAATTTTTCTTTTGAACTGACATGGCGTGGCAAAGAGGAAGAGATTTTAAAACAATCCATTGAACATGGGCGACAATAACTCCCTTTTTCAAAAGATTTACACCAGATTCTTCACTTAGATCTTGAAATATATAATTCTGGAAGCCTTTGACTTTAACAGTTTTCTTATTTTCTCTCAAATATTCTGTTTCAATTGTGAAATGTTTGGTAGGTTTCGAAAGTATACATTTAATGGGGGGGGGGGGGGGATTTAGTATTTAAAAGGTCCCAATCAGTCCCCAAAACCCACAGATGACAAGAGTCCCCTAACCATCAAGGACAACTGTGATTGGCAGACTGGAGAAATCACGGAATAAATGCAGACTTTGGAAGAAACACGCTTTGATTTATAAGTTGTTATAAGGATTGCACCACTTGTTATAAGGAATTGCTGGAAGTGCGTTTTAAGATGTGGCAGGCGTTTTAACCTTAATTAAATTTTAGCTTAATATGTGATGATTAGAAAAGACTTTTGATAATGTATAGAAAATAATTAACATTCATATCTATTTTTTAGCGAAAATTGCTAAATGTAAAAATTCAAACTGAACAAATTTCTAGTATGCATTTTCTTATATAGGATAATCTAGAGATCATATAAGAGCTGAACAATATGAGAAACCATAAAAATTAATTTCTAAAATGGGATTTTAATATTGTTATTATTTTTTATAAACTGAAAAAAATTTCATTTCATCTTATGGAAACGTGAAGCTTCGATGTATTTTTTTAGATGTATTGCAAAATGTTTCATATTCTATGCTCGACGAATGATTTTCTTTTTTTTTATTGTCTACACTTTCTGTCTCAACTATTTGTTTACATTATTAAAATTAACGAAAATTTTCAAATTACTGAATATATTACCGTTTCTGAAATTATTAAAATTGATAGAAATAAAATTTTAACACTCTGTTTACATAAAGTCTAAATGGATTTAGAAAATTATTTCCATCTAAACTAATTTAGAAGTCATAAACTTGTGCCGTTAATTTATCATCAGAAATGAATTAATTCCAGAGAAATGAAATTAATTCTTTATCCCTTCTATTCCAACTTGTTTAGGCTAGTTTCATGTCGCATGTTTAATTAGAAGCTGCAAAACAAATACAAAACCATGCCTGAGCTTAAGTCAAAATATACTTTCTGTTAAATGTATAGCTCAATTCAAAACATACATTTTTCACTAAAACGTTTAATTAAAACACTTTATTTTAAAAGAAGTCAAGGAAAAGAGCGATACAATTTCGTAATAGAGAACTCGAGTAATTTTAATTATGGATGTAACTACGATTTAAAAAAATTCTTTTATGTATATGGCAGAAAAGAAAAAAAATGTGCACAATTTTATTCGATATTTAAATCATGACTTTTTTGTGAAAGCAGTTGTTAAATTTATCATATAGTCATTTCAAGAAATCTTACAACTTGATTATTGATTTAAAATTGATAAATTTTAAAAGTAAACTATCAATATACATATATAAAGATAATTTTTCAAGTAGGTTGCATTTTATCACTTTAAATTTTATATTTAATTATTTATTAAAGTGAATATTGAAATGATGTACAAAATTTAAATTTTATATACATTGGGAAAAAATGGAAAATGAATCAATATTATCAAGAATTAAAGAAAAAGGAATCTACATTTTCATCTAATTTTAGACAAAAGTTAAGAAATACTAAACTGAAATTCTTACGCTATTATGATCTGTTATGAATTGTGAAACATACATTTATTTGGAAATTAAATAAAACTTTTTTTCACTCTTATTTAAACACTCTTACAACTCGATACTTAAGTTTTACAACTGGATTGTTATTTTTAGTATATTTTAAGCATTTTTATGGAATATTTAATAATTTGTTTTAAAGTATATTCTGTACCTAAATCATAAGGATTAACTTAAATGTGCTACTGAAAAGTTGTTAGATTATTGTGTATAGAAATTGCTTTAGAGTGCGATGACGGAAAATAATTCGTCTTTCTTTCCTCCATTTAACACTTTATTGGTTTATAACAACATGGCGCTAACAATACATTTACGCTATTATACTATATTCTTAAAATATGATATGTAATGTATTCATCTTCAGTAAAATGAATGCCATTAAAAGTCTATATGTATGATTTGTTTTAGAACTTGATGTATTTTAAAATGCATGATATTTTATTATATACTTTTATTCTATACTAATATTATAACGAAGTAAGTTTTTTGCTTGTTTGTGTGTTTATTGGGGATGATCTCCGGAATTACCGTACCTATTCTAAAAGCAATGATTGCAAATTGATGGTGACAATCTTTGTTCCAACATAGGTTTATTTTTTTTATTTCGGAGCTACTACCACTTGGCAGTTACTGCTGTATTTTTATCCTGTAAACTACGTTCTATGTTGTGTTGCCAATATCAAAATGGGGAGTGTTAGAAAAGAGCAAAAAACATTCTAAAAATGCATCTTTTGTGATACGTAGAAGCTTCGAATTGGACATGGTGGTTACTTGTAGTCTGTAAGTGTTCCCTAAGTACATTTTCTAAATTTTTTCAAATGTTAATGTATGGAACGGGCGAAAAACTGTTGTAAATTCCGATGTCTATGGAATCGGATGAAATTCCATACTTTTTACAAGAGAAAAGACCCTCATAGCACGCATGGTCACAGTGAAGTCACTGTGAGTCACTTTTGTCATATCACATCTGTGACCAAAATGCCACCACTCAGTGACGTCACATTGTGACTGAGATGTGACTTTCTTAAAAATCTTTACAAAATTTCAAAAATTCTTCAAAACATGTTATTTACTTTAAAAAACATGTTTCTAACAATTTAAATATCGTCACTTTTGTCACAGTTGCGTCACGTTAATCTCAAAGTAGTCACAAATGACACATTTTTGCACAATTTTGTCTCACCGTGACTTCACAAAGTGGTCACAATATGGCGTCACAAAAAAGCTCTAAAACGGCCATAACGACTTCACATTTTATTCACTGTGACTTCACATCGACGATCGATGGCCACAAAGTCACAATGTGACTTCACAACGACGTTGCAGTGACGTCACCATGCCTTACGAGGATTTCCTTTTGACGGTGATAGTTCTGTCTTTAACGTAAGCTATATTTTGTGTCGGTGCCAACATCACAACGGTTTACAATAATAATTAAGCGGTCTAAAATTGCGAGTTTTGTTATACTGAAAGGACGAGAAACCTGAAATTTCGCTTTTTAATTAGTTATATGATGTAAACGCTCTTTAATAAATGTTTAAAAAATTTAAAAATTAAAAGTGTACAATGAGCTAAACTACTTCTTATAACGTTAAAAAATAAAATGTCAATTCAATCTCAGGAAATACCGCACCGATTTCAAATGATATCAAACTGATGGTGATTGTTTGCAATCAACACAGCTACATTTTCTGTCGCTGCCACTACCACAAAGGGCTTTCAAAAAATTACTATTGCGATTTTTGAGATCCTCAAGGGGTTAGAAAATTGAAATTTAGTATGGCAGTCACTTATAGTATTGAAATGTTCTCTAAAAATATCTAAAAAACAATGAAATTTAAAGGGATAAAATGATCGAAAACTTTTTAAAATATCGATTTTTGTTGAACCTTTAAAGTTAAAATCTTGAATATCAAATAAAAAGCATCTATAATAAAAATTAATAAATTTTCGAAATTTAAATGGGTTTAATGTGGGAAAAAATTTTCAAAAACTTTCTAAATTACGACTTCTACAGAATCTCTGCAAATACCAAACTGATATCAAAACGAATTTTGGAAAATAGATGCTGATTGTTCCTGCTATATTTTTATTCCAAAACCTATTATTGAATCTATCCCTGTTTATAAAATTCTTCAATATTATTTAATACTGATGTTTAAAATGTCAGTATTCATTTTCAAAATTAAAATATCTTAACTACAGCATGAATGTATTAATCTTACCTTATCATGTATCGGGAGATCAAGCGAATTCTATATCTTAAGTAAATAAATTTTCATGTCTTCGGAGTAAATTCAAGCACAGATGTATAAAAAAAAACATGTATATTAACTTTCACATTACAAACAATAACATTATTGTGCACATATCATATCTTTTCATCAATATAATATCTTAATACAATACATACTGCATTTTCAGTTCAAAGAAAATTTCATTCAAAAAAGTTCTAATAAATTCATAATGTAAACAACAACAAAAATCGTTTGCGCGAGGCGCAAAGTAAAAACGATTAAATTAAACCATGGAAGCAGCGATAGTACGCAACACACTCCCACCTTTGAGTTTCGAATTCAATGAAACTCAAACTTTACTTTGGGTTTATATAAACGACCATATTTAAATTGTTTTTCAGGAACAGTTACTACAGGAGAGTCACTAACACAGTCTTTAACAGAATGCTGGTTCATTGGCTTATTCGTAGAAGGATCTAAATAACAGTTTTTCCCATTCAGCTTTACCGTCGGTTTAGAAGGAACGGGATCTAAAGGGAGTTCTTTATTATGTGGTAGAACAGTCTGTTCGGAAGATGTTGAGTTTTGAGCTACAGAGTGCAGTTCTGTACCTTTTTCTTGAGTTATTTCAAGAGTAATCAATCTCAGAACAGGACGTAGAAACTCACCACCTTTCATTTTAACCTTCACTAATCGCACATTTCCATCTTTGGAAGGATACAGTTCAATAACTTTGGCAAGCGGCCATTCAAGTTTTCTAACATTCTCGCTGGACACTAGAACAACATAACCAATTTGGATAGGTCTCGGATTTTTATCAAATTTCGAGGATTGTCTCAAAAATCCCAAATATTCAGTACGGAATCTTTTTCGCAAATCTTGTTTTAGTCGTTGTCTATAAGCATGTCTTTTATTTATAGACGATGAATCCAAAAAGTCAAGATCAGGAATACCTGATTCTCTGATGTCTTGTAAAAACATAGAAGGAGTAAGTGGTGTTAAATAATCAATTTCCTCTGAAACATAGGTCAAAGGCCGCTGATTAACAATACTTTCAGTATCGCAAATAACAGTTTGCATTTCTTCTAAATTTAAAGAGCTTCGTCCTAAGACTTTTCGAAGGATCTCTTTTATTATGCCTATCAAACGCTCCCACCATCCACCCCACCACGGCGCAGATGGAGGGTTAAATTTCCAAATTATCTTCTGAGCTGCGCTGTACTGAGAAATGACATCCCAATCGATTTGTTTCAACAAATTTTCAGCACCCGTAAAATTTTTTCCGTTGTCCGAATATACTATCGCAGGTCTACCTCTTCGTGCTATAAATCTTCTAAAAGCTTGCAAAAAGTTGTCAGTAGATAAGGATGTGGCTATCTCTAAATGTATTGCTCTGTAGACAGCGCATGTGAAAATAACAATCCAAGCTTTTTGACCGCCTCGAAGAAGTAAAGGACCGGCGTAGTCAGTTCCTACAACTTCGAATACTGCAGCTTCTTTTATACGATCTTCCGGAAGGGGGGCTTCTATAATTGGTTTAGGTTTTGAATTGAATCTTTTACAGCGTACACAGCTTCTGATTACCTTTCTAACAGTCTTCCTGCATTTCAAAATCCAAAAATCTTCTCTTAAGTTACTCATTAATATCTGGGTGCCAGCATGATTTAAACTAACATGTCTTGTCCGAATAAGTATTTCGACAACTGGATGACTGCAGGGTAACAGTATTGGAAATCGGAAATTTCTTTTATCTTCTCTCACCAGAATACGAGTCTTAACTTTAAGTAGTCCATTTGATTCTTTATAACATTGAAGTGATTTTAAGCGTTTATCTTCAGTTCCTGAAAATGATTCATTTTGTACTATTTTTAACAAAGATATCTCAGCTCTGTTTATTTCTTCTAGCCTTAAGAGTCCAGAAATCCAGTTATCAAGTTTCACTTTACAGTTAGTAAAAAATCTATAAATCCAAGCAATAATTCGGATCAATTTGTCGTACGATGAAAATCTGTTATAAATTTTTCCTGTTGATTCTTCATGATTTGTAGTGCTAATAACAGTTTTTCTCTTTTCTGAATATACTACGTTGAAATCAGGAACAACATTGGATTTTGGCCATTCATTTTCTGGTCTTCGTAACCATTCTGGGCCCTCCCACCATTTAGATTTCGCTAAAGTTTCTGCATTACAACCACGAGAAGGGAGGTCTGCAGCCTTTAATGATCCTGGGATGTGATACCAATTTTCAGGTTCTGTCAAAGATCGGATTTCTTTAACTCTATTGAAAACAAAAAGGAGCCCAATTTTCAGTTCCTTTGATCCAATATAGAGCATTTGCTGAATCGGACCAGAAAAATTTCGGGATATGTTTCAACTGAAGATCATTTATAACACTCTGTGCTAGTCTAGCTCCGATATTACAGGAAAGCAGCTCCAATCGAGGAATAGAAATGGTTTTCATTGGAGCAACTCTGCTCCTAGCCTGTACAAGCTGACAAGATATTGTGTTTTCAGTCGCACATCTTAAAAATATACATGTAGAATATGCATTCTTGCTTGCATCGCAGAATATGTGCAATGAAAGATTCTTTGGAGCTTCATAATTGGAAATAATACATCGAGGGATTTCTATTTCCTTTAATTTAGAGACATCCTTTCGCCATTTTTCAAATTTCTTGGCAATAGATTCAGGTAATTCAGCATCCCACGAAACTTTCAATTTCCAACATTCTTGAAGAAGAATCTTTGGACCCAAGGTGACAGGACATGTGAAGCCAATGGGATCGAAAATTCTATGAACATCACTTAGAATATTTCTTTTCGTTACAACAGTGGAATCTTCAAAACATTTTCGTAAATCTATTTTCAAAGTTTCAGCTTTTAAATTCCACATTAGTCCCAAAACTGGAATAATCTTTTCTTCTGGGAAAATTTCTACTACTGTTTCATGGATATTATATTCCCATCCTCGAAGATCAAACTTAGCACTCTGTAGAATAAGTTTGGATTCTTCAATAAATTTTTCAAGCTGCTCATGATTATCAACACTAGTGACGCAGTTATCTACGTAAAAAGACTTCATCAATTTCTCTGCTGTTTCTTTAAATCTAGAAGGTGCGTTCTTCAGATGATATCGGATAGTTGCGCCAAGCAAATAAGGTGAACATGTAAGACCGAAAACAACCCTTTTATGCTGGAAAATTTTCAACTTTTCGGGATCGCCTTCCTCCCACCATAAAAACTTCAGAAATGGTCTATCTCGCTCATTTAAACTTATTTGCAGAAATGCTCTTCGAATATCCGCAATTACGCCTATTTTCTTCTGTCGAAATTTATTCAATATAGTCGGAATGAGTTCTACTATATTAGGACCTTTTTCTAAACAGTCATTGATTGAAGGTGAATCCTTTTGTCTTGCTGAACCATCAAAGACTGGTCTAACTCTTGTGGTCGAATTTTCTTTAATCCACAGCTCTATGTGGCAAGTAGTGTTCACTTTCATCATTACAAGTATTCTTAACTTCTTCAATAACACCTTCTTCTATCCATTCTTTTAATATATCTTCATACTCTTCTAAAGTTCCTGTTTTCTTTAGTGATTCAACACAGCTTCTTAATCGTCGTTCAGCAATTTTTCGACCAGTTGGTAACGGAGGATGGTTTTCAATCCATGGGAGGGCTACTTCATACCTTCCTTCAGCATCTATTTTTATATTTCTATTGAAATGCTCTTCAGTTACTTTTTCGATTTCTTGTCTGTTTCCGCTTTCACCAGGATCGAGAATTCCAAGCGTGTCTAGCCGCCATAAATCTGAATTTTTTGCATCATTTACATGAAGTGACATGACGCTGTTTGTGCTATCTGATATGTTAAAAATGTCGGTTTTTCCCATCAAAGTCCAACCAAGACGTGTTTCCATTACTACTAATCCAGAAATCAATTGTTTCATTTTTCCGGTGTACAATTTGCCTGCTATATCAGCTCCTATAAGCCCATGAATTTCGTTAGGTGAAAATTCATACAGTAATTCAACCTGGTTATTCAAATCAGATAGAAAAATTTTATGCTTCTTTATTTCACTCATAAAAGAGCCACGAGGAATTTTTGGAATGTCCGAACAATTTTTTTCTTGATCTAACACTTCGAAACAACAGCGATAATTATCAAAGAAGTCACTCAGACTAATCAAATATTTCTTATGTGATGATACAGTTTCTGTGCCTCCAAATAAACTATGTGTCAAATTTTCTTCCCCTATGCATTCATATCCCATTTCGACCAGTGCAAAAGATGACAAATAGGATTTACTGCTACCTGAATCAATTAATATTTTTATATATTTCATCTTACTACTGCATCTAAGTCGGACAATAAGCGTTTGTAAAAGTACATGGCGAGTACTTGTTTTATTGGATAAAGCAGTGTCGTTTTTAATTTCGATATTTGACTTTTCTGTAATCGGGTTTTCCTTATCATTTTTCGTTGGACACATTACTTTAAAATGTAATTTACCGCAATCACAGGGTGGTATTTTCGTTCTACAAAAACGTGATATGTGTTTTCTTGTTTCTAAACATTTAAAGCAAGCTCCCTTTTTCATCAATATTTGTTTTTTATCTTCATGAGATAAACTATTAGCATATCTACATTCGGTACTTAAATGTGACTTGTTACAAAAAATACACGTTTCTCTTTTCATTTTCGATGAATTATGTAATTCCGTAGCCGTTGGAAGATCTCTTTCTCGCCTACTTGGCGCAGTATGAATATTTTGGTTTACTTTTCCTAGATTAAACCCACTTCTAGCCAAACGGACTTTTTCTTCGCTTTCGATTTCGTGCTGCAAAAATTTCATCAAAGAATCTAATTTATTTCTACTTTCATCTTTTGAATTCAAGGTAATGGAATTTAAATTTCTTTCCCAAATTCTCAATATATCAACAGGCAAACACGACTCAATCAATGGATAAAGAATTGCACAATAATGTTCGCTTGAAACACCTAACATTTTTAATGACCTTAAATACGTTTCAATTTTGTCGTATAATTTAAAAAGAGGAATTCTTGAACCTTTTCCTGTTGTGTTATTCATCATTAAAGCAAGTAGTTCTCGTATGTATACTTCAATTAACATATCAGTGCGACCAAAACGAGCCTTTAAACATTCAATAACATTTTCATAACTATCACCAGTAGCGGGGTACGACTCGACAATTTATCTTGCCCTAGAACCCTTTAGCGTCGCTTGCAACAAGTACTGATATTTATCTTCTTTCGCGATATCAGAATTGTTATGTATCTTTTCAAATTGAGCCCAAAAGGCCAACCACTCCTTAATATCTCCCCCGAATAATTTAAATTCTATCTTAGGAAGTTTAAATTTCCGTTTCGTAATATTTTCAGTTTCAGAAACTTTCAAAAATTTTTTAACTTTTGTTTTTAACTTAATAAATTTTTCTTCATACACGCTAAAGCTTTCATATTCCGTATCATAATTTTCTTGCGTACATGATTTATCGTTTAAAAGAAGATCTAACATTTCTTTTTCTTTTGGTTCTAGATTTACCCATTTTTCTTCTAATTGAGCATATAAAATCTCAATTTCTTCAATATTTTTATTTTCATCAGTTAATTTATTCTCAAGTAAATTAGCGATTCGCGTAAAAGCACTTCTTAATGGCGTGCGTAATCGTTTAATTTGTTCCATTATCTTATATCACTCCTTAAATAATAGAATATCCCAGCAGTTGGATGCCAAAATAATATTGAATCTATCCCTGTTTATAAAATTCTTCAATATTATTTAATACTGATGTTTAAAATGTCAGTATTCATTTTCAAAATTAAAATATCTTAACTACAGCATGAATGTATTAATCTTACTTTATCATGTATCGGGAGATCAAGCGAATTCTATATCTTAAGTAAATAAATTTTCATGTCTTCGGAGTAAATTCAAGCACAGATGTATAAAAAAAACATGTATATTAACTTTCACATTACAAACAATAACATTATTGTGCACATATCATATCTTTTCATCAATATAATATCTTAATACAATACATACTGCATTTTCAGTTCAAAGAAAATTTCATTCAAAAAAGTTCTAATAAATTCATAATGTAAACAACAACAAAAATCGTTTGCGCGAGGCGCAAAGTAAAAACTATTAAATTAAACCATGGAAGCAGCGATTGTACGCAACACCTATATTTTATGTCGTTTCTAGAATTCGGTTCCAGTCTGATAGAATAGTCAACTAACGGAACCTCCTATTACCACTTACTTGCCGAACTGACAAATAACGCAACTGATAAAGTCTGGCCTATGTCAGTATCGACATTCGGAAACATGAAATTACCTCACAACACTCAATGAGTTGAAAGGGGAGTAGAACTGACAACAGAAGCTTGCTCTACAGTCATTTGAGAAAATAAACGTGACAGATACATCATATCCAAAATAGAATCAAGGTGTGACATATCAGCATTTGAAACCAAAAAATCCCTGTCGGCTGGGCCTATAGGCAGAGGTAGATTTCAAAAAGTGCTCATTTCAACAAAAAAGGAAAAAAAATGATTAAAGATAAACCTAGTTTAATAACTTCATTTGGCCGTTTATGAAAAATTTTTAATTTCATTTTTCTGCAAAAACTGGTTTTATCAGAATAATCTTAATAAAAATTCAGCTCAAATGCCCATTTTGACACCATATTTTGAAATAAATTCTGAATTTATTAAAAAATCTATGAAAACAGTACATTATATAGATCCTAACTAACAAAAAACTGTCAGTTGAATGCATTTGAGGAAAAAATTGAATTTAAAAATGAGTCGTAAAATAACCGATTTGTTGTTTGAATACATCCTTAATTCTTTAATCATGATTGCATCGGAAAATTTTGTGCGAAATACTCACTTTGACAGCATTTTTAAAAATATACTCTATCTTTATCAAAAAACTGACCAATGCGTCACAGTATATAGTTCCTAAATAAGAGGTTCTGTAAATTGGATGCGTTTGAGAGCGAAAATGGATTTTAAAACGAGTCATAAAAAACGCAATTTGCTATGTGAAAACTTCCTTAAATTTTCAAATCACGGTGACTTCGGGAAATTCTGTTCAAAATATCCATTTTGGTAGCCTTTTTCGAAATATATTCTGTCTTTATCAAAAAACTGATCAATGCATCACATTATATAGTTCCTAAATAAGAGGATCTGTAAATTGGATGCGTTTGAGAACAAAAATGGATTTAAAAATGAGTCAGAAAAAAACGAAATTTTATATTTGAACACTTCCTTAAATTTTCAGACACGATGACTTCGGGAAATTCTGTTCAAAATACCCTTTTTGGTAGCCTTTTTTGAAATATATTCCGTCTTTATCAAAAAACTGACCAATGCATTATATATTTCCTAAATAAGAGGATCTATAAATTGGATGCGTTTGAGAGTAAAAATGTATTTAAAAACGAGTCAGAAAAAAACGCAATTTCTTATTTGAACACTTCCTTAAATTTTCAGTCCCGATGACTTTCGGAAATTCTGTTCAAAATACCCTTTTTGGTAGCCTTTTTTGAAATATATTCTGTCTTTATCAGAAAATTGACCAATGTGTCACTTTATACAGTTTCTAAATAAGAGGATCTACCATTTGGATGCGTTTAAAATCAAAAATGAATTTAAAAATGAGTCAGAATATAAGCAGTTTGGATTTGAGGTTTTTTCTCCAAATCCTATTTTTGTTTAATTTCTTTTTGCTATACGAATTGGTCCTACGAAAAACTTGTCAATATAAAAGTTGTAGATATTTTTGAGAAGATGTAAAATAAATTTAATCAGATTTGATAGCTTAAAAATTGACGGAGTGATGGATTTTTCTCTTTTTTCACCACCCTTTTTTTTTCGTTTTTAATTTTTTTTCATCGGTAAACGTTGGTCCTATCAAAAACTTGTAAATACAAAAGTTTTAGATAATTTTAAGAACATTTACAAAAATTTTAGTTGGACTTGATATCTTGAAAATTGACGAAGTTATGAATTTTTTTCTCTCAAAACCCCTGGTTTTTTCGCCACTTGAGCCCACTTCTTAATTTATCAAAAATCTGTCATGCATAAACTTTTGCCCATTTTTAAGAAGTAATATAAACTTTAAACAGATTCGATATCTACTTTAATTAAGAAGTTATGGCTTTTTTTCAGTTTTCACAAAAATGCCCCCTATTCCGACCCCCTTGGTCCGATTTTGCCCATTAGAGATTTTATCCCCTTTGATTTTATGTACCAGTTTGATGGAGATTGGAGAAAAATTATAGAAGTTATCGTGTCCATAAAAAAGTGATATATATATATATATATATATATATATATATATATATATACACTATATTGCCATTGATTATGGGACACTTGCGATTTTAGACATTTTAATAAATATCTAGAAAAATAAATGAGGAATCATCTCGAAACTCTTAGTGTATAAATATAATAGTATAAGTCATACATCTCCGTGAAGATTTTTTCCCGAAACTCCAAAGGGGACCGTCAACAAATTAAAAAAGAATGAATATCTTTTGAATAACCCTGTCAAAACTAATGTAGCAAAAGCGCTCAAACTCTAGATTGTGATTGAATGCCTTATTGTAATAAGCCTTGTTCATTTTTATGCAAATAGCATGCATACTCGCAGAGTAATTAAGGTTTTTATAAAAATGATCCCAAATTTTTCCAAGTTTTTTCCTTATAATTTTCAGAGTTCTTAATATAAAATATTATTTTTTTCAGAAAATATGACAAACAACATTGCACACAGTACCCTGTAATCAAAATTAAAAAATAATGAAAATTGTATAAAAAATGAGTTGGTTTACTAAATAATTTTTTACTGCGCATGCGTCAACGATATCAAAATTTCATTTGCATATTATGTTAGCTAAATGTATAAGGCAACTTTTGTAAAAGTCTCAAAATCATAACTTGAAAATTCTGACAATAATCGTCAATTGAATAAGTCGAAAATCCGTTATTCTCAAAATGAAGCAAAAACAAGAGGGGTTGTATCCATATATTCATTGATTAGTGTCAATATAGAGTACACAATATGGGATGTACTAATGCATTTGGATAAAATCCCTCATTTTTTTGCTTCATTTTGGAAACAACGGATTTTGTCCTTTTTCTATAGACGATTACTTTCGGAATTTTCAAGCTATGATTTTGAGACTTTTACAAAAGTTGCTCTATACATTTAGCTAACATAATATGCAAATGAACTTTTGATATCTTTGACGCATGCGCAGTAAAAAATTATATAGTAAATCTACTCATTTTTCATACAATTTTTATTATTTTTTTATTCTGATTACAGGGTACTATGTGCAATGTTGTTTGTCATATTTTCTGAAAAAAATATTATTTTATATTAAGAACTCTGAAAATTATAATGGAAAAACTTGGAAAAATTTGGGACCATTTTTATAAAATCCTTAATTAGTCTGCGAGTGCGCATGATATTTGCATAAAAATGAACACAGTGTATTACAATAAGGCATTCAAACATAATCTAGAGTTTGAGCGCTTTTGCTACATTAGTTTTGACAGGGTTATTCAAAAGATATTCATTCTTTTTTAATTTGTTGACGGTCCCCTATGGCGTTTCGGTAAAAAATCTTCACGGAGATGTATGACGTATACTATTATATTTATACACTAAGAGTTTCGAGATGATTACTCATGTATTTTTCTAGATATTTAGTAAAATGCCTAAAATCGCAAGTGTCCCATAATCAATGGCAATATAGTGTATAAACTGGTGCGATTGCAATAGGTAGTATTTCATACGAAATGTACCTAAAACCAGTATAATGTGATAAATATGGTAAAAAGTGATAGGAATGCATTTAAAGCACACTTGCAACTTTTATTCTAGAGCTCCAAATGTACATAGTTATGCAAATTCTGTGTATTGTTTGAATAGTATGATTTTTTTATGTTCACTATGTTATTATTATTTACGAATGTATGATTTCGTAAAAAGGAATGTTTTAAGCGTCCGCAATCAAATTTTTATGCATTTTTTTCCATTTTTTTCTATATTTCGACACCTAAATTTGCCAAAGTTTCGCAAGATTCCTAATATTTTGTCAACGAAGAGTATCCGAAGATATTTATTATTTTAAAATTTTGCAGTTATCTTTAAGGTATATTTTTCCAATTATTCTGTGGTAGCGGGAATAAAAAGTCAAAAATTAAAAAAAAATTAAAATGTGCAAATTTACATTAGTTTCGGTTGATTTTCCATGATTAGAACCCAAAATAGAACCGGAAGATATTTATTAGTTGCACTAAAACCTTGGATATATGTTTTTTATATATCCCTTCAACTTTCGTACTAGCGCGAGAAAAAAGTCGGAAGTTAAAAATATAACTGAAACGTTAAAATTTACAACATTTTCTGCGAAAATTGCATATTTAGACCCTAAGGTGGATCCGGAATCTTTTTATTGATTATTATTAAATTTTGTGATTATGTTTCTGAGATCATTCTGCAATTTTTCCACGCTAGCGGGAAAATAATTTCGAAAAAAAAAATTACTTTCCGCCCTATTGCATATTAAGAGTTTGCCATAGTCACATTATGTATTTCAGTCATGTCGCAAGGTACAAAACTTTCGGATTTTGAAGTATGGAAAGAGCATGTTTTTAAAAGTCCAGGGTCTTACGTACGTCAAATAACGACAAAGCTAAATAGATCAAGAACTTATTTACAATTATTTTTTAAATCCCGATTAATATGGACGACAAAGGCTATTATTTCAGCCTGTATGTTGCGAGATACAGGCGAGATTGCTCCAAAAAGCAAGCGTCAACCGAAATAAAACGGGAATTGAATTTAGACTGCAGTGCTAGGTCTTTTCGACGTGTTTTACAAAAAGGAAAAAAGTTTCGCTATTTTAAAAATATGTCACGACCTCCTCTTACAAAATTTCATAAAAACTGAGGTTAGAATTTACCAAAAATGCATTACTATAAAAAAAAATTGGATGATGTTATCTTTTCCGATGAGAAAAAGTTTAAGTTTGATGGAGAAGATGAATTTCGCTAAGGATTGACCGAAATCGAAAGTGAAACAGAATTTCGATAATCTTCCTATTTTCGCAAAAAACAAAAATGTCCACTTTAAATAAAAAGAAACTGTATACACATAAATATACATAATTATTTAGTTTTATACATAATTATTAAGAAATTTAGGTCTTTGTTAAGTAACTATACGTATGACCCAAGTTAGCTGTCTGTGGTCGTTTATTTTCATATAGAATAAAATGTATTTCAGACTGATTTTCTAATTGTACAAATTTCCTCTAATTAAAAAATCATTTTGTCAGACATGCTTGGATTTATATTTTATAATTATGTTTGAAAATGATAATCTGCTATGCCAGAAATTTCGCAAAGAGTATTCGAAAAACATATGCGATTCCAAACAAACAATTTTCTATTCTGTTAAATCAGCATTATTTAAGGAACAAGTGAAAAATATCTAAAATTTATTTTTTATAATTATAAAGCAGGTACAAGCCTTGTATCTGTCACGATTGATAATTATAAAAAGCGAAGTTTACTGAAATAAATAAAAAGTGTCTCATATAAGCCGAAACAGCTCAAATCAATGAATGATTTTGAAAATAACAGAAAGAAGAAACTAGCTTTTTGGAATGATGTTATTTTTGGTCCAGTTTCAGTCTGGCCGAATTTCCGGATAACATTTTTGTCAAAAAATCGTTTTCAGCGAAACTCTGATTTTGGGTTCAAAATAAAACCGAAACTCATCTTGCAGTCGATTTTTGTTTTTGCAAATTCTGTTATGATTTCCATTTAGAAATTTTTTTCTCAAAATGAGCATTTGGATGTGACAAAGTAATTTTCTGTGGAGGTTCCAAAACTGTTGATATTGTGTAGCAGGAGGTCGAGTGTGCTCTGTATTAGTCTACACATTCCATCCTAATATTCTGCCTGTCGTGAGGGGACAAACGCCCCAGCGGGATCTCAACAAATATAAAATACATTTATTGAATATTTATATCACAAAGTCGCGAGCAAACATTAAGATGTACATAAGGAGTCGATATAGGGTCAGTGCACTTTCCACAATACACAACATAAATCATGACCCTTTCTCAATGCACTATAAGTCCTCTTTCTGGCAGAAGGAACTGGAACGTCCTCTAAATGCGAGATGGCCACCAAAACAACCTTACAACCAGTGCCTTGAGTTCGGAGCATCGTAAAATTCGGAAAGTTGTGAAGAAAGATTTTGAGTCAGGAGGAATCAAACCACGACAATTTATTGAGAAGCTGGTGATGAAAATGCCGTTCTGTCATAGAGGCTCGAGATGTGGTCATTATACCTCATACATTAACACTTTAGCATCACAGTTTACGTGAAGAGAGAACTGATCATTCACTTTCTGAGCATCTATCACTACAAAGTGATCGGTGGAATTTGCTGCAAGATCTGGTTTTAAATTCTTCCGGTTGGCAGCCAAAAGGCTGGTTCTTTATTGACAAAATATTCCCTTTTATCTATTGAGCAAGCAAGATAATTTCAAACTGCATTATGTCTTGTATTTCTCAATTCATGGTTCGAATAGTACTGTTAAACTATGTGGTTGAGGGCTTCCTGAACTCGGACACTTTGTTAACAGAACCGATCTGCCTCACGTTCCCAGGTTGCACGAGCCTTATGAGAAAGACAATTGTATCTTATACAGAGAGCATTTATCAATTCGCTGCCCGATATAAGTGGAAAGCCAATACTAATACAACCCCATGCGGCAGGTACAGGACTGCATTGAAGCAGGCCAGTACCATCGCATCGGTCATATATGTCCTTCCTGAATAAAGAATCGATCCTGACCTTAGATGTTAGACGGCTTCCGTCAAGAGCCAAGACGAAGGATTCAAACAGACAAATCAGACGAAGGATTATTTCCTGATGGACTGAAAGGCGTCAGAGGGTCCACCTCAGCCACTGTCCATCTCAGCCAGTGGATGCCCATTCCGCCCTCCTTTAAGCGACCGTCAAAGGCATGGGACATCATGAGATAAGTGGAGCAGATTCAGGACAAACCTATGCAGCTTCATATTGATGTTACTCAGGTGGCCCTCCAAGATCTTGCTCTACACAGCTTGAGGAAAGTAACGTCGCTATAACATGTTCCTCATAAAGTATTTCTGTTGTGGTTTTAAAGATGCTTTTCAAAGAGTTAATAGATCTTCTCCAACAGGAAGTCTTCCATTAATTCGCCCATTATGCTTAAATAGAGGCCCCCGTTAACAAAAGTTATCATTCATCCACAAGGTCTTTAAAGAGATAGCAGAAAAATAAAACTTTTTTTCGTCATCAATAATAGTTTTAAGCTTAATTGCCACCCAAGAACTATTTATCGAAGTTAACCAGAACAGTGGCAGAAAGCAAAACAAAAAGAATGGTTAAAAGCTCTGTAGATAGCTGGTGTCCCAAGCAAACAGAGGATGACATCAGCATAAGCAATGAAATATAAACGGACAGACTCTCTCAGAATCGTCTCAAAACGATTACGAATGAGCCTGCAAATCAAAATCTAGAACAATCAGAAACAGGGTCGATGAAAGAGGGTGATTTTGGCGATTACCTCTTTTCGGATAAACAGCATCGGATACTTTCCCCTCAATTATAAGGAAATACGAGCATTTGGATATAAAAACGTATATAATTGATAAAAGAAAGACACCCAATTGATGCAGGGCATTATAAATAGTATTAAAATTGACAAAATCAAAGGCCTTCCTCAGGTCAATAAAAGCAGCAGAAAAAGGATTAAACTTGGATTTAAACTGAGTAAAAACAGAATTCGAGTTCCTCGATGGCACTGTCAATGCCATTAATCGATTGAAACCCGGACTGCTGAGGAGAAAAAAGAATAATGGAAATAAGTATTTTTCGGTAAAAGTGTTTCAGTAAGAACGACGAAATAGAAATGGGCACTAAATTGACCGGAGTCTGAGCCTTAGTGACCTTAGGTATAAAAATAGAACGCGAGTTCAGGACGTATTGGAGAACCCTTCCGCCCTGGACCACAAAGTTTACAGCTTCACAAAGGCCCGAGCTGAGATCCTCCATAGCTCAATCAAGACAACTCCATCTGGTCCTACAACAGACTTGGATCTAGGACAAATTTCCAAAACTTCTTTAACAGACACGAATGATAAAATGTTTGAAGTATAAGTAAGAGTAGAGCGTTATCAATCAAAGAGTCATTGACCGGAGAATCGATCGTCAAGAAATCTATTCATAAAAAAAATATATCATGAACATCTAATTTTTCTCTCGCGCTTTCGCCGCGAGGGGAAAATCTGGGCCCCAGCAGCCTGAGTTTATTTTGTTAATACTTTCCTTCTGGCGGAAAATGTATTTTTAAGCTGTTATTAAAGGCGAGCGGGAGGGACACTATGCTATTTTTACAATGAAATATTTTGTTAATTATAGCAAAATATTCATAATTTTGCATTTTCCAATATTTTGTATTCTACAATAATTTCTTGCAAAAAGAAGTATTTTATCTATAAATTTCATTTTATGTAGTTCAGAAGTATTTTTTCTGTACAATTTTAAATCATTCTTATAATTCTGACCACCACCTGTAATTCTTTAATTGTACAATTTTACATATAATTTTCGATGTTTTTTCAAATTTTTCTTCGTATAAATTGCATTAATTTAAAAGTAGTTTTGAATAATTGAATTTGCACTTTAGGGAATAAAATTAATATATTTGCGGAGAGAATTATATTGTAAGATAATGAAATACTTTCTTGAACGAAAATTGTTTATTTCCTCAAAAATTTTCAACTTCTCAGTGTTAAAAAGAAATAAAATCCTTAATTATAACCAGGTTTTCTCCGATTGCAAAATTTCCAGGTTTAAATACTCATTTCATTTAACATTATTATTATTATTATTATTATTTTACTTTGGAAATTTCCTTTAGTTCCTTCTATAAATTTACTAATGGCGTATTAATAATTAGTGTTTTATTAAAACGAGTTAAAGCAATTAAATACTTACAAAAAAATTTAATTCGTACTTTGCTGTTTTTACAGTTATTAGGATATAAATATTTAAAGCAGTTTTTTTTTTCATTAAAATAACATGAATTATCAACTACACACTCAGAAATAACTTACATGTAAGCCATAAAAAAAACTAAAATTTATGAAAAAACAAGAATATTGATAAATACGAACAACATATTTTTTGTGCATAGCTGATAAAAAAAAATATGTACATTCAAAAATAACTTATTTAAAAAGTCAGATTTTTTATATAGTTTTGTTATTTACATAATATTTTTATAAATTATTTAATAAATATACTAAAGGCCAAACTCTCAATTCTTTCTTTTAATATATTTCACCATTAACATCTTTTCAGGGCTCCCAAATGGTCCGCCAACTGAACATCAGAATTTTCTTAGAGAAATTTTCTTTTTAGATTTTTCTTGAAAATTGTCAAAAAACCACTTTTGGAAGTTGATTCTAGCACAAACGTATCATGAAATTTTCTGTTAAAAAATAGTGATGTTCAGTTCGCGGACCATTTGGGAGCCCTGTTTTTTGTGGCGGTAGTATATTTTTTGTACACTTAATTTTAATCGCAAAATATTACAGTGACGCAACAATTTTAGAATTTTCAGCTGTCAGAAGAAGCTGTCATTCAGTCGTTTCAACAATTTTCAACAGTAGAACTTCCCTTTTAAAGTGTCAATATGACTCCGACTGCACCGTCTCTTTAAAATGAATATTTTTAAAGAAATGTTTCGTGCTAGATTTTTAGAGAACTAAAAAAAAATTATCATCTATGTAATTTTCTACAAAATTTCAAAGAAAAATATAAAATGGAGATACCTCTTATAAAATAGTGATGATAAAAAAATGGACTAGTAAACCGGACAGCTGTAAGGTTTTTAAAATAGCAACTTTTCAACATTTTTTTTAAATATCAACTCCATTTGTACCCTTAACATCATTGCTTATAAAAAAAAAACTAGTTCCATAACGATCGAACTTTAGATTTCGAAATAAAAAAAGAAAAAAAAAGAAACCATATTACATTTGAATTTACGCTATTTTACTTGTGTTAATTGCCGGGTAGTGTAAGGGAACTATAAGAACATATGAAATTTGTTTCGACAAAAAATAAACTATTTTATTTAGATAGGTTAGATATCTTACCTCTTTGCTTATATTTTTTCAGTGTAAAATATTTAAACTTAAAAAAACTTTTGCGGTAAACCACTAATTAATCAGAAAAAACTTTTTCTGCCGAATTTAACTTTGTTTTGTGGTGTAATGTATATAATTTTGTATGTTTTAAATATTGCAGAATTAAAAAATCAAGTTATTTATGCACAATTTCTTTAATATTTAATTAAAAGTGATTTTGTATTTCTATTACTGAAGAACACACAAATTATATCTGAATTTAAATGATAACACTGTATTCTATTAGAGTGTATATGATAATTACTATCTTTCAGTAATTTAATTATTTAATTATTTCACATGATTATATGTAGATTAAAAAGTAAAATGTGTCTTTACCCAGGGTCTTTATCATACATACCTCACGTTTTCAATTTAAAATACGGTCCTATCTACTGCAATGTAAAACGGTTGTTCAGCTTAAAAAAGTGTAAATTTTAGAAATGATTTGTAAGGTTTTCCCACATAAAATGTAACTCGGAAATTTAAGTACTAAGTAGTTTTTAACCTTCCTACCCTGTTCAAATTTTGCTCAATCTTGATAAAAACATTCCACACCAGAATTATTATTTAAAACATTTTAATATATTTAATTGACTTATTTTTTCTGAATCTTTTATTTAACTTTTTTATGAAAAAAGTTCTGGTTCGAATTGTATAAAACAAATTATAGTTACGGGTCGATTAGAGCCATTCAGGGTAGGAAGGTTAAGTACCGCAGAAATACTAATCTTTCATTTTTTTGCATAAAAATTGAACGGTAAATTATGCTAAACATGATCATGACGCTGAACATGACGCTATGATTTAAAAAGAAGGGGAAGCTTGACCGAATGAATGTGAGGGAGAGTTGACTCTGATAAGAGTTCTCTTGAGAGCTTTGTGAAATATTTTTATTATACACTCTACATAACGAATGGTTACAAATCTAAAATAATGTATGCTTATTCTGCAAAGCTACAATAGAACGGAGTTTTATAAAAGAAAATGAAAATATTAATTAAAGGAAGATGTAAGAAATTTCTGCAGAAGCAAGAGAAAATTTGATGAAATACAAATAGGAAAAATTATAAGAAATTTTATTTAATTTCAATTGTACCCATAGTAGGTAAATAGAAAAAATGGATAAGACATGAAATTATCAAAATAGAAGACTTAAGAAATTTTAAGTGTTTATGCCTCAGCAAAATAACATAACATTGATTAAAACGCTTAAGGAAGGTATGTAGAAAAACTTAAACAAGATGAACAGAATGAGATAAAGCTAAAATTTGGCAATTAGTATAGACTTTCCAAACAGAATGTTGCAAAAATTTTAAATTATCGTGGGTCTTCAAAAGGGATTTTTTCCCTGGCCTTTAATTTCTTCTAAGTAAGTTCGTTTACATATCACATTTTCTCAACTAATTTTTAATGTTATGAAACAGCTTAGCATAAAATTATTCAACATTTTTCAAAATTTATTTTATTTCTCTTATCAAATATTTCAATAAAATATAGTGTGTTCAGCCTCTCATATATTGGGGAGACTTGACCTATTATTTTCTGATGGTTAAAATAAATCATTTGTCAAGTGTCTTATATATTACATTTATGTGGGAATTTTATTTTTGAAACAGATCGTATAACAAATGAAATCATATATTAAAATTTATTCTAGGTTCAATATTTAAAAAATAAAATATTATTTTGTTTAAAGCGGGTCAACCCGCCCTAGACCTTCCTACTTTTATCGTATACGCGTACTAGAGATTGAGCAGACTTCGAAAGTTATTACAGTTCATTGTTATAACTTATGTGTTTAATTTGAGTAATGCCAAGATTTACTTTCATATTTTTTACTAAAACAAAAACGAAAAATCATATGTACAGAATATATTATGAAACATTTCCAACACTTTAGAATACTTTAACAAAATTTCACAATTTCTTAAAATTAAACATAACGTCTAAATGAAGAATTCGGAAAGCACATACATTAAAAAACACATGAAATTTAATTACTATGAATAGTCGTTAAAATATGAGATTATTTTGCTTGTCTGTATATGATCTACAGATATTTGCGCATGCTATTTACTATGCTAAAAATTAATTCAGTAAAAATGCATAGCATAATTGAACATTTCCACTCAGCAATTTCAACCGAAAACAGATGTTGCTGATAAGTTTAATACGAAACATGTATATAATCTATAGAGTTTATACAAACCAAGTAATATTTAAAAATAGTTATGTTTAAAAATGCGTACCACAATTGAAAAGCACTTTGAGCAATTATTATTCGCAGGCTTCAATAGTCCAATTATTGCTCATTGTCTTCTATATTGAAAATCTTTTGTGTGTCCCTATACACAAGCGATAAATTCTAAGCACATTATATTTTGTAATACAAATCTTGTGGTACACATCAATGACATACAATATCTTCAATACGTTTAAAATATTGTAATATAATTAAAATACAAACGGTTTTTTCTCCTAGACCATAATTTAACGGAGCTATTTGCGTTGCTATGTAAATGAACTGAAAATGTTAATAACTACATTTTCAATACGGAAAATGCCATAAAAAACAATAATAAAGATCCATTTTATGGTAATTGGACTATATTTAAGTGAGAAGTGATGAAATCAGTTCATAAACACTTTTCAACTATTTTGGAAAATATTAGAAATGGGTAAAAATCTGTGCTGAGTCTTTTACATAAAAGCATGTTATATACAAGAAAATATAGCACATCTTGTCTTTCGTTGCTAAAATGCATAGTGAAGGAAAACATGTTATCATCCTCTATTAATTTAGCTGAAAAGAACTATTCAGATACAAGAAATAGGAACCAATTGACTAAATGTAATCGCCAAATGTTAATATGCATAAATTATGGTTTAAAGGGCGTCAAACTATTTCTAAAATGCACAATACAATAATTTTTCGGAGTGGTAAGGGAGATATTTTTTACACAATATTTTACAACCCCTAGAATTTTTTTAAGCAAACTTTTCGTGTTTTCTTATAAAGTGATTTTATATTTATTTATTAGAAATATAATGAATTTGAAAAATAAGCATTCAAAAATTTATCCCAATTAATTCCAACGTTTACTATTGTTTTAAATCCATCCATTGATGGGCAGATTGTTACACTGACAATGAAGATTTGATACATTGTTATGTAAATTGAAAAAAGAAATGAAGACAATTAAATTTAAGTCATGCAATTTCTTATGATAAATGTTGAAATATTTTTGCAAAAATTAAAGATAAATTATGTTGACATATTTTTGCTTCGGAAATGTTTATCATAAAAAAATATAATCAATCCAATTAACTATTAACATTTAAAAAAATAAATAATGAATAAAAAGAGATCTTGTTGCAAGGAAAAAAGAAAAGTATCACTGCTGATTTGTAAATAATTTAATATAAATTTAACGCATTTAAGCATTAAAAGAACGAACAGTTCTATCATTTTGATAAATAAAGTTGGGTGGATTTAATGTATTTTCAATTTGCTTTTCGTCAATTATAGAAACATCTTCCATTTCAGGCCATTAAAACATTTTTTCTACCACACGATGCACAAAGGAAACTAACTATT
This sequence comes from Maratus speculifer, assembly GCA_964019185.1. Taxonomy (NCBI): domain Eukaryota; kingdom Metazoa; phylum Arthropoda; class Arachnida; order Araneae; family Salticidae; genus Maratus; species Maratus speculifer. Next base: position 228,204,013 of record OZ025299.1, read on the forward strand.
GATCATTGTACAGCTTTTCTATGTAATTTACAAAGTGTCGGATAGTCTTTTAAGTAGAAAAAAGAAAATTTATAAATTAGCAGTAACTGGATTTCATAAATCAGCATCATCATCGTCAGAAGTATCCCATAAAAATTCTAATTCTTCATTATGTACTGCATGAAAATTCAATTTTTTCTTTACATTTTAATGTAAATAGCCTTTTTTGTGATGTTCTTATTTTATCTCTAATTTTAAGTTATTCATCAATCTTTCTTATGCATATTCTATAAATATTAAACATTTTAATTTACGTTTTACATTTGCGATTGAAGCTGTTTATTTGGGGTATAGTCTAATCCTCGGTAGACTTGTAAATTCGGTATGATAGCCGTGTATTATTCATCTACATATTTTACAGATCTCGTGTCAGCAGATAACTGATGCATATTTAACTCACTGGTTACGTAAAGGTGATCAGACGAAGATGTTGAAGATAAATAAAAGATATCGTCGAAAAGTTAAGATCAACAGGATAAAATCCAATCTTTCTAAACCAAGATAAAATATTTGTTTCCGTAAATGATTTCAGAAAGCTTTACCAATTAAGTTTTCTTATCAGTATCAGTATTTCTTATTCAGTCAATTTCAGCAATTATTACTGTATTATTATAATGAATATTACATACCAATATTAGTTTGCAATAAAAAAACTATTCAATTTCAATTGTATTAGTGTTTCATTTCTCCAGAGTATTAATGTAGTATTTATCACTATCATTCCTTATTGGATTTTCCAACACTTTGTACATATGTAGTAGAAAAATTGCAATCTACCTTATAATATATTTAAACCTAATTATGTTCTTTATAAATAAAAATAAATAAAAAAATATTATCTAAACGATATTGAGAGTTATGAAAGAAAATCAGCATCTGCAAAAATTTACATTGACATTCTGAATTTTTCAAAACTGAAGGAAGAACAAAGTTGTCAGTTCTTCTTTGCTAATGATGAAGTTTACCTAATGATGTTTTTCTGCAAATAAAAGAATCTTTTGCATGTGTTAGAATTGTTCTTAATTTGTTAAGAACTATTATCAATGTATCAATCCTCCCTATGTATCAATCTTCCAGTACCTCCCCTGCTCTTACTGAAATATTATCTAAGCTTGAGGCACCCTGTAGAAAATAAATTTAAATATATCTAAGAATTTTTACAGTTATTGCGTAACATTTTGTTGTAAACGTAGTCAGTAATTAAAGATGATAGCCTCGAGAATCGAGAAAAATGCTTATTTTAAATCTGCTATTCATGACTATGACATATACTGGTCTTTTTAACGGTGTTTTTCACAGAAAAGGGTACGAAAATCCAGCTAATTAGCATTAACTTAATTACCGTAATTTCGAGTGTATAAGCCTCGGATCAAACAATTCTTTTTGGACCCAGAAATCTTATTTAGTGATTGAAGACAAATATTTACGGCGATCTAACTAGTTATATTTGTTTCTTAAAAAATTCTGGGTCCAAAAAGATTTGTTTGATCTGCGGCTTATACACCCGAAATTAGCATTAACTTAATTACCGTAATTTCGGGTGTATAAGCCGCGGATCAAACAATTCTTTTTGGACCCAGAAATCTTATTTAGTGATTGAAGACAAATATTTACGGCGATCTAACTAGTTGTATTTGTTTCTTAAAAAATTCTGGGTCCAAAAAGATTTGTTTGATCTGCGGCTTATACACCCGAAATTACGGTACATAAATCAGCACCATCTTTGTCAGAAGTATCTAATAAAAATTCTAATTATTTACTGCATCCTACTTGAAAATTCAATTTTTTCATAACATTTTTTATGTAACTGTTTTCTATATTTGATTGAATCGGCTTACTTGGGGTAAGGTCTAATCTTCAGGAAACTTGTAAATTTGGTATAACAGCTGTGTAATTTTCAAAAGGACGAGAAAGGAGGAAATTCTATAAAACTTATCCCATAACAAACTGAAATTCATTTTTTTTTATATTTTAAAAAACGGAAATGAATCATAAATCACCAATTATATTCGAATAGAATTATAAGTAAATTTGGTATATTTAGAAAAAACTGTTAAAATCATTTTACTTTTAAAATAAACCTTTAAAAAAGCATGTTATTTTAATATTGAAAAGAACAACTGCCATAGCATTAATAGTTTGTTTACATTTTAAAAATTATCTTACATTCTACACTTTCCTAAAAATCTATTAAAATGTCACTTTTGTTTAATTTTTCTTAGTTGAAATTTTGTCATAGCAATACTATTATTAAAATAACCGCCTTTGATATTCATGCCTACGTAATTTTGTAAACAAAATTAAGTTTTGAATAATGTAACATGACAACTTTTTAAAAGAGATAATGGAAATTTTCATAAAATTATAAATTAACTATGCCTAATTTCAGTTTTGTGTTAAAAAAAAAGAAATTTCCTCAAAATAGCCCTAAAACATTGAATTGAAGCTTTCACTGTAATTAGAGTACGTGCATGAAATTTAAGCTTAAAATTAATGTGATCTGCTATATTTCAGGGAGCACCGCAAAAAAACATAAGGAGTATTTCATATGTTTCATTTTTGTTTAAATTATTTCTACATGGGTTGTTTAATTTTTCCTAGATGAATTTTTGTCGGATCAATAACTATTATTAACACTAGAACAACCGGAAATTTGAGTCAAAATTTATAATAATATTTGACACCAGAATTTTGATTTAGAACACTTTAAGTTTATTATTTTATATTTTCTTCTTTTTTACTATATCTACATCATTGAAGATTTTTGCGAGGGAACGCGCTGTGTATCGATCAAAGAATGAGATAAACCGAAGGCGTAAGAGCAGATCTGCATGCTTGGTTAGGTAAAACTTTCCAACCAAGGTCCAGGAATATTTGCCGGGTCATCAAAGCAATTTGAAATCTGGCTTTATAGTGATGAAAGAGAATCCCTCTGCGATTGAAGAGTGCTGGCTGCTGAGAAGTGAGTTTTGCTCACAGTTGTCCAATTGTTGGCAGAAGAAATCTGTATTGATCGTTTGGTTCGGGATGTTTAGGTCGATGGAATACGCTCCGCAACATCGGCACATCGATGCTTCATATTATTGTACAGTATCAATTTTTCATCATACGTTACAATCTAGTTTAAAAATGGTTCTTTGCTGCTACAGGAAAGCAAAGAAACACAGATACTGATCCTCTCTTCACGAAGCTTCACTCTAAGCTGGTGTCGTACCCACTGATCGAGTTTCATAATAAAACCAAGGGGACGCATTGGTCTTCCAACTGTTTTCCTGTGCTTTGAAAATGTTTCTGCTAACTTTTTCAACCACTGGATGTGGGGAATTCATTTTGTCTAGGTCTAGATGCTTGTCAGAAGCCATTGATGGGCTTCCAAAACGGGAATGCTTTTTACATATCCAGTCTCCTTACTGTAAATTCCTAAACCAACGGCTTCAGGTACTATCGTCCATGGAATCCTCTGTATACGGAGGATTTTTTAAGTGTATGCACTCAACAAATGGTATGACAAGCGGATTTATCATACTCGTACGGTAGAAAAGTATGATTCGGTCTTTCTTGCTTGCTATGTTGTTTCCCGTTCTGCATGAGTTTTTGTGACAAACGTTGTTCCTTTGCATACTCTATTGCTCCTCACATTATCAGACACTTTTTTGTCCTCGAAGCGTCAGATGTAACGTCCATAATCCAATTGGTAGTAACATATATTCAAAACGGGTAGAACTTTTTCACCAACCCTGGAATATTTTAAAATGTCTCTTGCACTTTTATTTCTAGCGTATAGATTAATGTTTAGGTTTGCAATTTTTTCAAATTTTCTTGAAATTAGATGTTTTATACAGCTAGCAATTACTATGTATAAAATGACTAACAACTTTCTCTTTTACAGTAAGTGTTTTTTTTTCTTGTCATATGTTGAATTATTTAGATTTTTGTCTGTCCACTAGCATAATTTAATTTCGTCCGAAATAATTACATTTGAAATTGAACTCGGAATTGCTTTGCAAAGCATTATAATAAATTTAATATAAATTCATTAATTCAGAATTAAAAAAAACTGTTTTAAATTAACATTAGAAACTCAGTAGGTGATACAAACTAAAGCTCTGTAGGGAAGCAAATATAACTTTTCAATCTCTGAGCACACATTATTTATATTATTATTTTTTTTCATTTTCAATTATTCAGAAATAGTTTTCTGTAACACATTACAATTTATTAATCATTGACTTAAATTGTAAAAATTTTAAGTCAATGATTAATAAATACTGTCTTGTATCATTTGTAGGCTTCCAGAAATAATACCTTTTATGAGTATACTGTATGAGAATATTTATATTGATTTCCTTGTACTACCGGTATTAAATATCTAAATATAAGCAAATAGGATTTTTATTTACATTTTTATTACATGTCCCTTTCAAAATCTGTGTTATTTACTGTGTGATAAATTTTATTTATATCAAATACCAATACGCTAATTCGATACGCCAATTTTCGGAGTAAATGGGTGTGCAGACGTAGTCTACAAATCCATTTTTATGCCAAAATTTAAAGTCTCAGTGCGATTCCATGTAATTCTTTATATAATTTGATTTTCGATTTATTATTCATCCAGAGTACGGATTCGAACTGCCTTATCTCCAAAAAGGAAAATATAAGTTACTCTTTCTATGAAAATTACTTCATTATCATGACACGCATCCCAAAATTGCTCCTTATTGCGACTATAAATGCGTTCAAATAATAATGTGACAGTAATTTAACTGTCTAAGCTAATACATAAATATATTTCAAATTTTAATTTTTAGTATGGCTGCTTAAAATTGTTGACTTATATAAAAATATTAACATACTTTTGGAGGGAGGTGTGAAGTTTTAAAGACCTATTTTAAAGGGGTTTTTAAATGGAAGGTGAAGAGTAATGGCTGGTTTGGAGCTTACGGAACTAGATTTTTGGCAGTGAATGAAACGTGGCTGTATCACTATGATATCGAATCCAAATGACAGTACCCATTTCTCATCCACTATGACAAATCTATTCCAAACCAGCCCTTCACCTCTACCTCAAAATATAAGTTAATATAGCAGTCACGGTTCTGAATTGAAAATACAAGCATCTAAGACATATTGCTTCGATATTAAGCTTCCACATCAACCATCCCATTAAAAATATTTTATATATACTAGGGACAATAATTATTGAACCATGTCGTAAAATGCGACTTCCTTAAGCGTAGTTACGATGACGTTTTCCTCAGCATCAGTGTATTTACAACGGGTTCTAAAAACTCCAAGACAACAAAGTTCACTTCTGTATGTAATGCATTTTATTAAAAATATTTTAAAGACCAGAAACCAAGAGCGCTGGCCGGAGGCAGTGATGCCGCCGACTGCAAGAGAGTAGCAAATTCTTTTTAAAATTTTCATTCCGAAGGACCAGAGCAGAATGCAAGTCACGAATACATTTTTTTGCATGATCAAGTTTTGGCGAACCCCATATTCCTACTATCGCCAATAATGAACCCTCATGCGGCAATTACGGTAATAAAAGACATGCATTTGATTTCCGTTACAAAGACTTCAATGAGAGTAATCAAAGTGTAGAATTTGAAATAATTAACCACCAAATGATAAAAGAACGAACATAGTTTCTCTAAACCACAAGAAATAAATTCTCTACAGGGAGTCGCCGAAAATCACACGGTATCAGAAAGACCAGAGAAGGAACGTTAATAAAAGAAAATAAAAATTAATAGGAAAAAGCATCTGGTTTTAAACATGTAGCTTAACAAAGTTGATTTTATTCTGCACAGAAAGAGGACTTAGCTATGAGAATAAAATCTAGAATCTGTAGCTAGAGAGAAAAAATAATTATTACGTCTACATAAAAGAACAGAAGAAAAGTTGTGGCTTAAAGAATTATATTTAGAGATAAACTAAAATCTTAATTTAAAATGTAACGACCGTTGCAGATGAATGGGATAAGATTCAGAGTATTAATTAAAGTTAAGAATTTAGGGATTAAAGTAATTTTAAAAGGACGGAAGGTTAAAACAATTATTAATTTAAAGGCAAAAGCCTTTACAGTAGCCACTATCCTGAATAAGAGAAAAAATAGCGGAGATATAAATAAAATTTTAAATTTCCAAAAGTGAAATTTTTTTTAAAAATTAAACTTAAAATGCTAAACTATTATTAAATCGCAAAAGTGTTTTAAATAGAAAGGAAATTGAATTTCCAAAAATATTATGAATGTCAGATGAATGAAGCCTAATAATATTAAATCATAAATTTTACAAAATACGAAATTTCTTCTTGCTAAATTACTACTTTTCTCCCAAACCACAATGTCTACACGCAAAACGTTCAAAATAAACTTCTCTTTTTAAATCACATAAATGAATGGACAAAATTGCAAATATTAATTTAATTAAAATAATACTTTTCAAAATTTTATGATATGTCGTGTGACACGAGGTATTCAGTGTAAGTACACAAAATTTGAAGTCTCTAACTTAAACAGTTTTTGTGTACGGACTCTGTGACGGATAGACAGAGGACAGAGAGGAATAGGCTTTCCTCAAATGAATGAAACTCTAAAAAATAATTTTTTTCCAAAAAAATAAATTTGCAAAAGGACTGATTTTCTTTTCCTTTTGTACTAAATGTTTTGTTTTAATAAGATACGAAATATACTCTAAATGTAAGAAATGTATCTGGAATCAAATCGCATTGACGTACAGGAACCATATATATGTTATTTTGAGGCGTTTGATTGAAAGTTTTAATTAAAAATATGTTATTTAGATGGTAATGCATATTCGTATAATTGAAATTCATTGGAAAAATAAATAAAAAAATTAAGAAATTTTTTTTTATTATTATTTAATATTTTAATATACAGTAACTAGCCGCCTATGGCGACCAGTTTTGTTTCCATTAAAAGTATTCTACGCATTCCATCATGTTATTTTTATTCTTAATTTAATTTACTTCTTCAATCAATATCCAAATCGGAAGATTCCAACCAGAGAAATTAAGAACTGTTTGCAATCATGGTAGCATTTCATAATTCATTATTTCAAAATTTAATAATGAAAAAGCATGCTTTTTTTTCATTAATTTTGTTTCTGAGTTCATAAATATGACAATAAAGAAACGTGAATTCAAACTGTAAACAACGCCGCAATTTTACCTAGTATGATGTCTTAAGACATAACAAAACTATCAAATCATTATCTTCAATGATGTCATAAGAATATTATCCATTTATTGTTGAAAAACTTGTTTTACGAACCTCCATGATTAGTTTTTTCCTGTTCGTGATTGAATGAATCTTTTACGGCTTATTTATTTTTTAGGAATGCGATATGAAACTATGAATGTCAATTTAAATTTAATGGGTGTTATCTCAAAATATCGATAATTTTTCAAAAGTCTAAATTAGGAACTATGCTTTTATGTCGCAATAAATTATTTTGGTTTAGGTTATTTATTAATACTATTAATTATTTATTTATGTAATTGCGCATATGAAAAAGTAAAAAGGTTTCGAGAAAAGATTTTGTCAAATTTCTTTTCTCGCCAAGCACCAATTTTCTTTTGCCAATTACCTATGCTGGAAAAATACATTTAGTATTGTATTTTAAATGAGATGAATGAATCGGATATACATATTTTCTAATCTGTGTTATAAATAAAAGTTATGAATTTTAAATGAAATTAGTTATAGTTTTATGTTTCAAATGAAACTGGCATATGGCATAAAATTTGGCAAACCTGCACTCGGCTAGCATAAAAGTACCAAAATGGCAAGCATGCATATAAAAATGTGAAGTGGGGAGACCTGGAAGTGTTGATGACATTGGGCTTTTATAATATAGATTGGCGACTAATCACCTGCGGTGGCTAACATGGAATTTGCTTTAATAGCATATAAAGAGTAAAGTGCGTAAGTGTTGATGACAGTCACATGACTTAGGCTTTTATTATATAGATGATATAAATGTCTTTATTCAAGATTCAATTATGTAACTTAAAACATTACATATTTTCAAATAAATTATTTTTAATGCTAATGCTTTTTAATGTAATCATTTTTGAAAAGCAATCTAATGGACGACATTTGTAAGAGTAACGGTTTTGTACCTTTATATATTTAATAAAACATGAAACATACTGTAAATCTGAAAAAAAGTATCCGAAATCAAATCGTATCTACGCACAAAGATAATATTTATGTTAATTCGAGGTAAAGCTTGATGTAGAAATACGTTATTTAGATGGTAAGGAATTAAATATGAATGAATTTTATTTTTTTAAATAATAAATAGCTTTGTTTTTTAGTTAATATTTTAACATACAATAATATAAATACCCTTATTCAAGAATCCCCGATGTATTTTAAAACATTATATATTTTAAAAATAATAATAATGCTAATGGTTTTTTGTTAAGACGTTTTTGATACATAATCTAATAGAAAACATTTATAACAACAATTAAAATTGAAGAAGAAAAATATACTCGCGTATTCGAAAAAGAATTAATAAATTCGCAAAAATGTTTTTAGATAATATGATTTTCCCAAATTTAATCGAAAGTTACGCACTTACTTTGAATCTTAAATAATAAGATTTATTTTTATGTCACATGGCCAAACTTAATTAGCGTTAATAAGCTCAAATTAATGGTTTATAACAAATATTCTTAAAAAAAAAAAATGAAATATTCGAGCAAAAAAAAAAAAGGAACACGATAGAAAAGTTTTCCACTTAATGTATGAAGAAAACTTTATCTAAAAGGAATAAAATTTCAGAAAAGAAGATTTTATTCGGTAAGTCATTATGCGTTCAAAAACCAGTATAGTATAAAACAAACATAAAAAGCGTTAAAAATATCAATTAGCTATTCATATACAAAAATTTACAAATTTAAAATAATTATCCAATTATTTTATTATTTTTTAGTCATGAAAAAAAAATTCAATAACTTTACATTTATCGAGACATAGAAAAAAGCCCTTTATAAACGAAAACTTTTTCAATTTATGAAATATTTTATAAATTTCTAATAAAAGTACAACAGTTACATTATTTCACGCTCATTATGTTCTAAACTATTCAAGTAAAAATCATCATTTAATTCCATTTTTTAGTTTATTTATTCATTAGCAAATAATTTTTCGATGATCGTTCATATATTTTTTTTTATAAAATTATAATAAATAAATTTTTTTATTACTTTAACGTCCTGATGAAAAAAAAAAACAGACAACATATAGAGTTTTTAAACATATAGAGTTCAGCTTTTTATATCATTATTTTACTGTTAAAGAATATTGTTACTTTTAAAAATTCGGGAAAATAACAATAAAGAACTGATTAGAAGTTTTTTTATTTAACTTTATAAAATTAATACAAATATTAAATTGCTAACATTGAATTTTTCACTAGTTACTTAGCAGAATGTTCTGTTTCAGGGTTTGTACAGGTTCCGGAATTTCAAAATCAGGAAAATATTCGGTATCAGTATTTCCTAATAGAAAATATCTCTTTAAATAAGATGGAATTTCCCGCGGTTTAACTAGATTTATTTTTTGTATTAAAAAATACTGGTGTTTAGTCTAGAAAATTTGGAAAACTAACGGTACTCCTAACGTTTCCTGTTGTAAACAAGTTATTTTTACATTCATTATATATTAACAAATATTTTTTTCTGTCTAAATGAATATCTCATTTATACATTTTTATCACTAATATAAGTTTTGGCACACGCTCCAGGTTCATCACCTAAATAAGTAGCCAAGATACGAAAACAGTTAAATGGACAAAATTTTATTTACACTGTGTGCTGGAGCAGTGCGACTAAATTAATATAGATTAATTTAAAAACACGTGGAACTTAAAATGGTTCAATTTTTTTAATTTTCAGTTTTCGGCTTAGAAAATCATAACTAAAAGATTATGATTCAAAATGATTATGGACCTAAAAGTTGTTCTGGAAGATTTTAAAGTAGTATATTTTGTGCATGTATTCAATAGATGTAATTGATGTAAGTTCACTTACAGAACTCAACAATACATTTGATCTGAAGCTACTTCCTTAAATATAGTAATTCACCGCAGAAGAGTTCACAAAATCGATTTTGCTCGTTGTTTTTTAGATATTGGAACTCTTTTTCAATGGTTACTACTTTTATATTGAGAAAGAACCTCATATAAATCTTTTAACGGTATAGCGCTGTAAGTTTAATTTTTAAAGAATAGAGACAAGGATGTTTTGGGAGCACTAGAATAACATCCAATGTGATAAATTTAGCACTATTTGAGGTCAAACGTCCTGAATTATCATTCATACCAATGATTATAGATGTTTAGATTGATAATTCTACACACTGTCCATTCACTTAACTTACTTTTTTAAAAATATGTGACTACGGTCATACTGCCTTTGAGCGCTTGATTTAATTTTATACATATCGTGTACAACAATTAGCCTTGTTGTTTTACACAGCACTTTGTAGGTGCACATGGCCCAATAAATTGAAGTCACATACAAAATTTATTTTTTATTACGTATCATGTTGAGGATTGTTTCATTAAATGGCGGGCCATAAATTTCCATACATATTAATGTTTAATTCTTTTTCTTGTATTAGACAATACGTTACCCTTCAAAAAAGACGCTTGAATAGAAAACGATTAACTAAAATCATATTAATAATCTATTTCATTATTGATAGTCATGATATTCACGAGTTTGACATGTAATACTAGATTAATTTTAACACAATTATATTAATTAGTAAATAAATCATATGATTTGTATTTTTCCAATAGGGAGAATAATGTGCGTGCCAGTATTAAAACCAGGGATCTCTTAGCTGAAACTGGCAATGCTCTGCCAACTATGATATTCCGGACAATACCGAGGACCTAGTTAACTCTGATTAGTGATGTGATAGCTCAGTTGGTACTACATTAGGCCTACAGGAGCTAACATTCTCACAGGGTAGACAATCTTTGGAATTTATCACGCGCTTCTTTTCCAACCAGCTAAATAAGTAACTTTATATGATCCGAAGTAAGGCTATATTGCATATTGCATTAGATTTAGCGATGATCTGCAAAATATGATGAGCAAAAATATACTTGACTGTTCGCCCGATTTGGGTAGTTTTAATACATAACGTAATTTGAACTTTTTTTGTTTCCCTTTTTTTTTGCAGAATTCAGATTCCGAAAAATTAAACATGTTGTTAGTAATACGAAAACTACATACACTCTATTTTAATGATTTGATCCCAAAAAATATTTGTTACTTATTTTTATAATAAATATTCTAAACGAAGTTGATATGAAAAGAAATTTTGATAAGAATATTCAGCTAGTGTATTAAAAAAGGTACTTAATTAAATGCCCCAATTAGAATTGCACATTTCTAAAGTAAATTAAAAAATAAATTTCATTTTCGTATACCCTGTCTACTTCAAAAAACAATCATTACTTGAAATACCCACTAACTATATTCTTTTATTTTATTTATGTTTTTGATTTCGGAAACAAATATATAAAATCCAAAAATAAACTTTAAACGAGATTATACGAAATTAGTTCATCTAAAAAATATTAAGAAAATATATACTATTGCATTCGATACGTCTTTGCTTGTCTTTCAAACTATTTTGTAGCATAACAGTTGTTTGAAGTGTAAAATGCTTACAGTATAAAATTCTTTCTCCGTAAACCACTAATTAAGCAGAAAATAATTCCAGCACACTTAACTTTTAATTGCTACTTTTGTACTTAATGAGAGGCAATTAACTAAATTTTTTTTCAGGAAATTTTTTCGACGTTTCGAAAAGTATTTTTTACAATTTCATTTTTAACAAAAAATATACTTCCACTTTTTGAATTATATCTGCTTATCAAAGCATTAATTTATATGATCGGAAATTACCTTTCTTTTATATATATTTCATTGGTACAACCTTTTCGATAATTTAATAAATTTAATTTTCCCTCTTACACCTGTTAACTTAACAAGTTCACTTGTTCATCAGCAGGAATAAAAAAATTTATAATTTATTTTTCATATTTCAGACACTTTAAAATTGATTTCATCAATTAGTTATTTTTCAGCAATTCGCGATGTAGTAGTTACGGTTTAAAAACAGCAAAATTAATGAAAATTCAATTTTTAAAACATTTCACGGTACAATTTATAATATGCTGATATATGTAAATGTGAAAAATTATGAGGCATTTAGAAATTCTGCAAAATAATGCATTTCTTCCAAAACTATGATAATTAAATCACTAATTTAATGAGACATTCAAGAAAAACTTATATTTATCGATTTTTGTCATTTCGTTTTTTCATCTTTTAAGCAATCTTATTAGTTTTCCATGTTATACGTAACATAAAGTAACAAGCAAAACTATGCATAACATAAATTTAAGAGATTTCAAAACTCATTTTCACAAAAAGTGCACATATGCACTTTTCTACGTGGCATGAATTACAAAGATTGAATAAAGCTATCGGGAAAAATATTTAAAATGCTCTTTCTTCGTGTATTCAAGATTATAAAGAGGCTCTTATAAAACACTTTAAGCAGAACGAACTACGCTCCGATGTCACCAAAAAGCCCATAAATAAAATCTGACCAAATTTCAGATTATTTATTTGTTTTGAAGTACAGTTAATGTTTTTAAAAATGATATTTTTTTATTAAAATGTATTGCTTGCCATTGCAAAATTAAAATTAACAGTAAATTTTGTATATTATAAAACATTTTCATGAATTTCATCTTACAATTTAAACAAATATTCTATTATTAATATGATTATATATATATATATATACTGGTGTCCAAAAGTTAAGCATAATTCGTAAAATGCTAAAAACGTGGAGTAAATATTCGTAAAATTATTCAAATTTACTTGTAGAGATTAATTGGTTGAAGAAGAAGCATTGGGTTTATGCAAAACTTTTCAGTCAACTACGTCATGCGCGAAATACTTGCGCATGTCGGACCACTTATAAACCGGTTCACGCGGTATAGGCAGTTCGGACGAACTTCGCCCAACTGATGTGCCAAGAAACAAATTTTATGATAAGACAGGATTAATGATGGCACAAAGACGCCAACTGGACATGCTTGCGAAAGGTAGAATCGTTGGAATGCTGGAATCCGGACAATCACAAACCGAAGTGTCTCGAATTCTGAACATGGACCAGTTTCTGATTTGGAGACTGTGGTGGAGGTTTCAAAGCACGGGAGATGTTATCCGACGACCAGTACCAGGTCGACCAAGATTCACAACCCTTCCCCAAGACCGATATCTGTCAATAAGTGAGCAAAGTCAAAGGGGCTGTACTGCCAGAGAACTGGGTTCGGCGCTCACAGTGGCCCCAGGGACACGAATTTCGAGACAAACTGTTTACAGGGGACTCAATCATGCTGATCTTTATGCCAGAAGACCAGTAGTTTGCATTCCCCTCACGTCTGCACATAAACGCGCTCGTTTAAACTAAAGTTTGAAACATCAACATTGAAGTGAGGTAGGATGGGCCAATGTGATGTTCAGTGACGAGTCCCGATTTAGTCTGAGTTGTAATTTTCGTCGTATAACGATATGGAGAGAACGTGGAACACGTTTTGAACCAAGAAATATAATGGAACGACATATTTTTCCATCAGGGGGAGTAATGGTATGGACAGGCATCGTGTTGGACAGCCGCACAGACCTCCATATCTTTGACACGGGGTCTGTGACTGGTAAAAAATACAGAGATGAAGTTCTTGAGCCTTATGTTCGCTTGTCTCGAGGTGCTGTCGGTCCTGACTTCATATTCATGGATGATAATGCGCCTTGTCATCGTGCGTTACTGGTTAACGACTTCCTTGAAACGGAAAATATCCAGCGCATGTAGTGGCCTGCGAAATCCCCAGATTAAAATCCTTTCGAGCATGTATGGGATATGCTCGGGAGACAACTTGCAGCCCTTTCGCACCCACCACGCTCCGTTCCAGAACTGAAAGGAGCTCTCAATGAAGCTTGGAACTGTTTGAACCAAAACTCATTCATAATCACATATCATAGGTATGGGAAATCGCTGTGAAGCGTGCCTGGCTGTTAGAGGTGACCACACGCCTTATTAAACTGCAGCATCACTATTTTATTTAATGTTTTCTTTTATTTTCCCTTTAAAGTGTGAACCCTTATTAAGCTCAGTTTTCTTTCAAACTGCTACTTTGGGTAATAAAAGTAAATATTACCGTTCTTTCGAATTGTTTTCTTACTTTATAACCGTTTTACACTCGCATATCACGTTTTACAACATTCCGATTTACATTTCTTTCATTACTTACTTAATTACCAATTATGCTTAACTTTTGTACATATAAATATAAATTATTACAGATAAAGACTTCTGTAGTAAAGAAATCTTTTTATAAGTTTATACATTTGTTTTATTTATATTTCTCTTTAGCTCCTGAAATGTAAGCGAATTAATACAACTGAAGTTTGGTCAAATGATAATGTATAATAAATGTAATAGCTTTAGTTAAAAATACTCATGTATTCTTGAAAATAAACGCAGTTCAACGATACCCTTTATTTGGCAAAAATACGAAAATATCTTTTTTTTTTGCTTAAAATTTATTCAGACATTTACAGTAAATGAAGTTCGGTATATGGAGTGATTGGTCAATATGGAATACTTCAATATCTGAAGCATACTGTATTGCAGCTAAGCGTAAATCTTCCAAAAGACTTTCTGTTCTCCCATGATGCCCTATGCTTGGTTCTTATTAAGTTCCTCCTCAACAGTGATAGAAAGGTTCTATTCTAGAAATTAGTAGAAGGAAGGTGCTGGGTTCGAACACAATCGCGCCTGTCGAATATTCGTGCGGAGCTATCCGTTTTTTTTTTTCAAAGTTTGGATTTTCTTGCGTAAATACCGGTTTGGTTCCCTGAGAAATGATCTCAAGGAGGACACTTCCTCCCTCCCCCTTAGGGCCTATATCGCTGGTGTTGATAATTGTATGTTATAAACATAATCAACTCTTTAGATACCTGTTGCTAGAGCATCATATCGAAATCAAATCGTATTGTCGAAAGCTCCAAATTTTTACAGGAAGTTTTTATAAAATTCGTATTAAATATAGCACCTGTTCGCAATGTTTGGTTGGTTGTGTTTATGACGATCAATTATGAACACAAGGATATAAGCCTTCAACGGGAGTCTTTCTAAGGGAGCAAAACCTGTATTTACTCATAGAAATTCACTGTATGAAGAAAACCAGAAAGAACGCTGAATGACTATGCTAACTGTTGTGATTGAGATCGAACTCAACACTTCCCATTTAGAAGTTTCGAAAGCAGAACCTCTCGGCCGCTGGTGTGGCAATTCTACGTCAGAGACGTTAGTTAAATAAGAGATATATTTTTTGCTGTGTTAGTTTACGTCTATTCTAATTTTTTGACTAGTGAAGAGGTTATTTTTTTTTCAAACTGATTAGTCGAATAACATGGAATGTCAGCTAAACAACTGTTTCAAGACGACCCTGAAAACTAAACGATTTTTTCACAATAATTAATGATTTAAACATGAGGCACTAAGATTTGTTCATTAAATAATTTTAGTTATTCTTATAAATCATGATTTTTCTTGTAATTTTAGTAATCTTTATAATACCAACTATTTTGAATCAACCTCTAAATATATTGGATGATTTAAATAACTTGACAATATAATAGTTAAATGATTCCATTGAATTTGCAAAGAAATAGCAAAGTTTACGACATAAATAAGCAGTACATTCTAAACAACACACTAAATAAATATATATTACGCATACATATATCGATTTATTTAATGTACCGTATTTTCGTGTGTATAGCCCGCACCCGGTGTATAACCCGCACCCCTAAGTCGAGCAGTGCAGTAAAAAAAGTTCGTGTATAACCCGCGGAGATGCATCGGTGTATAGTCCGCGGGCTATACACCATTTAAGAACTTATATTTCGTTCAGGGTTCGAAATTAGAAGCATAATTTTTAACACAAATTTACCAAATTTTATTGTGATGCATAATACCTACAGTAATTCGGCTAAAAAATTAAGATTATCAGTACCGTAATTTTCGGAAGAAACGCCGCGTCGTTTACGTGTTTTGAGATAAAATTTCAAACGATCCGGCGTTAGCGCGCATTTTTTTTTTTTTTTTTTTTCAAACAAGCGTGATGTTTTTTTCTAAATTTTTCCGAAAATTAAAGAAAAAAAATAGGTGATAAATTTAAAATTTCGGACATAAAATGTTTACGTATTTTAGGTCATTGGTTCCCAAAAGGATCGAATCCTCGGAATCGGACCGAAATGCACCAACTCCGAAAAGGAACGATTCCTCGGACTCTATCTGAAATGAAACGACTTCGATTCCTTGAACTCGTTAGCTCAGTGGAAACGACTCTGTAAGGGAACGATTCCTCGGAATCGTTTCGAAAAAGACCAATCGTTCCAAAATGATATAAATCACGCACTTTTTTTTTTTTTTTTTTTTTTTTTTTTTTTTTTTTGTTCTTTGCAACAGGGTAGGGTAGATTATTATTATTATTATTATTATTATTTTGAAAAATAAACTGAATCTTAAATGATCTTAAATGCAGAATCGTCGAGGTTGGAGGAGTTCCGGATTTTGGATTTTGTACTTTACAAACACAATGGGGTGCTGCAGCACCGATTCGCTAGCACATTATTTTCTGATATTTTATTTATATAATTTTTTTTTTTTTTTTTTTTTTTTTTAGGTCTCGCATATAAGTTGACCCCCCACTTTGAAGTTCTTTTTTTGTCTAAAATTTCACGACTTATACGCGAGTATATACGGTAGCTATTATAGATCTATCAGTGCAATATAGGTAGCTATTATAGATCTATCAGTGTCGATAGTTGCGACGGGTCTTCCAAACCCAGAAAGAACTGTATTTAAGCAGTAAAAAAAAGCCTTTACAAACATGGGAGAACTCTCTAAATTTCGCGGCATAGCGAAAACATTTACAAATCTTGATGTTTTTTTCAAATTTTTTGAGATTTAAAAGTTGTAGAAAAAATAACACGATATCCAATTTTTTTAAAAAAAATCTTTGTATAACCCGCACCGTGTATAAGCCGCAGCGGCTTTTTGGAAGGTTTTTTTCTTGTATAAGCCGCGTACTATACACCCGAAAATACGGTATGTACATATACACTATATTGCCATTGAAAATTGGACACTTGCGATTTTAGACATTTTACTAAATATCTAGAAAAATACACGAGGAATCATCTCGAAACTCTTAGTGTATAAATATAATAGTATACGGCATACATCTCCGTGAAGATTTTTTTACCGAAACTTCATAGGGGACCGTCAACAAATTAAAAAAGAATGAATATATTTTGAATAACCCTGTCAAAACTAATGTAGCAAAAGCGCTCAAACTCTAGATTATAATTGAATGCCTTATTGCAATACACTGTGTTCATTTTTATGCAAATAGCATGCATACTCGCAGAGTAATTAAGGTTTTTATAAAAATGGTCCCAAATTTTTCCAAGTTTTTTTCTTATAATTTTCAGAGTTCTTAATATAAAATAATATTTTTTTCAGAAAATATGACAAACAACAATGCACACAGTACCCTGTAATCAGAATTAAAAAATAATGAATATTGTATACAAAATGAGTTGGTTTACTAAATAATTTTTTACTGCGCATGCGTCAACGATATCAAAATTTCATTTGCATAT
This sequence comes from Maratus speculifer, assembly GCA_964019185.1. Classification (NCBI taxonomy): domain Eukaryota; kingdom Metazoa; phylum Arthropoda; class Arachnida; order Araneae; family Salticidae; genus Maratus; species Maratus speculifer. The sequence continues at coordinate 228,221,860 of OZ025299.1, forward strand.
TATGTTAGCTAAATGTATAGAGCAACTTTTGTGAAAGTAATAAAATCATAACTTGAAAATTCTGAAAATAATCGTCAATTGAATAAGTTGAAAATCCGTTATTCTCAAAATGAAGCAAAAACAAGAGGGGTTGTATCCATATATTCATTGATTAGTGTCAATATAGAATACACAATACGGGATGTTACGACTACTTTTGGATAAAATCCCTCATTTTTTTGCTTCATTTTGGAAACAACGGATTTTGTCCTTTTTCTATAGACGATTACTTTCAGAATTTTCAAGCTATAATTTTGAGACTTTAACAAAAGTTGCTCTATACATTTAGCTAACAAAATATGCAAATGAAATTTTGATATCTTTGACGCATGCGCAGTAAAAAATTCTTTAGTAAACCTACTCATTTTTCATACAATTTTTATTATTTTTTAATTCAGATTACAGGGTACTGTGTGCAATGTTGTTCTTCATATTTTCAGAAAAAAATATTATTTTATATTAAGAACTCTGAGAATTATAAGGGGAAAACTTAGAAAAATTTGGGACCATTTTTATAAAAACCTTAATTACTCTGCGAGTACGCATGCTATTATAAAAATGAACACAGTATATTACAATAAGGCATTCAATCACAATCTAGAGTTTGAGCGCTTTTGCTACATTAGTTTTGACAGGGTTATTCAAAAGATATTCATTCTTTTTTAATTTGTTGACGGTCCCCTATGGAGTTTCGGTAAAACATCTTCACGGAGATGTATGACGTATACTATTATATTTATACACTAAGAGTTTCGAGATGATTCCTCATGTATTTTTCTAGATATTTAGTAAAATGTCTAAAATTGCAAGTGTCCAATAATCAATGGCAATATAGTGTATATGTGTGTGGGTGTGTGCATTTTCTATATATCTCTATATATATTGAATATTGTAGTTTTTATACTAAGAAAGAAAAATAAAAACAATTAAAAACTAAATTTTTCAACATATCGATTACCAGAATACATTGGCTTTTGAAAGCAATTTTACAAAGGAAAAAAAGAAAGCTTATTTATTTTCAGAGCTTTGTGCTTCAGTCATTCTAACTTTCGGTTTCATCGATCATCGTATTCCGAAAGAAGAACTTTTCGGAAATCTTTTGTGTTGCATGAGACATATACTGCATTGTTTTATTCCCGTGTTATTATATTAATGATGACTTACATGTTACCTCCTAAAAATTCATGCACGAAAATTAAAAGTTCGATATTTAACAGATAGAAATGATATCGTGTGAAACATTTACTCACAATATCTGGTTGTGACATAATGAATTTGTTAATGCATTGTTTTCGGACCGAACAAAAACTGAATACAAAAACCAGCATTAGTTGTAATAATGGTGATAGGCATTTACTTAGAATGCCTCACAGCAAATTTTATATTAATTGTTTTGTGGAAGTTTACACCAACAAGAGAAAATCATCCTTTGTAAATTTTGCCAATAGTGTATGTAATAAAAATAAAATGTTAATTAAAGTTCTGATTTCTTTTTAAAAACATCATTACTTTTTCATCATGGATACATTTCACCAATTTATTGCTTATCCATCATATTTATCCTAGCGAAATCCTTGTCATCGTTTTAAAAACGAAAAAAAAGTTAACGGATTTAAATGTTTCAGATACTAGTGATTCTGAAAAAATATATTTTTAGAAAAAAAAAGAATGTCTGTGTGTGTCTGTAAATGATCTATCTCCCGAACAAATTTAGACAGTGACTTCAAATTTGCTATGTTTAAATAGTGCAATAATGAAAAGAAGCCTAGTGATTATCAGTAACCTTGATTATCCGGAACTATTTTGTTGGACTCTCGAAATAATCTGACTCATAAAAAGATACTAAAATTTTCGAAATTTTTATTTTATGGAGTTAATATAAAATTTTGCATAAAGAATGAAGTCCATCAGACAATTAGTTGCCTAGATATTTTTATTCATATTTTCCATACTTGTACATTTTTCATGACCCGTATTTCATTGAAATTTTAAACACACCAAGAAGTCAAATATACATTTTAATTGTAAATGAGACGCTTAATCCGACGCAAAATATAATTATCATTTTTGGAGTTATAAGGTTGCTTCTTTTCCGCAATTCACTAATAGAGTATTTAAAATTTATGGCGTCATCAAAATACGATTTTAAACACTCTATCGAGCAAATTGCGATTGAGTCTTGAAATTTCGCATGTACTTACAATGCAATAGTGCGACAATAATAAATTTCAGTTATTTTAATTAACCTTCAGTAACTAATTTTTGGGACTTTCAAAATATTTGGTCTGATGAAGAATTCAGAAATATTTTCAGATTTATTTCTTTTAAAAAGGGAATGTAACAAAAATTAATGTTATATAAAGTACTTTCAAACTTTATTTTGGAACTAGCTGACCCGCCCGGCGTTGCCCGGATCCGTATTAACAATATTAAACGAACTTGAAATTTGTATGGTTTTATCATTAACTCGTTACATGCAGAAATGCATTGTCTGAAATAAGTAGCCACTGACTGTGTGAAAAATCGGTCTTAAAAACAACAACTAATATTAATCTCTGAAAATACTCAAAATGAGCAATGAAAAACGCGGGAGGGAATATGTATCCAACGATTGCATGATTTTCGTGTTAAAAAGTTGATATTTACCCGTAAAAATCACTGTTAAGTCACGTAACTAATTATTATTTTCACATACAAATCCCAAGTGAAATATTTTGAATTTCAAACGAATTATATCACACTTAAATCCGACTATACCATGAATGAAATTGATACACAATGTTAGCTAAAAGATTGGTATATAGTATTATAATTTCAGAGCTATTTAACAAAAGTAAGTGTTATTTTTAATCAAATCTTGCGTAATGTTCACTCTGTGTATAAATTCCGAACCTTAAACTTTTGTACCGTAACCAGAACCTGTCTGTAACCTAACAGCGACTTAACAGTACCCTGCCGTAAATTAAATATAACAGAAATGTAACATAGCCTTCACTTTATTGTAACATATCCTTATTCTAACCATAACATAAATACAATTTAGCTTTAACCTAACTTTAACCTAAATAATATAATAGAAAAAAACCATTTTAAAAAATTGCTTTTTCTTTGTAAAATATGCTTCAGCTGTAATTCATTTCTTTCAATTCGTTTTATTAATACAAAATTCCTTCCTCGTGCTTTTGTTTGAGACATTAAAATTTCAGCGATAAATGATTTAATATTGCAAACATTTTTTCGGTTTACTTCGCCTCCACCTATCTTTTTCTCCATGGTGTACAGCAGTTGTGATAAAAAAAAAAAAAAATATCCTCATTTAAACTGACAGTTTGCCAGTCTATGAATTTTAAAGGTCTGTCCCAGCTTTTTTAATTATTTCTGCGAAAATTTTAAGCAACCAATCAACCATAAGAAAATGAAAGTGAAAAAAAGCGAAAAAAGGCGATTTTTTATGAGAGTGAGCTTTGGAATTTAATTAATTACTCAGTTAATAATTAGAATTTTGAAATTCTGAGCTTCAGGTGCATCAGGAGAGACATTGGGCTACTCTCTTTTGAGCTTCGTATGTGCTGTAGATTTTGCTAGGCATCGCAGACACACAGACACACAGACACACACACAGACAGACAGAGCGTTTTGTTCTTTTATTAGTATAGATTGCAATGCATTTTATAAAACATTTGCACACTTTATTTATGTAAACTAACTAAAAGCATTAAGACAAATTCCTTGCTTTTGAAAATTATCTAATAAATCTGAGGGTTTTCGGACTGCGTCCCACAGGCAGCAGAAATTACCGTTATTTTAAAAATATATTTGTTTCACTTTATGACGGAATCTTTTCGTTTAAATAAGACTTATACAATTCGGAAATTATTGTTGTCTTCCATGATCAACATTTTGGTAGAACTTTATGAATTGTAATTATTTAAAGCACGTGTATAATCATTTGTATATTTGATTCTTAGTAAAATTTTACGGTAAAACATTGTACGGATACACTAACATAAAAAAATCAGACATGATAAATTGCTCATGCACGAAAATAATTTAAAAAACCACTTTTAAATTTAGTAGTGAAAACGCATAACGTAAATGACAAACTTCGAATTAATGTTGTTCAGTTACAAAAAGCAATACTGTGAAAGAATCATTACCTAATTACATAATGTTCCTTTGCCTCATGTTATCATCATAACATACGATAAATAAGATATGTACTTTAGATTAAATGTCTGTATTTTAGGAACTATTTTCCATTTGACTAAAAACTTCTATTGATTTGACTTTATTTGATTAAATATTTTTTAAAGGAAAAAATACAGTTCTTGTGGTAAAATTTGTAATTAAGTAAAGAATATTCATAAATCTTAAAATCCACAATTTTGAACTCCTTGGAAAGTTTTATTTTCATGTTTTTCTTAAAAGTGTACCTTATAACTGTAAAGATAAACTTTTCAACAAAACACGTATTTTTAAAAAAGTAAGAAAACATCCTGACATACGTAAATACAGAGTAAAAATTACTATATTTAACTTTTTTTTAAAAAAACATAAAGTATATATATTACTCAAAAATCTATCCTGAATTTTTATTCAATGTATCATAGACGTCCATAAGGAATCGTACATAAAGAAAGTGATTTAAATGAAAATGTTTCTTTAAAGTTGAGCATTTTGGACATCTGGAACATTAATCAAGGAGTCATTCGGAATTTAAAAATCCCTGTCGGCTTGGCCTATATTCGGAAGTAGATTTCGAAGAGTACTCATTTTAACAACAAAAAATAAAATAGGATTAGAGATAAATCCAGTTTAAGAACTTTATTTGCCCGCTTTTGAAAATTTTTTAATTTCAATTTTCTGTAAGAACTAGTTTTATCACAATCATCTTAAGCAAAATTCGGCTCAAATGCCCATTATGACAGCATATCTTGAAATATATTCTGACTTTATTAAAAAAAAATCGGTCAATGCGGCACATTATATAGTTTCTAAATAAGAAAAAACTGTCAACTGAATGAGTTTGAAAGCAAAATAGAATTTGAAAATGAGTCATAAATTAAGTAATTTGTTATTTGAATACATCGACAATTCTTGAATCACGATCGCTTGGGGAAATTTTGAGCGAAGTGCCCACTTTGACAGCTTTTATAAAAATATATTTTATCTTTATCAAAACGCTGACCGATACTGCACATTATACAGTTTCTAAAAAAGAGAACCTGGCAATTGGATGCGTTTGAGAGTAAAACTGAATTTAAAAAGGAGTCAGAGAAAACGCAACTTTGTTATTTGAATACCTGAATTTTTCAATCAGTATAGGTTCGGGAAATTTTGTCCTAAATACTCATTTTGGCAGCCTTTTTTGAAACAAATTTTGCCTTTATCAAGAAACTGACCAATACATCACATTATATAGTTCATAAATAAGAGGATCTGCCATTTGGATGTATTTAAAATCAAAATTAATTTAAAAATGAGTCAGAATATAAGCAGTTTGGATTTGAGGTTTTTTTTCTTCAACTCCTATTATTGTTAATTTATTTTTGCTATAAGAATTGATCTTAGGAATAACTTGTCACTATAAAATTTGTGATCTTTTGGCAGTCAAACTTTGTTTTGGTGTCTGACATTATTATAGTTTTTGGATGACTTCTAAACCGTAATTTTGACAAATTTGTAATTTCCTTTAGAAAAATACATCATTGTCAATCAATTACATTTAGTAAACAAAATTGTAATTTCATTAGCATTTGCCTCTGTCGGCCAAATAAAAGGGTTAGATGGAACAACAATAATTTGTGTTAAATCTTATTTATGCACTTTAAAAAATATTAAAAGAAATTAAATTAATTAACCTGCTTTTACTACTGTACCTGATGGATTTGTTTCTGATCTTGTTTCTGTAACTTGTTTAGGCACAGACATGTTTAAGTGTTTACAATATCAGTAATGATGTTTGAGTATGACCGACTATCATAGGTACAAAATAACGTATTATAAATTTAAATTAAATCCGTACGAAAAACAAAATAATCACGAAGCTAATGGTTATTATATAATGTTTTGTGTTTTTGTTTTTATATTTGTTTCTGTTTGTTTTTTAAAAAAGATGATTTAAAGAGAAAATAGAAATTGTACAATCTAAAAATGTTTTAACTTAAAACAATTAGGAACATCATAAATAAAGTATTATTTAAAAGTTTACTTTTTTTTCCAAAATTATTGTCATATTGTTTAAAGTATAAAAAAACCCTAAAAAATAATTTTATCTGATATTAAATATTTTCTAATTCACTTATTACATAATGAGAAATAAAAAGTAAATATTCTATTCACATAACAATTCCAAGTTTTCCAATTAAAAAACTACAAGCTCATTTTTTTTTCTTGTGTTTTGATTAAAATCTAAAGAAAAAATTTCAGTATAGTCAAAGAAGTAATTATTTCAGAAGTAAAAAAACAATTTTAAAAGAAAATGGGATATAAATTGAAAAGTATTTTTTTAACTAAAGAAATTTCTTTAGTTTAAGAAATTATTTATAGATATTTTATTTTTTTTCTTCTGAAAATCGAAAAATTCGCATAAAAAAATAATAAGCGATATTTTTGGGGTACTAAAGACGTAAATGTCCGAGTAGAAATACCTATTAATTTCTAAAATATATACATGTCATTTTTTATGCGAAGTTTTAAAATAAAATAACTTTCAGTGAATTACTGTACTGTATATTATACTAGATAATAAGTATATAGTAAACCCTAATATTCGCGAGAGTTATGTTCGCAGAAACCTCCGCAAATGTCAGAATCGCTATGTTAAGATTATCTTCCCCTATATAAATGGCGTTAGTTTTTATTTCCTTTTAAATGAAAAAAAAAAGAATTGAAATGTAAAAATATATTTATTAAGGCTTAAAAATTAGATGCTGTAAATAAATTGAATAATTATAAACATATGCCTACAAAGTTCAGTTGATGGCTGAAAATTTTTATTGATACAATTGTTTGATAGATCAGATTTTTGTTTATGAATTTCCATATAAAGAAAAGTTGCGGTCTCTATTTTTCTTTTAAATTTAAGATTCCTCACCGGTTGTTAAAAAGAATAAGCTTTAATAACAAAAAATTGAAAATACTGTAGTTTTTGTTCATTATCATATGAATCAGAACAAAAGGTAAATTAAACATTAACAGGACATAAGATTAAAGTAAAATAATGGTGATCTTTAGTGGATAGTTTAAAATAAATATCTCTGGGAAAAAAGCATGAAACTTAGTGAAATTATTATTAGCATTATCTTGTAATTAAGCTTCTTAGTAGGTTCTATAAAATAAAAGGACACGCGCTGTGATTTTTTTTGTAAAACCCTTTCTTTATGAGATAATCCATCCCTTAAATAGACATATAATTCTGCTGAATTTATTGCTGGAAAAGAACGCTATCTTTTTTTGGAATTTACACATGTATAAAAAAAATAATTAAAGAGGCATCTGAAACCAATAACTATATTCAACCATTAACATATTGAATACATTTATTTACATAATTACAAGGTTAATTCCGCACAGAAAAAAGAAGAAATATTTAATAAAAATGTGCAGCATATTTTTAAAAATTATTCTATCAAGTTTACAAAACACAAATCCCATGGTCTGACTAGTGAATCTGTAATTTAATATTTTTATGCCAAAAGTACATATTAGTTGATTACTCCTAATTGTATCCAGTAATATCATCATCATCATGTGTACATCATGCACCAGTTGACATTCCAAGTAGTATTTGTTGCAGTATATTACGAAGAGTCATTTGCACTATTTTAAACATTTTTGAAGTCATTGCATGTTCTCTTCCTTATCATGTTTACAAAATTGTAGAGAAAAACCTTTTTTTGGTGCATCAGTTCTCATAAGGTGTGGGAAAACAACTATTTCCTGACTGGAGCTTTCATAACAAAGAATTTATATGAGAATTACATAGTCATAACAAAGAATTTTAATGACGCTGACATCCAAGCATTATTTATTATTAAGTTTTTAGATAAATATTTACAAAAATAGTTTCAGAAAACAAAATTGACTTCTCAAAAATGTAACTATTTTTTGAGTACGGCAAAACAAATCTAAACGCGCTCCGATAACAGTGCATTAGATTCACCCGCATGATACATTTTCTTCTTTAAAAGGTAGAAGCGCACACTGAACCAAAACAAAATAATGTTCCTATGAAAGATAATAAAGAGCAGTATCATTGCATGTCAAAATTAATTTGGTTCATCGAGCGCTTCTTAAAAAAATATATTCAAAGTCACAAAAAACGACAAAAATGTAGAAAAAAACCCCAAAACACTATTTTCGGACTGTAATTTCCATGCCTTACTATTTTAATTATCATATAAAGCTTATACTAAACAAAAATGCATATAATTAATTATGGAAAGCCACTGAACGGAATTTTGCCAAAGCCACTGAACTTATCGGAATTCGAAACTTTTTTTTCGGGTATATGATGGGCGAAAAATAGCCCTTATCAGCCCTCATCCTTTCTGTACAGTTATTCCATTTACAAATCTTCCGAGTTTCTAGCTTTTGATACCGATAATGTTATTTTATTTAATCGGAATATTTAGATGATTTAAAAGAACAGTATTTTCTCTAAGATAATAGTGGTGTGAAAAACACTAGAAACTTGGCAATTCTGTGTTTAATAATTAAATGTTACAAGAGCTTTTACCTCTTTTATCTTAATTTTTTACATAAATTACAGCACGATGAAAAATGATAAGTACCATACAAAAGCCAAGAAATCAGGTTCACATTTGCTACGCAAATGCGCACATCTTTCTGTTAATATAAAATACACGATATTCCAATTAATATTAATGAAATCGTTTACAAAACTTGTATATATACATTTAAATCTATTTTAAAATGCGCATTTTGCTAAATTTACGTAGGAGGAAAATTATAAGAACGTAATAACTATTTCAAAACCGTTGTATTATACATAATCACTCATAATTAATTTAAAATATGAATACCTTTTAATTGAATTTTTTAATCTGTTGGATTCAGTTCGTGTTTTGTTTTGCCTTCAAGAATTTATTTCTTATTTATTAATTCGGGTAAATAAAAAGACCGTTGTAGATATTTGACAGTGTCCGATAGCAGCAATTCACCAATATACCCACTTGAGAGCGTATTTCTATTTGAAAGGTGTTACACTCGTCCAGTAACACATCGCTGGATACATCGCTGTCGGAAATCTTGTTTGCTTTTTAAGTTATTGTTGTCGAGCGCCACAGAGCGAAATCCCATGGTGAAGTTGTTTTAAATTCTAAGGATATACTCAACAAACTCAGAATGTGGAGGCCAGTGATGACTGTGTTAACCTTCCCCCAAAGTGTTGGATGGAGTCTCACAATGGAAGATGTCTACCGAGCTCTAAAGTAAGAAACAATACCTTCAAGTCGGTTTTTTGTCAAAAATTACTTGTTAAAGTTAGTTCTACTAAATCGTATAAAACACATAGACTAGCCGAACAGTGCTAAAATTTTGAATACCTTAAATGTGTAACAATGTCGAAATGCAAATAGTGCATTACAGCGACAGCTGCAATAAATTTTTAAATTTCAATGTAAACATCGTCTTTCTTGTTAATCTTCAGACTTTTTTAATAAGTAAAAACATACTTTCCATAAGAAAATTTATTATACTGCCTCTACTTACACGGCTTCTTTCTTCTGTCTTTAATAAATGAAATCATCTAGATTTCCAAATTATTAATTTGGAAATCGAAATGATTTCATTTGTAAAATAAAACTTTTTGGTTTGAAGTTTTCTTTTTTGATTTAAAAAAGTGGGAGTTTGGTAAGCATGTATCTATTGCAGCTTCTAACTGGCAAGCTTGTCAGATATTACTGAAATCGACTCCTTGGATTTCAGACGCGCATAATTTCACTGATTCAATATTTTAGATTATTTTTAAATGTGCTGTAGTTGCCGATTTTCATGCTATTTATATTAGATGCTGTAGGAACTTTTGTAGGATGTTTTACTATAGGAATTCCTTTATATATTGTTGTATATAGTGTGCATTAGATTAAATCAAGTTACCTTGAGTATTTTCACATAAATGGCATTTTCTTATCAATGCATCAGAATAAAAAGGCTTATAAGATAACTTTAAAAGTAGTAGATGCTCATAAGAATCTAGAAAAAACATCTGACTACAGTTAAGTACATATTTCTGCATAATGTACTCTGAATTTCAAAATGAAATAAATCACTTTTTTAATCAAATTTCATTCAGTATCATTTTTAGTATTCCGGTTATAAATTATACCGTAATTTCGGGTGTATAAGCCGCGGATCAAACAATTCTTTTTGGACCCAGAAATCTTATTTAGTGATTGAAGACAAATATTTACGGCGATCTAACTAGTTATATTTGTTTCTTAAAAAATTCTGGGTCCAAAAAGAATTGTTTGATCTGCGGCTTATACACCCGAAATTACGGTACATACTTCAGAAATACTGCTATAAATGCCGTGCTATAATTGAAACATACCATTTAAATAACATCGTTACCGCATTTATAACGTTGCTGGGTGTAAAATCCATAACATAAGGTGTATGTTGGCAATTCTAAAAAATATATTAATTACATTACGATCCTTAAAAATCAACTGAAATGTCATTTTCATTTTAATTATAATAGCTGAAATTTCGATATTTTCGTAAACATGATTAAAGTAATAGTTTTTGTTATTCATGCTTATGTTATTTTGAAAAGAAATGCAAATTGTTTTAATGAAGTATGACAGCATATGTAAAGAGTCGGGGGAACACATCAATGAAAAAGAAGTTTCTTATAATATCTAATGACAATCTTATATTTCTAAAATGACTTTCAGTGAAAAAACTAAAATTTTACATTGTTTTTCTCTCCTTAGTATGAATAACTTTATAGAATTATAATTTGAAATTATAATGACATACTAGAATGAAAAACATAAAATATTTTGCATGATTTTTTATGGTTGTTTTAGTATATAAATAATAAGAATACCAAAATGAAATTATACGACTTCAGTTTGTGATAATAAGATTTAAATAAAAAAATAGAAATAAACGAAATATGAAAAATTTTATGTTAAAGGTGAGTAACGTATCCTTTTCACCCTGTTTTAATATAACGTAAAATGGGTTTACTGAGACTCCGAAGTTCTTGGACTTAAATTACCAATTTGTATATAATACTAAAATAAAAATTTGTCTTTGGTCTGCTGTAAAGACAGTATCGACTGTGATTTTCAAATATTTCAAAAGATTAGCCTTAGCTAGCGTCTCAGGTGCTCTGTCTTCAACTTATTCTAGTGGATAGTAAGGTGGTCTAGTATAATAACGCCAGGCGGGGTAATAACGCCAAGTGCTAATATTATGCATAATTATGAAATAATCTAGTAAATGACACCCATGTGCTCTGCGCAGAAGGGTTTTGAGTCATATAAATCGCAAAAAACAGCTTCAAGCTAATTTGTTTCATTTTTACGTCTTATTCTTCTTACAAGCAATTAAAATTAACGCTTGATCTAAAATTTGCGAGATAAGTTTTGTGATGTGAAGACTATTTTTTTTTATCCGGAAATACTTTGTTAATTACATAAATTTGTAGTACATTTCATGGACTTTCAAAATGTGGTTGAAGATTTTAGATCTCTTCTCGAGATAATTTGTAATTTAAAATGTACAGCGCAATAACTATAACGGGGTAATAACGCCAATCCTTGGCATTAATACCCCGGTTGATTCCCTACAGTGGCCGAGCTACATCCTAAATACTGATTCAAATAAACACAGTTAAAACTGTGCAATGTTTCTAATAATTCTATTTAGGCGGTCCTTTTAAGCAAAAAGAAGCTCACGGTCTGATATTCTTTTGCCCCATCCCCCCCCCCCACACCACACCTTTATTTTTCTTACACTTTCACAAAAAATTGAACATTTTCAATAGCTTAGAATGCAATTTCTCAATTTCTAAGTTTGTAGAGTTTGTATTTTTTGAATTGGGCAATCTGCATGCAATTATTTCATCTTATTTCATAGTTTTGTTTGCATGTACCCATACATAGGTGGGTAATAACGCCAAATAGCATTGGTCAAGAAATCACGCCATTATATTTTATGAGTACATATCTGTTAACTTATTTTTTTTACATAGATAGTCAATGAGTTGCTGTATAAAATCATATATTTGTTTGAAAAATACAATCTAAAACTGAGTTGTGAAAATTGGTAGAACCTTAATATGGCGTTATTACCCCAGGGTACCTTATATTGTTTTGTGATAAAAACAGGAAGTTTTCTGACATGATAATTTTCATGTCCAGATTGTAGCTACGAACTCAGTAACACACGCACAAAAAAACAACAACCAATCTTTAGGGAAGATTCTTCTCTTTTTTTACATAATTTTCTACTTTTTTTATTCCATAAGTGTATACACTGTAAGAAATCTGTTGCTTTTGCTGCATAATAATTCCACATATTTAAAGACATCGATTACTTGACTATAATACAGAGTATTTTCATTGTTCATATAGAAGATATTCTATAAGAGTTGTGAAGCGACTATGCTGTTAAAGCGGCATATTTTCAACAGTGTAGTATAGTGTTCTAAACAAGTTTCATAACATTCCAAATCTCCTACAATCATTTTTGTTCCTTGAACGTAACGCTACTCGTAGAAGTCAACGCTATTTTTAAAATTTTATCGCAATTTTATTGAAACTATGTTTTTCTCAAAACGATGTTTTTCAAGATTAATCAATTTACTGGAGAACTGTTCGACAAATTTCGTTATTATTATCATTATTATTATTATTATTATTATTATTATTATTATTAAAATAAGTTCGTCAAAATTTAAAGAAATCGATTACTTGACTATAATACGGAGTATTTTCATTGTTCACATGGGAGATATTCTATAAAAGTGGTGAAGCGACTATGCTGTTAAAGCGGCAGATTTTCAACAGTGTAGTATAGTGTTCTAAACCAGTTTCATAACATTCCAAATCTCCTACAATCATTTTTGTTCCTTGAACATAACGCTACTCGTAGAAGTTAACGCTATTTTTAAGATTTTATAGCAATTTTCTTCAACCTATGTTTTACTCAAAACGATGTTTTTCAAGATTAACCAAGTTACTGGAGAACTGTTCGACAAATTTCGTTATTATTATTATTATTATTATTATTATTATTATTATTATTATTATTATTATTAAAATAAGTTCCTCAAACTTTAAAGAAATCGATTACTTGACTATAATACAGAGTATTTTTATTGTTCACATGGGAGATATTCTATAAAAATGATGAAGCGATTATGCTGTTAAAGCGGCAGATTTTCAACAGTGTAGCATAGCGTTCTAAACTAGTTTAATAACATTCCAAATCTCCTACAGTCATTTTTCTTCGTTGAACGTAACGCTACTCGTAGAAGTTAACGTTATTTTTAATATTTTATAGCAATTTTCTTGAACCTATGTTTTTCTCAAAACGATGTTTTTCAAGATTAACCAATTTACTGGAGAACTGTTCGACAAATTTAGTTATTATTATAATTATAATTATTATTATTATTGTTTAAAAGAAAGACAATCTTGTTTCTAGTGCTTATACTTCTGAAGAGCAAAATTTTAATTGATTAATTATTCCATTCAATTTTTAAAAATTTCCTAAAGAGGTAAAAAAAAGACAACTTTTTTGTTTACACGATCATTATTTCGTCAAAAATCAGGTAAAACTAATTAAAAATGCAAATTTCAGAGTAATTGAATGTTTTTTTAAAATCATATTTGGATGTTTTCGTTGCTTTTGATGTACGAAATAAGCTAAAAACATGATAAAAGTCAATTGAACTTTAAGTGAAAGAAGAGGTATCTCCTCTTATGATAAGAAAAGTAATAGCTAGACAGAAAGCTACTTAATAGTTTTAAATTTATAAGCAATGAATAGTGCTCAGATAATCTAAAAATGGGGTTACTTGTCGTCCAATCTAAGCTTACTCAAAATAATTTCATGCTATAGTTTTAAAATAACGACATTTTACATGTAAAAGTAAATTTTAATCATTACATTTTTATTAAAAATTTTCACTGTCAGATTTACTAAATATTCACGTGGACTTATTTGTGTCTTTGAAACGATAAAACGTACCAAAAATTCAAAAAGTGTCCTAGGAGTTAAAAGTGCATCGATTTTACAGCTTAAAATTACGAAAAAGGGTCAAATATTATAAAATCCTTAAAAAATATTCAGTTTAAATATAAAAGTACTTTTTCATGCATTAATTTCTTTTTCAAAGAATATTTGGCAAGAAAAAAAGCGCTGCTAACACATCTCTTATAATTCCGAAGCGTGTTTTTTAAGTAAGGACCGTTTTGTTGTATATAATAATAGGTGGCGCGTGTGCCGCACGACTGCTTGCATTGTGCCCCGAATTTGTGTGTTGGTATAAATCGCTCAACACATGGCGCTTCTGTCAGAATTTTTCACGATTTCTGCAATAACTCAATAACCGGAATTAATGCAGGGATTTTGATCAAACTCCAGATTCAGTTAGTCCTTGACTCAAATTATGTTTCTACATTTTGGTGTAAGTCCTTCAACATATGATGCTGCTATGCCGCATTATTTTGCTTTTCCGCAATTAATTACTCAATCTCTAGATTTGCTGCACAGATATTTATAAAACTTCAGATTCAGTCAGACATTGACATAAGTTGTTGCAATTTAGCTTTTGGTGTAAATCATCCAACTAGTTGCGCCACTATGCGCATTTTCCATGATCTACGTGAATTAAGTCATAAGTCGAGATTTTTTTATAGTCATGCGTGATTTCAGTCTTATATTATGACTGTCATATTTCAAAGACAAATGCAGGGAATTTCATATCATTAAAATCCCCATGATGGATATAGGTTACCTTTTAATTTTAGCACTGTGACAGCGAATTTCGAACTATCAACATGTAGGAGAAAGAAGAAAGTTTTGGAATTGTTACATCCGACTAGTTTTTTTTTCTTTCTTTTTAAATTCAAAAATTGAGTTACGTATTTTTGTAGGTAACTCGTATTATGATAAAACTAGCAAAATTAGCATATTCACTTCTGTTTATGTTAGATTTTTAAAAGTTCATATAAATTAAAATATTAACTGTTGTTTCTCTCTAAAAATATAAAAAAGTATCAATAAATTGTGATGAAGTACCGCTATAATAAAAAAAGAGAAAAAATCTTGGATAAAGAATAATTTAGAGGGCCAATTCTACCCAATCATAAGCGTGATTTCAATCAATCACTTTGAATTATTATCAAGGGAAAACTGACAGAATTTTATCGACGCCTTAATCTAACTTTCTTTCGAAAGATTAAAATTTTTGACAAAGTAACTTTAATAAATTAAGGTCAAATTTCAAAATAGCAGCCTTCCCATAAACTATTGTATTACTTTGAACATACAAAAGTAAAGTTCGGGAATTTTTTTAAGTAATAAAACGCTAGAATTTTTTTAGTTTCAAACCTTCATTTTAGTAATTTACTACTGAACAAGATGCCCTTTCATTAAACTGACTGAGGAATACTTCCTAAACGGTTAGTTTCAAAAGTAATTTTCTAAATGTTAAAGTGTTTCTAATGTTGTTCTCCAATATGAAATCCGAAGGTACCAAAATTGTCATTTTTTAAGGCAACACAATATAAGTATTTATACGTTCTCTGGGTATTATATTTAGAAAAATACAATTTTCAATCTCTTTTAATAATAAAAAAAATAAACTTATGTTCTTTTTCTACAACGAACACTTAGGAAATTATGATAGTTTGAATTTCATTAAATGTGGATGTTTGTGTTTATAAAGAAATGCTTTGAATGCTTCCGTGCATATTTTTTCTATAATTATTTGTTTGGGGTTCAGCTTGTCTTCAAATGAAAGAAGTTACAGCCAGTGAATAGCAATATTCAAAAGTGAGGAGTCAAATGTAAGGATATAATGATATTTTACAAACTTAAATTCCTATAAAGATTTGTATCTCGGTCTTTGTAATACATTCATACTTAGTTAAAAAATTCATGAATTCAGTCTATGAGACCAATTGCCGGTTTGCCGGGCCATCGGTTTGTCTGTAATTATATCTTTGCTTGCTCTAAATTTCTTAAATTTTTCCGCCATGTTACAGATACAACTCACTTAGATTAAAGAAGGCAATTTCAGTATGAAATATGCAGCATTTATAATTCGTATATAGGGAAGTCAAAAATATTCCTTTAGATCATTGACTGTCAGGTGAAATCATGTACAGCATATTTCATTGATGTTACGCATATTCAAATACATTAAAACTAATATGCAACACACAAGTGCAGTACAATATGCTTGCTATAGAATCTTTCCTGTGTAGCTTATATACAATAAAGTTTATTAAGATTTTTATTCCTTTTCAAGGACACACAAAATATTTTGAATGCAGTTTTGTCTATGAGCCGTAATAGCTGGAAATACTTTTCCTTTGTTAGACCGTGAAGACGCAGCACAGACACTCATCTCATCATGATTATGGATGAAACTCTAGGATTCACATATTAAAACGCAATTGATCTTTGTCATCCAAGTCTTTGATCCAAGTCATATCTTTGCGGAAAACACGTAAATCCCGATATTAGCGGTTGACTCGTAAGTTCAATGTTGTGTTTTCCTGCTCCAAGTGATAAATGTTTTCATACTTTTAGTTCCAGGAAAACACAATGGTAAGCCTAAGAGGCGACAGCTAAAATAGGGTTTTTAGCTATTTTCCAACAAGATATGACTTGGCAGACCAATTGCGATTTAATATGTGAATTGAGATAGAACTAATTCTAGAATTTCATTCATGAACTCGAAAAGGTGATTGTCTGCACTGCCACTTCCTGGTATATGTAGTATGCGTTTTTAAATTTAAATATTTTCTTTGCATATATTACTTGATATGTTCATATTCTATATAGGTGATATGTCATCTTCAGAAAGAATCCGTGCACATTTTCCCGTATTGACAGAAATGGGAATTTTCAACTCTTTTAAGTTTTTCCAAACTGAACTAATTTTAAATACTATATAGCATACATACAAGTGTGTATAAGATATGTTGGGCTGCCCATCAAAAGTATAATAATTTGCAAATAATAAAAGTTAATTGCTAAAATTATACTTTTACTTATCTTATGTATTTTCCAAATTCTTTACCTTAGACATCATGTTTCTTATCTGTAAAGTTTTGATACAGCTTTCTTAACGTGTTCGCATATGTTTCATAAAATTTTCATGACGCTTGATTTTTCTTTACTATTTTATATGACGGGAGAAAATTTTCAAAAAGTTTATCGCACATTATCTTCATAACACAAAAACTCATAGAAAAAATAAAAATAAAATGTTTCACTATCTTAAAATTACTTGCATTTATTAATAAGTATATCCCACTTAAGTTTGAAATATTTTATCCCTGAGGTTCGGTGGTCATTTCCATGCGAACTTGTTTGTCTGTTACATACTACGAATTTTAGCTACCAGTATTTTAAAGCGAGAAAATGTGACTTAGTTTATCGAAGATATATCATCAATTGAATCAGGCGAAGCAAACTTTTCGAAAATAACGGTGGCCAACAAGCATAGTGATTTTTAGATCCGTAACAGGCAAACAAATCCGCATGGAAATGTTCCGTTGTTTTGTAACGGTAAACACACGTTGGGTGTCATTTGTAACGGTTGGGTGCTCGTACTGGGTGTTAAATGCAGACATAACTCAGTACATAAGATAAAAACACAGTTTATTAAAAACGATAAGGGCTCAAGGGGAGTGGAGCAAGTCTGTAATTTTCACAACTGAGAATACTACTAAAAGATTAAACTCACACTCACAGCTCCGGAACTAGCTCAATCAGGGCACCTCAGACTACTTCTCAGCTATCTTTCGGCTAAACTGCTAGATAAGACTTATTAGACAGCCCGTGGCTGTATATATTTCTTTATTAACTTTGAGATGATCAACGTAATTACTATTAAATTCTTACCACTGGCCAACTTCTCGAGTCAAATTCCAAGACTCCTTAGCAACTCACTGGAGGCTTGCTAACACTCGATATCGCTTGCTCTGGATCAATCAACGCAGCTAGACACACTCTGCCAGACACCAGCGGGAAATCGCCGCTAGAGACACACTTCGCTGGATAATATCGCTAGACACACTCTGCTGGCTAACGTCGCCAGAGACACTCTACACACACTCAAACTCCAAGCTTTTGTATGCTGCAAACTGAGATACTTCAAATTTACATATTACTACTAACCGCGACCTAACTGTAGAATCCGAAAGAGACACACACACTCTAGAAAATTAAAGTAAAAGAGAGGATAGATGTCGCTTTCACGCTTACACATGTTAAATTATTGACGTCACGATCTCAGAAATACTAGAGTGCCTTTATTACAAAGGTCATTCCCTCACAGTTTTAACTGATATGAAAAGAAAGATATTGGTCTTGCTTTATTAACTATAGTTACTTAACATTTATCATTTTAATTTAATAACTGAACCGAAAATTATTTTTAAAAAATGCCACTGTCTGCTAATTATAAGTTCTTCAAAATTATATTTTTAAATAAATACATTTAGAATTATGTATTTATCTTGAATATAGTTTAGTTTAAATAGCATAAGTTTTTACATAATATTTCATATGTACCTCGTTTGGTATCAATTCTAGCTTGTTTGTAATACGTTTTGCATAGTACATTTTTATACTCATTTATCTCTGACTATTTTGACATTGTTTATTATATTATGTTTCAGAAAGGTTTCGTCAGAAATACTAATACATTATCCCCTATGTTGGAATACCTATATGTATATATAATACGCTGATGTGATGATACCGGGTAGCTCCAATCCTGGGAAAGGAAAAAAAATCATCGCGGTCATGTTAGGCTTAAGCATTGCAATGTCGTATTTTAAGTCGAACAATTGCTTTATTTAATCTTCGTTGTATCATATCTTTTCTCCTTCATTTTTTCTAAAACCTTAAAAAACCATAAATTAATAATATTTTAAGTTCTAAATTAATAATTACCAACTACCAACTACACATTACCAGTATAAACAAAAACCGCATTTGCATGTTGCCATTCATAAACAAAAAATTCTAAATCTAGAAACAAATGAACGACTCTCTGAGTGTTTCATTAAAAAAAGGATTAATACTCTATTCTGCTTTTAAAGTACTTGTAAAAACATATTAAATCTTTTAATTTTTTGAAATGTATTTTTCGCTTTTGTTTACATTTAGAAGCAGCAAAGTAATGAAGAAGAAGAGTAAACTCTCGGTGATTTCAGCTGAGCGAATTTCTCTGAAATATTTTGTACTAGATAACGCATTGCTGCGAAAAATTTATGCGCCATCTCTCGGGATTTAATATAAACAAAGAGATTTCTGTTGAAACCGCATACTTTTTTGTGCATTGGAAATAAAATTAATATTACATGTCAAATCTTATTGTTATTAAAATATAAGGGTTATGTATGATACCGTTTTAATATAGGAAGTTTGTAAAGAAAAGACAATTATCCTATTAATGTAATAAATAGTTACAATTCTGCATTACTTTGGCAGTTCATTTTACTAAATATTCAATTTACTTTGAGAAAGAATGCATATTAAAATCATTAAAAATGTGTTATTTAGTGCACTACAGAATAATATAAATTTAATTTTTGAGTAGCAAAATAATTTGCAATACTCAAAATTAATAGCGGAAAAAGAATGTTTTAAAATTTTAATGCCCCACTCCCTAAAGATGAATAAAATAAATTAGAATTTGTGAATATTTTTAACTTCCACACCCTAGTTCAATGCAAAAGTTCTTTTATTTACTATTTTTTTTCTGACTTATACTTTCGATCACACGATTTTCTAAATACTAGTCTTATCCCTGGTTGTATCTTAAAATTCAAATTTCTTTCAGTGGTCATATATGCTCTGTTTTATATGCATATTATCTTTAGAAAAAATAATAAGCTAAGCAATTTTTTAGAATCCAAATGTTGTAGTTAAATCAAGTTTCACAATTTCATAAAAAGCCAATTTTTTATTTTTATGATTAACACAGAGATGATGTTTAATACATACAGCCCAATCCTTGTCTTTAACACACAAAAAATAAAATTATTGTTAAGATGGTTGTAAAGAGAAATTTGAAAATATGATGCAACATAAACTGCAACCATAAAATACAGTTTGGCCGAGAAAATTGCATCCAGAAAATAACCGGAATCGAAAGGGCTAAATCGATTACTCGATTAGATGATCTATATGAAGCGATTAGTCGTCTACTTATACAAATTTTAACAGACATCATTATTTTAAAAGCTAAATCCTTGTTTTAATATCATACTTTGTAAATGATACTCTCGGATAACAAATGGGAATGTATCAGTATAAGTAAGTTATGAATTATGCATATTTAGAAGTTAGAACACCAAATATTAGATTTTCTTCTTTCTTTCACTATAGTCGTTACATTACATAGAGCCGTTTTAATTATAAGAATGCATATTTAAAGATGAAATTAAATTAGAAAGTTCATCGAAAATAGATATGAAATGTTTTAGCAGACCATTTTCTCTTGCTAATTAGTTCAAAAGAGAGTATAATACTCGAAAATGCTTTTTTACATAAGAAAAGAAAAATAACTTTTCATCATTCTTGGTTCAGGTATTTTTATTTAATATCGCAAAAGTTGTATAACAAAATATCCAGAGACTTACTTTATTTAAATAACAATAATATTATTATATTAAATAGAAGCCTTATAATATTTTAAACCCGTTTGTAAATTTTGGCAGATTTAGAATATTTTATTTTTCCAATATGGAAATAGATTATCTTAAGGTATAAGCGTTTTTGAAAAGTATGAAATTTTTGTTACGCACATGTGTTTATCGTTAAAGCAGGAAACTATGAATTCAAATATATTTTTAGTGAAATTTTGTTTGACTTTTCAAATTTAGGCAATATGATGTCAAATTTCGGCAAAGAATTACATTTATGTCAAAACCTTTATACCGAAATCTATTCAATATATTTCACTTTTCTTTTTAACAATATATTAGCAAACCATTTAGCTGTGTTACGAAGTAAAAGAGTTGCAGTATTCTTTAAAAAATATACCAAATTTTGTGAACAAAGCACGATTTTTTTTCAATAAAATATGTGTATTTTCCAGTAAAAACGCCTCTTAATTTTATATATACATATTTTAATACTGTATTTTGCTTCACAGCATCCCAATTGAAGAGCAAAACCTTGTTACCAAATTTTATTTCAATACCTTAAAACCTTTTAAAGAAATTTGTTTTCTTGTAAACGAAAGCAACGAAAAACGCAAATTACTATTTTGATGTAGCACAAACACTTACGTAAAGGAGATAATATTTTGAGCTAGAACTTTGCTTTTTATTACCGCAGAACCAAAGGTAAGGCATGTATGGAATCATAAATGTTTAAAAGTTAGTTTAAAATAAAAAAAACAAAAACAAAAACAAAATTTTTCATAAAAGTGGCAATTTCAGCGTAGATACAAAATTAAATATTTAAGAATATTTAAATATTTAAGAATCTATTAAATGTAATATAACTAGTAACAGAAAAGTAATAATAAAAATCACTTCCCAACAGAAAATAACTTTATATATTTCGCATGATTCAAAAAGTGCTTGTCGGAATGATATGAAATTTTGAATACGCTAATTTGATTCTTAAAAAAACTGATTTCTAGAAGATTAATATATAACAATGTAAAATTACAGTTCATCCCTATAAATAATTTAACTTACATTTAAAACGTTACGCACATTGCGATGTGTTTTGCAACGATTAAAAATAAATTTAACATTATAAGTTTCAAACTTTATAACACCATAAAAAGTAATCTATTTAGTATCAGAAGCAGTAAGTTGCATAAATAATCGAAATATGATATGAAATGAAGGTTTGAAAATTGAAATAAATAACGTTTGATAAAGGTTTAGTATGTAGATGACCTATCATAATATGTTAACATGATTAAAGAGAAAGTAAATAATAAACTTTGGCTCATCTGCGATTTTTACAATCGGATTGTTTACTTACTAGTTCTTTAAAAGTTTTTTGAGATATTGGCGTTTATGAGCGATACCGTACCTCAATTATAAGTCATCCTAGTCAATAATCATAAATTAATTTTGAAAAAAAAATCCTCTAATGTGAAAGAAAATATCCAATTCTCTTTTGACAAAATCAAGTGCAGAATTGTTATTTGAAACTTAACGAATTTTCAACTCTATTTTTAGTGTCAATGTATTCTTTGAAACTTGAAAGCATAAAACTTTTTTTTATTAATCTGCATCTTTTTCAAAAAAAAAAAGACAGATTTTACAAGCAAATTCTCTGTTTTTTTATGCTTGGAACTGATTGCAAAATCGATAAAATTAAATAAAGTAAAATAGTGAAATAATCGTGTGATATTATAAAAAGATAAAAACTATCATGGCAATTATGGATCATTTATGCATTTTCTAGAATAATGTATTTACTCAAAACGAAATACGTCTTCAACATTGGAAAAAAGTAATTTTAGCATATTTCATTCAATTTTTAGAACTCCAATTATACTACTGTAAATGTACTCACACGTACACATCACACACACACACGCATGTCAAGTGTAAACAGAACAAAGAAGTAAACAAATTATATAAATCGGAGATGAAATAGAAGATATGAAAATGAACAACTATAATACTATTAAAAAACATAGAAAATAAAGCTAATATTACTAACTAAAGCTGTAAAAATGGTATTTTTACATTTAATTCATGTAAAACTTTAAGCTGGAGGTTATTATCACGTTTAATGATGATTATATAACGATTTGCAGTGAAATGAGCAATTACAATATAAACAGGAAAGAGAAAAATAATTTTGATGTAATAAAAAAATGTAAAGTCAATATAATGTCAACATAATTATAAGATAATAATGATAATAAGAATAAAAATAATAACAATGCATTTATTTATTTAAACCTCTGACAGTCTTGCAGAAGGGCAAAATAGTAACGTTATTTTCCCAGTATTTTATTTTAAATGCTAAAAATGATGATACTTTCAACATTATATAAAAAAAACGTGATTACAACCATGAGTGAAAGTCCTGAGAATAGTAATCAGCTTAGAAAGCATTAAAAAAATATTAAATTATTAGATTTATATTATTTTAAATATTGCTTGTATTGCTGTAATACACTCTAAAAAAAAAGTGTAAATTAGACAAATTTACATATATGTGTCTGTAAATTCCCAAAATTACACACCTGACATGAAAATTACTAGTGCTCGCGATAGGATACGTATAGCAGCTATACGTTTAAACAATATGCGTATATCCGTATAATACGTTTTTCTGTTATACGAATACTTTAAAATATACGTTTAAACGTATCCGGATACGTATAAGGCGTATCAGTTAAACGTATATTTTCGAATACGTATATTTAATGTATACGTATATTCCAGGTACCGTATCTAATTTAAATATTGGACTTCATCAGTCTTATGTCACTGAATGAAGAATTATTTGGAAATCGGTGGCGTAACGACAGGAATCCGTATAGTATGTCTTATATATACTAGATCAATCAATGAAAAGCGTATATTTTTTAAAACAGTTTGCAAAAATTTCACAAAATACTCCTGATTGGCCAATCTCGTTTCACTAACAATGAAATATCTATTTTCAAAATACCGAGTTATTCTCGTGAATTGCAATAGTATTTTGCAACATTGTACTTTGAATTTATTTAGATATTTTTGTTCATCTCAAGGTAATGAGCTCAGATACCCCGTTATTTTACATTTTGTGTAGGTAATGTATACAAATTGTATCCATTGTAAACAACCAGCAAAATTAAATAATCTTTGAGGAAAGAATGAGAGTATAAATGTTTCAGATTTATTGTGAATTCTTGTTAAATTTAATTTTTTCTTTTTAATTATTTAAAAATTCTTTATTCACTTATTGTTTTACACTCAAGATTGCACCCGAGCGTAAATGCTATTCTTTTCATGGAGCTAATATTTTCTAACTCTGTTAATGTATAATGAAATTTCATTTTTTTAATCTTGACTTTCTCACCATAACATACATAGAATCACTTTATATCAAGCATTAACTGAATATCTGTAGTTTGATAAATATCCGTGCATTAATTCTAGAGATAGAGCTATTGCAGAAATCGTGAATAAAATACAGCAAAGTAGAGTCACCTATTGAACGATTTACATACAAAACTAGTCAGCAGCAAATTCTACCAGGGAATGCTTGTATATAAGGGGAGACTGGGATGCATGTGAACAATTCACATAAACATAGCTTTTTGTCATAACTGGAAAATTTCGATAAGCAAAACTACTCTATATAGTAAACAGAACTTTTTTTACGCATGGTATTTTTTAAAAATAAACTTTACAGTTCTTCTTACTTTTCTTAATAGTTTATTGAGTTAAAAAAATGTTCATATGTGCCCCAACGAAAGAGCAATTGTAAACACATAAGGAAAACATGTGAACACAAGGGAAAAAAAAATTGACATGTTTTTATTATCTTTTTCATATGTTACCTTAATCATTAGTTGTATTATTTATTAAATTCACCATAAAGAAAAATATATGTATATTTATTTAGTTTCTGAGTTATATGTTTAAGCAAAATATTATAAAATAAAAATAAGTAGATTTTTTTTTTTTGGGGGGGGGGCTTAGATAATTGATAAAATATTGTTGCAATATAACAAAAAACTAAAGAGGTAAACTTGAGAAAATAATTAAAGAATTTAAATTTTGGTTACGGCTTTTTGTTTGAGGGAGATTTTAGGGAGGGGGCATTTGGATAATATTTATAGGAAAACTATCAAAAGGCGAAAGATTCTCATTCCTATATTTGCCTTATTTGCCTGTAAATTAGGGATAAAAAATTATTTTACATTTATAAGCTTTCTCCAAATTTAATTTCTTTTGCTTTTAAAAGAATGGGGGTAGTCAAAAATGAAGATTTCACGGTAGTTATAAGTTTAAAAATTTTATTTTCTTAATATATATATCTATTTTCAAAACACCAAATAAAAGAGCTGTTTTAGAAATGGAAGTAAAATAATACTACAAGTTTGCAACAAATGAAACAGAAAAATTTGCAAAGTTGTTAAACGTAATATATTTTGCATTAATGATGAATAAAAAATAGTATTGAAAACTGTTAAATAAAATAATGTATAGCATTTATTGAAATTTAGAAAGCATGAAATTTATTTAAATTACAATTGAACGTAAAGAGCATGTTGCTTTTTATGTATTTGCTGACAGTTGTGTTTGTAGAAGTTTCTATTACACAAAATCAACTTTGTATCATAGAAATGTCTTCCATTTCTATAAAAATATAGATAATGGAGCTGGCATTATTTTCACGAAGTTAACTAAAAGGAATAGAATCACTGAATGATTATTGGTCAATTTAATGATATATTCAGATCTGCCCCAACTAGACATAAGTGTCCCACATTCCCACAAGAGTTAAAATGACAAATCATTAGCATTTCTCAATTTTAAAAATAAAAAATATCATAAATATTTATTAGTATCAGTAGCATATTTTAAATAAAGAAAAAAAAGAATAAATAAATGAAATTATTCTTTTATCAAGCTGGACATTTTACTTTTAAGTACAGTAAACAGTATTTTGGCTCCTGGGGAAACAAAATGTCGAAGAGTTTCAAAAATGTTTTTCATATGTCTATAGGTGCTCCCATCTTTGATAATTTTTTGAAATAAAAAAAAACATATAATAACTAGCGAAAAATGGCAATGTTCTCATAAGCTCCATTTTCACATGTGCCCTAGTCTCCCCCATATGTGTTACTCAATTCTGTGTATTAGGTCTTGAGATAGAAATCCCACAAAATTTATGTCACATACAGACAGACAAAGTCATAGACTCATAAACTGACAGGCAGATATTTTGTAAAAACACGTTCTTCGGACTCTCTTACCCTTAAAACGTGTAAACCCGTCGAAAGTATTCCCGAATCCAATACTTTCTTCTTCTAAAGATTCTACCCACTACCAATGTGAGACATTTTATAATAAATAACTTAGTTTTTTGGAAAAAAAAAACCAAAATCTAAACTGAGGAAGTATTCAAAATTTTTTAAGTACCTTCATAACAAGTAGTAGTTAAGTAAACACGTCGTAGTTCTTTGAACAAAGAATAGCGATGGGGATACTCTACCGGATATTTCTCAATGTCTCTAATCCGTAAAAAAATATTGAAACATCAAATTTCATGCATTAAATGAAAAACGTTTAAACGTGTATGCGATTAACCGCTTGGGTAAAATCCGTATATACGATGTACCGTATATGCTGTTTCGTGTAATACGTATAACTACCAATGCCAAATTATACATATAGCAAATACGAATTTCGTATAATACGTATTATACGTATACTCGTACAAACGTATAATCGGGAGCTCTAAAAATTACCCACTTTTTGCAAAGCTTTACCTGTTTTTATGTGCATTTTAGCTTAACAAACTAAGTGTATACTTTGTTATCAATTGAAAAACATAAATAAATGTGTAAATGCTGAAAAATATCTGAATTTACACAAATTGGTACGTTATTGTAATTTACCCATAATTATATACACATAGGTAAGTATGTAAATTTCTAAAATCACCCACGTATCATAAAAAATACCTATTTTAATATGTGTTTAGTTTATGGCATTAAGTTTGTAAGTTGTTATCAGTTCATAAACTCAGAAAAATATCTAAATGTAGATAACACTTGACATTTCACTAATTGCTGTGTTACAAAAGTTATAAATGCGTGAATTTTAAAGTAGACGTTACGAAAGGGATAGGAGGTTTACATATTATTCAGAGCTATACTTTCTATTTCATTAATCCCATTCCATAAATAACATGGTGTCATTGCATTGCTGTAACAGTATTTTCAAGTAATAAACTAATATATTTATTTATTTTTATAAGATACTCTGACCACCTCTCTCACCCTCCCCGTTTCAGCAGCACGTGAACATTTAAAAGAAGTTAAAAAAAAATAATCTCGACACGTGTAACAATATTTTGTTACATGTAACGTAAAATTTTATTCATTTAACTAGTTAATTTTAATTTCGTTTTCCAAATCACCTTTTCAAATTTGTACATGAAATATAAAAATGCTTGATTTTATAATTATAGCTTTTGATTAAATCGTAATTTCTTTCAGCCATCTCACAGATCGCTCTTTTTCACAATTTTACTTGTAATTTTCAGTAATAGTGTTAGATTTCATTCTTAAAGCGAAATTAGGAAGACTTCATAAAGAGGCGTTATAATAGAGATATAATCCCACTTTATGCTTATTCATAAATTTAAATTATATTTTTTGCACTGTTGGTATTTTGTTTGCTGCTCCCCCCCCCCTTAATTAAAAGGACAATAGTTTAATCTTCACTAGAATCTAAAAACTACTTCGAATTCATTTAATATGTAACATAAAATATAATTCATGTAATTAAGATAATTCTAAATTCGTATCCTGAGTTATTTTTACATTTTGCACATCGAATATAAGTTTGCTTGATTTTACCCTAAATTACAGTTGGCAAAAAAAGTATTTGTACACTCTAAAATGTTTAATTTTTAACTAAATAAAAACAGATATTTTGTCAAAAATAGTTTTAATACAGTCTGTTTACCGCGCGTTTTAAATTACACAACAGAAAATTTTCGATAAAGATGTAAAATAATTTTCTAATAGGAAAAGTTTAAAAATTTTCATGCAAAAAAAGTATTTGTACATTTCTCCATCCTGATATGTAATGTGTTTTATAGTGTTTATGGTTCAAAGGACTACTTATACAGAAGTTTTTAATAATTTTTAACTTCATATTATATTTTTCTAACATTTAATTTAATTTGCTCTTGAAGTAATTGAGAGTATAACCTAAAACTAGAGAGGTACCTCTAGACATATGAAATCCTATTTTTGAGCTTAATAAAAATTGAAATTATTGCTATTAAATTACCATCAACAATTATTGGATGTATAGTAAGAAACTATGAATAAATTAGATGCATCGAAATTCAATGAAAACCAGGACTTCTCAGCAAACTAACAATGAGAGAAAAAGGGACTGTTGTTAAAAAAGCTTTAAAAAATCCTATGCTTTCGGTTTAAAAATTTGCTGGAGACCTTGCAACATCTTCTCGCATCAGAGTAATACCTAAAACAATAAGAAATATTCTTCTCAATGCGGACTTAAAAGGAAGAACCTCAAGGAAAAATCCATTCATCAGCGAAACAAATAGGCGAAAACGCATGGTATTCGCTTTCGTCTACAGAAGAAAATCATTGGATTTTTGGAAAACAGTAATTTTTTCTGATGAGGGAAAATTCGGAATTTTCTTACCACCAAGCATTCGAAAAAATTGGCGTAAAAATAAAACTGTTCTAGATCCAAAACGTATACTTCAAACTATCAAGCATGGTGGGGGGAATATTGTGGTTTTGGGGTGTATAGCTTCTAATGGAGCAGGACATTTAAAATTTATTGACAATGGAAGGACAGGTTTAACATACATTTATGTGTCGCGGCATAATTTATTAAACCGTGCTAAGAAATTAGGCGTAGAGGAAGCTTTTCACTTTCTGCAGGATAACGACCAAAGCATACTGCTGTGATCAGCAGGACATGGTTACTACAATACCTCGAAGACTACTGGTAACTGCTCTAAAATCTCAAGACTTGAATCCAATAGAAAATTCGTAGATTCTATTGGATGCAAAAATTCGAAAAAAAAATATGTATCAGTAAAAAACAGTTTTAAAGAAGGTCTTATTGTATCATGGAATATCTATCATTAACCAGACCGCTACAAAAAAGTTGGTGGAATCTATGTCACACCATCTAGAAGTAGCCATAAGCGCTAAATGAATTCACACAAAATATTAATTTGTATCATTTTACTAAATTTTCATTAATTATATTACATTAATATAGTGTACAAATACTTTTTTGGCATTATATCTTTGTATATTTGTTTATTATAATGTAAAAAATCGATTCGTTTAATTTTGTTTTTGCTTCTATAATATTATAATGCATTAAATTAATGTATTACAGTATTTTTTGCTTAAATCTTTTGTTTAATTTCATTATAATTTAAAAAAATGAAGTGTACAAATACTTTTTTTGCCAACTGTATTTTAGCCGTCTCATAGTTTGTAACCTTTAATCCCTTTCAAAGTTAAACTTGTAATTTTAGTTTAACTTCAGTTCGCAGTACAATTGATGGTCGTTTTTACGAACTACTTCGACCCCGAGTTAGACGCGAATCTAGTATAGAAAACTAAAATTGTAATAATTGTAGACTTGGCTTCATCAGGTTTAAGTTGAAAACTATTAGTGGGTCCAGCTGAATGCAAGCGCTCGCGTTCAGAAAAATATAGAAGTTATTCTCTTATAAAATATAAGGTATGTAATCTCATACGTTCGTATTACCTCCAATTCTTTTTATCTGATTTGTTTATATTTATGTATAAATGTATATTCTATATGTTGGATTGTTTTTTTTTAGTATAAGAATTCTTTACACGTATAATTTACTTGCCTTAAAAAATGTCAACATTACCTAACTCTTGATAAATGCCTATTAAAATAACAACTGTTGTATCGAAGGTTATTTATTTCTTATTAGGTTATTATATTTTAACAGCAGCAAAATAAACGTAAACATCTTTTTTTTTTGGGGGGGGGGGGAGGTGAGGTGTTAAATTTTGGGTCGGTTGTGTGAAAGATATTATAGTTTATTTATAAACTATTATACAAATGTATATCATATCTATAAATTATATAGTCTGATTTATAAGTTAAACAGTTCATCTGAGTTTTATTTATTTATTGAAATTTTTTTATAATTTTTTTTAAACTATGAAATTTATAATGTTAACTAAGTTTACCACCGATTAAAACTATAGCGTTGCTTTTGAGTTTCTACGTTACATTTCCCAATTTTAAGAAATTATTTTTTTTTATCTTAATTGCATGTATGTAATTTTCTGCTGTGTTTTAATTTGAAAATATTACATCAGAAGAACTATGTTCCACTAAAATAGTCATAGTAAAGAACACATAATTTTTGCTTGTTAATTATAGATTTAATAAAAATACACAGAAGTAAATTGCAAAAGGGCGCAAATACATTGATTTAAAAAAACTCCAGACCAAAAATTCTGAAGAAAAAATTATATTAAAGTAGGTGGCTTTTCTTTTTTTTTTAAAGTGGCTTTTTCTTCAAATATACATTTTTCCATTCCAATTTTGCGTATTATTACAGAACTTATATGACATAAAACATATGATTGTATATATATATATATAAATATATAACAGTTGTGTCATAACGAATATTCAAAATTGAACTTATCAGTCCCTCCCCGCCCTTACATAAATATCCCCCGCCGGGTGAGTTTAATACACATAAGACACTAATGTAATTCTCAAATAAATTCTACGAGCTTTAATTTCGGAAATTTATAAGAGTCAATTAATATTAGGATATAGATACAGTATTTCTCATTTTATTTTTTACTATAGCTGATAAATAAAAATACTAATTAGCTTGATATCTAAAATTTTAATTAGAATATCTGAAATTTTCATTTATGAAGATAGGATTCATTCCATTAATGTTAAAATATATTTGTATTTTTTTAAGACGCAAATTTCTAAATATAAACTTAAATGCAAAAGATGTTTCTTTAATGATTCAACAGCCTTTTTGATAGTCTTGATAATTTTTTATGGTAAATTCTTTGTAATGATGAATATTTATGAAAAGAAAACAATTCAACATATAGTATAGGTGATTTATGTATGTATAAACAAATCAGCTAAAATATTTGCAGGTAATATGTGTGTGTGTGAGATGAAGATTACATACCTTTTTCTATTTTTTATAATATTTTAAATTTTACTTTTATAACTGTATGTAACACAGTACCTTCAGTATAATTGACTTTGTATCTTGAGTCTGCAATATAAAAAATGAAAAATTGAGTCCGAACTCTGAAAATAAAATGTGTGGAGATTGCAAGTTTACCAACTATGATTATTCCATCTGACTAGTCTAAAATCTATCATTAATTAATTATTTCTTTTTCTTTATTTTAATTTTTAATTGCATGTACTGAATAATATCTAAATGAGGGGGAAATACAAAATTAAGAAGTAAGGAAAAATATCGAAAATAAAACAGCAGTTTTTATGTGTATATTTAGAGGAGAGTGGGGAGGAATGGGACACTTTTTACAAAAATAATAAAATCAACTTTACTTGACACAAATACAAAAACTTTGATTTATAGAATACAAAATGAAACACTTTCTAATGTCCTTGAACAATTTAGACACATAATTTTAAGAATCAATTTTATAATTAAAGAAATTGTAAATTTCAAAATGTGTCCCATATTCCAAATGTGTCCACTTCCCCACTAACAGAGAAGTAATATTTGTACTATGATGGTTGATGAGGAATATTAAAAACTAATGTCTTAAATGGCTATATGCTGAATTTTAGATCCTTAGCTGCTATAGTAACATAGTTTTAGAGGGAGGGTTAAAGTTCTAAAAACCTATTTATAGGGAGTTTTTAAGAGGAGGGGGATGAGTGTAATAGGCTGATTTGGAACTTATGAGGCTACACTTGTGATAGTGGATGAGAAGTGTGTGCATCACTATGATTTCGATTCCAAACAACAGTACTTTTATCGCATCCACTGTCACAAATCTAGCCCCATAAGCTAAAAATAATATTTTCAACTACACCCCCACCCCCATTTTACTCATCCATACAAAACTATATGAATATTGCAGCTACGGTTCTGAAACTAATCATAAATATATCGATATTCTACATCAACCCATTGCAGTACTGATATTTCATATACACTAGACACAATATTATTGAACCTCCATCGAATATACGTATTTTGCATATTACGCAAAGAACTATGTAAATTACAATAACACAATAATGTGTGTTTTTTGCGTAATACACATTTATCAGTGTAATCACAGAAGATTATACAGATAAATGAGTGAGAATATTACACAGATATATGTGTATTCTTGCGCAATTTACACATTAATGTGGATATTTCATGAGTGATCATTATAAGTTTTTCCCACTTAGTGTTATCATCAAATTACACACTGAAATTTGTATTTTGAAATTTACACCATAGGTGTGTATTTTGGCAATTTACACACAAATTTACACATATAAACAAATCGTTTTTGTATCATCGATTTACACTTTTTTGTGTGAAAATTTACACTTTTATTTTTTAGAGTGTACATAGAGCTTAGTGACGTATTAACAAGGGCCAAGAGGATGATACATATGTATACTTATATAAATGTACGCATATATAAGTAAAATGTACATATGTGTATGACATGTCATGTATTACATGAAATTTCAGTCATTTAGAAATTAACTATGCATAGTTTTTCTTTAAAAATATTTTTTCGCATCAGCAATACTTTTTCAAACGAAAAGAGTTCATATATATACTTTTCTAGTCGTAATGAATAATAAAGATTAAGTCAAGATTGAATGAGTAATTTTTATTTTAAGAAAATGCCATTTGCTATCTTATTCAAGGAAATAGGATGGCATTTACAAAACATTTCAAAAAGAAATGGGAGTGCTCCGATATCGCTAAAAGAAAGTAATAAATAAAAAATTTCAGAATTCAGATTTCTTTTTTCTTTAGGTACTGCTGTATTTGTAACGAGTAATAAATTGTTCCTTACTACCTTGTTCAACTTAATATCCATTTGATAGAAATTTATTATCAAACAATAAGTTTTGCAGGTCATATTTTTTCCTATTCTAAATTAAAATATATGGTATCATATCTTATTAATATGCCACAATTTTTAATTGTGTAGGGTACAATATTCATAATCTGCAATATACAAACATTCTAATTGATACGAAAAGCAAAGATCCTAAAGTCCTTACATTTATAGAAACTGAATATACCATTTTTAGAAATTTCGTCTTAAACATGTAACTTCTTTTGATAGACATTTGTACGTTATCTTTAAAACGAATTCAATACGCGCAATTAACGCGTTTCAATATAATACGAAAGTGCTTTCAAAGATATGTAAAATGCTAAATTCATGCAGGATTTTTTTTTTTTTATAATGTATGTTGACAAACTTATTTTATTGCAAATTTATTTATTTATTTGTCGAGATCTTTTGATGTAAAATCCCTTTAATATATATTTTGTGTGAAATCTCTAAATCGGTGAAAGAATAAATTGTTTGTAAGAATCTTGCATTTAAAAATCGAATGGTCTGCTACTATATTTCCAAGTAAATAAATAAATAAATAAAATGTAACAAAATTCTAATTGCTAAATTTCACTATTATTTTAAGGTTGGTTAAATAATGAAAACATTAAATAGTAAAATGTATAAATATATTTTTGACTGTAGATTATGAATATGCAATGAGGTTCAGCAAACATTCTATTAAGATTTTTTTTTTATTTCTGATAAAACATTTTTTAAAAATCTTTTAAAATACATTTTAAAGAAAAATTACTATGTTACGTATTAATTAAACCTCTATAAGTTGTTTGAAACGTTCCACAATACTACTAAAATTAAACTGTTACAATGAAAATCATCTCCATCTAAAATTATTATTTGAGAACATATTTTACTCTATAAAGGTAACACGTTATCTTAAACGTAAAATAATATATATAACAAGTGTCATGCAACCATGCTCCTCCCAATCTCTTTTATTAAAAGAATTAAAAACGAAGTGAAGAGACTAGCGCCCTCACCTAGAATTGAAGAGAGGTGAAGAGAGGAGCGCGGGTAAGTGTGTTGGAGTGTTTAGATGTTGGTAGGGTGTGTGAAACACCCGAGTGAAGTTTTCTTCAGAAAGCTAAAGAATAATTTGGTAATGATTAATTATGTACATATTCATCTCCTGTATATAGCTTGTGTATAAATCCTGTATATAACTCAGCATATTAAAAAAATAGTTATAATCAAGCATCTATAGTTCTGCTGTCGGTCACCCAGACATTACAGCACGCTCTCGGTTCCGAGAACCAGAGCTTTGAAAGATTTAATAAAATGAATCATATTTTCATACTGTTTGGATTACAAAAACAGAGGTGAGCAAGATTATTTTATTTTTGATTTTGTACTGTATAGTTAAGTATAATGTTCAAGAACGTTACTAAAGCAGATTTAATTGTGGTTCTGCAAGAAATCGGCGAACAGGCTGATCCGAGTTTAAAAGTGTCGGAGTTGAAAGATTTATTATTAAAATCAAAAGAATACGAGAAAGACAAAGAATTTGTTACCGAATTTTTATCAACTACAGTTACCGAAAGAAAAAATGTGGAGGAAATTAATAAGTTGCGTTTGCAGCAACAGGCGGGAAATGAGGATATGTCTCGTAATGAAGGAGAAAATACACAAGTTTCGTTAGACAAACTTATTAAATCGGTGCAAATTTTGGCGATTCCGGTGCCTAAGAAAAACGAAACATGGAATTTGTTTTTTGATTCGTTAGAAAGGGCGTTTAAACATAAAAACGTACCCAAAGAATTTAAATCCGAAATTTTATTGAAATTAATAGGTGAAAAGGCAGGGAATGTTTTAGTATATATTAATGATGAGGATTTAACAAATTATGATAAAATTAAGTCGTTAATTTTAAAAGAATATGAGCCCTCCCCATTTTCCTGTTTGCAAAATTTTAGAAATGCTAAAAGACTACCCGGGGAAACACACCAACAATTTGCTTCGCGATTAAGATCATGTTTTTTACATTATTGTAAAATTCGTAATGTTAAAGATTTTGATTCGCTTATTGATTTAATAATATCGGATAAAATTTTCGAAACGTTGGATAGCGAACTTTCTACTCATATTGCAGTTAAACAGGGAGAAAGTTGGTTTTTGCCTGATCAGCTATCACGTGATTGTGATATTTATTTTACTGCGAAGGGCAGATCTTTTGAGGAAACAAAATTTGAGAAACGAAATACCACTTATCGTGAAATAAATAATGAAAACGCTAAATATGTCCCGCCACAACTAAGAAACAATCCCGTTACATCTGAGAACAAATATTTTTCAAAATCACGGGATTGTTATATTTGCAAATCTTCTTTTCATTTAGCTAAATGTTGCCCAAACCGGAGAAATAAATATGATATCCCGAATAAAACAAGCGTTGATCCAGGTCAGAAAAAGTCTAAAGTACAGGGAGATTCAAATAAATTACCCTCAAAAGATAATGCTGTAGTCACTTATGTAAATTCCATGCATCTTCAGGCTAACGATCAATTAAAAGAAATTACTTTTTATCCGTTAAAAAAAATCACTCTTTATATCGACGGTAAAGAAATTGAGGCGATAATTGATTCAGGAACTGAAATTTGTATCTTAAATGCATCTCTAATCCCCAATTTAAAAATCGAAACGAAAGGGAGCATTGTGTTAGAATCCGCTTTTAAAGAAAAAATAAAAGCAAATTTAGTATCAATTCCTATAAGTTATAAATTGCCTAATTCTGCTATTTATGCAACAATCAATACTTTATTTGCTTTGACTGAAAATTTAAATATCCCTTGTTTAATTACTCCAGATGTATATGACGCATTGGTAAATTTTCGTAATGACGAGCTGCATGATCATAGCTCACCACAGATTGCAACATCTGCGTCTAAAAATAGGTCAAGCGAGGGGGAAAATTATGTGTGTTTCGTTTCTACGGATGAAAATGATTCACAATTTTCAGAAAGCAATTTATTTCGTAATGCACAAAAAAAGTGTCTTACTTTACAGAATTCATTCAAGGAAGCTAGTTTAGGGAAAAATAATTTTTTGATAAGAGATGATTTGTTGTTTCATAAAGAAACAATTTGCGGAGATAAAATATATCAATTAGTGTTACCAGAGAGTTATCGGGATAAAGTATTGCGATTAGCACACGATTCAATATTTGGAAATCATTTGGGAATGCGTAAAACTAAGGAGAGAATTAAATTAACATTTTATTGGCCAAATATTTCTAGAGATGTAGAAAATTATTGTAGAACTTGTAAGGAATGTCAATTAAAAAGCCCTGAGAAACAAACGGATAGAATTCCCATAACACCTGTTGTTCGTCCACCATACCCATTTCATACTGTAAATATTGATGTGATAGGTGAAATTGTGCCGCCCTCAGGTCGGAAACATAAATATTGCCTTACGTTAATTGATCAACATTCGAAATGGCCAGAAGTAGTAGCTTTGAGAAATCTTTCGGCGAAAACAGCATGTGATGCATTATTAGATATTTTTATGCGTACAGGAATTCCTGAAATTATATGTTCGGACCAAGCCACTAATTTTAGATCCGAATTAACTAAAGAATTTGAGAACCGGTTAGGGACATCTCCCCGCTTCTCAACTCCCTCGTATCCCGCCTCAAATGGGGCGATTGAAAAATTTAATAGGGTGTTTAAGCAAATGTTACATCATGTAATTCGTACTGATCCTGTTAATTGGGATAAACATATTCCATTTTTACTTTTTGCTTATCGTGAAGTGCCAAATTGCACAACCGGGGTCTCGCCGTTCAAACTCATGTATGGCCGGGAAGCTAGAGGTCCTTTAGCAGTGTTAAAATCTTCGTGGTCGGGTGAAATACCCCTACCACTAAATCTTACTAAATCCGCGATAGACTATCTACAAGAGTTAAAGGTAAATTTGGAAAGAGCCGCTGATCTAGCATCTTTAACGGCGTCAGAAAAACAAGAGAATTATGCCCGATACTTTAATCGTAGTACTAGAATGAAAGAGTTCTAAATAGGTGATTTAGTTTATTTGCTCATACCAGATTCTACCAATAAATTATACGCTCGATGGACGGGACCAGGGGAAGTAATTGAAAGAATAAATCCCCACTCGTATAAAGTAAAATTACCGGACGGTAGTTTAAGACACATTCATGCGAATAAAATTCGGAAGTTTCAAACAAGAGTACAAACGGTTGGGGTAATTTTTGAAGACGATGCCGACTTTGGTGAAATTCACCCAACACCAAATAAAGTTAGTACCTTAAATGAAATTAGCGCTGAAGTAGATCTTAAACATTTAGAGGATGATAAACGATTAGAATTAAGGAAACTTTTAGAAAAACATGCACCATTATTTTCTGGTAAAATTCAAGTTGCAAATGTCGGAGCGCATAAAATTCGTTTATTACCGGGTGCGGAGAGGAAGAAACCGTATATTTATAAAATTCCGGAATCGTTAAAAAATGAAGTCGATAAACAAATAGAAGAGTTAGAACAATTAGGGCTTATAGAGAAAAGTGAGGCTGAAATAGCTTATCCTGTTGTATGTGTTGCAAAAAAAGATGGTAGCATGCGGTTATGTATAGATTTTCGACTATTGAATGCTGTGACAAAACCTTTTGATTACCCAATGGAAAATGCAACTGAATTAATCAATGAAATTGGAAGTGCCAATATAATTACCTGTTTAGATGTATTAAAAGGATATTGGGAAATCCCTCTAGAAGAACAGAGTCGTGATCTCACTTCTTTTAAAACTCATCATGCTCAATTCCGTTGGAAGGTAATGCCTTTTGGATTGCGCAACGCCGCTGCCACGTTCCAAAAATCAATCAACGATGCTCTGGGTGCACACCGTAATTATTGCAAAGCATATCTGGATGATATTGCTGTTTTTTCAAGTGACT
Source organism: Maratus speculifer (assembly GCA_964019185.1). Taxonomy (NCBI): domain Eukaryota; kingdom Metazoa; phylum Arthropoda; class Arachnida; order Araneae; family Salticidae; genus Maratus; species Maratus speculifer. The sequence continues at coordinate 228,259,911 of OZ025299.1, forward strand.
GGGATACTCATATCAAACATTTAGACGCTGTTCTATCTAAATTAACTGAATTAAAGTTCACTGTAAATGTTAAAAAATGCTCTTTTGCCCAAACAGAAATTAAATATCTAGGGCATGTCATAGGAGGTGGTAGACATCAACCAGACCCGGAAAAGTTACGTGCCATCGAAGCGATAGAATCGCCTAAAACCAAAACATCTCTTAAAAGTGCTCTTGGCTTGTTTAATTATTATCGTGATTACATAAAAAATTACGCAGAAATCGCCAAGCCTTTAACTGACTTAACAAAAAAGAAAGTGCCAGAGATCATTCCATGGTCTGATGTCGAAGAAAAAGCTTTCCAAACTTTGAAAACGTTGTTGTGTGAAGCTCCTAAACTTTATACGCCAGATCCAAAAAGGCCTTACACTATTCAGTGTGATGCCAGTTCCTACGGTGTAGGTGCCTGTTTGTCGCAACGAGATGAGAAAGGAAATCTACATCCGATCAGTTTTGCCAGCCAAAAGTTTACGGCAACACAACAAAACTGGTCAACTATTGAGCGTGAAGCTTACGCAGTGGTATGGTCAATCAAGAAATTTGAAGTTTATGTGTTTGGTGCCGCAATTGAATTAATAACTGACCATAACCCTTTAATATATTTACAGAAAACAGCACCTCAGTCTGCAAAATTACAAAGATGGGCATTATCTTTACAAAGATACAATATAACTATTTCCCATTGCCCTGGTGCACAGTTAAAAAATGCTGATGGTTTATCCAGACTAGTTAACTGTAGTAAGACTATCTAGTTGGTGCATTACTTTACGTTAAATTTTGTATCCAGAATTATACCAAGGCATCTTTTCGTCTGTTGTGAAACATTTTTGTGTTTTATTTAGTATTTTTACGTTTTATATTTCTATGCTTTAAATATTACTATTATAACAAGGCTTCTGTCCATCTGTTGTGAATTATTTTATTATATATATGTTTTATTAATATAATTATTATAACAAGGCTTCTATACATCTGTTTTGAACTTTTTATTACATATATTTCTTATGCAGTATTGTAGTATGGTTGCCATGTGTCAGATTTTGCTTTGCTCTGCGTAGCACAATCTTATCGGGGGGGTGTCATGCAACCATGCTCCTCCCAATCTCTTTTATTAAAAGAATTAAAAACGAAGTGAAGAGACTAGCGCCCTCACCTAGAATTGAAGAGAGGTGAAGAGAGGAGCGCGGGTAAGTGTGTTGGAGTGTTTAGATGTTGGTAGGGTGTGTGAAACACCCGAGTGAAGTTTTCTTCAGAAAGCTAAAGAATAATTTGGTAATGATTAATTATGTACATATTCATCTCCTGTATATAGCTTGTGTATAAATCCTGTATATAACTCAGCATATTAAAAAAATAGTTATAATCAAGCATCTATAGTTCTGCTGTCGGTCACCCAGACATTACAACAAGATTTGCATAGTTTTGCGTGATTTTGTAGATTATATATATATTTTCATTTTACCTTATCTCCTTCACTTTTCACTTCCCCAATAAATCTGTACTTACCCCCATTTACACGGTATACATTTAAATAACGTTATATAATTCGTGTTTTACAGAAATTCTGTACCCATTGTATAGGTGACACTGTTATATGACTTTCTGGGGATTCATATTACTTCCATGTTATATTTAGAGAGATTATGTGAAATTGTAAAAGTGTAGTTTCTGGAATAGCTTGCTTTTTTATTCGATAGTACCCCTAATCCAATTATAAAGTATTTTTTAAAGAGTTTATGTTTGACATGATTCATCGATGCCTCTAACCTAATATAAAACAATCTAAAAAGAATAATTTTTCGTACAGAATCATAAATGTATATGAGGATGTAAGTTTGAAAACTCGCCTTATCCACAAAATCTTTATGCTCCTTCAGTATCATTTGTAAAAATGAAATTTTGACAAGCGAAAAAATCTACAGTGATGGACAAAAACTGCATCGTCTGTGAGAAAACAGAAAGGTATGCCTATATCAAGTTTTATGTTTGCGTTTTATGTAAAGGTGATGTTATTACATTAGAATATATTTGTAGTATTAATTTACAATAAAAGTAGTTTCCTAAATTGGATAATAATGCTAGTATCTTCTGAAAGGGATATTATAGTGTGCATTATTTTATCAAAATAATGCACACTGTAAAACATTTGTGTATCGTTAGTTCCATAACAATGGCGGCAGCTTTCCTGCCACAAGCGTTATGGAAGGATTTTTGTCTGTTATATAATGGTGTTATTTAAACATATGTTATTGGTGTAACATTACATATTTGCGTAATGTTACACCGGTTATATCGATTAAACCGGCATTGTCCATTATGCCGCCATAAATTTCGTGGCAGTTTGGGTGCCTCCAATTTTACTGAGTACCGTTAACCAAATGTTTTAGAGTGCATAATACCTTCATTGCCTTTAAATCGCAAAAACGTGTTAGAAATGAGGTAAGAAATTGCAAAAAAAAAAAAAAAAAAAAAAAAAAGAAATTAAGTGAAGAAGCACAAAAAATATTTAATCCGAAGAAAAATTATAAAAGTAATGATTCTGGTTTGAAAATTTGCTGCTATTCGTCATAAAATTTTGAAGGCATATTCTGAGGCAATGATACTAGTTTTTCCTCTGGAAAAAAGATTAAACATTTAGAAAATTAAAATCTATTAACAAGAATTCATTGCATATTGATCAAGAATCTCTTTATTTTTCATTATAATTCCATTATTTTTGTATTACCACTTGATACGGTATTTTAAAAAATCTTCATCCGTAAAATAACAACAGAATTCGTATGGATCCTGGAATTTCATGACCATGAAATTCGTCGGTACAAATATTTTCTTATAAAAATTCTCTCATAAAAATGACGAAACTTCGCACTTTTGAAGTATATTTATTTTCCTATAAAAATGCTTCTGTTTTACATGGAAAAGAACGGTACCCGTAAGAAGAATGTATAGCAAACAAATAAAAAATAATGAAACATTACATGTTTTTCCGATAGAAAGTTTAAATTTTGCGTTCATAGTAGCTTGTATATATACTTAAATTTCTGATGAGTTTGAAATACACACATGCATATATACTTCTTGCAATGCGGTCCATGAAGCCATAAAAATTGTAGCGTATTAAACTTACATTTTTACTTTAAACGATAAATTCATAAGAGCTATATCGATACATATCATTCAAAAAAATTCACAAAATTTAACCGTAACTTTCTTGACTAATGGGTTATAAAAAGAGATATGCAACAGCATTATGCAAAAATATTTGAGCGTAGACATTTTGCAACGCATATTCTTCCGATTATTTAACTAATGATTTCGAAAGCCCCACACGAAGAAAAATACGGTAGATTTCTTATTACTCCTCCACGCAATAGTATCTTTTGTATTTTTGGAAAAATAATGTTCAGAATAAAACTGAAAGTAATAAATGCAATATTGGCGAAATGCAAAGAAAAATGACATTTTTACATATATTTAAAATGTGAAAAAAATAATGGATTATTATAAACATAATGTATTACTATAAAAAATAATGCACTATTATTTTAAAAGATTATAAGTTTTACAGTAAATTTGGAAAATCACTCAGGTATATTTATTCCCATTTAAATAATTTGTTTATTTAAGAACAAGCCACTTGTGAAACAGTTCTGACTTTCTAACACCGATTATCACCTTGGGATGCGATGTACAAAGAGATTGAGAGGCATGTTAATTTAAACAATAAATCGTTTAAAGTACATTATACATTAATAACAAGAACCAAGCTTTGCCCAGGTTTTTCCCTTAAAAGCGCTGAACAGTAATAAATCTAATTACTCACTTCTATTCCCATAAATGTTCGCATATTTGTCTTTCGCTTCCATGATTCCTTCTATAAACTTCGATCATTAATCATTTAATAAGAATAATTGCTTTCCAAATTTCCTGACTAAATGGATGGAATGTTTATTATTAGAAAGATATTTAAGTAAAGATATTAGCATGGTAATGCGTTGTAAGATCTTTTATCTTCTTTTAATAATGTTACAATATCAACTAAACAAACATATTTTAGCCTAGTTTGTTAAATTCTACAAATGTTTGCATATTTAAACAAATACAGAAAATTTTCTCGTTTAAAATTTAAAGAAACTTGTAAAGTAAGTATATTTTAAATTGTCTCTCTTTTTTTAACAATCTACACAGAATTAGGAATAAATATTTATTTTAGTTTATTATAATATTTATTTATTATGCTTAAAATGTTTTGTAAGCATTATCAGAAAACATGGGTTCATAATACAAAATATCCTAATGGGAATATATCCGTTTATTGACGGTTAAAGTAGGCAAAGTACTTTAGTTTCAAGTATAAGAAAAAATGAAAAATCACGAATACAACATAGATTATGGAACATTTTTCAACACATTCAGTGTAATATAGCAATACTAAGATGAACGATGACGTCTTAAAGAAATGATGATGACATCTAAAAATTTGGAAAAGGCATTATACATTTGAAAACCCAATTTTTTGCTATTACCATGTATAGTCATTAAAATGCACAATTTTTTCGCTTTGTTTATGATTTACATATATTCATATATACAGCATAGTAGGCTAAAACATAGTTTAATTACATGCATTGTACAGTTGAAAATTTATGCGCAGCAATGTTTTTGAGAACTTTTGTGCAACTCTGTAATAGCTATCGAATTTATACAAACCAAGCAATATTTAAAATGTAATAAAATTTAAAAACGCATTACACAACAGAAAACGTATTTCCAGCAGTTTTTGTTCGCAGGATTCAATAGGTCAATTATTGCTAATTTTCTTCAACAGCGAAATTCTTTTGCGCGTTCGAAAATACACAATAATGTCCACATATTCTGTAGGAAAAAATTTATATTACATCTCAGTGATGTTTATCGATTTCAATACGTTTAAAATACTGTAATATCATTAAAAAAATTCTGCTTACGATTTTCTCTGTACACCGATATGCATCGGAATTATTTTGGTTGATTATGCAAGTGAACCAAAAATAATACACGCAATTAACATACAATCAGTCTCAATATTGAACATGGTATAGTAAACCCAAATAACCTATGTATACTTTCTATGCCAATTGGACCATTTATACACGAGTTAGAGTACGGACAGGCGCAGACATACCGAATTTATGAACATTTTCGACGAGAAAAAGATAGAAAGTAACTTTCATTTGTAAAATTCATAATTTCCTTTGGATATTATGAATATCTTATATTTCTTTGCAATAAACAATAAGTACAGGAGAGTGAATTATATAGAAAGTACTATTTAAAGATTGTGCACAAAATAAGAAATTAAAATGGCTACATATTTTAGACTGCGGTTGATTGAATCAATAAAAAGAAATAAACTTTGTAAAATAAAATTTCTAAAAACGAATACAAAGAACAATTATAAAATAATTGACTGTCAAGCTGTGGTATTTGAGTTACGTTAATAAGAACTGTACATTGTATAAGAAACTATACTTTGTTATTTAATAGAAATTATTTCCATTTAAGGAAATATATAGTTAAATTAAATTAAATGTCCTAGTGTATATTTTGAGTTCTGAAATATATTTATTTCTATATGGATATCTATGATGAATAAAATTTTCTGTTAAGGAATTATTAGATTTTGTACAATTCAATCATTAAAAGAATTGTGATAAAAATGTATCCAATTACAGACTGATTATCACTATTTTTGAGTTCAATTGGATTAATTCTGTGGTTTGAATAATTTGTGCTTTCTCATTTTAGTACTCAGTTCTTGATATTTTAAACTACGTCATTCGTAACGACCAATGGCTTTCTTTGAATTTTGTAAAACTCATTGGCACTTCAAAACGATGTAAAATGCAATTCTCGCATGGAATAAAATACATTTCTAGCGTAGTTTTTTTATTTAATCACGTAAACACGCAGTACATCCTAACTCTGAATACATACAAATTATTTAATAACCCGAAATTCTTGGGTTATTAAAGCTCGATAAACAGAAGAACGTAAGTATCTTATCCTATATACATAAATAAGATTTTTAAAAGTATAAATATGAATTAATATCGCATATAATAAAATATTTGCAAGAGAACATGTTGAAAAAAGCAATACTCATATCCAGGAATATTTGAATTAAACTATGAGCACACATGTGCATACAATTAATTTTCAAAACTTTAACGACATTGTGCAGAAGTGTTGAATCAAAATTTGTTAACCATTCAAAAATACACACGACTATATTTCAGTTCTTGTAGAAGTTATTTAGAGCATCTACTTATGTAAAAAACAAAAACATAATAAGAATTTGATTTTTTTTTTCAAAAAAGGTTTTTTAAGCAGACATCGTACAATTTAAAATATTTTATTTCGCATTTCTCTCGAAAACGGTAAATCGTAGAGATAAGGCTATTTCGTTAATTTTATGTGTTTCGAGCGAGGCAGATGATTGTAGGTGTGGGACATTCATAAATCGAATACTAATTTATATAATTGTTTACATATTTCTTTAAACATTTTCATAATAAATAAAACAATAAAAAATTCCAAACCAGATATGAAAAAAATCTTTTTCTTTCTTTTTCTAAGCTTTTAATATTCCTTCATAATATCTTAAATAAATAAAAGTTCAATATGAATTCTAGTGGAATTAGTTTTTGCTTAATTAGTGGTTTATGGTGAAAGCTTCCCAAATTTTAACTATCTTACATTTGAATTATTTTTATTGATAAAAGTCTTCTAACGAAAAAACTAGAAACAAAGTAGTGTATTAAAAAAATATTTTTAATGTTTCTTTCTTGCAATAGTTTTACCTATACCGGAGTCATATTTTAATGTTTTATATAATTGTTTTTCAAAATGAAATGAAAGGAAAAAAATGAAAGAAAATTGCCAGCAGGTTTTTAAAATCATTATTTTTGTGAAGTAGTTTAGGATGTATTAGGAACTAGCTTTTGATTTATTTTAGAGAAACATATTTCTAATTAATAAAGTGTTTGATTCAAAACTATGTTAATTACACATGCATTTTTAAATATATGTTTACTGTATTTTGAACTTACTTTACGATAATTCTTATAATTATTAACAACATTTGAAATATGCGTTTCTTAATTAGAATATTGGTTATGAGTATTCATAATAAATAAATTTTAAAAGTCCTTTTGAGCAAATTTAATTTTCGTTTATCTTGCAATCATAGCAGAAAACTTAGAATGTCTAACGATTAACGAAATAATAAAGGAAGAAACAAATTCTGAACAATCTTTCTTGAAATTTTTGAGACTATTTAAATAATGTGGTAAAGTAAAATATCATTTAGAATATTTTACGATATTTATACACATTTCCTTTCATCAGAGAAAACAATAACAAAAATTCATGCATCAGGCATCAATTTTATAAAATTTTCCAACGCAATATTATTAAATATTTTTTCATATGATTAAATTATATATGTAAATAAATAGTATAAATAAAATGCACCATAAATTACTTTTTTCCATAGGCCACAAAGTAAAAGAATACTTTTGTGTGTCCTTGTACATGAAAGAAAAATGCTGCATATTTCCTTTTGAAAAGGAAACATGCTATAGTGAATTTAATTGACGTATAAGAATTATCCATGTTAATGCGAATATATTTTCTGAATAACAGCCCGGGCATTTACGAAAGTTGCTCAATTAAGTTAGTTACCACAAAATGCAAATTAAATTTTAATAACATTTACGAATGCGCAGTAAAAAATTATTTAGTAAACCTGCTCATTTTTCATAAAATTTTGATTAGTTTTTAATTTTGATTACAGGGTATTCTGTACAATGTTGTTTTTTAAATTTTTTGTTAAAGAACAATATTTTATACTAAGAATTCTTTAAATTTTAAGCAAAAAACTTGGAAAAATTTGGAATCATTTTTATAAAAAAAACTTAATTTATCTACGTGTACACATGCTATCCGTATAAAGGTTATACAGTTTCAGAATAATTCCTCATGTATTTTTCTAGATATTTAACAAAATGTCTAAAATCGCAAGTGGCCGGACACTTTTGGCCATATAGTGTATATATTTTATCAGCTTCTTTTTTCCCAATGATTTCTAATTCCCCAAAAATGTACCAAGTACACTGGTGTGCAAAATTTAAGGACGTTCGAATAATTACTATCCCTGCATAACAGCTAGTTCATATAACATCTCATTCAGGTCACACATGGTCACAAGAGTCACAGTCACTACGGCGAATCAAAAAATAGGAAATTCCATCTGCCATTCCATTGCAATTCCATTCCATTGCGTCTCTTTTATGAGTCTCAAATGACTGCTATATGTGACTCCAATGTCAAGTCACTGCGAGTGCTGCTTTGTGACCAGTCACCAGGTGACTTTACAGTGTCGTTTCATTGAGACTCTCATGTGACTGTCATTTGGAGGCTCAATTTCAAAGTCATTGTGAATGTTGCATTATTATAAATAACCAAATAATGACACATTAAAGTCACATGGTGACTTTCTGTCACAAGACTTTGTCAAATGGTACCAGAGACCCTACTGTGAAGTAACCACTGTGAAAAGTGGTGAAAACTCATGGCACATGGGCTATAAGAGGCATATAGGGGCAAACTATATGGGGGCATGTAACCCACTTTTACTCTATTCATTTGTGATTACACTATATTTTAATAGATTAAGAAAAGATTGTTTTTTTACAACGTACTCCTGTCTTTTTTTCATATTTTCATATTGTTAAGGTCAGCGATATGAACTTAAACAGTTTTTATGATTATAAATAAATATAACATAAAGAAAAAACATAAAATAATATAATATTGCTTTAAAGGGTATTATTTTATTTAAACACAATTTTTATATAAAACAAATAAATAAGTAAACAATAAATGTCTATTATCTTTTGTCATCCAAGTGTCATAAAAGTATATAGCATTAAAGATTTACAATCAAAAAGACATTTCTGGTAATATTTTTTATATCGACCATTTACTTGCTCTCTTTAGGACACATTTTAAAGCTATTCATACATTATTGTACAAAAGATTTCCGTTAAACTTTAAAAGACAAATACTATGATGTCAATAAATAAACCAAAAGGAATCGAGATTGGAATTTTCTAAAGAAAAAAAATTACTTCTTTTTTTCTTAATAGTTCTTATAAAATGAAAGCATTTATTGCAAAACATTGTTTAAGACTAAAAAAATTATGAAAGTTACTCTGAATCAAACACCATTCAACATTTTCTTTAACGATAAACGATTTTTTTAAGAGAAAAAGAACAAAGTGATTAATTAAATTTTAAAAGAAAATAGGAAAGTAAAGCCTTTTATTTAATTACATGAGCGAAATAATTTATCTCAATGGTGAAACTGTTAAATGTTATTTACATCAATGAAAAAAAAGTAAATACTTATTAAGATTTATTACATTATTGATATTCATGTTCGCATGAAACGCCTTAATTTAATTTAAAAAACTCAGCATACACATTTTCCCATTCTTTGACAGGTGATTGCTTTGGCGCCTATAGCAACGATGGCTTTCGTCTCGAATGATCCATAATATACAGAGAAACAACGACAAGTCAATACAATTTTTGTTTCTTTATCCATTACATACATATCACTACAAACAGACATAACAACAACATCCATGTCTTACCAGGTTTCGAACCCGACCCATCAGCGTAGCGGTACCTGCTTCTATTGTTGACGTCACTAGGGCGACCCCTCCCCCGTTCTTAAATAAAGAAATTGACGTCAGTGATTTGATTCTCAAACTCACAATTTTTGAAGTGAATCATTACTGGGGACGAGAAATGGGTAGTCTAAAACATTATTAAATTCAAGAGTTCATGGGGTGTAAAAGATGAACTAGCTCAAAGCACATAGAAAGATGACGTTCATGAACGAAAAGGTGGTACATTTTATTTGTTGGGATTTTAAGGAAATAATATATTTTTTATTTTCCACCGGACTATGATCAATTGAAAAGTGTACTGCCATCAATTTGTCAAATTGAATGGTTCATGCAAACAGAAAAGGCCGAAACTTATCAATAGAAAACTTGTAGTGTTTCTCCTCGGTAATGAAAGTTCTCATATAAGTTTAGTAAATCGCCAAAATGTTTTAAAGTTTGAAAGGGATGTACTACTACAACTAACATATTCTGCATATCTGGATCCTTTACATCAGAGGTGCACAACCTTTGGCCCGCGGGCCACAAAGATACCACTATTTTTATGCAGAATATTTTTCCTTATAGTTATGACGAAATCTTTACTATTAAATAAAACAAACGACTTTTTTCAAATATTCTGGTGGGAAACATTTTTCTGGCAAAAAAGTTGTGCATCACTGCTTTAGATTATTGATTGTTTCGGCGTCTACAAAAAAATGGAATTACTTAACAAACAAGCCAATAAAATGTAGAAAATAAGATAAATTTTTAAGCTTACCAACTTTATTCGTTATCGACAGCTCTCCTCTACCTGGTTTACTTTAGGTGAAAAACTATTTCAAAGTTATTCATATTTCCAGAATAAAGAAACAAATAAAGACATACATTGAACTCAGTATAATCAGAAAATATTAATCATGAAACAGCAAGAAGTTCATGTTATAAGCTGTAATATAGCAATGTAATAATTGCAAGTAATTAAGCGAAAGCTAAGATACACTTACCTTTAAGTTTTGCATATGTCAATTTAAGTAGAATAAGTCAGTATATTGACATTCACAATATATATTTATTGGGGCATCCCTCAAAAAGGTTACGAATTCGTCACTTAAAGTACAATACCGAAGAATGGTAATATATGTGTACAAAAGATGATTGCAGCTTTATGCTGAAAACAAACAAAAAAGTCCTTCCGGCACTACCGGGAGGAAGAAATCGCCCAATCCAAAGTTGCGGGTGTGACATTTACACAACTTAATTCAGTCACCAGCAAAAAAAATTTTGAGCATTGGTTTCAATTTGTATGAATTTCAATGTAGAACACTTACACATACATTTATCCAAATCTGAAAATTGTCCGATGTATCATTTATTTATAAAAAAAAAAAAAAATAATTTCCGCCTGTTGCGGGTGCGACATAAAAAGGACATGCGTTTTCATCTTTCAGTGCAAAAATGCAAAACTCTGTAAATTATATCGTAATACTAATAATATATATTCTACATAAAAATATAAAAGTTTATATTATAAAAAACATTTTGCTTCTAAGACGTTGTATAATAACAAAAACATTTAAAATATATTAAAACATTTTATTTACATGTTTCAACTCAATTTTTTTTTTAAGTTGAAACATGTAAATAAAATGTTTTAATATATTTTAAATGTTTTTGTTATTATACAACGTCTTAGAAGCAAAATGTTTTTTATAATATAAATTCTTATATTTTTATGTAGAATATATATTATTAGTACTATTACGATTTAGTTATTAGTGGACGTAATCAAGACTTATTTAGTGTTATTTTCAAATTCATATCAGTGAATTATGACAACTGAGTGAATTGATATTTTTATATATTAGACAGTAATACTTAAATAATTATTCTATGAAAAAATTAAATTACTTACTCAATTCTTGCTTTTGTGGAAATTATTCAAAATTTTCGTTGCGTTAGTGACTTGTATAGCCAATAAAATAACGACATACACGAATATTTTCAAGGCAGGTTTTTTTAATTAAAGAATTAATCAATATTACAATTATAATATCTAGAGAGGAAAATATAAAAAAAATTCATTTCCAATCTTGAATTTATAATTTCTGGTGGTGGTAGCTTTTTTTACAAAAAAGCTCTTTTTTTTTCCTAGGATGCATCTGACTGACTGGGCCAAATATGCATGTTTTCTTAATTTTTTTCCAAACATTTTAATTCTATATCGTCACCATCCATTTGTCTTATTTGTCCATCAAAGTTTTCACTTTTTTAATGTCGAGAATAAAACAACTTCTACAAAATCTCCAACTGCCATTCATCGTTGGATATTATATCCTTGTCAAAGTATGGATACATCTAACTGACTGAGCCAAATATACACATTTTCTTGATTTTTATTCCGATACTCATATTCTATAATATCCCCATTCATTTGTCTTATTTGTCCATCAAAATTTTCACTTTTTTTATGTAGAGAATAAAACAACTTCTACAAAATCTCCAACTGCACTCTTATCTTTGGATATTATATTTTTGACAAGATATGGTAACAAATTCTCTTGTGATCACTTTCTGAAGTTATTGCTATATTAATTGCTCCTTCGTCAATAAAAACAACATGATGTATCGATTAAATTTTGAGCTCTGATTGTGCTTGGTGCTAGCATTCATGAAGCATTTTCACAATATCTTCTGAAATTTCACATTCAGCAAAGTTCTTTTATATTTTTTAGGACTTTTTCTACACATATGGCAAAATCTGAAGCTGAATTTATAGTTGCAAAGCGTTGCTAGTGTTACCATTTTCTTGGCAACTACACCAACCCAATCGAGAACTCCTTTACCATGAGATGAAATGCAAAAGGATTGCCATCCTTTACCATGATTTTTTTAAATAGTCTCTTCTTTTCTCTCCTTGCTTTGTCTCGTTCCTTCTCTTGTTGTAGATATGCTTCATATTTAAAAGGGTTTTCCTTAATTTTTTTTTTCAATGATATCGTGATCTTTCTGTACTCTTCATTCTCTGCCAAAGAGAAGAAAGTAATGTGTAAACTGAATAAATATAGCACTTCCAGTCCAAAAATATAAGCTTAACAAAATTTTAATAGTTATCCCTTGAAATTTCTAATCTTACATAAAGTTAATTATGTTAAATTTTGGTTAATTTCAAACTGACTATCTACATTTTTTGCTAACTTAATAAACATTTTAACAGTTTCTATTATTCTTACTTCTACTTTTTATTTAATTTGAATTAAAAGAGAAAAAAAAATCTTCCCCTAATACTGATTTACTTATTTTAAAAAACTAAAAAAATATATATTAGATAAATACTATCAAATAACAAAATAAAAAAAAATGTATATAAAAAACAAAACAAAATTAACAAATTTAAAGAAAATTGCTAAAATATTGTTTCGTAATTTTCTTTTTTAAATTTCTATAATAATCTTACCTTTTAAATTAATTTCTTAATCATATATCACTAATAAAATTATTTTCTTGCAGTAAAGCAACAATTTTATCAATCCAAACTGAATAAATCAACTGCACACAGTGTCACATGCTCAGATGATGCAAATTTTTATTTATTAACTGGAATTCCCTCTATTAAATCAAAGGGTATAGTTAAAGCTGCCAAGTACATGTTTTCCAGCATATTATTCTTTTATAAATTTACATATAATTTGTTCAAATATACATTTGTAATAAATTTTACAAGACGTTGCGGGTGTGACTTTAATTAAATGTCACACCCGCAACAGGGACATGTCACGCCCGTAACGCTCAATAATTATAATTAAAATATTAATTAATTTCTTTTGTGTCTGTAATTCAAAGTATATTAATAAACTATTTTTGAATATAAAGTTTCATAACTTTAAATCAAAAATATTTTTCTGCAGAGATATAAATGTAACTTTTTGTTGCGGGTGTGACACATAATTAAGAGTAATTAAATATGCTTACTTTTTGTAATGAAGATTAGTGAACACTTCTCTGCAGACAAAAACTTTCAATAATAGCTGTCAGATCAATTATATATATAAATTTAGAGATTTTCAGAATGTTTGTTCAGCTGTACGAGACCATGAAATGTAAAGATTTTTGCCGCAGTCTATTTTACAAAGTCATAGTGTCACTTAATTAATTAAAATAAGTATGTTAATGACAAAAATTTAATTCTTTTTTGATAAAATATGAAATAGTACACTCTTAACAGTTAATAATCAAAATTTCAATCATATTTACAGGGCTCCCAAATGGTCCGCGAACTGAACGCCACTATTTTTTAATAGAAATTTTCATGATACCTTTGCGCTAGAATCAACTTCCAAACGTGGGAACCTGACAATTTGCAAGAAAAATCTAAAAAGAAAATTTCTCTAAGAAAATTCTGATGTTCAGTTCGCGGACCATTTGGGAGCCCTGTATTTAAAGAAATTTAAATTTTTATCCTCACGTCCATTTTTTCGTGGATTGGGCGAAATAGCTTTCATATACCTAATGTATTTTAAATCAAGTTCTATTATCGAAATATAAAAAGCTCAAATTAGTGGAACCCGATTATTATAAGATTGAATGAGATTAGTGATTATATGAAACTAGTTTTTAGCTCACAGGCTATCATAGCCTGAGAGCTTATGTGCCCGTCCGTTCTGTATGTATGTGCGTATGTGCGTAACGCGATAACTCATGATAAAAATATCGGATCCACTTGAAATTTTGTATATAGGTATATCCTGATAAGGCGCTTCCCTGATTAGTTTTTGGAGTTCATTCGATATGTATAAGAGGGGGAACGGGGGGCTCATGCCCCCCGTTAGTTGATATAAATGGGATTTTCATGCAGAATTAAGTTTTCAAAATTTAGATTAGGATCATTCTGATGAGGCGATTCCGTGACTGTTATTAGGTGTTCATTGAATAAGTATAAATAGGGGGACAGGGGTTCTAATCCCCCCCCCCGTTAGTTGATATAAATGGGATTTTCATGCAGAATTAAGTTTTCGTTCAAAATTTAGATTAGGATCATTCTGATGAGGCGATTCCGTGGCTGTTATTAGGTGTTCATTGAATAAGTATAAATAGGGGGAACAGGGGTTCTAATGCCCCCCCCCCCGTTAGTTGATATAAATGGGATTTTCATGCAGAATTAAGTTTTCGTTCAAAATTTAGATTAGGATCATTCTGATGAGGCGATTCCGTGACTGCTATTAGGTGTTCATTGAATAAGTATAAATAGGGGCAACAGGGGTTCTAATGCCTCCCCCCCCTCTTAATTTATATAAATAGGTTTTTCAAGCAGAATTTTCAGATTTCGTTCAAATCTCTGAATCGTTTTGGAAGTTTAATGGTTAAGTATAAAAGAAGGGGATAACTCCTTTTAAATTATATAAATGCTAAATGGGTTTTTATTAAGAATTATCTAATTTGCTCTGAATTTTGGATATAGATTTTTTATATGATAAAGCATGTCTTTGATAGTATAGGAGGTTCAATGATTAAGTATAAAAAAAGAGGAAAGGGGAGAGCTGTTTCCCCTTCTTAATTTTTTTTTCGAACGGAATTAACCCTTGAAAATATAAGGCTTTAATGTACAATTAGTATTTGTAGCCTGTGAGCTCAATGCCATCAGTTTAACTGGGCAGTATTCTTTATTATCAATACTGAATATTAATGAGAATTTTAAGAAATTACTCATATTTTATTCAAGCTGGTTTTATTTCAAGCGATTTATAAGGTCGCCAAATTCAACGATATCATGAAGTGTATGCCATTTTAAACAACGTGATGGATAAACAAGCCATTGAGCTTGTCTTAATTCATGTGCACATGCACACTCACATCGAAATCGATTAATATCCACGAGTGCTGGTGTGGGAAAATTGGTATTTTTTAAAACTGTCACTCACATTAGAAATTCAAACTGCTGTATCTCAGGCGTTTTTTAAGGTAAAGACAAAACAAAAAATATTCCTGAATTCATGTATTAAGATCAAATACTTCAGAAAAAACCTTTTTCGATTTCTAATTTTATGTTTGTACATCACTATTCATTTAAAGGTTTTTTTGACGAAC
Source organism: Maratus speculifer (assembly GCA_964019185.1). NCBI lineage: Eukaryota > Metazoa > Arthropoda > Arachnida > Araneae > Salticidae > Maratus > Maratus speculifer. Next base: position 228,275,750 of record OZ025299.1, read on the forward strand.
CTAATTGTTTCCAATTTTAAAGAAGATGACGAGTAAGTTGGCCAATGAACTCGGTCAAGACATTGGTATGTACTACAGAGTGGTCCAAATGAAAGTATCCCTCTTTGCAACACCCTAGCGAGAGAAGCAATGGATGAAACGTCTTCATATTTTGAAGGTATACATATCAGACCATGGGAAATTGAAGGGTGCAAAAAAATGTTTAGTTCAAACAAAGGCCACTAGGGGATAATAAGGCGCTTCGATCGTTCAAGATAAGAAAAAATGCAACATGACCAAGGATTTTGGTGCCAAATTGTTGATTCACAACAATAATTTTTAATAGTATTATTCGTTTAGGTTTTATTAGTATATGCTGTGATTAATTTTATTAGTGTTCTTATTAGGCGAAGAATACTAAAAACTTAGCGATGGGAATTTAAAATTTTATTTCATTTTCTTATTTAAAACCGATCGCAGCGCCTTTATTTGAAATAAAAAATTTTATTGCATCAATCAGTTTCCCATGGTCTGATATGTATATGCTCCAAATATAAAATTGTTTCATCCACTGCTTCTCTTGTTAATGCGTCTCAAACAGGGATACTTTAATTTGAACCACCCTGTATGTACACACGGAGTTATATCGAAATCAGTTTATAAATATGCATATTATCGCGTGACAAATTTCAAACCGCTTCAAAATGTCAAAAACACTGAAAAGTAAAAGTGCTATAACTCAGCCATTTTTCTAGCTGTAGATGAAACAAAAAAAGCGGTGGAATCTTTGTATCAAGGTCAAACACATAAAAGAAAAAACTTTTTCAATTTCTTAATTTTTTGTACATAATTTTAAAAATTAAATATTTAAAAAAATAATATTCCGCCCTTTTTAAACAAGATGGCGGATGGAACTGACCAACGAAGTCGGTCTAGGCATCGGTATGTGCTATGTACACACCAAGTTAAATCCAAATCGGTTCATAAATACGTGTATTATCACGTGACAAAAAGCAGATAGTTTCAAAATGCCCCCACAGTAGAAACTCAGAGTGCTGTAACTCAGTCATTTTTTTAAATACAGATAAAATAAAAAGTGTTCTGGTATGTTTGTTTTAAGTTTTAACACTTAAAAGAAAAATATTTTTCGCTTTTTAATTTTTTAGCAATTAATTATAAATTATTTTTTTTAATTTAAATAGCCGCCATTTTGAAGCAAGATAGCGTATTATACTGGCCTACGAACTCGGTCGAAATATTTTTATGTACTATGTATATGCCAAGTTTCATTCAAATCGGTTCATAAATACGATAGTTACAGCATGACAAAAATCAGATATATATGTACATGTCAACATTGAAACGAAGGGTGGTTTTAAAGTCTGGATCGTTGAAAATATACCAGAATTTTCCGAAACTGCAATAGGTATCCTTTTACTTTTTGTAATGAAAGCTATCTAACAGATCTAGACAAACTTTAGGCATATCGCAGACATAACATAGATATCGAGTTTGTTATATTCAAATTTTAGCAATAAATTTAAATGATTTTCGTTTTTATAATGAACAGAGGGACACAAAACTTTAATGGACATAAAATTTGGGCTTTTATGTAATTGTCTAATGCAAAATAGAAAAAAATAATTTATGCACAAATATTGTTTTAGAGCAACAATATTGTGATTTTGATTAAAATTATTATTCATCAGGTAAAATACTTGCAGTACACATACATAAAGGAGGTTAATGGAATTGTAAATATTTTGCGTTCACAGTGTGAGAAATAAATTTAGGTGTGAAAATTATTTTAGAATCGCATTACAACGACTGTCGTTTTAAAATTTAGAAGTAGTGCCCTCACCATCAAGAGGCCAAACAGTAAGGGCCTTCACAACAACAGGTTCACAGAAGATTGTTTTCAGATTTTAAAACAGCGATTGCAGATCATGATTTCCGTTTTAAATACTAAGTAGAATGACCCTACCACTTTTAGAACATGTGTTTTTCGGCCCTGTATAAGAAGTTGCTAAAGCCACTCATTGAATTTTAATTTGCAGTGTTTAAATTATTTCCCTCATAGCGAATCTATACATAGATAGAATAATTTCTCCTGACTGAGTGATAATGAATGCGCAGCCCAAACCATTGAACCTAGAAGCATGAAAATTGGGGAGAAAAAATATTATGATGAAAGCGTGCACTAAGTCGAGATTTTTGAAAATTCCCTCTAACCCTAAGAGAGTTAAAGGGGGGGGGGTGGATTTGAATATTATAAAATATTTTACAATATCTCAGCATCCTTTTTACGTTGAAGCATGAAATTACTGAAAATAAATCTACTAAAAAATAATTAATCATGTATATCAGCAATTTTATAAATCTCCTTCTACGGGAGTTAAAAGAGGGTCGAAAATTTTACATTTGGCACATTTCCGGTACGAGCGTCAAGTTTATGAAAATAAATCTATTAAATATAATTAAACACATGTTTCAGAGATTTTTAAATTTCCTCCTCTAAAAGAGTTAAAATGTGGGAGTAAAAAATTATCATTTTTTTCTCCTGTCACGTGATGTATCACCAGAAAGTCCTTGAAAAATGAACTTTTCTTCACACCTCGCCAATATGCCCTTACTATGCTGGGAAGCACTTTTCGGGCTTTTTTGAAATCATAGCGTTTTTATCATTTTAGATTAGAATTCTTGTACGGAGCCCTCCGATAAAAATTATTTTTCAAGCATGAGAATTTCAAAGACGAGGGAGTGTATTCCGGGAGAACGTGTTGAAGTCAGTAATTTTCCTCCAGAAGGGTTTTTATGTCACCGAGGGGGGAGGGAGTGAGTTGGGAAATTGCACTTTTTGACCATCGAAAACAAGAAATTTCGAATCTTCCGGGAGGGGACGCCTCAATGACCAGGGGAAGGAACACACGGACCACTCCCTGAATTTAATAATAGGCGATATAGTTGGTAGCCTCAAGGGCAATTTTCTAACTTTTGCTAACCTTCATGTGATATATCATTGGAAAGCTCTGAGGTTAGTATTTCATATTATATAATTCCTGTGCCCATCCCCCATTTTGTCCCCGTGGGGACAATTTAGCCGACACCCTCATGTGATAGATCGTTGGTAAATCCTGTACCGCTTATTCATATTATGCACATCATATTTATATTAAGTTTTTTTAAATTATATCTGTCTTTTGTCGCCATATATTTACTAAGATCCCTTTTATAAGCAAGTAAAATCAATAATTTAAACAATCGATTGTAGACTCTCTAAAGTTACGATATTAGTCTGTACGAATGCTAGTCTGGTAATCTATTTCAGTTTTTTTTTATTTTAATGAATGTTAGCTTATAGACTAATAGGGCTCCTCAAATGGTCCGCGAACTGAACACCAATATTTTTTAAACAGAAAATTTCATAGTAGGTTTCTACAGCATTTGTGCTAAAAGAAACCTCGGAAGGTGATTTCTGTGCAATTTGCAAGAAAAATCTAAAACGAAAATCTTTCTAAGAAAATATTGATGTGCTGTTGGCCATTTGGGAGCCCTGGACTAACATAAGATCGAAGATTTAAAGCTTAAAATTTTTGTTATTATTCCGATATTTGTATTCAGATTTTTTTCGGTCAAATTTCTATTACAGGGTCCAATTTTCGTAAAACCCTTCGTAATAGGTTTTTTCGTTTCTTACGTTTTTTTAGGGTCGAAGAGTACAGTGCAGAAATTCAAAAACATGTTATTTAATCCTCGGGTTACAGCGGTGTAAACCACTAATATAATAATATATATAAATATAAACTAATGTAATGATATGCACAAAATGTAATATATATATATATATATGTATGTATGTAAAATGAATGTAAAAAAAATCAATTAAATTTTTTGTGGTAACATGAGGTTTGCATAAAAAATAATTCTTCAAAATGAGAATTTTATTGTTAATACGATAAAGTACGGTACAGTTCGAGATTATAAAACTGACCATAACAAATTTAATCTTTCTAAAGTAAAATTTATTTAAATTGAAAACTTTTAAATGGAAAATGATGTCAATTTGTTTCAATATAAAAATGTTTTGAATATTATGTATAAAACTGCTTTTTCTTTTTTCTTTATTATTATTATTTTTACTTTAAAACAAATACTTATTAATTAAAATAATATTACGACAAAATTAATTTTTAAAATTGACATTAAAATAAAAAAGAGTTATTAATCATTTAAGCAAGTATAATTGAAACATTTCTATTCAGCTTAATTAAGAAAGATCTAATTTCGAAAACAGACAACAACTATTTTCAATGAAGATTAGATATAATGCCATCATTATAGGGATTCTGAAATACTTTACATTTGAAGTATGTATCAAAAGGTGTCCTGTTTTATGTGAAAACAGGACATATACAAATCAATCATCTAAATGTCTGTTGCTGCGACACTGCCATTACCGATTAAGTTTTAAAACAATTAGGAAGCATGTAGTGTTTCAAAAGGAATTTCTAAACATGTAATATATTTAGAGATAAATGTGCAAAATAAAAATAAGTGTTTTAAACATGACAGTCTCCATTATAGAAAATACATTCTATGATGTGATGGATAAAGTAAATTATCTGCTGAATTTTCCAAAAAAGTGGTTTTATGTTTGTGTATAATTTTTACAGTTTATGTTTGACTTAAAAACCGAATTATATTCTTCATTTTAACAAAAGGTATCATAAATAAAGAATTTTTTTTTGTAGGACATGAAAATACACATTGTGCAGTGACAGTTGAAATCTATTTTAAAGATATATCATCGTTTTACAACCACTTAACTTTTTAAGTATATTTTCATAAATCATGTCTAAACCATGGGTTTAAAAAATAAAATAAAAATACACTCTAAGCAATAAATGGGGAAATTTACACATTAAAAACGTGTACATCGATGATACAAAAAAGATTTATTTGTATGTGTAAAGAGGAGTGGAAACTTTCTAAATGTACATTTTATTGTGCAATTTCATGATAATACTAAGTATGTAAAAGTTACATGATCACTTTTGAAATACATACATTAATGTGTAAATTGAGCAAGAATACACATATATCTGTGTAATCTTCTGTTAACAGATGGATAAATGTGTATTATGCAAAAAACACACATTTTTGTGTTACATGTAATTTACATAATTCTTTGAGTAATATGTAAAATACGCAGATACAAGGGAGGTTAAGAAATTATTGTGTCGAGCCTATATAAAATATTTGTACCGCAATGGTTATAGTGGAATATCGTAGTATAATGTCTTAGATGCTTATATGCCTAATTTTAGAACCGTATCTGCTATATGAACATAGTTTTGGAGGGAGAACTGAAAGGGTGGTTCGTGGGTGATTTTAAGCTTAGAGACTGGATTTGTGACAGTGAATGAGACGTAACTACTGTAGTTTGGACTCGAGATCATAGTGATGTAGCCACTTCTATTGCCACAAATGTAGCCTCATAAGCTCCAAACCATCATTTTGTTCTCATCCCCCTTTCTTAAATCTCCCTCTAAAGTAGATCTTTAAAACTTCACACCTCCCTCAAAATCTATATTAAAATTGCAGCTACAGTTCTGAAACTGGGCATATAGGTTGAGCATACGTATTGTAGTTGATAACATTTTATAATTCAAGAACATTTGGGGATTTATAAAATTTATATAAGATGTCCTGGGATAATAACGGCACGTTAAGTTTCCACTAATATTCGAGGCTTAGTTTTAGAAGTTTTTTCAAATAAATATAGGATTTCATTCACCAAGTTATTGACTATATACAAAATAAATAATATTCTGCCAGATATGCATTATGCAACGCCTTGATTTCTTGATCAATGCTATTTGGCGTTATTAGCCATCTATGCTTGTAATAAAGCCGTGCAAACAAAACTATAAGATAAAATGAAATAATGGCATATAAATTGCCCATTCCTAAAGATACAAACTCTAGAGACCTAGAAAGTGACAAATTTATCCTACTTACAATTTACTGCAATATGAGTATGAGTAACAAGCATTTAATATTTTAATTTTCTGACTAAAAATTAACAACATTTAGGACATAAAAATTTATCGTTATCCTTCTTTTTATTTTCAACAATGACAATAATGCTTTGTCATTCATAAAATAAAAAAGCACTCCTCTTCGGATGTAGTGCCAGTGCTGAAAAGCTCGACCGGAGTAATAATGGTAGTGGATGACGTTATTACTCCGGTAAACATATTGCGCAGTATGTTTTATACTACAAACTACATCGCGAACATTTCCGAAATGTTCCACAACATTTTGAAAGTACATGAAGTGCTCTGCAAATTTATGTAATAAACAAAGTATTTCCAAATCAATATAAATTCAGATCACAGAACTTAATTCAGAAAATCAGATGTTGACACTTGCGTGTTTTCTCGACGATAAGTTTTGGGAATAGAACAAAATATCTTTTAGCGGACGTTTGTTTTTCAGATGACTCGGAGTCCTTCTGCACAGAATCCACACCTACCGGATTCCTCCATAATTACGCGTAATATTAGCACTTGGTGTTATTATTTATCTTGGCATTATTTCTCCAAGGCACCATTTTTTATTTCTCTAAAATACCTGGAGCTATCTCAGATCCAAAAAAATCCTTTTAAATCGAACCACGGTATATCCATGCGAAATCGTTTTATTTCACTGATTTCTTGATGTTTTAATTTCTCTCCCATAGTTTTAAAAGAAAAGTATCTATTATGTGTCTACACGACTGTTTTTGATCCTTTTTATATAGTTACACTAGTATTGCAAAGAAAGTTCAATATACTATTCACAGAAACGGAAGCCTTTTCTTTTAAAATGGTGTTCACGGTAATTTATACTTTCTTTAAACTATTTTACTTCTACAAAAACGCAGAAAATAATTTGAATACTTAATATTATATGTGCACTGAATATCTGTTGTGTCTTCTAATTGTTTTATTCAATTACTAGCTGTCCTGCCCGGCGTTGCCCGAGCCCGTGATGTTATTCAGTTTTCAAATGTGTTATTTGCTTTCTAAATGAACCTTAAATTAAACTCAAATTTTTATGATTTTATATCTTTAAGTCCATTTTGTCAAAATTTATATTTTTAAACGGAAAAATCGCGAAAAGATATTGAATTGAAAGCACATGCTGTTTAGTATTTTGTTTTCTATGTAATTTGATTTTTTGGAAACTACGCCAACCGAAAGCGAACGAAACCGCGACAGAACACTCAGGTTTTTACTGAATTTGTAAAAATTTTCACACATTTTATTTTGTAAAAAAAGAATTTTGTTCATACGAAAGTTCCAAAGTTTTTGAAAGTAATGTAAATCTAGTTTATTGAAAGGCTCTAAAAAGATTGTGCTGAAATACGGACATCTAGTTAATTTTAGTCGGGATGTAATTCGTGTTTGTCGGTGTATTTGAACGGGTTAAATCTCATATTTTTTTAAACAAATTGCAACATAAATTATGAGAATGTTTTAGTTTTAAGAAAATATTTTCGGTTTGTCAGGAAGTATATAGAATTGCGCCCTGAAAAGGCAAAACCGCAATGAAACGATATGGTTTTTATTGATTTCCTCAAAATTTTCGTATTTTTTATTTTGTAAAAATTATTTCTACTCGGCCGAACGTTTCAAATTTTTTAAAGAAGGTGTAAATTTGATCTATTGAGATGCTTTTAAAAGTTTGGGCTGAAATATGTACGCTTAGATACTTTTAGCGTAGAAAAAATATTCTATACGTGAGTCGCAAAGTGCCTCCTTTTGCCGGTGTATTTGAAAGGGTTAAATCTTATATTTTAAAAACCGATTGCATCATAGATTATACAAATGTTTTTAAGCTTAAAGAATATGTTTTTTGTTTACCGGTACCTATAGAATTGGATTTTGCTAAGTCAAAACCGCAATGAAAATGGTCTGTTTTTTATTGATTTCATTAAATTTTTCGCACATTTTATTTTGTAAAAAATATTTCTATCCGTCCGAACGTGTCGAATTTTTTGTAGGGAGTATAAATTTAGTCTATTGAGAAGATTTTAAAAGATTGAGTTGAAATATGCATGTTAAGATAATTTTAGCATGGAAAAATATCCTGTCTGCGAGTCGCAAAATGACCTTCTTTTGCCAGTGTATTTGAAAAGGTTAAAATCCAAATATTTTAAAATCAATTACACCATCGGTTAGAAAAAAGTTTCAACTTTAAGATCTTTTTTTTTGGTTTGTTTATATCTGAAAAATTGCGCCTTGGAGGGGCAATGAACAAAGGGAAAAAATAGTTTTGGAAAAAACGACCATTTTTAAATACTTGTTTTCAAAAGGTTAACTGCAACATTTTTTCGAATTGATTATTGCATTTGAGATCTAAAAATATGATTTTCGAAATATGTCTCTTAAGTTTAACTGCGTCCAGCAGTTTGGTTTATTTGGATTTAAACAAAATGATTCAAAAACAGAAATAAACGGGGGTAAAAAGTTTCTTCCTCCGTTTAGGTGCGTAATTGAGTTTCTGAGCACGTGCAAACGTTTACATTCCCCGCAAATTAAAAAGATGATTTTTTGAAGAGAGTGAGTTCCGTTTCATAATTAATATCTATGAAACTAATCAAAAAATTAAAATTCTGAGCTTCAGGTGCATCAGGAGAGATCTATCAGGCTACTCTCAAAAAATTTTTGAGCTTCGTACGTGCCGCAGATTTTTCTAGCCATCACAGACACACACACACACAGACAGAGCGTTTTGTTCTTTTATTAGTATAGATAAGCACAAAGGAATTAACATGTTACTAAAGTGTTTTCAGAGGAAAAAACATTCAGAGCAACATATTCCGTGTGAGAGATAATATGTTATTTTACAGAGCCAAACAAAAATCTTATATTATAGAAACTGTATTGTCTATCGGATACAGTTGCTTTAAAATTATTTTCAATGACATTCTATAATATCAGTGCACTGATATTTAATATATCCATTACAAGCATTATATTAATTTGTAATACACTGTTAAAAATGTTGCTCTAGTTTGAAACCGGAATTTGGTGCTTAGTAGCTGGCACCATAAGATAGTGAAATCTTGTATCAACATTTGGAGATTTCTATTTCAATCTCGTTCCAACTATTGGAACTATCTTTCAAGAGGAGCTCCATATAATAGTTCAAGAATTTACCATCTTACAGTAGAAGCTATTAAGCATCAAAATTTGGTTCAAACTAGGACAGGATTTTTAACATTGTATGGGGTACTAAAATGGGAAAAAAGCCTAAATTGTTTAAGAAATAAATATGTAACAAACTATGACGTTGATATTTTACTGTGTTCTTTTATTAAATTGTATGTTTAGTTTATTTAACGGACTTCAGATTACCATATTTTGGAAGAAATTTATAGAAATGAGTTTTAAGTCAAAAAATAATTTATTTTATTGTACTGGTTTAATTAGCTTTCGTGTGTATTTATGTGTGCATTTCCTGTGTGCATTAAGTATTTTTGTACAGAATTTTGAAAATTAATTGAAACGTTATCACTAGTGTTTAAATGGTTCTCAGTAATTGTATGTGATTTTGAACGATACTAAAATAATTATACAAATTGTTAATAATTATATCCTCAAATACGTGCAATTGTAACAGCAAATATACGTTTGAAAATATCTGAAAAAAGTATACGTAGTGTATTGCTCATTTTCTTAAACTTTGCATTTAGAAATATTATAATTTTGTCATTTTTTTAACAGTTCGGGAACAAAAAAAGCATTCGTACATAAGGAAGTAAAGTGATTGTTACCCTAAAGATGAATATTTTGTATAAATAACCTTTGTAAAGATTTCCAAAATACATGGTCACGATTATGTGTTCTTATTTAATGCTGAGAAAAAGGTAAGTGCTTTATCAAATAGTTTCTCAAAAATAGCATGTAATTTGTCTAATGGTGTTGGAAGAAGGGAGTGTGGAAATAAAAGTTTTGTTATAATAATTATATGTATAACGTGTAGCTGTGTCAAATTATTTTTTGTAAATATATTAAAATGGATTTACGCTTCCTGATTCCCAACCTTACCGACAAAAAATCCGTAATAAATGAATCTAAGCAATGAAACAAATTCAATAAATTAACGAAAGGAACTAATAACATATAATTGTGTTTCTATAAGACAAAAATCCTATTATCTATATGATCGAATCTTGAATATTTTCAAACATATACTTTTTGCTACTAACGAAATAAATTAATTAATGAAAAGGAAATGTGCTCACATAATACGATAATCCTATTGTCTGTCTGTTTATCTAATATATTTGCGAATAAATATCATTTGTTGTTCCTTTAATTATTAAAAAACACATGAAAAGATCAAAATCACAACAGCTTCTCCGAAGTTATAAAACTACGCACAAAAACGTGTCTTTACGGAAAACATATTGCTTCTTTGTTCAAGATTGTAATAAATTAAACCTCGTAAGTGTATATTATTTCCTATGTTCTACAGGTAAATTACCTACTTTTTTTCTCAAAGAAGATGTGACGGTTCATTTGTTATTTCTAATGACGGAAGCATGGAAGATAAAGTATGAATAATGATACTTCCAAAAAAATATAGAACATGCATTTACGAATGGCCTAATTCGCAGGTTTTTGAATGCTAACGTATTGTAAGAGGTTTATTATTTTATTTTTCTTTGTAAATTATAAAAAAGTGCGCGAAATTATCATTTTTGTAGAAACTGAAGAATAAGAGAGAAATATATTTGTAGAAAATAAAATTAAAAATTCTTTCAAGAATCCGAATTTTTATTTAACCTCATTTTAAGATGCATGTGGTATAAAAACAATTCATAATCAGATTTGATAAGTATAACACTGCCTTTTGATTCTTAAAAATCAGTTTTAAATTTCTAAGATATTTTACTACTTTATTTCTTTTATAATGCATGACAATTTAAAAGAATCCCATTCTGCCATATAATATAGGCCTGAAAATTTTTGGGTTTTGTGAAATTTTATATCTATTTTTATATGAAATTTTATATATGGTGTCCAACCTGCCGCACACGTTGAGACACGTTGGCTAAAGGTTTTAAAGGTTTTTTTTTCACTCTTTTCCTGTGTGATATATTAGATTACTATGAGGTTTATTTGATGCAGAAATGTTTATATTTTATACTTTACATTTAATTGGTTTTAAAATAAGAATAAATATTAATAAATTTAAAAAAGATTATTTACTGAAAAACATCCCACGGTTCCCCACTTTCCTCTATAATTAACCTAATTGTAGTGTAGATCTGTATTTTAAAGTATTGTGACCAGGTTCTTTTAAAAAAAAATGCATTCGCTAGAGTTGTAGGCTGTGATCAATAAAATAAATGCCTTTTGAGAACTTTGTTTATTTAAAGTAGAGTTATAAAAATTAAATCATTTCTTGCTGAAATAATTAGGGATGGTGCCTATAAGCATTTTTTAAGATACCTTCTTTACATGTCTGAGTCCGTGAAGGGAGAGAGAGGCAATTGAATTTTCTCATTCAGAATTCACACATTGGCATCTTAGAATTGGCGAAAGGAGCATATGAAAAGTGAATGATATCATAACCATGAAATTTTCTGTTACGCTTTAAACAATTAAGATGATTTTGAATTTAATGCAGGGCAACCAGAAATGGGCAGTCCTAAAAAAATACGCCAAAAAGAATTCGCGCCAACATCGTACGTTATATGTCTGTTTTGGGAGAATGTTATCAATAGACAAAATACAGAGCATGTACATGAAAAGTTTTTATGTAATAAAGAAGTCAGGCTCAACATTACGCAGAGAGAAAATGAAATTTTACTGACCGCAAACACATTCGATCTTTATTCTTTCTTTTATTATTTTAGCGAAGCCGAAAATTCATCTAAAGGAACTCTTTATCTGAGAATCGTTTTACTGATACAGCAGATGTTACATGTTTTCTTTCTTTACTTTTTAACGGAAAGTTATTGTGGGATTGAAATAAGACACAAAGATAAAATAGATATTTAATTAAAAATTAGTTTTAACTGTAATTTAGAAAAATGTAAAATTTAAGAAAACTATATGTGATTCTACATCACATATATCACCCCTTTCACAGGCGAAAAAAAAATCTATAAAGGTACATGCAGGAAGAGAAATCAATTTTCATATGCTCTTACAAGTAACAATGTGTAAAATGTTCATGAAAACAAACTAAACATTTACTAAATAAAGTAAACAGTAATTGAACTTCTCTCTAAGTAGGCAACCATCCCAAATAAAAGTATATATATATCATGATATAAATATATTGGTACCATAAATTTTGTCATACAAATAACATCATATATTGTTCCTACTTAGAAACAGCTGCAGCTTCATTAATAAAATTTGTGATCACTTTTCAATTTGTCTTATTTAGACAAGGACCTGTATAAAAAATGTGCACATACAAATAAAACAAAATATCAGGTATAAGTCTACAGGTCACTTACCAATTGGCAATAAATTCCAAAATGTTTGTAATAAGAAACATTAAATATGTGTATTGATCAATACAATAATAATAGCAAAATACTGGAGTAATATAATGCAATTAAACACAAAACATAATACACAAATAAACAAAAAAAATATTGTAAATAGAAGGATTAAAAATGTCCATAATAATGAATAATATGAAATTTTGAAATTTCCACTATTTTTTTTAAAAGTTTACAAGATAAATTTTACTACAAACTTATATCTGAGATGAGAGTTCAAGAAATGCTAGACAAGCAACATATGGAAAAAATTTTTGAAACACTGTCGTTGACCATTTCCATGTGATAACAATGTTTCTAAATGTCTATCTTCTAATTTTTTTGTCCTTTTTTTTAATACCTAAACTGATGAATTTTTTTATTAAGTTAAATCTGAAATTTAAAATCAATGTTGCATTATATTGACATCTAAAACGGTATTTTAGTGTAACATGAGAGAAGAAATCTCCGTAAAGAATTCGGTATCTTCCCAAAAATACTTTTATTCAAAAATAATTACTGTTAAGTGGGAGAGACTGAACTTTCATGCAAAAGTGTAAAAAGTTTAGAACTGTGGGAAAGATGTGTGGAAATGTAATATGGAGACCTATAAAGTAACTTCAATTTAAGATACAACTGGTATAAAGACCAATAAAAGACATGTATTAACAAGTAAAGCAAACGTATGACAGCCTCTTTGCTTATAAAAAAATTACAATTTATCTTCACTTCATATCCTTTGAACCAGAAGTGTGAAAACATTGACAGGTATGCAATTTTAAATACCACCTTGACTGTCGTATACCACTCATCGTTATTTACAAAATGACTAAAGTGTATTTTTTTATGTGGAAGTACTGTGTACAAATTATAAAAGGATGAGTATTGAATTTAAAGTGAATAAGTGTGTGAATTTTAGTCTATATATAAAATTTTGCATCTTGCTAGAATTTTTAATAAAAAGGAGTAAGCTCCGCTACATGTGTAAGTATTCATTGACTGAAAACTAATTTTTAATGGTCGTAAATATAGTGTAAAGTACTACTGTATATCATGTATACCCAAATGAAAATAAAGAAATGTGGAGAAGCGAATATAAATGATATTTAATTACGAACAAATGTTATGCAAAAAAAAAGTGTCTATATCTATCTAAATTACGCCTAAAGAGTAATGAAATTCACGTGTGTAAACGGGAAAACATGGAATAGTGCAAACGGGAAGGTAAAAAATTACTGGATTAAATCATCCATAACCAAAACAAAAAAAATGTACAGAAATGACTTATGTATTAAAGATAATAATCAATATGTTCTAAAAAAACTTCACAGAGGACCGATAATTAAACAATTGCATATGTAAATGTATATGTATGTGAATAACTTCCTCTGCAAAGCATGCAGCAAAATATATATACCTTTGTAAACTGCCATTGTAAAAAAACTTTGTATAAAAACATTGTAATTGCTGCATGCAAAGAGAAGTTGTATGAAAAGTGAGTCAGTTGCAAATATCCACAAGTATATCAAAAGAAAAAGAACTTTGTAAAACTTTCACCACCGTAATATTGATACACTAGTGAACATTCGCACTAACACTGTGTGTAAAGAAAAGTGCAATTGATAATTACACAGACCTACTAAAAATAGAGTAGCTACATCGAATTAAGACAAAATAGATGTGCAATTTTTTATCTATCGCGAACGATACAAATAAAGAAAAATAAATTGTGTAAACAAACATTTAAGATTCACCGCAGAAGTCTTACTGATAATTAGGGCTTAACCACCAGAAGAAAACTATCAATAAATCAAAAATGTGAAATTTTGAATCATTCATCTATTCCTGAGCTCACGAAACAGTTGAATGAAAGAGAATCAGAGATATGAACAATGCCCGAAAAATGTAAATCATGAAATGATTGAAAGTAATCTTTAAATAACAATGTATTAAAATGTGTACACCATATGAAAAAAATATCTACGAAAAAATAGTGTCTGAAAAAAAATATAATTATTAATGCTTTATGTTTGTGTTATGAATAAAAAGGTTAACAATGTAAAAAAAAATACTGTGTAAAAGAGCGGAGAAATCCAAGTATCACCTGAAGGTAACTAACAAAATTTGTAACTAACTAAATATACATGAAATAGCATACCTGAAGAAGTGTTGAATATTTACGTTATATTTTAGAGTGATTAAAAGCTTGTTTTTGCTTGAAATAAAATTTAAATGTATTACAGCAAGTGGAAAAAGCAGGGTGATTTATGTCGAAAAACTTGTTGTAAGCACGGTTATGTGCGATGCAGTTAATGCATCTTGAAGCATTTTTACAATTATCTGAAGTGTGTGATTCACCACAATTAGCACATGCCAAATCATATGCACAAAATTTTGCCAGGTGGCCTATTTGTTGGCAATGAAAGCAACGTTTTATGTTAATAAATGGCCTGACAGTGTAGTCAACAGAATTAATATTTAATTTTCCATGTTGAATTAAGAGATCAGATATCCAAGATGTAACACTAATGGTCCAGTTATATTTTAATCCCTGTCTTAATTTATGCTTTCTTTCAAAGTTAATGGAAGGAATGGTACTGCCAATCTTTTCATTTATAGATATCATAATATCTGGTATACCTATATTGTCATCAAGACCTAACAGAATTATTTTTGTGCAGTCAGATAAATCTCTAACTTGATTTTTGTGCTCACATAAATTTAGGATGTAATCCGGTATTGAAATAAGATCAGTATTTTTGTCTTTTGATAATTCAGAGTTATTTGTATCAGAATTTATGTGTATTTCAGATTCAACCTTATCTAGAAATTTGGCCAAATCTTTCCCACTAGAATTACATTCCTTATCTTTAATAACATTAAGGGGTTCATCCAATTTAGATTCATCAATGTCGCATTGAATAGCTATCTCATTATGCATAGACTGTTTGGACGAGTTCAGTGTTCTTACTTTTTCGAACAACAGCTCATTTAACCTATGTAACTGGTCGTTATTTTTTTGTAAAACAGTCCACTCAGATTGAACATTACACACCAAATCACTTAAAATATTAAATTTTAATTCAATTTCTTTTTGATAGGAATTAAATTTTGCCATGAGTTCTGGATTATTCTCATTTAAAATAGGATCAATTAATTTCTGAACATCCGAAACAACAGATCTAGAATATCTGTTAATAGAATCCTTTAAACTACTCAAACATGAAATCTCAAAAGAATTAGAATCTAAACCAATTGTTTCAGAATCCATATTAGTTTTAAAAGACATTACCTGTTTTGCATCAGGTCTAAACTTAAAGTTAAACACAACAGATGAATCTTGTGTCAATTTACGTGACCTTTTTTTAGTCATTATAAACAATTTATATCCTAAATTATAAAAATACGAAAATAAACAAACGAGCAAAGTATCTGATTATTAAAAAATGAACCTATCTACAATGCAATATAATAAAAGCAGCTATATGTGAGAATATTTTTAAATAGATGCTAAAAATTTAAAATAAATGTCTATCCATAAACTAATCAAAATTGTGTTTTACATTTATAAAAGTGAAAAAGCATGAAAAAAAATCTCAATATTTATTTAAATATTAGAAAACTGGACCCTCTCTAACGAAATATTTTTGCAAGTGGGGTGCAAATAGGAAAAACAAACACTGGAAATATATGTATAAAAAGTCTTAAAATAAATTAGAAGGGGGGAAATTAGTCACTTTAGTTAAGACGATAGTTTGTTTTAATGCACTGTTTATATCCTATATGAAATGCATAAGAAATATCATAATAAATATTAAGGAATTTATCAATTTTTTTTTTTTTTTTTTTTTTTTTTTTTTTTTTTTTTTTTTTTGCAGACTAGAGTGTAAAAATAATTCTACTCGAACAGATATAAACAATGCACACACTTTAAGAATATTAAGATGTTAGATAGGTTTAATTATGCAAATAAGAACATGGCTAGTCTTTGCACAAATAAAACAATCTCCCAATAAAATTACTGTACAAACAATATAAAGCACAACTTACCTTTAAAGTGAAAAAAATCAGGAAAGAAAAGTAGGATAAAATGTAATAATATATTTTTTGATACACGAATTTATAATTCGATTATGCATGCATCATTATTATTATTTATGTCATGTGCACATGGCATGTGATTCAAACGATAAAATTTTATTTATCTGAAAATGAGCCCACTGTCAATAATATATGAAGGTGCATACATCCTTATTGTATAACCAGTATTCACATGCATCTTTCTCTGTATTGTTTCTTTTATATAAACCTCATATTAAAAAAATAATGGTTGCAACCCGACAACATCATGCCTTATTTTTTATAGGAAAAAGAGATGCACCATTAACTTACCTAGAACTTTTTCATCTACATGGAAATATAATATAAAATTTATGAAAAAGAAAAAGGAATATACGTCAATTTATAACACTTCAAAAATAACTGTATTAAAAAAATAAACAAAATATATAGTCATTAATTAATAATGGAAATTATAAAAATACTTTCTTTAAAAAGTAATAAACTGTCTTGATATTTCTCAAACGACTTTCAGCAAAAAGTGCACAGCAATAAGTACTTAGATATTTGAAAAATATAATTTTATCATGCTATCGTTTGTATCATAGTTTTTAAATAGCACTTGTAAAGCTGTGAAATGTTTCAAGATAATCTAAAATCATTTATAACTGTTCGTATTTAAAGAAATTCAATTAGAGCACAGAAAAACTAATACATAATAAACTAAAAATGGTTGAAAATTACTCAACATAATTTTTTTTTTAAATAAAAATATCATATAATTAAAATAAAAATTGAGATTTAACCTATTAAATATAAAAGCATACACTTTCTCATCTGCGAAATTTATGCTGTAAATATTTATCAATGAATGTCTTCTTCACTCATTTTTTTTTTAACTTTCAACTACTACAAATAAACTTGTAACAGTATTATCGTAAAAATAAACGTTCAATAGCGCACAAAATTACAGACACAAAATTGATCAATGCTGTAGTTTTAAGGGTTTTTTTTAATAGTATAGCGCATGTAATTATTTTTGTGAAAAACATCAGTGTCAGCATCCAAAAATTTAAAGAATAAATCCAATGTGAAGATCATATTATCGACGAATGACGAAGAATTTAAACGTCAAACACGAAATTCTGTGTCACTTTAGTCGAGAGCATATGGAATCGTCACTGAAGTACACCGCTAAGATGAAATAAAAACATTATGTCAGTACACGTTTAACGGAGGTGAAATAAGAGTCACAAATCGCCAGTCGTAGATTCTTAGGCCTACATCGGCAGGAGAAAATTTAACGAGCGGCCGCGTTAACACCGAGCATCTCGAAAGGTCCCGATCAGAAGAATCAATCGCTCAAATAAAAGATAAATCGGCACTATAATCCAACTCTATGAGGACCGACTTCAAAACTACTGCAAAATGAAAAATAAATTCCTTATATAATTGTAATAAGAAATTAAATTAAGAATGTTGTATTTATCGTGCGTATTATTATATTTATGTACATTCATTTGATTTTTTGGAGTCGTTGTCAGGAGAACATCTGTCGGTGCCAGTACAACGTTTGTCGGTGCCAGGGCAACGTCTGTCGGGTCCGCTAGTATTTATATAAAATGTAAAGAATGTTTTAAGTATTTTTTTGTATAAAACATCACACAAAATAATATCTTTCAAATTCGAGCAAATCTTTCAAATTTTGTCTATAATATAAATATGTTTATTTTAATTTTTCAATAAAAAAAACTCTTTCAGAATAATAAAAACCATAAACTGGCTTTTCTAAAAGATAAGATTTACGTCTTTGATGCATTGCACACATTGGCCTTCACTATTCTTCTTCGGCAGCTATGCACTTTTTTAGCACAAGTATATTACCTGAAAACATTTATGGAAACCTTTGGACTAGATACATCGTCTTTATTGCAGCTGTCAGAGATTCCTTGCACTTTCCAGTACTCTTTATATAGTACTTTTTGAAAACATGATATTAATAACCGTTGTCCTCCGACTTTACACATGCTATAACATGAGAAAATATTTTAAATGTTTATAGAATTTGTCATTTATCATTGTTCTTCAAAGTGCTATTTCTGTGTTAGAAGTACATGAACAACTATAGTTCGCTAACAGGTATGCATCAATACCACGTTAAAATCGTTTTCTATCCTCCAACCCAGGTTGCTCTCCGTCTCCAAACTTATAAGCATATTAGTATGACATGAAATCGTAGACATTATGACATAGATTTTTTCAGACTTAATAAGAAGTGTACGTATACAGGGTGAGTCATAAATATCGAAACAATAGGCTATCTCCTTAAATATTGCCCCTAGACCCATACTTCCAATTGCAAAGTTTCATCAAAAAAGGTAAATTTTTTGATAAGGTAAGTTGCAACTCCATGGGGGGTCTATTTTAAAAAATACGAAAATTAAATTTTTATACGACCCCCAGAGAATAAAACTTCCAATTAGAAAATTTTTCCTTATCCTCTTCTGAATCGAATAAAAAAAAATTCATCTCGATATCTGCAAATCCTTAGATGATATTAAAATCCAAAATTTTTCAAAATTCGTGACTTACACCACTTTAGCATACATCTGAGTGTAACGCTATCAGTTCATTTGAAATACAATTTAGGGATCGACCATTAATTTACGCACTGTTAAACGTAGACCCAAGACAATACTTTAACTTTTAAATATAAAATAAAAGCGTATAGCTTTTTGGTTTAAACTTCCTTGACATATGCTAGATGTCTGCAATATCTCGAGCTTGGCGCCAGGCTCGTAATTGGCACGACCCATTGGCCGGACCGTCTTATTAAACACTTATTAAAAGTGTTATTAAATTAAGTGATATTAATTAAACTCTCATTAACCGTGTCTTTAAAACTTATTGCCGCAGGCAATAAGTTTAGTAAAAATAGTAATAGCGATAATGACACTTATATTAACTGGATCATATGGAATATATTTTCATGTTATTGTACATTTTAATGTTAATGGAAATATATTTTAATAAATTACTTAGAATTTTTTTCAAAAATCTAGTTTGTACTATCCAGCTTCAAAATTTATGTGGTTTTAAACATATTTTTACTTTTTTCTATCTTTACAAGAGAAAAGTATTGGATTCATGAAAATTTTGAATTCCGGTTTTCGACGGATTCACACGTTTTAGGGCTCAGAGATACCGAAAAACATGTTTTTACAAAATGTCTGTCTGTGAGTCACTGCTTCTGTATCTCAGTATATGACGCTATCTCAAGAACTAATACACAAAATTTAATAAAAAATTATATTTACTTAGTTCTTGATATACATTGATGCTGATTAGTTTTTGGTGTGAATCGCTTAACAGGTGACCCTACTGTAAAGGCTTTTGTGCGATTTCCGCGATCGCTGTATCTCCAGAATTCAAGGAATATCATCAATCTTCAGATTCAGTTATTCCTTGACATGAATTGATGTTATTTATATTTTGTTGTATATGGCTCCACGAGAGGCGCTGCAACACTGAATTTGTTACGATTTCTGCAATAGCTCTACTTTAAGAACTAATGCAGGAATTTCCATAAAAAGTCAGATGCAGTTATTTCTTGACATGAATTGGTTTTGTTTACGTTTTTGTATCAATCATCTTTCGGATGGCGTTTTCATAATGAATTTTGTATAGTTTACACGATTTCAGTGATATCTTGTACTACTGTAATCCACGGAATTTCGTATCTTTAGAGTCCTCCGATTGCTACATCCGAGTAGTTTATTTATTCCAAACGGCATTAAAAAAATATTTATTCGAATGTTAAAGTCGAAGAGTATAACGTTTCTGTTGCGTATTTTTTTTATGCTAAGCTCCCACTAATATTTCATTCTAAGTGCATTTAACTGATCAAGGTTTAATGCGTTCGAACCAAACATCATTTAAAAAATTCAATTGAATAATTTCAACTTAAAACGTTTAAATGAAATATGCCGAAGATTCATTAAACACCTGTTCTTGTTTTAAAAAGATAACTGATTCGCAAGTTAAACAAAATTTAAAATGTATTTGTATTTGAACTGAAAACTGTATGTTAAACTCTAAAAAAATGGAAAAAAAAAAGCGCAGCGGCCTTTGAGTCCGCTTACAGCGGTTAACAAGTTGGATTTTTTTTTTTTTTTTTTTTTTTTTTGGGCCAATTATCTGCAATAGGAAATCCAGGATTCGAAAAAAACCACAGAAAACTTCGAACGGTTAGGCCGATGGTTGCGATTGGGTTCGAACCCAATACCTACCTTCTACCAGTTTGGAGGCCCGTAATTAGAGGCATCTTTTACGCATCGTGTAGTGGCAATTTTAACAAGAAAAATATGAAGTTGACAGGGATAAAACAATGAAAAAAATTGAAGTCGGCGTGATAAAAAAATTAAGTTTAAATAAGCTGACTCATTTAAATAGTAATTAAAGAAGGCGAAAATGGCAAAACTTAAACAAAATCTGAAATCGAAACTACACAAGAAGGAGTTAATCACCTAGACACTTTTAAAAAAGCATTTAAACGTTAGGAGCCAATCTTTGTTTAAAACTAAATGCACTTTTCTTCATCAGATGTTTTTATTTCAGTATTTCTCATTTTAAAACTTACATCATAAGTCAGTAACCGTTGGTTACGGTAACAATTCAATAGTTTTTTAACACCTCAATTTAAAAAAAAAAAAAAAAAAAAAAAAAAAAAAAAAAAAAAAAATTGCCGAAAGATGTTTTTACCTCAGAAAATTTACTTTTAAAAATATGATTTGTTCACAAAAAATTGCATCTTTTTTTAAATTGCTATTTTAAATACTTTTATTTTTAAAAAATATTATTTAAAATGCTGAATCAAAATTTAAAATTAAACATTTTCATTTAATTAAAAGAAAAAAATTCAACGCGACAGATAATATTTTGAGTTATGACAATTTTAATTTACTCTAAATTTTTTGAAAAAAAAAAATTAAGAAAGCTTATGATGTGATAATGCTTACAAATTATGTGGTTAACCATCACAAAACATTCAAAATTCAAACTCTATAAATAAATAAATAAAATAAATGTTTCCTGGACAACATACAGCAACATTGTTTCTTCAATTACACGCATTTCAATTTGTGTCTGATCCCTTGAAACCTCACAATTTATTAAAATTGTCATAACTCTCTGAGTTTTGGAGATATCAAGATGGATTTTTTTTTTGTTCAATTCAGGAATTGATAAGAAAATTTTTTCTAATTGGAAGTTTTATCCTCTGGGGGCCGTATAATAATTTAATTTTTGTATTTTTTAAAATAGACCCCTCATGGAGTTGCAACTTATCTCATCAAAAAATTTACCTTTTTTGGTGAAACTTTGCAATTGGAAGTATGGGTCTAGGGGCAATATTTAAGGAGATAGCCTATTGTTTCGATATTTATGACTCACCCTGTATATTTATTATACTCATATATTGTCTATCGTAACTTCTTTGACCATGTTAAAAATACACGCTCTGGACAAAACATTATTATAAGCAGTAGAATTCTTGTGTCAGTCGATGTCCCCAGCCTCTTCAATTTCTATTTGAATGGCATCATCAGTGCACTACGTACACTTCTCGCAACGTATGCTGTTGGAACAGCAATATGCGACACTCCATTTTATCCATACATTCTTTATATAAACTTACAGGTATACACTGTTAAAAATCTGCAGCATTTTATCCAGGCATTTGACCGTTTTCTACCAAAAAAGTAAAACAACCGTCTTTTTACGTTATTCTGAACTTATTATTACCAATTTTATGGTCAGAATAGAGTTAAATTCCGGTTATGTTACTGGTTTTTCAGAAAACGGTAAAATGACTGTACAAAATGCTGCAAGATTTTTAACAGTGTACTTTATCCTATTAATACAGTGGTGCAATCTATGGCGCATTACAATTAATAAAACTAAAACTAAAGCTAATGTTTTCACTTGACCTTATTCTACTCCTAACAGACTAACTAAAAACAATACTACTATTTCATGGTAGGACGGTGTCAAATATCTGTGAATTACTATTTACAAGCGAATTAAATTCCGCAGGCATATCTTGCGTAAAGACTTCGGAATCTCCATGTTTCTTGCCTATTTCCTCTCTTGACATTTCTTTTTCTTTAGATAATCGATTACTTATCTATAATACCTGTATTCTTTCATTTTAAAATCATGCTAGTCCAACCTCAGACTTCTTTAAAAACATTGTATGGATCTTCTTGTTTGATAAAATGCTATTTAATTTTCTACTGACTTTGTCACCTAGCAACCAAGATGTACCTAATTATTTTAAAATGTAAAAAGTTTTCTGTGCAAACGATTTTTTGTGATAAATGAATTTATCTGTTTAATTCTTCTGCTTTTACCTAAGCTGTGTGAAACAATATTCTTTTTGTTTTGAGTTTGATTAGAATGTTGTTTAATGAGTTGTGTGAAAAAAAATGTTACAGTTTTTATTGGAGTTGTGTTTTGTGAAATTATTAATGTTCGAAAGAACATGAGTTGAGTTTACTCATCAGAATAAACTGTTTAAAGTGAGTGATGCGTATTTAATTTTGAGTTGAGTAAAATATTAAAAAATAAACTTTCGAACAAATTGAAATCTTCATATGGTCCGTCTCTACGGAGAAAAATCAGCGAGTTGTTCTACGTCAATGATTGAAGGATAACTGGTGAATATTTTGTGCTGTTTTGCTATTTCTTCGATGTTAGAACTCATCTTTTAAAGAGCCAAGAGGGGTAAGTGCACCCATTTAATTTTTATTCATTAAAAATGAGTATGAAAGAATTAAAAGCAAAAAAGAAAATTTTCAAAACAAACTTGACAAAATTAAAAGAAAAATTATCGAATTCCGAGCTAGAATTAAATGAATTAATTCTCATAAAGGAGAAACGGAATAAATTAGAGAAAAACTTTTCTGAGTTATTTGAGTCTATCTATAAGATAAGTAAAGAAGATGAAATTGAGGATTTTATTAAGGAAAACGAAGAAATTAATGAAATTTTAGAAATAATGGAATTTGAACTTACAAAAAAGTTGTCAAAAATGAAAGTGCAAACTGTTAATTTAGAAAACGTCACAAAGGCTGATAATAACATTAAATTGCCAAAGTTAACTCTTCCTATATTTACGGGTAATTTGCATGAGTGGCTATCCTTTAAGGATATATTTAAGGCTACTGTTCATGAAAATTCTAATTTGTCAGGGGCAATGAAATTACAATATTTGAAGTCTTCATTGAGAGGAGATGCCTTTCGTATAATCCAGTCTATTTCAATCGTGGATTCTAATTATGAAGTTGCATGGTCGCTTTTGGAAGAACGGTTTTCAAATTCGAGAGAACAAGTTTACGCGCATTTAAAACGTTTTTTAAATATTCCTGTTATTCAGAATGAGTCCCCAGCAGCATTATTAAATCTAATAGATATAACAAATGAATGTATTAGGTCGTTAGAGATTTTAGAACAAAAAGTTGAGGGGTTTTCTACTACTATGTTTGCTTATATTTTGGCTCAAAAATTAGATATAAATACAAAAATGTGGTGGGAAAGACATCTTAAGCGGGATAATTTACCGAGTTTAACTGAATTGCTAGAATTCTTGAGAGACCACGCGCGTACACTAAGTGCGTCCAAACAAGTAAATACAAAGCGAAATTTTCAAAACGAAAGCCAAACAAAGCATAGCTTTTCAAAGGTAACATCCATGGTTGCGAGTTTAAATGAGAAAAATATGCGCAAATGTGTTGTATGCAACCAGGAAAATCACAGTGTTTTTAAATGTCCTAAATTTCAAAAATTTAATGTACAGGAAAGAGTAGATTTTGTGAAAAAAAACAATATGTGCTTTAACTGTCTTTCAGAATTCCACTGCGTCAAAAAATGTAACTCAAAATTCTCGTGTTCAAAATGCTATAAACGCCACAATGTACTTCTTTGTTTTGATAGGCGTGAGAGAAATTCCAATGCGGTGGGAAACACAAAAAATTATAGTGATAAGGAAGTGCCAAATGCATTGTCGACGAATGAAAGTAAATCAACGTTAAATGCTGACGCCATACCATTTGAGTTAAATAACCAAATTCAAAATTTCACTGGTACTTCAAATGTGAGATCGAATAATGTTAAAACAGTTCTTCTTTCCACTGCTATTGTTTATATGAGAGATAAATTCGGAAATAAAGTTCCGGTGCGTGCTTTATTGGACAATGGTTCAATGAGCAATTTTTTAACATTGCAGTTAGTTGAAAGATTAGGAATTCGAAAAGAAAAAAGTAATATTTCGGTATCGTGTTTAAGTGGATCCTCTGTAGCGGTAAAAAATAAAACTACTGCCTTGATCAGTAATAATTCGGGAGATTATAGCCGAGAGTTAGATTTCCTTATCATACCAAAGATTTCGCAAATTATGCCCTCGAAATATATTAATATTTCAGAGCTAGGAATTCCAGAGTCTATTATTCTTGCTGATCCTGAATTTAATAGACCAGGGAAAATAGATCTTTTGCTAGGAGCTGAAGTATTTCTAGAATTGATAAAGGTGGGTCGTATGAAGTTACCAAATTCTAAATTAATACTGCAAAATACGGTGTTCGGTTGCATAGTAAGTGGGAGTGTTTACGATTGTAACGAGCAGGAACAAATACATTGTGGGTTAATTACTGAAACAGATTTAAATTTCGAAATGAAAAAATTTTGGGAAATTGAAAGAGTAGAAGAAAGTACACCATTGAGAAATACAGAAGAATTAGCATGCGACACCCACTTTATAAACACACATCAGAGAGATATAACGGGCAAATTCATAGTACAAATGCCGTTGAAAAAAGATCCTAGTTCTTTGGGAGAATCAAAACAATTTGCGGAAAATAGATTAAATTCACTTTGGAATAGGCTAGTCAAAAATCCAAATCTTTTAGAGTTATATTGCGCATTTATGGCAGAGTATAGAGAGTTAGGCCATATGGAGGAAGTAGAGAAAACAGATGAGCCAATACATGCGAATTATCTACCTCATCATGCTGTTTATCGCCCAGATAAAAGTTCTACAAAATTGAGAGTTGTCTTTAATGGTTCACATGCAACTTCATCCGGAGAATCCCTAAATTCCATACAGCTGAATGGAGGTGTCATTCAAGATGATTTGTTTAGCATAATAATTAGATTTCGTACACACCGCTATGCATTTACAGCAGATGTAAAAATGATGTATCGCATGATACTTATCGATAAAAGTCAACGTGATTTACAGCGCATAATTTGGAAAGATTCTGTAAATGGTGAGATGAAATATTACAGACTATGTACAGTCACATATGGCACAACTAGTGCCCCTTATTTAGCCATGCGCTGCCTTAAACAGCTTGGTATAGATGGTGAATCTCAATTTCCGTATGCTTCTGGTGTGGTGCAATCAGACTTTTACATGGACGATGTCCTGACTGGAGCAGCTGACCTAAAATCGGCTAAGAGACTGCAAATTGAGCTTATTCAACTATTAAATACGTGTGGCATGAACTTACATAAATGGTTTAGTAATCATCCAGAATTAATGGAGCCAGCCTTTAAAAATGAGAATTACACTTTTGAAAATATGAGTGAAACTAAGGCACTAGGACTTTGCTGGAATTCCAATGATGATACTTTTACTTTTAGTGTATCATTCAGTGAGCAAACCAAGGTAACTAAAAGAAGTGTGCTGTCAAATATTGCTCGCATTTTCGACCCCTTGGGTCTACTTGGACCAGTTGTGACGAAAGCAAAAATTTTCCTACAAAGACTGTGGAGACTGCAAATTGATTGGGATGAAAATCTCCCTACAGCTGAGCTTGATGATTGGTTGCAGTTTTTAGAATCATTAAGAGCCATCAATAATATAAGTGCTGTTAGATACATTTTTACAAATAATCCAGTGCAAATTAAAATTTGTGGCTTTTCAGATGCTTCGGAGAAAGCCTACGGTGTGGCATTGTATGCTGTGTCTTCAAATTCTTCAGGAGAGCAAATTTCTCAGTTGCTTTGCAGTAAAAGTCGAGTTGCACCAATCAAAACAATCACTATTCCTCGCTTGGAGCTCTGTGGTGCAGTTTTATTAGCCAAACTGATGAATAAGGTTGCCAAAACCTTAAAAGTTCCTAAAGAATCTGTTTACTATTATTCAGATAGTACTATTGTATTATGTTGGATTCGAAAACAGCCGTGTGACTTAAAAACCTTTGTGTCATCACGTGTGGCTACGATTCAGAATCTTTCTGATATCAGTCATTGGGGACATGTGGCTTCTTCTGATAATCCTGCTGATCTTGTGTCACGAGGTGTAGATCCAGACAAACTTCTCCAGAGTAACTTATGGTGGAAGGGTCCACTATTCCTAACCCAACAAATTGAACCTTCTTTAAATACTGTCGAACTTGAGCAAAATGATAATGATCTATACAGAAGTGAACTTAAAAAGACTTTTTCAGAGACTTCACTTTTAATATCAGACTGTTCATCTTTTATTGATTATTTTTTGCAATTGAGTAATAATTATGCTAAATTAATAAGAATTCTTAGCTATGTTTTCAGGTTCATTCAGAATGTCAAAAAGCCAAAAGAAAGGTATTTAGGTAAGTTAACATCTGATGAATTGAAGAAAGCTGAGCAGTTTATCATAAAATCTGTTCAAGAAAAAGAGTTCAGTTCTGAATTCACATTGTTATCTAAGGGTAAGGAGTTACCAAAAAATAGTAGATTACTTTCATTAAATCCTTTCTTGGATAAAAATAATTTAATCAGAGTTGGAGGTCGTCTCCAAAATAGCACGGTAAATTATGCCCAAAAACACCCAATTGTACTGCCCTCTAAACACAAATTAACAGAATTAATTATCGAGTTTTATCACAAAAAATATCTACATATAGGACCACAAAATTTACTTTATTGTGTTCGAAGAGAATTTTGGCCTTTAAACGGTAGGGCTATTTGTAGAAAAATTGTACATAAATGTATTACATGCTTTAGGGCCAAACCTAAATTATTAGAGCAAATTATGGGCGAGCTCCCAAAAGAAAGAATAAATGTAGACTTTGTTTTTAATTGCACAGGAACTGATTTCTGTGGTCCATTTTTGATTAGATATAGAGGTCAACGTAAAGGTATTTATCATAAAGTTTATGTTTGTATTTTTATTTGTATGGTAACAAAGGCAGTGCATTTGGAATTAGTCAATGATTTAACATCTGAGGCTTTTATTGCAACATTAAAGAGGTTTTTTGCCAGACGAGGCAAACCTCGAAAAATTTTCAGTGATAATGCAGGCAATTTTGTGAAGACTAATGTAGAGCTTAAAAGGTTGCATGAATTGGTAAACAAACCAGACCAGAACCTTACTAATTACTTGATATCTGAAGGTATTGCTTGGGAATTTATTCCCCCTAAAGCTCCAAATTTTGGAGGTTTATGGGAATCGGGAGTCAAGTCCTTCAAGTATCACTTTAAACGTGTTGTGGGCAACTCTAAATTAACTTATGAAGAAATGTTAACTATAATTGTCCAAATTGAAGGTATCTTAAATTCGCTCCCGCTTACTCCCTTGAGTACAGATATTGATGACTTGGAGGTCTTGACCCCGGGACATTTTCTTATTGGTCGCCCACTTAATGCCATTGCTGAATCTGACCTGAGTAATATTGAAGATAATAGACTAAACTTATGGCAAAAGACCACTAAAATGGTTCAGACCATCTAGAAAAAGTGGAAAAATAGTTATTTAAGTACATTGCAGCAAAGGCATAAGTGGATGATATCAAAAAACAACCTCAAAATAGTAGACATGGTTGTAATAAAGGAAGATGATCTTCCAGTGTCTAAATGGTTATTAGGGAGAATTGTAGAAGTATTTTTTGGTAATGATAATAGAATAAGAGTTGTGAATATAAAAACCCCAAATGGAATATATAAAAGAGCAGTATCCAAAATTGCTGCATTACCTCTTGAAAAGTAATTCAGTTTTTATAAGAAAATGCTCATTATTGTAAAATTTCTTTATTTATTTATTATGTATTATGTAAAATTTTTTAAATATTTGCTTAAATTTAACTTAACTGTGACTCATTTATATTGTGTTTAATTGTATTGTTATTTATATTTTTTACAATGGTTGTAATTGCAGTGTTTTAGTTTGAAACCCCCCTCGGAGGTTTCAAGAGGGGCGGTATGTTTGATAAAATGCTATTTAATTTTCTACTGACTTTGTCACCTAGCAACCAAGATGTACCTAATTATTTTAAAATGTAAAAAGTTTTCTGTGCAAACGATTTTTTGTGATAAATGAATTTATCTGTTTAATTCTTCTGCTTTTACCTAAGCTGTGTGAAACAATATTCTTTTTGTTTTGAGTTTGATTAGAATGTTGTTTAATGAGTTGTGTGAAAAAAAATGTTACAGTTTTTATTGGAGTTGTGTTTTGTGAAATTATTAATGTTCGAAAGAACATGAGTTGAGTTTACTCATCAGAATAAACTGTTTAAAGTGAGAGATGCGTATTTAATTTTGAGTTGAGTAAAATATTAAAAAATAAACTTTCGAACAAAATTGAATTCTTCACTTCTTTCTAAATGTCGTAATAAATATCTCATATTCGTTTATTCGTAATGATTCTCGTTCCTTCAATTTTACCACTATTTCTAAAAATCTCAAAATTATTTCTCTCAGTAAAATGATAAAATAACCTACAAAAAATTTCTACAAAAAAAACCTTTGTTCCAAATAAAACTATTTACTAATTACATGATTACAATGTCTGCATATCATCTAAAAGAAAGAGTCAAAGATATTTTACTCTTCTTGAAAAATAGTCCCTACACTATGAGTCTAGCAATCAATTTCTTTCTCTTTCTTCCTTTACAGTAATTATCATTAATTAAAAAAATATATAGCCACTAATCTTAATACTATGTATTAATAACGTTTTTGAAATGCATATAAAGTATGGCCATTAAATAAAATTGTTACCTAATAATAGTTATCTTATGACACAAAAGAATAAATACATAGAAATGAAATAGGCTTTTTCTTAGTTAGTTCTTTTAAGGTACCCGCACACCTTCTAAAGTGTTTTTTTAAATTTTTTCTTGTTTCCCACTTTTAACACTTTTCAACAAAGTTGAAAAGTGTGTATGATTTCGGTTTGTCCGTCCATTTGTCCGTCTGTCCGCGGTAGAACTCCCTTAAATAAACTCGAATTGCCCTGAAATTTTTGGATGTTATTTAAGTTTACCCTAGCACGAACCCCATTTCAAATGAAGTTTCTACTATGAATAGTTTATTTACAGGAACAGTCAAACGTTTACCGTGAGCATTACGGCTTATGGGGAAATATCGTTTCAAGTGAATTTTAAAGATGTGACACCTTGTCAAACATAACAAAATTTATATGCATTTACAAAGTGCACTAAAATATGCGGTGAAAAAATTAGCTTTTATTCATTTTCAGGGTCATTTAAAAAAATTACATTTAATAATGGTAAAGGGGAGGATTGTGTGCGACATATTTCAATTATATTAAACTATTTTATGAATAATAAAATTGATATACGCCGCTGAAGCTTAATATAAATTAGTCGATATAGTCAAGCATAATACGCGTGAATGGCATTTACAGGGGCATACAAAAGGTTTCAAATAGTATATTCTTTCCGAAGTACTGTATATGTACCCGTGGATGGCTGATGGATTGATGAAATATATTCTAATTATGAATTGCGGTTTGTTTCACTAAATATATGCATATTATATTGTGTATAAATACGGAAGTTGATAAACAGGGATACACAAAAGAACTCGCAAATATTACTAAATATGAGCGTAAATTACTTAAGTAAGTTATACATTTTTACACTGAACTTAATTCGTTTATCAAGAAATGTTTATAGAATATATATATAATAATATACAGGACCACGCAAAGAAATTGATACATGGACGCTCATGAGTGAAAATTTCTCAGAATATGATTTCAGTAGTTTTAAGAGTGTTTTAGTTTAAAATAAATACCAGCTAAATATTCTTGTATAATAAAGGTGCTAGGTAAACTACCGAGATGAACAAAAGTATTCCATTATGTTTCCATCTATCAGCAAAAATTGCTGAAAGTGAAATTTCTACCTGCTTGGCATTTTCCTCTAAACTAAATTTCCCTATTATATAGTATATATATCGATCGACAGATGAAATACAGGGCTGTTCAAAAGTATTGGAATACATATTTTGCTAGAGACATTAGCATTATTTACCTAAATAGCTTTGTTATATAAAGTTATATATATATTATAAAAGTTTTGTCAAACATTTCAAGAATTGTTTGAAAGTGTTTCATAATCTATGCTTAACTCAGGATCTTTATTATTTGTTTATAAAGACATTTATCTTAAAACTTTAAAAAAAAAATACATAAAAATTTTAGCAATAACGCAGGGAAAATGTGTTTAAAGAGAAAAATAGTCAAAATTATGTCAAAAATTGGCATTCCTGCAAAACGTGATGACTCAAAAATAAAGCAATATATTGATATTTTGTAAATTGCATAATAAATAGAATAACTTTTTCTAGGACTTAGACTACTTATATTATAATCATATCTCTATCTCAGATGATATGCTAGTTAACTCCTTTGTGACGGGAGCCGTTTACGAAGTGTTTAATATTTTGTCACCGGTTTTTTAAAACAGAAATTTGTGCCTTATTAAATCAAGAAAATACTCCGATTAAATAAGGCAAATTTTACAGTAAAATTTTACTGGTGAGGATAAACAAAGATAATTAAGCCTTTTTTCGGCACGTATACTTTTCGCTCGTCCTCAAGGGTTTAAAGTACTAATGTAGTGAAAAATTCGCTACACTATGTATAAATTACACTGGTATAAATTATAAACGTCTCACGTTTATAATTTATACCAGTGTCAATATATAATGTTATATGTTAATATATAAATCTATTTAATATAATATCATGCGTGTAGTCTGTTCCATCAAAAAACATTTGTAAAAGAAGTACAGAAAATTTCGTGGCATTTCACGGATAATTTTTGTTTTGAGATGTTTTGCGTTTAGTACCAATCTGAAATACTTTATTTTGAGAAAAAGCTAAAAATATCTTTTAAACACTCAACTTTGGTTATAATTTAGACACAGTCACAATTTAAGCAGAAATCGAAAGATAAAAGAGTATATTTTAATATTATTGCTTAAATGAAAAGTCGATATTTGATTGAAAATTACGTTTTAAAGGAATCTTGATACTTAAATATTCCTTCAATCTTTTTTTTTTTAATCTTGTTTTTGGCTTTTTGGGTGCTTGAAAATTAACCTGTCTAGTAATTGAATTCACCTGGCCGATTTTTATGGTCGCACTCTAATTCTTTAGACTTTCGGAATTCGCCACATATTTATATTTCTATAAACCAGATTGCCAGTACTACCAGCTACAATGTACATATACGGTACACCTACCCTATTCCCTACGCACTATTTTACTGCATATATTTCCCACTCAGGATGGGCTGTTTTCAAAGCCAATTTTATCCAGAGCAGATCCCAGCCACAATTCTCTATGAAAGAAAGCTACATATTCCAATTTTTTACGAACATCTCTTCTTTTCACATTTTATTTTATTATGTATAAACAATTATTATATAAACAATTATATTATTATATTATGCAAACATAAGTTCGAGATACTCAAAAAGAACATCACACATACACAAACAGAGAGGGAGAGAGAAAGACAGAAAAAGACAGAGAGAGAGGTAGAATAAAATTACTCTAAAAAAATTACATAGACTAAAATTTTTACAAACATTTCGATTTTGTAGTGTAATAGATATACTTAATATGATTCAAAGGTTTGGGGACAAGGTTTAAAAACCATATTCTGAGTAGTTTGCAGTACCGAAGCGTATCAACCTACAAAGTAGTGAACTTGGGCTACGATACACTTCTGCCAGCATTCGTATTTTTTCTGGAAACATCACTGGAAGCCATTTTTCACAACCTTCCATAAAGCCTCAAGTCGGGTGAATATGGAGGATTTGAAAGCACATTAGTGCAAATTTTAGCGAAAAACTGTTTTACCAGTCGGGATCGATGTATTGGTACGTTATCATGTAGAAGGTAGTAGTGTGTACTATCTTTTTACACACTAAAAACTAAAATTTTTACAAACATTCCGATTTTGTAGTGTAATGCATACACGTGTTATGATTTAAAAGTTTGGGAACAAGGTTGGAAAAATCTTATCCCGAGTAGTTTGCAGCACCGAATTATATCAACCTACAAAGTAGTCACGTTCGGCTACGATACACTTCTGCCAGCATTCCTATTTTTTCTGGAAACATCACTGGAAGCCATTTTTTACAACCTTCCATAAAGCCTCAAGTCGGGTGAATATGGAGGATTTGGAAGCACTATAGTGCAAATTTTAGCGAGAAACTGTTTTACCAGTCGCGATCGGTGAACTGGTACGTTATCATGTAGAATGTAATAGTGTGTACCCTTAGCGATTTTTGAAAGTAACTGACGACGATATTTTAGAACACATTCAGATACCAATGCAACATTTTTCGCATTCTGTGAAATCGAATGTCGTTCAACGAGTTCATCGTATTCAATGGATTTTCGGTCCTTTTTAAAACACACATGCCATTCGTAAACCTTGGATCTCGCCATGTGGATTCACCATACACCTTTATAGCATTTTCAAAGTCTTCATAGTTTTTTTTTCTTATATCGGCTCACGATTAATCTTATTAAGTACTGATACGTTAAAATAGGATCAATCATTAATAAAATCATAAACAATTGCCAAATAAAAGGATGACTTATTTAACTCAATTTTATGTTGCAATATCTCAAGAAAAAGGAAATAACATTAATACATTTTTTTCCATATCATTTATTTATTACATAAGAAATTAACACTTGTGATTATATTTTATAAAAAATTCCAATATGTATTCAAGTTATATACGTAAGTCAATTTTGTCTCACATATCTAAAGTCCAAAATATCGTATCTTAAGTATTATAAAATGGCTTATAGTACCTGATTAGAGTTTGGACATAGATTGCTTTCAGATCTATATCAACTACGGATTTCAATTCAAATGATTCTTATATGCACAGAAAAAGCTGTAAGACACAATTATTTTATTAATTTTAACATCACATATGTATACAACTAATAATAGACGCTCACAATTACACCCGTGTCTAACCCGCGGTGTCGAACCCGGGCCCCTGGTGTGGCAGCAACTGCCGTTTCTGATCATGCCACTCGGTAAAATACCTATTATTTTTTCGTACATAATCTGTGATTTTTAACTAGAACAATTACTGTTCTGAGAAGAATAAAAGTATTTTCTTTTTAAGCTTCAAATATGTAATTCAAGTGAATTAATTCAGCAAAGCAATATTTTCAGTGACAAAAACGAAAAGCAAGATGTTTGTATGGTAAGAGACATGATAAAAATTACTTTACCAGAGATAAGCAATTTACTCTCACAAAAAATATATTATCAAAAAGTCTCATTAGTTTTGATAAAAATCCTGCGTGACTATAAACAACATAAAATTACCCTTAAAGCAAGTTCAACAGTAAGCAAAACTTCGATAAAATAATAAAAGATTAATTATTTTTTTAAATAAAGTGTTCACTAATCAGATATATATATATATAATAATAAATTATATATTTTATAAATATATAGACTACTACTTAATAAATAAATAATTACTTGAACCATTTTGTAACTGTATTCTTTTTCTTCATTTTTTTATTCAAATTAGAAAAATGCATGCAAAGAAATAAAAAGTACGCGAAGAAAAAACATTTAACTAACAACTTTTAATGGACCTGTTACGTTTTTGTAGAATGTATTTTAAGTATGGCATATTTACAATTTTTAGATCTTTTAGTAAATCCATTAATTGGACAATTTTTCTTTTCTACGAAATTTTACTTGAAACTTTTGTTTATTGGGTGTTTAATTAGGCAAACAATTTTAAACGTTTCATTATAGAATAGTAATTAAATAATGTTGTTTGTAAGATTTCTTCATATCTCATTTAAAATTTCCAGTTTTATTTTATTTTAAACTAAACTCATTTAAATCTGCAAATGAAAATACAAAACTAAGTATTTTTAAATTAATATAATTAAATAATTATATATTAATAAACTAATTGATATATATATCATAAATTATAACTTTTAAATTATTCATCCAAAGAGATTATTTCTATCAATTTTTTACAGTGAAATATAACAAGCTCCTTATACTATTTCTGTGATAAAAATGTGTCACACAATTTTTTTCTGGTTTTGTGGAAATGTGTGTTTCAAAAAGTCATAAGACATAATTCTAATAATCAAAACGATGATAAAACAAGCACAATAGACTTTGAAATCTGTCAGATTCAAAAGTGCAGTCTAAAATATTAGCGGTTAAATTTATATGTATGAATAATGATGGCACTCAAAAATTATTTCAAAACATATTTTGTTTTATAGAAGATTGTTACCTAAGGTTCTATTATCAAATTAAGCTTTTTCTAGAGTAAATCATTCAAAGAAATTAACACAGTATTTCTTTAGTTTTTGTTTTTTGTGACGACCGATTATCTACGCGAGGGCTGTCTACATGGGCCTCCTATAAATCAAGGGGAAGATGTCTTCCGTAAGGGTCTAAAGGAGCGTAACCAATATTTACACAAGTTTAGTCAAGGTTAAAAAAAAAACATGGAAAAATCCGAATGGTTAGACCAACGGATGCCCCTGGGCCTTAATCCAACACCTCCGGTCTCCCAGCTTTGAGAGTAGAACCGCTCTGCCACTGGTAGGGATAATATTTATTGAGAAGTCTGACAAAATGTATGCATTATCGTACCCAACATTAAACGGATAATTGCAGCTGTTTCGTAATGATAATGCAATGACAAAAACATGTAAAAGGTGTTTTTTATCGTTATTTAAGATGAAAATACGTGTTCAAATTTTGAAAAAAAATGGTTTTAACATATTTGGTGGTTTAAGCAATTTCTTGATGATCATGTAATAACAAAACTCGATATAAGATATTTTTTTAATGGCATTTAAGATAAAACTACGTGTCAGCAAAAGTTGCAGGAAAGTAATTTGAACATATGTGTTGAAGCGGGTTGAAATATTTGAAAAACGAGTATGATTAACCCGTTAACGGCCGAATTATTTTCTTCGCTAAAATTTAAATTTTGTATTTCCCACCACTTTTAAAAGCAAATTAACTTTTATCTAAATTTATCAAGAATTCTGTCTCGTGAAATAAGGTATAAATTTTTCTTCCTCTTTACTGGTGGGAAAACAGCTTTCTTGCTGTTTTTGTAACCGTCCTCAAACGAGGACGCTGGGCGTTAATGGGTTAAAAACAAAAAAAAAAAAGTAAAGTTAATATCAAAATATTATGGCATATAACTTATATTTTACGAACAAATTCATCTATCGTCAATCTTACTTTATTTTAATGTGACATTCTTATACAGAAAGCGAACATTATTTTGAAAAATAATCTTACGAATAACTCATAAATGGTATTTTTGACTTCTCAAAAACCGATGACATCTGTGTACACTATTAAAATATACAGATGCTTTTAAACAACGAAAATTTACTATAATTAGAACGAAAATATTCCATAAATGATAACAAGTTACACAATATCCGGAAAAGCGTACCCCCCCCCCCCCCAGAAGTGGGCCATTCCATTCTTGAGTTTAATGTGTACTGTACAGAGGTTATAATTTTTTTTTACATTTCTACACTTAAATATACACAATAATGAAATCATATTTAGAAGTTTTGATGATTACGTAAAATAATATCAGCTTCTCTTTAGTTTTTACGAACAGTCTGTAATATTTTATAACTTAAAAAAATATATCTGCCCTATTTGTTACTTTGCAGTAGTGATTAATAATAAGATATACATAATAAAATGGGTAATTAAATGCTGAAATGATTGCAAAACTATATTACATTTATTAAAAAAAATGAAAAAGAAAAAATAATAATGTGAGTGGGATTTAAATTTAACTGCATTTATTTTTCTTTTACAGCCATTTTTTTTTTTTTTTTTTTTTTTTTTTACAAAAAGAATACAAAAGTTGACTATCTGTTTGTCTGAGTTATGGTTGCGGTACCACTCCAACTATATCGGAAACATTTATGCTAGAGACATCGTTTTGCTTAATGACAAAGTCTTTTAGGTAGCTTTCATTACAAAAAGTAAAAAGGTACCTATTGCAGCCGTCCGGAGGAAAGCACTTCCAGAAAATTTTGGTATATTTTCACCGATCATGACCCCCAGACCCCAAAACCACCCTCTCTTCAAATGTTGACATATATATATATATATATATACATATATATATATATATATATATAACCATATATATATATATATATATCTGATTTTTGTCATGCGATAACTAACGTATTTATGAACCGATTTGAATGAAACTTGGTATGTACACAGTACATACAAATATCTCGACCGAGTTCGTTGGCCAGCATCATCCGTCATCTTGTTTCAAAATGGCGGCCATTTAAAAAATTTAAAAAAAATTTAAAATTTAAAATTAAACGTGAAAAATTTAAGAGTTGAAAAATATTTTTATTTAATGTGTTAGATCTTAAAACACCAATTCCAAAACACTGTTTCTTTTGTCTATGTCTTAAAAAGTGATTGAGTTATAGAACTTTGAATTTTTCTTATGGCTGACATTTTGAAACGATCTGATTTTTGTCATGCTATAACTAACGAATTTATGAACCGATTTGAATGAAACTTGGTATGTACACAGCACATACAAATATCTCGACCGAGTTCGTCGACCAGCATCATCCACCTTCTTGTTGAAAAATGGCGGGCATTTAAACAAATTTTTAAAATTTAAAATTTAAAATTAAATGCGAAAAAATTAAAAGTATAAAATATTTTTATTTTATGTGTTAGATCTTAAAACACCATATCCAGAACACTTTTTACTTTGTCTATATCTTAAAAAATGATTGAGTTATAGAACTTTGAATTTTTCATATGGCTGACATTTTGAAACGATCTGATTTTTGTCATGCTATAACTAATCTATTTATGAACCGATTTGAATGAAACTTGTATGTACATAGTACATACAAATATCTCGACCGAGTTCGTTGGCAAGCAACATCTGTCATACTGTTTCAAAATGGCGGACATTTAAAAAAAATTTAAAAATTTAAAATTTAAAAATAAATGCAAAAAAATTAAAAGTTGTAAAATATTTTTATTTTATGTGTTAGATCCTAAAAAATCGATTCTAGAACACTTTTTACTTTGTCTATATCTTAAAAAATTATTGAGTTATAGCACTTTGAATTTTTCTTATGGTTGACATTTTGAAACGATCTGATATTTGTCACGTCATAACACTCGTATTTATAAATCGATTTGGATGTAACTTGGTGTGTACGTAGTACTTAATAAAGCCTGGACCGAATTCGTTAACCAGTTCCATCCGCCAATGGCGGCCATTAAATTTTTTTAAAAGAAATTTAAAATTTGAAATTAAGTACAAAAAGTGAGAAATTGAAAAAGATTTTTCTTTTATGCATTTGACCTTGAATTAAATATTCCAAAGCACTTTTTGTTTCGTCTGTATCTTAAAAAATGTCTGAGTTATAGTACTTTTAATTTCTAGTGTTGCTCACATTTTGAAATGATCTGTTTTTCGTCACGTGATAACACGCGTATTTATACACCGATTTGGATGAAACTTGGTGCGTAGATAGGAGATACTTATGCCTGGGCCGAGTTCGTTGGCCAGTTCCAACCGCCGTCTTGTTTCAAAATGGCGGAATACTATTTTTTTAATTTAAATTTTAAAATTAGGTGCAAAAATTAAGAAATTGAAAAAGATTTTTCTTTTGTGTTTTGACCTTGATACAAAGATTCCAGAGCATTTTTTGTTTCAGCTATATCTTGAATTTGATACATTTTGAAACGGTCTGAAATTTGTCACGCTTTAGTACGCATATTTATAAACTGATTTCGATATAACTCCGTGTGTTCATGGTACATACCAATGTCTTGACCGAGTTCACAGCCAACTTTATCCACCATCTTGTTTCAAAATGGCGGCCACTTATATTCTTCAAAAATCTTTTAAATGTATAATGATGTATAAACAAAAAATTAGAAATTGATAAAAGGTTCTTTCTAAACTATTAATCTTAATAATGAATTTCGAAGTATTTTTTGCTTTGTCTTTACCTTGAGAAACACCTGGGATATAGCAGTTTGAATTTATAATGTGGGTGACATTTTTTTAGAAAAGTCAATTTGCCTGCGACAGCACTCGTATATATTAATCGATTTCGATGTGGGTGTGCATGTTCACATGAATTAAGATTTCGATCAAGCTTATTGTTTTTTTTCATCCATCATGCTGCTTTAAAATGGTTATCGTGATGTTTGGCGACCCTATAAATCGCTTAAAATAAAACCAGGTTGAATAAAAGATGACTAATTTCTAAAAAATCCTATTAATATTCAGTATTTACAAAAACTAGTATTCAATCTTACATAATCGCGTTCCACTATTTTGAGCTTCGTATATTTGATTTATATAACGTACTATAAAATAAATAAATAAGTATATGAAAGCTACCCTATTCCTCCCGGCATTGCCGGAAGGACTTTTTTATTTCCAGTTGACTTCAATCCTTGAAAAAATATTATTTCTTTAATTTCTTGAACTACACACAAATATACATATTTTTCTATATTTCTTTTTCCTCCGATTATTGAGACACGTATAAATTGTCCCTCTTTCACTTCAGATTCTTCTGGGATAAAGTTGTGATCCACTATTAGAACTACTTGAAATTTAATGACCCAGAAGTGGACCACCCTCCAAACTTAATAATATATTAGTTTTATACCTTTTAAGCATAAGGAATAAAGTATTCATTTATACAGTGCATTAGAAATGTGACATTTTAATATAAAATACAATATACTTTTAAAGAAAAAATATTGAATGAAAACTTACCTCTTAAGGAAAGCAGTAAGAATGAGCCTCAAAATCCTTGTATTTTAAGACTGGAAGAAAAACACCCTTCCAACTAAAAGACTATCAGAATACTGAAGTTATCCCTTTGCCTGATAACAGATAAGGGTTCCAGCCAATCATTCGTTAGTTTGTTATCTGGCAGGGTTGACTAGAAAACTTGTTTTTCAACTTTGAAAACTGGTGGCCCACTATTGGTACGTGGTCCACTTCTGGTACTCTTACCCTCTGTATATCCTCCTGACTGTCGCGACCGGATTTTTTCGCACACTAAGCTGCAGGTTTCACTGCAACATAAGCAATATTTAAATTAATAAAATTCTACAAATAAAACCCAGTTTTTAAAAATTAAGTTAGAGTTAATACTCTCAAAGATTATACACCTATACGTAATAACATATTTTGTATCAGATTAGAAAAAAAAAATTTTAATACTTTTAATAAATTACTGAGAAAACAACATTACAATATTACCCTTTGGCTGGGCAGTCAGGGGGATATATATATATATATATATACATATTAGACAAACATTTCTAATTTGGAATAGTAAAACCATACTCCCTCGGAATTGAGAGGAATGTGCGCTTATTGTAGTTATTGTAATAATTCAATGTGCTATTCGACTTACATTTAACCTTACTACCTATACTGTTGAAATTTTACTCAAACTTGATTAAAATATTTCACACCGGAATTTTTATTTAAACTCATTTAACTTATTTATTTAACTTAAATCTTTGTTTTATTTATTTAATTTACTTTTTGAAATTTTTTCTGGTTTCAATCGAATGAAACGCATTAGAAGACTGGGTCGATTAGACCCATTCAGGG
This sequence comes from Maratus speculifer, assembly GCA_964019185.1. NCBI lineage: Eukaryota > Metazoa > Arthropoda > Arachnida > Araneae > Salticidae > Maratus > Maratus speculifer. The sequence goes on from OZ025299.1 coordinate 228,316,344, forward strand.
TAGGAAGGTTAATAAAATTTAGATGATTTTCTTTTCTTTCAATTTTATACTCCATAGAAAACTATGGGATAAACGAGCATTAGCAGTAAATTAAAATATTGAATTAAATTGTTCATTACTTGCTTTGGAAACTATATATCTATATATTGTCTGTAATTTTAGAAATTACTGAATTTAATAAAAATTCTTTGAATATACTTTGTTATCTGGCCCCATAAGAAAGATTGAATCAGGTTCTAAATGAAATTTTATGTAAATGGCTAGTTTTTCGCGATATATACTGAATACATTTTCAAGAAATCTTTAAGATGAATCGAGTATGTTGCTACTAAACAAATTTACAAACAATATCACTACAAAACAATAAATAAAAGTCACATTATATCTATGCAAATGTAATTTATTTAATGTAAATATAATGTAATTTATTCATTAAATTACTGCTACATTTAAAAATGAAATTCATTCCTTTATTATGGAATGCAATACATTAGTTACAAATTTCATTGCATTAATAATGAATTCTTAATATTTTATTTCAAACAATTGTTAGAATTTTCATGAAATAAATTAAATGTACATTGTAACTAACACACCGTAGTTTATCATAAATATTCCAGAATATCATCACTATGTAATATATTAATGTTGTTTTATTATCCATTACTAGTCTAGTGGCTATAAAATTAGAAAAAAAATTACTTTCCCTAAAGTTAACATGCCAACAATTTTGTGATACAAGTAAATATTGATAATTTAATAACATTGAGTAATCATTCTTTAATTATCTCAAAAACAATTAAACTTGTTCTAATGGAACATGACAGCGATTTTAAACTGTTGGTAGTGCGCTTCATTTAAACATGAGTATCTATACTAATAAAAGAACAAAACGCTCTGTCTGTGTGTGTGTGTGTGTGTGTCTGCGATGGCTAGCAAAATCTACAGCCCGTACGAAGCTCAAAATTTTTTTGAGAGTAGCTACAAATCTCTCCTGATGCACCTGGGTTTCAGAATTTCGAAATTCCAATTATTAAATGAGTAATTAATTAAAATCGAGAGGTCACTCTCATAAAAAAATCATCGTTTTCCCATTTTTTTCTCTTTCATTTGTTTACGGTTGGTTGGTTGTGTAAAAATTTTCGCAAACGTAATAAGAAAGCTGAAACAGAATTAAAGAAATCCATGGATGAATGAGATAAGTGGAGGTGAAGTAAGCCTCAAAAATGGTTTGCAATATGAAACCATTTATCGCTCAAATTTTCATGTGCCAAATAAAAGGACGTGGAAGGGATTTTGTATTATAAGACGAATTGAAAGAAATGAGTTACAATTTTAAGCATATTTTAAGAGGAAATAGCAAATTTTTAAAATGGTCTTTGTTCTATAATTATTTATTAAAATAAATGTTCGTTTTTCAAATGAAGGAAATTGGAAAATTAGCAATAATTAAATATCAAATTAAAATTAAATTAGATATTGAAAACATTTGATACGAACTAAAAATTGTATTACTAAAAGTTTCCTTCATTAATGTAATTTTAAATACTTTATAACGTAGATGAAAAATGTTTATAACTTAATAATTGCATGTAAATAAATATTTAAAATATAATGGAAAACATTCTTTTAAAATCGTGTATGAAAACTTAAGTAATAAATATTAATCTAAAATATAGATTTCTGACTGCAAACGATTTTTATGTACTAACAAAAGAATGTTATATTTTCAAGCAAAACGTTAAAATAACTTTCTATATTGATATTTAAAACACATATGATAAAATAATTAATTTATTTTTACCGGTGAAGCTATAGATTGGTTCTTTTTAAGAAACAAGAGAAAAAAAAAATACGGGTTTAAACCTGTTTTAATTGATAGGCGTGTCAAATCACGTGCCTTTGTTGATACTTAATTGGACTTAATGTAGTGTTACATTTTTAGCATCACTTCCAGAGATAATTATTTCCATGGACGTGAATAAAAATAATTTCCAAAATAATTTCCATGGACGTGAATCCGACCAGAACCTTAAAAATCAATTTGGAAAAATCTGAAATCTGAATCGAACCAAATCTGAATCTGACGAAAATATTCCAAATAACTATAACCAGATACGAACAAGGCAATATAATTTCAATGACATAAACCCAATCCGAACCAAAATATTAAAAAAAAAATCCCGAAATTTGAACCAAACTTTATCTGAACCTAACAAAAATATTTCGGTAAAGTATAACCTCATTGGAACTAGGTAAAATAATTTCCATGCAAGTACAACCCGACCCGAACTTAAAAATCCCATTTGAAGGAAAAAACTCCACGAAATCAGAATTGAACCGAATCTAAACTGAACAAAAATATTCCAAACAACCATAACCGTATCCGAAGAAGACAAAATAATTTCCATTAACATGAATCCAATCCGAACCTAAAATTCGGATGTTCTACAAAACATAATGCGTTTCGTAGCGGTGGCAAGTGAAACTAAGTACTTAGCGCGAGATGGATAAGATATTTCGTTTATAGTTAGAGTTAAACTATAACTTGGTTATGGTTAGGTAACTGTTAGGTTGTAGTTACATTTCGATGAGCCTTATGTTATATTTAATTTCCGGTTAGGTTACAGTTAGATCATGGTTAAGTTCCAGTTAGGTTAAGGTTAAGTTGCGGTTAAATTGTGATTAGATTATGGGTAGGTTATGATAAGGTGACGTGCAGGTTACATTTATGGTCTATTTAAGTTACATTTAGGTTACTGTCAAGATACAGCTAGGTTACAGACAAGTTATGATACAATACAATTAGGTTGCGGTTAGGATTTTGTTCACAGAATGAACATTACGCATGTTTGATAAAAAATATACACCTCTTTTTGTAAAATGGCTCTGAAATTATAATACTATATACTAACATTTTAGCTAATCATCGAGAATCGATTTCATTCACGGTATAGTCGGATTTAAGAGTGATATAATTAGTTTGAAATTCAAAATATTTCACTTGGGATATCTGTGTGAAAAAAGTATATTTAGTTAAGTCACTTAACAGTAATTTTAAGGATAAATATCAACACTTTAACACGAAATTCACGCAATCGTTTGACACATATTCCCTCCTGCGTTTCCCATTGCAGTCATTTTGGGTATTTTTGGAGCTAAATATTAGTTTTTTTTAAACCAATTTTTGACACAGTCAGGGGGTACGTATTTAATATAATGTACACTGTAAAAAATTTGACCCTTTTGCTGCATCATCACTCCCCCGCTTTTATAGAATATCTCTCTTTTGACCTATGAGAATGCTCCATAATAAGCTGAAGTAGTCATTTTCTATAAAAGCGGTGGAGTGACGATGCAGCAAAAGGGTCACATTTTTAACAGTGTATTTACACATATTTCGAGTTAAAGATAAAATCATAAAAATTTAAAATTCGTTTAACATTATTATTACGGACCCGGGCAACGCCGGGCGGGTCAGCTAGTATTATAATAAAAGCAGACAGTCTCGCGTCACGAAAATAAACTGAGCGTGAATTGTCGAACGACTTTGATATTTCATTTAACGACACAATGCAAATTTTTCAACTTATATTCAAGTAATCTATATTTATATAGGAAAAAAAATAAAACTAAAGGATTGTTTACCATACATATGTATGTTTTGCGGTTGACTAAAAACACTGGGGAATGAAAACATAATTATATGACTGGTTTTTAAAGACGAAAAAGACCTAATTTTACATAAACATTAACAAACTTTGTTTTCATAACCGAGGTGAAATAATTTAGATTTTCATATTTAATGTACACAATATATCTAATTGTATAATTTTAAAGAGTTCCTATGTGTGAGAAAATATACTCGGTAACACTTTCGAGATGGTATTGAAAGAAAATTTTAAGTAGTTTTAGTGAAGTAATGGAATATTAAGCAATGGAATTAAGTAATGGAAGTAATGGAATAGTGTATAGTTACGAGTAGAGTGAAAAAAACTATGTAAAAATCCACACTACCTTTGAGAATGTTTCTATTAAATCTTTTAAAACATTTACCTATAAAAAATATTTTTATAAGACACATATCTCTTTCAGATGCTATTAATCCAGATGAAAAAAATCAACATGTTTAAAAACGTGTTTTACAAACATACATAAATTTTTACATTAAAATAGATTAACATTTCAGAAACAGTCGGAGTAGCAATCACAAAATTTTCTCCAATCCCATGCAATCCTAAAAGTCACTACCACAGTGCCAAAATAAAATGACAATCTACGCTCATCGTCAGAATTCTAAAGTCATAAAATTCCGTGTATTAATTCTTAAAATAAGACTATTGCAGATATCGGGGAAAATGCAGCATAAAATTTTCACTTGATGGGCGATTTATATCAAACATAAACATTTTATTCTCCATCCGTTCCGTGTATGAAATTAGTTAAGTAGATAAAAAAGTTTATTTCGGAATTCATAGTATCCCAAAAAACAGTACTTTGATTTTTAAAAACTGATTTATACGCTATAAAAACTATTCTGAAACATTTCTAAATCATTTGGATGTGGCAATCCCCAAACTTTCTTCAATCTCATGCATGTTAATACTTCAAAAGTTGCTACAACAAGCCCAAAATTAAATGAAAATCTAGGCTCATCGTGAAGACTCTAAAATCATGAAATTCCGAACATCTATTCTTGAAATAGGACTATTGAAGATATCGTGAAAAATTCAGCGTAAAATTTCCTCTTGATGGGCGATATATACCAAAACATAAACAGCAATGATATTTATCAAGTTCTTTTTGAATCTGAATTTTGACGAAAAAATTCGTGCTTTACTATTGAGATAGAGCTATTGCAAGAATCGAGAATATTCAGCATAGTAACGCCACCTGTTGGGCGATTAACATCAAAACATAACTATAACAAATTCATACCACAGATTTACTGAATCAGAGATTTGACGAAAATCCTTGCATTAATTCATGAGATAGAGCTATTGCGGGAATCTTGAAAAAAAAACAGCATAGCAGTGCTATCAGTTAAGCGATTGACACCAAAATATAAACAGAACTAGCTTATATCACGAATTTACTGAATATGAAGAATGATGAAAATCCGTACATTAATTCTACAGATAGATCTATTGCTGACATCGTGAAAAACGTATCATAGCAGTGATACCTGTTGAGCGACTGACATCAAATAATAAACAGAACTAATTCATATCATGGATTTACTGAATCTGAAATTTGGTGAAAATCTGTGCATTAATGCTCGAGATAGAGCTATTGCGGAAATCATGAAAAATACAGCATAAAATTGCCACCTATTGAGCGAATCACACCAAAATGTAAACAACATCAATTCATGTCCAGAGCTAACGGAATATGAAGTTTGATAGAAGTCTATAAATAAAGTTATTGTGATAGAGCTGATGCTTAAATCGTAAAAAAATGTAGCATAACTGCGCTACATTTTGAGCGGTCACACCAAAAACTAATCAACTTTAATTCATTTCAGGATCTATCTGAATATAAATTTTCATGAAATTCCATTAGTTTTTGAGATATAACTACACTGATAAAAATCTGCTGCATTTTGCTGCAACGCACTCCCTGCTTGTATAGAAAAGGGTTACTTGGCCGTGAAATGGAGCTTTCTCATTGGTTGGAATAGAGATATTATATACAAGCGGTGGATTGCGTTGCAGCAAAATGCAGCAGATTTTTATCAGTGTATTGCGAAAATCGTAAATAATGCAGCATAGCAGCGCCACCTCTCAAGTGACTCACACCAAAATATAAACAGCAACAACTCATGTCAAAAACTAACTGAATATGAAGTTTGATGAAAATCTATGCATTAGTTATTGCGAGAAAACTGTTGCTTAAATCATTAAAAATTATTTTATACATCGACTCATATTCCATAAAATATTTAATATATTTATATTCTGATTCCAGTATATTGATTCTACTACATTTTGCTAATTTTTTCTGAAACTGTCGTATAATTTTGTCAAAAAATCCTGCATAGCTAAAAACATGCCAGAAATATTTTATCTTCATGAAAATACGTAATATTCTTACAAAAATCAGTGATTTTGTTGTACAGTATCTACATATTTGTATTCTCCAGCAATAGATCATTTTGTGTATTTTAATGTACAGGGTGATCCTAAATGTTATTATTTATCTTTGATTATTTGTCGGCCCCAAAATTGACTTCCTTATCAAATGGTCGTTGATAAATATGATATCAAACGTAATATTTTTAATCTTGTATTTCCAGAAAAATCCAACATACATATTTTTGAATATTTGACAAAATTTTTCAGTACAATATTTGCAGTAGAGTTATTAAGAATGTATCCTTTTCTGATATTAAAAATCTACAAATAAACATTGATAAATAACGATTATGTAGACAAGAAATAATTTATTTATAAAAAATATTAAATGATGGTAACTGATAATGCCTCATTAACATGTTAAGTATGCATTTTCTACTTTAATGATTTTCTAATTTGACAATAAATAATTTAACAGCTGGTTGATTTTTCTTCGCATATATCATTTGTTCACATTATTCGTTCCAATTTCATTCATCGTGTCTTAATTTCATAACTCTATGCCTACACAAACATTCAGCATGAGATTACGAAATCGTTTGAAAAATTAGTTGTTTTTGCTAGTCATGTTGAGAATATGTTTACGAATATAAATTTACTTCCCAAGTAGATATTGTTAGATTATGTAATTTTTTATGCTAATGTGAAACATAAGTCATTTGTAAATCACACTTACAGGGTTCGCACACTCCTTATATTTTGTAAGGACTCTCGCACCACTATTAATGACAAGAAAATTTATATATAATTTTTTAGATACAGAATTCGGAACCACCTCCTTGATTCGCATTTTTCGCAATATTTTTCTGAGGTGAAATACAATGAAAATACTGTAAAAATTTAGTGGTAGAGCTGTGCGAACCCTGACTTATTATTTATTAGAGATAAACTCTACTTAATGAACCCACATTAATTATTTATTTTATTAGAATTTGTTTGTTTATTATTCCAACTTGTGATATTTATAGATAAATTACTAGTGTCATCAGAGATTGAAAAAATACCCTGTTTTATTGCACATACATAAGTAAAAATCGGATCATACAAAATCGGACCAAGGAGGTCGGTATAGGGGGCGTTTTTGTGAAAACAGAAAAAACGCCATAACTTATTTATTAAAGTAGATATTGAATCGGTTTAAAGTTTATATTATTTCTTAAAAATGGGCCAAAAGTTTATGCATGACAGATTTTTGATAAATTTAGAAGTGGGCTCAAGGGGCGAAAAAAACAGTGGTTTTGAGAGAAAAAAATTCATGACTTCGCCAATTTTCAAGATATCAAGTCCAACTAAATTTTTTGTAAATATTTTTAAAATTATCTAAAACTTTTGTATTTACAAGTTTTTAAGAGGATCAACTTTTACCCATGAAAAAAATTAAAAACGAAAAGAAAAAGGGCGGTGAAAAAAGAGAAAAATCCATTACTCCGTCAATTTTGACGATATCAAATCTGATTAAATTTATTTTACATTTTCTCAAAAATATCTACAACTTTTATATTGACAAGTTTTTCATAGGACCAATTCGTATAGCAAAAAGAAATTAAACTTAAATAGGAGTTGGAGAAAAAACCTCAAATCCAAACTGCTTATATTCTGACTCATTTTAAATTCATTTTTGATTTTAAACGCATCCAATGGTAGATCCTCTTATTTAGAAACTGCATAAAGTGACGCACTGGTCAATTTTCTGATAAAGACAGAATATATTTTAAAAAGGCTACCAAAAAGGGTATTTTGAACAGAATTTCCCAAAGTCATCGGGACTCAAAATTTAAGTTCAAATAAGAAATTGCGTTTTTTTCTGACTCGTTTTTAAATCCATTTTTGTTCTCAAACGCATCCAATTTACAGATCCTCTTATTTAGGAACTATATAACGTGATGCATTGGTCAGTTTTTTGATAAAGACAGAATATATTTCAAAAAAGGCTACCAAAAAGGGTATTTTGAACAGAATTTTCCGAAATCATCGTGATTGAAAATTTAAGGAAGTATTCAAATAAGAAATTGCGTTTTTTTCTGACTCGTTTTAATATCCATTTTTGCTCTCAAACGCATCCAATTTACAGATCCTCTTATTTAGGAACTATATAATGTGATGCATTGATCTTTTTTTTTTTTTTTTTTTTTTTTTTTTTTTTTTTTTTGATAAAGACAGAATATATTTCGAAAAAGGCTACCAAAATGGTATTTTGAACAGAATTTCCCGAAGTCTTCGTGATTTGAAAATTTAAGTTTTCGCATAGCAAATTGCATTTTTTATGACCCCTTTTAAAATCCATTTTCGCTCTCAAACGTATCCAATTTACAGATCCTCTTATTTAGGAACTATATACTGTGACGCATGGACTAGTTTTTTGACAAATATAGAATATATTTTTAAAAATGCTGTCAAAGTGAGTATTTCGCGCAAAATTTTCCGAAGCAATGATGATTAAAGAATTAAGGATGTATTCAAACAAATCGGTTATTTTATGACTCATTTTTAAATGAAATTTTTTTCTCAAATGCATTCAACTGACAGTTTCTTGTTATTTAGGAAGTGTATAATGTACTGTTTTAATCGATTTTTTGAAATAAATTCAGAATTTATTTCAAAATATGTTGTGAAAATTGCCATTTGAGCTGAATTTTTCTTAAGATGATTCTGATAAAACCAGTTTTTGCAGAAAAATGAAATTAAAATTTTTTTCATAAACGGCCAAATGAAGTTATTAATCTGGGTTTATTTTTAATCATATATATATATATTTGTTGAAATGAGCACTCTTCGAAATCTACCTCCGCCTATAGGCCCAGCCGACAGGGATTTTTTCCTAAAGTCTGTACTGTGTCACGTATTTTTTAATTTAAGTACAATGACGATACATTTGAACTTGAATCTGGGGGAATACAATAGAAGATGAACTTTGCACACGCCTTTAATGCAAATAATTATTAATGTCTCACCCACTTGCCAATGTTCACCACGTATCTTATCTTCAATTCTGAATTATATAAAATAATCCATTAGCTGTTTCTTGCTAAAGTTAGCTTAATAATTGATTATATTGGACATATAAACTGCTAAAATACATAGAGTATAACATAAAAAGAAAATTATTTATAAAAAAATGACGTTGTATAAATTAATATAAATAACCATCTTTAAAAACTGCAGGTTCATTTGTTTTCGATATGCAATTTTTATTGCGAACATGTCTATGAAATGAGATTCTGTAGACAAAAATTGAATTGATTTAAACTGCATTCAAGGAAAAAATCTCGTTTATAGACAAACAATGGGCAATGACAATATCAATATATAACCCAATGGCTTTCAAAAAACGATAAGAAAATATAATGAAATACGATGGTAGATGTGGCTGTATAGTTTGATGAGAATGTGCCAAGGATGAAGAATTTTCAATAAATCTGTTTCTTAATAGTAATATTATACTTATTTAATGAAAAAGTTCTGTGATTAAATTAGATGCATTATACTGTTCCAAACTGATGCTTGTTAATGTCCACTTAACATCTATGCTTAACTTTACTAATTTACATATGTTAACTACGTCACATATATTACACACGTTATTGACTAAACGTTAATAGTTTATATCTATCTTTTAAATAGCTAATAAATGTATGTTGAATATATATGTTAATCATTTGTTGTGCGATGAATCCCATTTTTATAAACAGCAAATTATTTAAAACACTGTAATGAGAAAATGCGATGTAACACTATAGTGCATGTAATTATTCGCCTTATTAGGTGACAAGGATCGAGAATTTTTAATCATCTTTCTTCTTAATATAAATTGCTACTTATTTTAATAGCAGGGTTCTGCCATTTAATAAAGCAAATCTTTCAAATACCTAATGAAAAAAAGATTACTGCAATTTTTAATCATTTAAAGAGCACTTGACGAAAACTGGATATTTTTTTAGACAATAAATAACTGATAATTGACATGCAGATTTAAGATCTGAGAAAGATAATAGGTACAAGAAAGTTCTTACGAATTTATATATATATATATATATATACCGGGTGTTCCAAAAATAACCGGTAGATTTTAAAATTCAATAACATAAAAACGGTGACAGCTATTAAAAATTTTTTGCAGGAGGGTTATGTATAAAGCCATAAGTTTTATCTACGTGATTTTTGATTTTAGTTCGGAAACCAAAAAATAAATGGCGCTGACTGCGATTGGCACTCAGCCGAAGCCGAAACTGAGCTCACTCAGCATTGATACAAAGGAAGGAGATTAAGGATATGGAGTGCGTCTTATTCGATTTGATTTCAATGAAATGCATTTTTGCCATGGATGTAACAGATTCTTCGATAGTGGAATGCAGCGTTCAGAAATGGGTATAAATTTCGCAAACAGTATTTGAGTTTGCAGGATATTTTACATTTATAAAGTTTTATTTGCTCGGATAAAATTACTTTCTTATGGCATGATTTAAAGAATATTTTATGCATCGTATTTTAAAACTACACTGTTAAAAATTTGAAACCTTTGCTGCATCATCACACCTCCGCTTTTATAGAAAAAGATTACTTCACTGTATTATGAAGCATCCTCATTGGTCAAAATTGAGATATTCTATAATAGCAATGCAGTGACGATGCAGCAAATGTTTCAAATTTTAACAATGTTGGTGAAGATATTTTGCTACAATCTTGCTCTTACACCGTAAAAAATTGACCTATTTTCTGCAGCGTCACTCCACCACCTTTATAGAAAACGGTTACAATATTGTATTATGGAGCATTATCATTGGTCATAAAAGACATATTCTATAAAAGCTGTGGAGTGACATTCTAGCAAATGGGTCAACGTTTTTGCAGTGTTTCTACACTGGTCAAAATCTGCTGCATTTTGTTGCAACGCACTCCACCGCTTGTATATAATATCTCTATTCCAACCAATGAGAAAGCTCAATTTCACGGCTAAGTAACCGTTTGTTTTCTATACAAGCAGAGGAGTGCGTTGTAACAAAATGCGGCAGATTTTTAACAGTGTATGGGGAGGCATTTTTGTAATAACTCTATCGCATTTTGACATTTTTTAATAATTTTTTTTGCATTGCATAGCTGAGGTCCCTCTCAAGATCTCTCCTTTATTATATTTCTTGATTATTTTCAATTATTTTGGCAATTTTCAACAACAGATGACGCTGCAGGTGTGATGAAAGCTATTGAAGAAAACTCAGTCTCTGAGTTCGCTATTCTGTAAGTTGTCTTTCTGCTGCAAGCGTATGCTGTTCACAGACTGCAAGTTTGCAGGTAAAAATGGTTTATTCTTTAGAACAGAGGATTTTTTTGGTGTTGGAATTCCACCGCCTAGAAAACAGTGTTGCTGCTACAAGACGAAGTTTTCAACGGAAGTTTAATGTAACCAAAGGACCGAAAAGCGATACAATAAAGAATTTGTTTGAAAAATTTCAACGGACTGGATACATGAAGGATGAACGTGCTGGAAATGTACGGCGGCCGCGTACGACAACAACAGAGAGTAATGCTCAGCTTGTGCAGAAGGTGATCGAACAGCGGCCTCAGGTTTCCATTCGCCGTGTTGCAGCTGCGGTCCAAATAAAGCCAACGTCCACGTACCGTCTCATGCGCCAGAGTTTACACCTCTATCCATACAAAATTCCAACTCGGAAACCCCTCAGCGCTTCTTCTATTGATGCACGAGTAACATTTGCTAATGATATGGTGCAAAGGATTGATGTCGGCGATATCCAAGTGGAGAGCGTTTGGTTTAGTGACGAAGTTTATTTTTACCTGGACGGTTTCGTAAATAAACAGAACTGGCGCATATGGGGAACTGAAAACCCCCATGTTGCAGTCCCATCATCCCTACATCCTCCAAATGTGTTGGTTTGGGCCGCCATTTCTTCCAAGGGGCTCATTGGTCCATTTTTCAGATCCGAAACGATTACTGCACCACGCTATCTGGACATTCTTCGAGAATTTGTGGCGGTACAAAATGCCTTAGACGACACTGCGAAGACCTCGTGGTTTATGCAAGATGGTGCCCGGCCACATCGCACAGCCGAGGTCTTTAATTTCCTGAATGAACATTTCGATGATCGTGTGATTGCTTTGGGCTATCCCACACATACAGGGAGCGGCATGGATTGGCCTCCCTTATCGCCAGACATGAACCCCTGTGACTACTATCTGTGGGGACACGTGAAAGACCAGGTGTACCGCCACAATCCAGGAACAGTCGAACAACTGAAGCAGTACATCTCTTCTGTATGTGAAGCCATCCCTCCTGAAACGTTTATAAACGTTACTGGTAATTTCGTTCAGAGACTACGCCATATTATTGCTGCGCATGGTGGATATGTGGAAAATATCGTTCTTTAGATTTTTCAGACTGCAGCGCCATCTGATGTTGAAAATTGTAAGTAATTTCGTAAGTTTGTCTGTCTAAAAATTTACTATTGTCCCAAGCACATTACAACAAACGGTGTATTATTGATTTTTCAAATATACCGTCATTTTTGAAACAGCCGGAATAAAGTTACTTTTACTTCCAAAACCGATTTTTAATTGAAATTAACTTTATAAAAAAATCTGCAACCAAAATCGAAAATGTAATCAAGGAGTGATCTTGAGAGGGACCTTACTTATGCAGTGCAAAAAAAAATAAATAAATAAATAAATAAATAAATAAATAAAATTAAATTAAAATGTCAAAATGCGACAGAGTTATTGCAAAAATGCCTCTCCAAAAGAACACTATAAAAAATTGACCCATTTGATGCAGCGTCACTCGACAGCTTTTATAGAATATGTCTTTTATGACCAATGATAATGCTCCATAACGCAATAAAGTAGCCATTTTCTATAAAAGCGGCGGAGTGAATGACGCTGCAGCAAATGGGTCAAATTTTTTTACAGTGGAGTGAATAGCTTTAGCTTGCGAGTTTCTTCGCGGGCAGGGACAGAGGGTTTACAGAATGGCAAATTCACAGATTGCGTTTTCTATTATAGCTTTCAAATTGCCTGCAGTGCCATCTGTTGTTGAAAATTTTAAGTGATTCCGAAAGTTGTATACCTGAAAATTTACTATTGTCCCAATCATATTGCAACAAACGGTATATTTCTAACGCTGCCCATTTAAATTTTATTGATTTTTCAAATATACCGGTCATTTTTGTGACTCTCTGCATCGTCACCAACACTGTTAAAATTTGAAACTTTTGCTGCATCGTCACTCGATGTTATTACAGAATATCTCTGTTTTGACCGATGAGAATGCTCCATAATACAGTGAAGTAATCATTTTCTATAAAAGCGGAGGTGTGATGATGCAGCAAAGGTTTCAAATTTTTAACAGTGTAGTTTTAAAATACGATGCATAAAATATTCTTTAAATCATGCCATAAGAAAGTAATTTTATCCGGGCAAATAAAACTTTATAAATGTAAAATATCCTGCAAATTCAAATACTGTTTTCGAAATTTATACCCATTTCTGAACGCTGCATTCCACTATCGAAGAATCTGTTACATCCATGGCAAAAATGCATTTCATTGAAATCAAATCGAATGAGACGCACTCCATATCCTTAATCTCCTTCCTTTGTATCAATGCTGAGTGAGCTCAGTTTCGGCTTCGACTGAGCGCCAATCGCCGTCAGCGCCATCTATTGTTTGGTTTCCGAACTAAAATCAAAAATCACGGAGATAAAACTTATGGCATTATACATAACCCTCCTGCAAAAATTTTTTTAATAGCTGTCACCGTTTTTATGTTATTGAATTTTAAAATCTACCGGTTATTTTTGGAACACCCGGTATATATATATATAACATAGTCTTTATTGATTCATAATAATTTTTTAACCAGTGACTTGTCACATTTTTGAAATGATAGATTTAAATAACTCATTTAACAAAAGAAATTTAACTCCTGAATATAATTTATTTTTACCATAAAATTATACTCTATACGTATGTCCTTATTCTGACAAGTACAAAAATACTTTTTATGTCCTTCAAAGTTAATACGCATTTAAAAGTATCTCAGAACTGTGATATTTCAAGAACATCTGTTGAATCTGTCAATAAAATCAATCATATATGACAGAATGAAAGACATTGGCGCAGAGTCATTAGAGATTCTAAACAAAAATGTCAAAAGAAGTTCTACTGCAATTCTCATTCATATATATAATTGACGCCAAAATGCATTTTTTATCGATTTTTCCCTGTCTTTATAAAGTCTATGAATCATATTTATTTTTGACACTAATTTAATTTTAATAGTTTAACCTTTTTAAATCATGGTACTACGTTTAAAATTCTAATTTTACAGAAATTTGTTTCATTGTTTTAATTGAAAGAGTGTAGAAGTAGCTAACCCAAAGAGTTTTTGTTTTTTATTGGTGTATTCATTTGACTTTAATTATGGCTATTTTTGTTTTACATATCAAGCGATGTATTATGTATGGTTAGATTATGTTTTTGTAAATAACTAGAAGGTTCAGATTTAAAGGCTATAAAAATGTAATGTTTAAGGTGCAATATACAACTTCAAACAACGTTAACATCTTAAGGATGAATGATTTTAATAGATTTTCAGAAATAAAAATAAATTATGTTAGTGAAAAAATGATTTTGATGAAGAGTCAGATAAGATATATTTAAATATTATAATTTTTACTTATATCAAATTGATCGTGTACGGTTTACATGAACTTCTGAGGGGAAGGAACCATCATTTTAGATATAAGAGAATTTATTGCAATTTTCGAGAATCGTCATAAATTAATGGAAAATATAGGAAAATGTTCCATGAAAAATGTGAAATAGTTTTAAAGCTAATATGTATTAATATTTGTATTTTATGGCTTAGATTCTACTTCGTTATGTTACTATAACTCATATTTTATATTTGTTGAAATAAAATACTAATTTTCATTATATATCTAGTCAGAAAGCTCCAAGTATTGCATTTTTCCCCTTTAACATGTGTTGAATTTTGAGAATCTTCAGAAATGACACTCCAGTCAAAATGAATCTTCAGCCATTATTTCTGAAAGTAAACACTAGATGGCAGCATCAAAACTTTGTTCCTAATAAAACGAGACTGCTATGACTTTATTAATTAATTATTTCTCATTATTTCTTGTCCATTTGTAATTTAAAATTTCTAATATGTTTTCATATATATCTTTTGTATTTATTCATCTGTAATCCATCTTTTTAGATTGTATTCTTTATACTGCAGATTTGACTGCGGGACAGTTTAGAACATGTTCTGATTCAAAGTATGTTAGCAAATCTCAAGTCTATTGTTTATGTTATTAAATCTCTCTTAAAACCTCAAGAAATTATATTTATTCGTGTAAACAGCTCACATGAGTAAAAAGGGTATAATATCTTCGATCAAAAATCCTAAGTAGTTAATCTCAAGACATCAAGAAATCATAAAATTGAAGACTGTCATTCAAGTTATGAAACCGATATTTGTGACTATGCAAGATGAAGTCTACGACGAAGAATTCAAAGGTAAATCTATTCTGATTAAGAAAAATAAAATCTATGTTAAGTTAGTATTAAAATCTCAACATAAATAAATTCTTCGGTCCGTCGAGCCGGAGCGTTCAGTGAAATACATTAAAGTTTAAATATAAAAGTTAATTACGTCATGAAGACGAAAGTGGAAATACAAAGTGAATCGAAAGTTAATTTCGCAATTAAAGAAATTAATCGTTATAATGTACACGTGGTTGAAGCAATAGAAAATAAAAATTTTAAATTAATTGAGAAGATTAAAGCAGAATTAATCAGCTTAGAAGCAGATTTAAAGAAATCTTATTTTTGCATAGCTGAAGAAAGTATTAATGCTTTATACGATTCATTTACTAAAGCGAAGAAAATAGTTTTTGACGATTTAGTCAAAATCGAAGAATTTTTGGCTGTAAAAATACAAGAAAATATGAATGAAACAAGTAATAATTCAGGAATTTCTGTTAAGGATAACACTTTAAGATTGCCCAAATTTGAGTTGCCGATATTTTAGGGCGACATGAATAATTCGATTACCTTTAAGGAAACATTTCTGACTGCAATTCATAATAATGAAAATTTATCAGATCAGTTAAAATTTTCTTATCTAATAGCGAGTGTAAAGAATTATCCTGCTAAATTAATTTCGGATTTTTCAATTTCCGGCGATAATTATAAGGAAGCGTGGGAAACTCTTGTTAATCGCTATGATAATCGTAAGAATTTGGCATATTCATTACTGTCAAAATTCATTAATGTTAAATCATTAAAATCACCTACGCAAAAATCAATTCTAGAGCTATTGGACACTTGTAATGAAGTTATTCGGAAGTTGAAATCTTTAAAATTTGAATTTAATGAATTTGTTGATTTGATTTTAGCTTATTTAATTCAAACGAAATTTGATGATATTTTACGAAAACAGTGGGAGTTATCATTAAATAATTATTTTTTCCAACTTATGAAATGATAATTAGTTTTCTTGAAAAACAAGCACGTAGCCTGCAGAATTGTAATGTTGAATTTATTAAAACTGAATCTAAATCTAATCATAAATTTGATCCTAAATGTCAACATTTTCCAAAAAGATCAGTATCGAATACTGTTGTAACGGATAATGTGAATAAATCACAAAAAATTATTTGTCCACAATATAATGAACACCACTAACTTCATAGGTGCCCATCAATGCAGAATTTATCTGTTGAGAAACGCTGGCATTTAGTAAAATCTAAAAAGTTATGTACGAACTGTTTACGTTCTGACCATTTTGTTGCTAATTGTTTGATAAATACCACATGTAAACATTGCAATTTCAAAACATCATACACTCCTTCATCGTGATCAATCTGCCCCTGCACAACAACAAATTATTAGACAACAAGATCATGTAACCCCAAATGATGTAGGGAATTTAAATGAATCTAATTGTTTTTCTAACCGATCGTATAGTGAAAATTCTCAAACATTGTTGGCTACTGCCATTATACGTGTAAAATCCAAATCGGGCAAATTCATTACTTGCAGGGCGATGATCGATAGTGGCTCTCAAAAGAGCCTACTTTCTAAAACTTGTTCTGAAAAATTAGGTCTTCCATCATGGCCTACAAATCATAAAATCTCAGGTATAAATAATTTAGTTGCAGAAACAGCTCTTCAGGAAGTTTCTTTGATATTTTCTCCCTATTTTAATGATGAAGTCTTTCAGTTAGACGCGTTAGTTGTTAACCAGATAACAGCAAATTTACCAAATTTTTTGATTACGACTACGTTTTGGCCATATATTGAAGGCTTGAATCTGGCGGATCCAAATTTCCACGAGTCCAGTCCTACTGATCTCCTTATAGGTGCAGATTTGTTTGCTAATATCATAATAGGAGTGTTTATTTTAGAACCTAAAGGATCACCGAGTGCTATTAATCCTAAACTGGGTTGGATATTATCGGGAATTATTTATTCGAATGAATCAAACCAAAATTCATCTGTTAGTTGTCATGTTACTACGCAGATTACTTCTCAGCTGCAAAAGTTCTGGGAACTTGAGTCGGTTCCCAGTTCTGACCCAATTTCTCTTGTTGAAGAGAATTATTCTAAAACCGTTTCACGTGCAGAATCAGGACGATATGTTGTAAACTTGCCATTTAAATCTAAACAAATCCTCGGTGTTTCAAAATCTCCAGCTCTAAAGCGGTTTTATTTTTTGGAAAAGAGAC
The DNA here is from genome assembly GCA_964019185.1 of Maratus speculifer. NCBI lineage: Eukaryota > Metazoa > Arthropoda > Arachnida > Araneae > Salticidae > Maratus > Maratus speculifer. The sequence continues at coordinate 228,334,221 of OZ025299.1, forward strand.
TCCACCAAAACCCTTTGCTTAGAGAGCAATATTTAGCATTCATGCAAGAATATATCGACTTGGGGCACATGGAACCTGTACCAAATTCAGAAATCTCAAATCCGGATCATTTTTATCTGCCCCATCACGGGGTATTAAAAGAAGATAGTTCAACTACACGACTTAGAGTATTATTTGACGCATCTGCAGTTGTTTCATCAGGCCGCTCTTTAAATGATTATCTACAGATATGTCCAAAATTGCAGCCGGAAATATTTCTTTTATTATTAAAGTTAAGAATGAATCCAATTGCTTTCAGTGCTGATATCGAAAAAATGTTTAGGCACATCCTCGTTAATCAGAAGCATCATTATCAACGCTTTTCAACTTAATCAACTTTATCAACGCTTTCTTTGGAGATTTAATTTAGAAGACACTATTAAATCATATATGCTGTTGACCATTACATACGGTTTTTCCTGTGCACCTTTTTTGGCCATTAGAACATTACGCCAGTTGGCCATTGATAACGAACAATATTATCAAAAAACCTGCCAAATTATTCAAGAGGAAATTTATGTTGATGATCTTCTTTCAGGATCCGATTCACGAGAAAACGCTCAGAGTTTAGTTACAGAACTAATAAAAATCATGAAAAGCGGAGGTTTTAATCTACGAAAGTGGACCTGTAACGATCCTGATGTAATAGCTCACTTACCTGATGAAATGAAAGCTTCCTCAAAAAAGGTAATTCAGGAAGATGATACTGTTAAAGTGCTTGGTTTACTTTGGGACTCTTCCAAAGATATTTTACAAATTAGGTTCGCTGATTTAAAGGATGTAAAAACAAAACGAGATTTGTTATCTGTAGTGGCTACAGTATTTGAACCCTCTGGGATTCCTAGCTCCTACAACATTAAAGTTAAAAATCATGATTCAAGATCTTTGGAAGGATAAGATTTCTTGGGATGAAGAAATCCCAGATTCCATACAACGGGTTTGGAATGAATTTTCATCTGAAATGCATTTATTGAAATCGTTAGAAATTCCTCGATACGTGAATTTATTTAATGAAGCACTTGTTCAAATTCAACTGCATGGATTTTGCGAAGGTTCGAATAAAGCTTATGCTGCTGTTACCTATTCACCTGAAAAGGTATTTGTTAATTTGATTGCTGCAAAAAGTAAGGTCAATCATATTAAACCTCATACATTGCCAAGAATTGAGCTTTGTTCAGCTCTTTTACTAGCTAAGTTATGTTCTGTCATTATCGACACATTACCAGTAAACTTTGACAAGATTTATTTGTGGTCAGATTCGTAGATTGTTCTCAGTTGGCTAAAAGCACCACCTTTGAAGGGAAATCAGTTCGTACTCAATCGAGTATGCCAAATACAGGCATTAATGCCTTCCCATTAATGGAATCATATTCCAGGTGTTTTAAATCCTGCAGATGTAGCTTCTAGGGGAATCCCACCACGAAAGCTTCTTAATCATTCTCTGTGGTGGCATGGGCCTCCATGGCTGCTGTCAAATGAGCAAATCCCAATACCAAAGTTCACTGCTCCGATTTCAGAATTAAATCAAGTAATTGACTCTCTCAGTAATGTAACACAAGTAAGTGCACCTCCTGACTTTCTTTCTTAAATTTTCGAAATTCTCTAAGCTATCAAAAGTCACAGCCTATTGTCTTAGATTTATTCATAATTTTAGACATAGTACATCGAAAAAATTTGGAAATCTAAGTTCAGAAGAAATCTCTAATTCAATTCAACGAATTGTAAAATTAATTCAAAGTTCTGAATTCAACATAGAGCTTAAGTTATTAAAAGAAAGAAAACCCTTACCAAGCAATAGTAAACAGTTATCACTAAATGTATTTTTAGATTTAAGTGATATCATTCGAGTAGGTGGTCGTTTGTCACAACATCAGTCTTTAACCTTTGACAGAAAATATCCGATACTACTCCCAAAAAATAACTTTGTCACTAAACTATTAATAAAGCATGTACAGGAGAAACATATGCACGCAGGTACACAGCTAGTACTTTCTATTATACGCCAACAGTTATGGTTTGTTAATGGTCGTTCTACAGTGCGACACGAGCTCAACAAGTATGTACTTTGCAAACGCCTAAAAACACAAGCTTGTCTACAAATGATGGGAGATCTTCCCGTTGATAGAATCACCCCAATTCGTCCATTTTCCAAGGTTGGTATAGATTTTGCCGGTCCCTGCATAACTAAGCCAAATTTGCCTAGAAGTAAGATAAAAATATAATCTTACATAGCTGTATTCGTCTGCATGTGCACTAAGGCAGTGCATCTGGAAGTGGTATCAGACAATAACACATATAACACACATATAAGAACTATCAGACATATAAGACATACAACAAATTATTAGACAACAAGATTATGTAACCCCAAATGATGTAGGGAATTTAAATGAATCTAATTGTTTTACTAACCGATCGTATAGTGAAAATTCTCAAACATTGTTGGCTACTGCCATTATACGTGTAAAATCCAAATCGGGCAAATTCATTACTTGCAGGGCGATGATCGATAGTGGCTCTCAAAAGAGCCTACTTTCTAAAACTTGTTCTGAAAAATTAGGTCTTCCATCATGGCCTACAAATCATAAAATCTCAGGTATAAATAATTTAGTTGCAGAAACAGCTCTTCAGGAAGTTTCTTTGATATTTTCTCCCTATTTTAATGATGAAGTCTTTCAGTTAGACGCGTTAGTTGTTAACCAGATAACAGCAAATTTACCAAATTTTTTGATTACGTCTACGTTTTGGCCACATATTGAAGGCTTGAATCTGGCGGATCCAAATTTCCATGAGTCCAGTCCTACTGATCTCCTTATAGGTGCAGATTTGTTTGCTAATATCATAATAGGAGAGTTTATTTTAGAACCTAAAGGATCACCGAGTGCTATTAATCCTAAACTGGGTTGGATATTATCGGGAATTATTTATTCGAATGAATCAAACCAAAATTCATCTGTTAGTTGTCATGTTACTACGCAGATTACTTCTCAGCTGCAAAAGTTCTGGGAACTTGAGTCGGTTCCCAGTTCTGACCCAATTTCTCTTGTTGAAGAGAATTATTCTAAAACCGTTTCACGCGCAGAATCAGGACGATATGTTGTAAACTTGCCATTTAAATCTAAACAAATCCTCGGTGTTTCAAAATCTCCAGTTCTAAAGCGGTTTTATTTTTTGGAAAAGAGACTCCACCAAAACCCTTTGCTTAGAGAGCAATATTTAGCATTCATGCAAGAATATATCGAAGCCCCGAAGCTTCTAATTCACGAGTTCTATCATTAAATGCTCGTTGGCGCCTTATTGAAAGGGTTAAGAGCCAATTTTGGTATAGAAGGTCTAGAGAATATCTTCAACATCTACAACAGCGACCTAAATGGGCTACTCCAAGTGTTAATCTATGAGAAGGAGATATGGTGGTAATTCATGAACGATCCCTGCCCATGAGATGGAAAATGGGCCGTATTCTACAAACTTTCCCAGGACAGGACAATCGAGTTCGTGTCGTCTTGATTAAAACAGCGGACGGTGACATCAAACGTCCTATTACAAAAGTGTCCCCTCTACTTCCGGGGGCGGAGGATGTTGAATCTTGAGAATCTTCAGAAATGACACTCCAGTCAAAATGAATCTTCAGTCATAATTTCTGAAAGTAAACACTAGATGGCAGCATGGAAACTTTGTTCCTAATAAATCGAGACTGCTATGACTTTATTAATTAATTATTTCTCATTATTTCCTGTCCATTTGTAATTTAAAATTTCTAGTATGTTTTATCATATATATGTTTTGTATTTATTCATCTGTAATCCATCTTTTTAGATTGTATTCTTTATACTGCGGATTTGACTGCGGGACAGTTTAGAACATGTTCTGATTCAAAGTATGTTAGCAAATCTCAAGTCTATTGTTTATGTTATTAAATCTCTCTTAAAACCTCAAGAAATTATATTTATTCGTGTAAACAGCTCACATGAGTAAAAAGGGTATAATATCTTCGATCAAAAATCCTAAGTAGTTAATCTCAAGACATCAAGAAATCATAAAATTGAGGACTGTCATTCAAGTTATGAAACCGATATTTGTGACTATGCAAGATGAAGTCTACGACGAAGAATTCAAAGGTAAATCTATTCTGATTAAGAAAAATAAAATCTATGTTAAGTTAGTATTAAAATCTCAACATAAATAAATTCTTCGGTCCGTCGAGCCGGAGCGTTTAGTGAAATACATTAAAGTTTAAATATAAAAGTTAATTACGTCATGAAGACGAAAGTGGAAATACAAAGTGAATCGAAATTTAATTTCACAATTAAAGAAATTAATCGTTATAATATACACGTGGTTGAAGCAATAGAAAATAAAAATTTTAAATTAATTGAGAAGATTAAAGCAGAATTAATCAGCTTAGAAGCAGATTTAAAGAAATCTTATTTTTGCATAGCTGAAGAAAGTATTAATGCTTTATACGATTCATTTACTAAAGCGAAGAAAATAGTTTTTGACGATTTAGTCAAAATCGAAGAATTTTTGGCTGTAAAAATACAAGAAAATATGAATGAAACAAGTAATAATTCAGGAATTTCTGTTAAGGATAACACTTTAAGATTGCCCAAATTTGAGTTGCCGATATTTTAGGGCGACATGAATAATTCGATTACCTTTAAGGAAACATTTCTGACTGCAATTCATAATAATGAAAATTTATCAGATCAGTTAAAATTTTCTTATCTAATAGCGAGTGTAAAGAATTATCCTGCTAAATTAATTTTGGATTTTTCAATTTCCGGCGATAATTATAAGGAAGCGTGGGAAACTCTTGTTAATCGCTATGATAATCGTAAGAATTTGGCATATTCATTACTGTCAAAATTCATTAATGTTAATCCATTAAAATCACCTACGCAAAAATCAATTCTAGAGCTATTGGACACTTGTAATGAAGTTATTCGGAAGTTGAAATCTTTAAAATTTGAATTTAATGAATTTGTTGATTTGATTTTAGTTTATTTAATTCAAACGAAATTTGATGATATTTTACGAAAACAGTGGGAGTTATCATTAAATAATTATTTTTTCCAACTTATGAAATGATAATTAGTTTTCTTGAAAAACAAGCACGTAGCCCGCAGAATTGTAATGTTGAATTTATTAAAACTGAATCTAAATCTAATCATAAATTTGATCCTAAATGTCAACATTTTCCAAAAAGATCAGTATCGAATACTGTTGTAACGGATAATGTGAATAAATCACAAAAAATTATTTGTCCACAATATAATGAACACCACTAACTTCATAGGTGTCCATCAATGCAGAATTTATCTGTTGAGAAACGCTGGCATTTAGTAAAATCTAAAAAGTTATGTATGAACTGTTTACGTTCTGACCATTTTGTTGCTAATTGTTTGATAAATACCACATGTAAACATTGCAATTTCAAAACATCATACACTCCTTCATCGTGATCAATCTGCCCCTGCACAACAACAAATTATTAGACAACAAGATTATGTAACTCCAAATGATGTAGGGAATTTAAATGAATCTAATTGTTTTTCTAACCGATCGTATAGTGAAAATTCTCAAACATTGTTGGCTACTGCCATTATACGTGTAAAATCCAAATCGGGCAAATTCATTACTTGCAGGGCGATGATCGATAGTGGCTCTCAAAAGAGCCTACTTTCTAAAACTTGTTCTGAAAAATTAGGTCTTCCATCATGGCCTACAAATCATAAAATCTCAGGTATAAATAATTTAGTTGCAGAAACAGCTCTTCAGGAAGTTTCTTTGATATTTTCTCCCTATTTTAATGATGAAGTCTTTCAGTTAGACGCGTTAGTTGTTAACCAGATAACAGCAAATTTACCAAATTTTTTGATTACGACTACGTTTTGGCCATATATTGAAGGCTTGAATCTGGCGGATCCAAATTTCCATGAGTCCAGTCCTACTGATCTCCTTATAGGTGCAGATTTTTTTGCTAATATCATAATAGGAGAGTTTATTTTAGAACCTAAAGGATCACCGAGTGCTATTAATCCTAAACTGGGTTGGATATTATCGGGAATTATTTATTCGAATGAATCAAACCAAAATTCATCTGTTAGTTGTCATGTTACTACGCAGATTACTTCTCAGCTGCAAAAGTTCTGGGAACTTGAGTCGGTTCCCAGTTCTGACCCAATTTCTCTTGTTGAAGAGAATTATTCTAAAACCGTTTCACGCGCAGAATCAGGACGATATGTTGTAAACTTGCCATTTAAATCTAAACAAATCCTCGGTGTTTCAAAATCTCCAGTTCTAAAGCGGTTTTATTTTTTGGAAAAGAGACTCCACCAAAACCCTTTGCTTAGAGAGCAATATTTAGCATTCATGCAAAAATATATCGGAGCCCCGAAGCTTCTAATTCACGAGTTCTATCATTAAATGCTCGTTGGCGCCTTATTGAAAGGGTTAAGAGCCAATTTTGGTATAGAAGATCTAGAGAATATCTTCAACATCTACAACAGCGACCTAAATGGGCTACTCCAAGTGTTAATCTATGAGAAGGAGATATGGTGGTAATTCATGAACGATCCCTGCCCATGAGATGGAAAATGGGCCGTATTCTACAAACTTTCCCAGGACAGGACAATCGAGTTCGTGTCGTCTTGATTAAAACAGCGGACGGTGACATCAAACGTCCTATTACAAAAGTGTCCCCTCTACTTCCGGGGGCGGAGGATGTTGAATCTTGAGAATCTTCAGAAATGACACTCCAGTCAAAATGAATCTTCAGTCATAATTTCTGAAAGTAAACACTAGATGGCAGCATGGAAACTTTCTTCCTAATAAATCGAGACTGCTATGACTTTATTAATTAATTATTTCTCATTATTTCTTGTCCATTTGTAATTTAAAATTTCTAGTATGTTTTATCATATATATGTTTTGTATTTATTCATCTGTAATCCATCTTTTTAGATTGTATTTTTTATTCTGCAGATTTGACTGCGGGACAGTTTAGAACATGTAATGATTCAAAGTATGTTGACAAATCTCAAGTCTATTGTTTATGTTATTAAATCTCTCTTAAAACCTCAAGAAATTATATTTATTCGTGTAAACAGCTCACATGAGTAAAAAGGGTATAATATCTTCGATCAAAAATCCTAAGTAGTTAATCTCAAGACATCAAGAAATCATAAAATCGAGGACTGTCATTCAAGTTATGAAGCCGATATTTGTGACTATGCAAGATGCCGTCTACGACGAAGAATTCACAGATAAATCTATTCTGATTAAGAAAAATAAAATCTATGTTAAGTTAGTATTAAAATCTCAACAGCATGTTAAAAGAAAAAAACCATGTATTAAAATTATTTATTTGATAAATTAAATAGTCTTTTGATAAACTGATTGGTTTGAAATAAGTGGATCCGTGTGTGTGTTTTGCAATCTTATTATTTACAGATCAAAATATTTACGAATACTTTTTTTCATTTTTTCTCGAATAAACAGCAATTTTTAAAGAAGCAGTGTGTTTTAAAAAAATGTGAGATTACTATGTCAAGAGCCTACTTAATATCATTCTGTTTGTTACTTCATTCATTGATGCATATTTTTCAAGTGAATAAAAATAAAGGATCGTTCACATCAGGAAAAACAAAAATGACTGTCACAGCTAACAAATTTTATGCGTTTTAGTTTCCACAATTTTAGTGTATAAAAATTTGTCTTATTAAAAGCTAAAATTTAGGATTAATTAAGCAATTTTTTACATTAAAAATGATTGGAAACAAAAAAATGAAGCTATATAGGTTAATCATAATTATTCCCATTTTCGCTCTTAGAAAATTTATACCAAACTTAGTGAGATGTATTAATCGTTTTCTGCGTCTGCAGCTCACATTTAAGTTATTTTTTTTTATAAAATTTATTTATTATTATTTCTTATCAGGGCTCTATCGATGCAACATTCATATTTGAATATTTTTAGTTTTCAAATTTGACATGTCAGTAGTTTTCTTGCTAAATAAGCTTTTCTTGGGTGATCAATAATTCCCGCTTGTATGTTGATGAAATATATTTTATATCGTTTTTATATATAAAATCACCTATGATTATATCTAATGAGGCTCTTACCGAATATTATATTTGAATATTTTAAACTTTAGATTTGGAAATATTGCTAAATACACAGTTTGCATGCGTTCTTAATAAATCCCTCCTGGCCATTAATGAGAAACATTTTCAACTTTCAAATCGTTACTTAAACAGATGATAGTCATTAAATTATAAAATCTAGATATAATATTCAGCACTAAGTTTCTTAATGTTCAGCAAACTTAAACTTATTAGAAAAAAATTGAAAATTTATTAATCCGTAAAAATTTGTTACTATGTTTTAGTTAATTAATCAATATCTTTGTAATATTTAAATGTTAACTATCTTACAATTCTACTACCCTAGTAAACATATTTTAGTAAGCACTTCAGGAAACAAAAAACACATTTTAAAATTAGATTTATACTAGGGATGCACAACCTGTGGCCCGCGGGCCAAAAGTGGCCCGCGATCGAATAACATGTGGCCCGCGAACTTCGATAATTTACAACTGGAAAAAATTGCAATTTTTTGTGATTAAGACGAAAAAACAAAAAATCGTAGATATCGTCAATTTACCGCGAGAAGAATTAAAATTTTGTCAGTCACTTAGGAATCGCAAATTTCGTAGATCGGGTATGAAAAAAATCGCGAATTTTTTCATCGATCAAGTGCGGGAAAATAGCGAATTTAGTCGATGTGGCTCGGGAAAATCGAAAATTTCGTTCACCAGGGACAAAAAAATCTCAAATTTAGTTTATAAAGCACGGAAAAATCGTAAATTTTGCGATGACGCGCAGAAAAAAATCACAAATTTAATCTTGCCGCGTAAAAAAATGAAGATTTCGTGAAAGTTAATTTAAAATTGCGAATTTCGTTGACTGACCGCGACAAAAGGCGTATTTTGTCAATTAAAGGTGAAGAAATCGCGAATTTCGTTGATCGGCTTTGTAAAAATTATGAATTTCTTCAAAATCGGCTTCAAAAATGGCTTGTTTGATTTTTTTGTGATTAGACGCGGACAGATCGAGAATTTTCTCGATCGGCTTCATAAAAGTCGCGAATTTTGTTGATCAGTTGCGTAAAAATCGCGAATCTCATCGGTCATGCGAAGAAAATTCGCGAATTTCATCAATCAGCTTCGTAAAAGTTGCGCATTTCGTCGAACGGCTTCGTAAAAATCGCGAATGTCGCCGATCGCCCTCGTAAAAATCGCAAATTTTAACGATCGGCTTCGTAAAAATAACTAATTTTATTAATCATGCTTGGAAAAAAATGTTAATTTTGTCGATTGACTTCATAAAAATCGCAAATTTTGTCGATTGGCTTCATAAAAATCGCAAATTTTTCGATCATGCGAAGAAAAAACGAGAATTTTGTCGATCATGCGAAGAAAAATCACGAATTTCGCCGATCATGCGAAGAAAAATTGCGAATTTCGTCTATCTACTTTATAAAAGTCGGTATTTCGTCGATTGACTTCGTAAAATTCGCGAATGTCGTCAATCAGCCTCGTGACTATCGCAAATTTTGCCGATCAGCACTGTAAAAATCGCTAATTTTGTCAATCATGCGAAGAAAAATCACGAATTTTGCCGATCGGCTTCCTTAAAAATCGCAAATTTTGCAGATCGACTTCGTAAAAATTGCAAATTTTGTCGATCAGTTTCGTAAAAATCGCGAATTTTGCCAATTAGCTTCGTAAAAATCGCGAATTTTGCCTATTAGTTTCGTAAAAATTGCGAATTTTGCTGATCATGCGAAGAAAAATCGCGAATTTCATTTATCAGCTTTGTAAAAGTCGCGGATTTTGTCGGTTGGTTTCCTAAAAATCGCTAATCTTATTGATCAGAAGCGGAAAAATTGTAAATTTTCTCGATCGGCTTCATAAAAAATCGTGAATTTTGCCGATCATACGAAGAAAAATCTCTCATTTCATCGATCAGCCTTATAAAAATCGCTCATTTCATCGATCAGCATCATTAAAATCGCGTATTTCGTCGATATGCGTCATAAAAATTGTACATTTTGTCGATCAGCTTCGTAAAAATCACACATTTCGTCGATCAGCTTCGTAAAAATCACGAACATTTGTTTTCTTTTCTATCACTTTTAATAAAACAAATACTTACTAAAATTTTACTCTCCCGAATAAAGTTCAGGAATATTATTATCCAATGAAAATAATCCTCGCTGTAATAGTTATATATACAAACATAAAAACTGCTGATATATCCTTACCAACTGAATTGGATATTTTGACTGGGTAAGCGAACTTAAAAAGGTAACCCCCCCTCTTCCATTCTTCTCTGAATCCATGGTTTTTATCCGATTATAGACCACAGATCAACTCCTCGAAGTCGAATTCTCTCCATGTTATTGATGTGGCCCTCGACCACACTGACGTATTTGTATGTGGCCCTTCTCTTCAAAAGGTTGTGCACTCCTAATTTATACAAATTCACAGCCAGATAAGAACACCAGTTCATTTGTTCGTCCTTGATCTATAGATTTAAATATAATCTAGATAATATGATTATTTTAATGATAAAACTCATAACACAGTGGAAAATTTGACATTCAGCTATTTTAACCAATAAATGGAAACACATTTTAATTATTTTGCACAACTATGTATATTAGGTACAGATTTTATATTCGCCACATTATAGTTTATAATTTAATTGATAAAAATGCGCTTTAAACAACTCTTATCACACCTCTAGAAATTATTATATATAAGCAGCCATTTATCTGTTTCTCTGCGTTCTTTTATTCACATTCTACAGATATCTCTTTGAATATTATATAAATGATACTTTGAATAGGAAAAGCATAATTCGCTTAAAAACCTTCCTTAAGCAATCTAAGTTCAGACTCATTAATGCTTAAGAACATTTTTCTGTAGCCCCGTGTATTATTATTAACATTTATGCATACAGCACAGTATTCAACGGATTAGTTAATCTCAAATATTCATGCTATAATTGAAGGCATACTTCCAATACCTATCATTTACAGGCAGTACTTTAGATAGAGTACTGCATCTAGAAATATTTTGTATGCCCCGGTAAATGAACGGTAAGTACTGCACGCATTGTATTACATAACAAGTATCTTATTGTAAACCTCAGTGATATTTATTAATTTTATTACAATTTAAATTGTGCAACGTAATTAAAATGCGCTGCAAAAATTTTCCACCTGTAGACCATCATGAAAATGAATTTTTTAATGCCATTTGAATAAATGATAAATGATTTACACTGTATATTCCACAGTAATCATGTTTTAGGACCTCAGAATTCATATACATTTTATGTAGTTTTAAATATTGTAACATGAATAAAATGCACCCAATCGATTTCCCTGTAGACTGTAATATAATGGAATCCCTTTGAGCCCACCTGTGAACAAAGTATTAGTGCTGTACATACCATATTCGATAATAAGCGTCTTGTACTGTGCTTCAGTTATGTATCAGTATTTTCACTATAGACCAACATTTAACGCTGGTTTTTCAAGTGCACATATGAACGAACTATAAAGGTTAAACACTTCATTTACAAGAATGAATTTGTCACTAAAAATCTTAATATCTTATACAATTTAATTGGCAATCCGAATACCTATTCGCGAGTTAGAGCACGGTTAGGCATCATACAAGTTGAGTGAAGTTTTGTACGGCTATTAATGTATCGCTAAATATTTTTAGTGCCAGAAAACTCCTTAAATTCGTAAACTTTGGTATTTCCTAGCTCGTTTGATCACTGAAAATGGAATTTTAATAATTTACCTATCTGATTTTACTGACAATTTCTAAAAAATACTTTATAGGTTACGGGCCTAGATTCCGCAAACTATTTTAAAATGTAACTTTCCAAAATTTACTAAAAATCTATTTCATAAATGAAATTGTAATTCCCAACTTATTTTAAACAATTTTACATTACAAATTACATTGCCTGTGTGTTTCTGTCATAAAAGATGTTGAAATTTTTGTTCACTTTATTTGAAAGTGGCCTCATCTGATTAAACACATTTGTGCTAAGTGGTTACGAGCTGAAATTAGTAGATGTACTTCAGTAGGTCTTCGAGTCTTGTCTATCACTGCAAAGGTTTAGTCTAGACAATCAAATTAAATACAATTTGTTCCTTACGTAGAGTCTTATGCAATATATACGTATGTATATCAAATACTTTAGTCTAATTTTATTAAAAGATAAATAAATAAATAAACCCTCAAGTGTCAGTGTTACATACCCTTGAAGGGTTCCGTACATTAAATAAATAAATCATTACTGTATTAATTAAAACAGTCGTTGATAAAACTATAAAAAAATTGAAGGAAATAGATTGAGTAATTCTCGACAAAACAACTTAAAGTTTTAGAATAGCATTTCTTTTAATGAACAGCGAGACATACAAGAAGCTAAAACTATTATAAATAATTAGAATATCACGAAATTGCTTTAGGGCAACATTCTACGAATTGAGGAATACCAAAAAAAATGTAATTTAACAAATTACAACGACCGTTTCAAAACAGATTCTTTTCGACTAATCGTAAAATAAACTGAGAGATTAAACTTTTGTTCACGAAAATAATCTAAATTGCTAAGGTTAAAAAATATCGTGAAAAATTTCCTCTGTTTTAAAAAACTATCTTTTTTTTGACCAATCATAACGCTCCATATTCATTTATGTGTCGTCCTCAATTGTCAAAAAAATTATAGTCTTTAAAAACAGAGCTAACTTTTGACATTTTTTTTTACAGTGAACTAATTCTTATATACAAAAGGAAACCAATTTTTAACTACATGTAATCAATTATTCCCTCAATGCATTCAATTAGTTAAATTTTACAGATACATTCGGCCTAAAATAATCTGTATAAAATAAAATAAAATAAAATAAAATAAATGTGGACATTCAGTGATCAAAGCAAAATGTTTAAATGTTTTCCATTGAGTAAATAAAAATCAGTAAAAACATCATTTTTAGGTTCAAACCCTGGCTTACGCAATAACATAGTCATATATTACACACGCCATGGATGAATATTAATATTCATAGACCAATAAAATGCGAATATCATAAGGATTCAGTTATGTCTCAAATATATCTATTCTTGACCGAAAACAACAGCCACTTTCCAAATGGTTGATACAACTTTGTACAAAACTGTACAACGTAGTGTTAGTATAGCTCTTTATACTAAAAACGTATGACTGAATATATACCATAAAAGTTCAAAATTACATGAAGCTTAAATAATATCAAAATTTGCTATTATGTATAACATTTTTAACACTTTCCAACAAATTTAAAAAGTGTTTATTATCACTCTTGTAATGGTCTCGTCGTGGTTATAACTCTCGGAAATGCACTCGATTTATTGTGAAAGCTTTGGATGTTATTGAAGTTTCTCTAGCATAATCCCTATTTCAAACGAAATTTGCAGCATGTCTTGTTTATTTACAAGGGCAGTTAAAATTCTTCAGTTACATTACGGCCAAAGGGAAAAAATCGTTTCAAATGAATTTTAAAGTTGTTAAACCTTTTCAAACATAACAAAATTGATATGCATTTGCGAAGTGAACTAAAATATTGATTCTACGAAATATGAGGTGCAAAAATAGTTATTGTTCATTTACAGGACCACACAAAAGTATTCTGTTGCATAATGGTATAGGAGGAATTTTTTGCGGTAAATTTTGATCGTGGTTTACTATTTCATATATTATGAAATCGGTATTTGACGCTGAGGCTTACCATAAGTTCATTTATGTATAATATGAAATGCATAGATTTTACTGGAACATACAAAAGATTTCAGAGATTATATTCTATCCGAAGCACTTTATATTAGCGATGGTTATTGGAAATACAATTTTTATTATGATATGCGCTTTTAGTTTCACTACATTTATACATATTATATTGTGTGTGTAATTGCTATTAATAGAGAAGGCTATTCGAAAGAATTCGAAAAAGATACTACGTATGAGCGTAACTTGCTTAAAAGTCCTTTTTGAATGAGCTATGGATTTTGAAGTTGAAGTGCTTTTATTTTACTAAGAAATATTTGTAGTATATAAATAAAATGATAAACAGGGCCACTCAAGGATTTGGATACATGGCTGTCTATGGATGGCAATTATTTGAAATGCGATTTTAGTAGCTTTAAGAGTGTTTTTTTAATTAAACTTTAGATTAATAGTAAAAGTTAATAAAGGTACTAGATAAATTACAACGCTGAACAGCAGTATTCAAGTACGTTTATGTCTATTAGTATAAATTTCTGAAAAAGAAATTTCAACCTGCTGTGCGTTTTCTTACTAAACTGACTTTTCCATTATTATAGTATACATGTCAGTTTACAGAAATAAGGACTGTTTAAGGAAATGGAATACACATTTGGCTGTATGCACGGCAACTGCTGAAATCACTTTATCATATGTTTTATCTGTTTTCTAAAATGCTTACATTGTAATCTTATTTGGTTATTAACTAAATAACAAAGCTTTGATAAGAGTTTCAAGAATTGTTTAAAAGAGCTTAATAATCAATGTTTAACGCATATTTTTCCATTCTTGTTTTAATCTTCACCAAGTCTATTTTTTTCATTAACTTAGTTCTGTACGGATACTAAAAGCAATGCATATTTAAACTTAATTTGGCATTTTATAAAATTAAATTCAGCGTAACTTTTTTTTACAGTATAGCTAAAACAAAATCATTGTTTAAACATTAAACTTGGCGTTGTGCTAATTTCTCTTCGAAAGAATTTGCAATGCCACGTTTTTCTAGATATTTTTGTAATTAATTTTTAAAGACACGGGAAGGATATTGAGAGATCCACTCAATGTGAACAAGTCGTGAATCCCATATTTATGTGATTAATTCTCATTATATTAGTCTGATTTTAACAATTTGACGTTAGTGACTTTTATAATGCTACTATGGATTGTAACACCCGAATATATCAATAAAAGTTGTTGGGAAACATCGGCTTTACATGCCGATGCTACATATTGTACCCCTATTGGGTCCCTTGTCATTATGTATGTCTACACCGCCCTTGTATCCAAGACTTAATATCTCAGATAAATACTTGACGATTTTTTTAAAAATTCATCATTAACTATTCCTTTATACTTCTGCTAGGCTGGGTACCTACAGTGCGCCTTCACACCTTTGCTGAATGCCCACAAATTAAAATTTGTGTTTAACCGAAAAATACACTTTTCTCAAAAACTTGTAAGGGAGTGTCCCTTTGTAGTAAAGGCACTCTGGTGTTTTGAGTGAGATCGTGATGTCAATGTTCTAACGTGTGTGGCGCAAAAGCGACATCTTTATGCAACTCTAATTTTCCGAAGTGGGTGTGACGCCCTCGATCTACAGTTAACTGCAGTTTTTTGAGTTTTTATGCAAATTTCTAATTCCGTCTTCAGTTTACAAAGTATAAAAGCTGTAAGTTGTGAGTTGGAGTGTGTGTGGTGTGTTTAGTTGGGAGAGCCTCCAACGACGAATCGTAGAGCTGACGTGTGAAGGTGGAGAGCCTCAGTACCGGAGTTCGGTAAGAGATAGTTCAGAATAAGTTCGCACTGTGTTTGTTTAAAATAAAGAAATTTGTGCAGCCATGGGCTGTTTATTTACAGTTTAGTAAAAGTAGTCGGCGACCTGAAGAGAAGAGCCGAATTAGTGATTTGAACCGGACTTATTTGTAATGTTAGTATAAGCTAACGTTTATTCTCATAGTAATGTGTTTAACTGTCAAAAATACCGAACTTTGCTCCACTCCCCGTTCCCCAACTACAGTAAATAAAAGCTTTGCGTTTCCAATTCTACTCAGAATATGTCTTCATTTGACCGACACGTCACAAACTATGTGACCTAAAGTTCCCGCACAGTTTTGCTGGAAGGTTTAATTTAATGTCTACTACCTCTAATTTTTCTATGATTTTAGTTTCAGTAAATTCGGAAAGTGATGGGGGGTGGATAATTCTTTTCACTATATTTTTAAAGATATCTCTGAATAAAACAATTAAAACAATGAAAATTAAAACAAAACTTCAAATTAAAACAATGTATATTTGAGTTCAGTGCTTCAATCGCTTTATCTCGATACCTCACACGGTATAAAAAGAAATTATTTTTATTTACAAGCTAACTTAACTAACCCCTCTTTATTGTCCCTAAAAATATTTGTGAATGTTTATTAATCTGTGAGTATGTGAGTCAATAATTTTTAATACTTTGCCCAATTTGAACTTCCTGCGTGACGGACAGTCAGACACAGGAGTGATCGTATTATGGTTCTGTTTTTACATTTTAAGCACAGTATCCTAAAAATGAATTTTTTAAACAAAACTCAACTTATTCTTAAATATATTGAAATTTATTACCTCCCTCTTCTTTTTAGTAAAAAGCCTTCAGAGAAGATATATTTACTACCTCAAACGTGTCTTTTATTATATTGTTCTGTAATTCACTGTTTGAATTTAGAGGAGCAAGTGATTGCAGAATATTTAATTTGATACAAAATAAAAATATCATTAGCTATTAGATCTGAACTACATGGATACAATTACAAAATAATCCAGCCTTTCTATTTATAGATTTGGAGAATAATTAGCCATGAAATTTGTGTCCTAATTTTTTAATAAGAAGGCATCCATCTTTTTAAAAGCCACATTTTTCTTAATCCTTTGAAATTATCTTGGGGAATTTTTTTCAAAAGACGCAAATGTAAGTTAAGCACCAGTATTTTGAAAAAAGAAGTTTACGATATACCCAACCAAAGACATTAACATTTTCTGAAATAAATTTGTTCGAATTTTCTGGTGTATTTGTGACATTTCGGAATAAAAGTAAAATGGGAAGAAATTCAACCACGAAAACTCAAAGAGTTAAGGGACAACATTCTTCAAGTTAAAAGAAATCCCTGTCGGCTTGGCCTATAGGTGGAGGTAGATTTTGAAAAGTGCTCATTTAGACAGCAACAACAAAAAAAAAATATGATTACAGATAAATCCAGTTTAACAACATTATTTGGACACTTTTGAAAGTTAGGAGTTAAAAAGGCTACCAAAATGGGTATTTTGAACCAATTTGTTGTTTCAACACATCCTTCTTTAATTATGATCGCTTCGAGAAATTTTGTCCGAAGTGCCCACTTTGACAGCATTTTTAAAAATATATTCAGCCTCTATCAAAAGACTCACCAATACGGCACATTATACAGCTCCTAAATAAGAGAACCTGTCAATTGGATGCGTTTGAAAGCAAAACTGAATTTAAAAATTAGTCAGAAAAAACGCAATTTTTATTTGAATACCTCAATTTTTCAATCAGGATCACTTCGAGAAATTTTGTTCAAAATACCAATTTTGGTAGACTTTTTAAAAATATATTCTGTCTTTATCAAAAAACTGACGAATGCGTCAAATTATATAGTTCCTAAATAAGAGGATCTGCCATTTGGTTGCGTTTAAAATCAAAAATCAATTAAAAAATTAATCAGAATATAAGCAGTTTGGCTTTGACGTTATTTATCCAACTCCTATTTTTGTTTAATTTATTTTTGCAATACGAATTGGTCCTATCAAAAACTTGTCGCTATTAAAGTTGTAGATATTATTGAGAAGATATAAAAGAAATTTAATTAGATTAGATAGTTTAAGAATTCACGAAGTTATGGATTTTTCTCTTTTTTCACCCCCCTTTTTGTTTTCGTTTTTAATTTTTTTTTATGGGTAAGAAATAATCCTATCAAAAACATGTAAAGACAAAAGTTTTAGATAATTTTAAGAACATTTACAGAAAATTTAGTTGGATTTAAAATTTGATGAATTTATGAATTTTTTTCTCCCAAAAACACTCTTTTTTTTCGATCCTTCAGCCCATTTCTAAATTTATCAACAATCTGTCATGCATAAACTTTTGGCCCATTTTTTGGCCAGTAATATAAATTTTAAACCGATTCGATAACTATTTTAGTTAAGAAGTTATAGCGTTTTTTTCTGTTTTCACAAAAACCCTTTTTTCCGCCCCCTATGGACCAATTTTGCCCATTAACGAACTTAGCCGAGATTTTATACCCCTTGATTTTATGTATTAGTTTGGAAGATATTGGAGCAGAGTTTAAGAAGTTATCGTGTGCAGAAGAAAGTGATATATATATATATATATATATATATATATATATATATATATATATATATATATATATATACATATATAAACTTTTTTACTGATGCTAGTTTTGGGATCTAGAGGTCATGATCGGCTTAGATCTGCAAAAATTTTCAGAAATTCCAACTTGGGAGTGATCGCAATAGGTAGTATTTCATACGAAATCTACCTAAATCGCAATGATTAATAACTTGTTTGATCGTGTAAATCGTATTAGATTTATCTTATTGGATCATGAGATTGCTATTGATATCTAAAATAAACATTGCCATATATATTTTATGTCAGAAAAGACTACCGAAGAAATAATCAAGTGGAATTTGTTCCGTTATTAAATTATTAGGATATGCGTTTTAATTTTCCGTATTGAAATAAACATTGTATTCCTCGTTAATGAAAATAGGCCTAAAAAATCCATTTCAAACAGATAAGTTGAGCCTCCGTGGCTGAGTGGTTAAGACATCACGCCGCTGATCATGAGGTTGTGGGTTCGAATCCCACTGGCTCCATTGCACACACTCTTTGTGTGGAGCTCCTGGTTGTACTTCTCGTGTGTTGTAATATTTCCTTGTGTGCTATCTCGTCCCTATATATTGACGATGGCTTATAAGCAGGCTTCATGTCGAGCACACAATTCAGATGTATGTTGTTCAATAAACAAACAGATAAGTTACAACTCAATACTATCAACTTATGATGCTTAAATATTAGAAAGTCTGCAATAATATCATATTCAAATCATCTAGGAAATAATATCTTCAACGAAGCGATTTAATTGCTGACAAAATCTGAAAGGTAATCATTTCACGTATCTGTTTGTTTATGCTAGGTTAAGTTGCAAATATTTTACTTTGATTAATTTAATGTTAAAATTTGAACTCTTCTGCTGTAAGCCATAGTTTTCAAGTCCTGATAAATCTAAAAATAATCCTGCCTGCCTATTTATTTATTTGGAGAATTATTAACTATGTGTTTTATGACATAATTTTTGTAATGAGTGTGGTATCCATTTTGTTACAAAATTTAAATCGTAAATCATTTTAAGTGCCCTCGCTTGCAAATTCGGTGTAGAGATTTTTTTAGAAACTTACATGCAAATTCAATAAACTTATAATTTTATTTAGATTCATGAAGTTTAAATTGGTAGCAATGTTATCGGTTTGAAATGTTTTTTACGCACTAATCTGGAAAATGTTTGAAATGTTGCGATTATATGGAATAATACACTATATTGCCATTGATTATGGGACACTTGCGATTTTAGACATTTTACTAAATATCTAAAAAAATACATGAGGAATCATCTCGAAACTCTTAGTGTATAAATATAATAGTATACGTCATACATCTCCGTGAAGATTTTTTACCGAAACTCCATAGGGGACCGTCAACAAATTTAAAAAGAATGAATATCTTTTGAATAACCCTGTCAAAACTAATGTAGCAAAAGCGCTCAAACTGTAGATTATGATTGAATGCCTTATTGTAATACACTGTGTTCATGTTTATGCAAATAGCATGCATACTCGCAGAGTAATTAAGGTTTTTATAAAAATGGCCCCAAATTTTTCCAAGTTTTTTCCTTATAATTTTCAGAGTTCTTAATATAAAATAATATTTTTTTCAGAAAATATGACAAACAACATTGCACACAGTACCCTGTAATCAGAATTAAAAAATAATGAAAATTGTATACAAAATGAGTTGGTTTACTAAATAATTTTTTACTGCGTATGCGTCAACGATATCAAAATTTCATTTGCATATTATGTTAGCTAAATGTATAGAGCAACTTTTGTGAAAGTCACAAAATCATAACTTGAAAATTTTGAAAATAATCTTCAATTGAATAAGTTGAAAATCCGTTATTCTCAAAATGAAGCAAAAACAAGAGGGGTTGTATCCATATATTCATTGATTAGTGTCAATATAGAATATACAATACGGGATGTTACGACTACTTTTGGATAAAATCCCTCATTTTTTTGCTTCATTTTGGAAACAACGGATTTTATCCTTTTTCTATAGACGATTACTTTCAGAATTTTCAAGCTATAATTTTGAAACTTTTACAAAAGTTTCTCTATACATTTAGCTAACATAATATGCAAATGAAATTTTGATATCTTTAACGCATGCGCAGTAAAACATTATTTAGTAAACCTACTCATTTTTCATACAATTTTTATTATTTTTTAATTCTGATTACAGGGTACTATGTGCAATGTTGTTTGTCATATTTTCTGAAAAAAATATTATTTTATATTAAGAACTCTGAAAATTATAAGGAAAAAACTTAGAAAAATTTGGGGCCATTTTTATAAAAACCTTAATTACTCTGCGAGTATGCATGCTATTTGCATAAAAATGAACACAGTGTATTACAATAAGGCATTCAATCATAATCTAGAGTTTGACCGCTTTTGCTACATTAGTTTTGACAGGGTTATTCAAAAGTTATTCATTCTTTTTTAATTTGTTGACGGTCCCCTGTGGAGTTTCGGTAAAAAATCTTCACGTAGATGTATGACGTATACTGTTATATTTATACACTAAGAGTTTCGAGATGATTCCTCATGTATTTTTCTAGATATTTAGTAAAATGTCTAAAATCGCAAGTGTCCCATAATCAATGGCAATATAGTGTATTAATTGAATGGAAATGTGCGATCATGTATGAAATTTGTCCTCTACGGATCGATGCTCAAGGTACCAGACCCTTGCAATTAAATATTACTGGACCAGGCATCTTTTTTTCCATTACAATGTTCAACTCATCAACATTCCCTTGTCCTTCCTACCAGAAAAAGTTTTAGTCTAATCAGATCATCATAAAAATATTTGAATTTGTTCTTCGAAATTGCAGTGTATTTGCTACACAAACTATATTGTATCTTTTGGAGACACTATCACTTTTTATAATTTCACTTTTTATTTTATTAAATTACTTGTTATTTGTAAACCATTGGTTAGCAATACAATTTTCAGAGATATCTTTGCTTTCTTTCAGATGTAAATAAGCTTTAGTTTTTAAAGTAGTTTTGTTTATTTTATTAGTAGTAACATATAATTGTAAATAAGTAAGCTTCACAATAGACATTAGCTTTTAAATGACGTTACATCGATTCTTTCATTGAAATGAATCCGTAATAAATAAATATAAGAAGACACGTTTGTCTATTTTCAAATCGATTATTTTAGACTATTTTTGTGCGAAATACTTCTTTATTGCGGTTGTGTTTTTTCTTAAATTCCACAGTGCCTCTTCATTCAGAAGATTTCCGAAATTCTAAAGTACGTTCAATAATAAAAAAATCCATTCCTTATTTTGATGACAAAATTGCATTTTTTCCTGACATTTTTATTGAATCTTGTTTTTCTAGAACTTCAAGAATCTTCCATGCTTTTCAGCTTTATATAAGCCGAAAATAAGGAAGAAAACCGAAATAAAATAAAAGTGAAGCAAATGACAAATCTGAAAAGAAAATAGGGCTTTTATATGATTAGTTATTTTGATCTGAGAAGGTTTTATTTTTAAAACAAAAATTTTAATAGGCGAACTTGAAGTTTTTGAGTTAAACATAATTGAAATTTTATTACCTGTCTTTTCATATATAAACCTTTATTCTAATGATAAAAATAAACGGGCAAATAAGCAATTCATATACAAATCTGTAAAACAAAAACACCGTTAAACTTTGGAAATTTGTACGCGTAAGCAGAATGTTAGCTACCATTAAAATTATAATTCACAAAAGTTTTGCATCTATTCTTTATGTATAGCAATTAATACAATGAACAATAGTCACAACTTCCTGATACACTATTGTAGGAATGAATTAGTTATGGTGTAAATGCCAGAAATGTCACGAACAACAATTTTTGTGGTAAATGAAACACTGAAATTCGATAATCGTAAATAAAATTAAACCATTTTTTAATAAAAATGAGATAAAATTAGTTAAAATTTCTTATAATAAATGAAATTTAATTTTCAGTTACAGATTTTGAAAAATGACACAATTAATTTTGCATGAATTAGCGATTAGAAAATTTGTTTCCTCTCCGAAACTTCGTAGGGATTTAGAAATGTAATAGTAACAGAAAAAAACGAGGAGATAAAAGCTTTATAACGATATGTTACATGAGATGGTGTGGAAGAAACAAAAAATATGCCCCCTACCCAGGGGGGCAAGGTAAATCCCAAACGGACAGAAGGGCGACTCCGGCCCAAATGTATCCTTTGTTGATGTTTCAAAATATGGATTTATAACAAAATAGAACGAGGATTAGACTTTTTTAAAATCGCAGTCATAATTTGAACGAACCTGTAAGTTAAGATTGGTGAGGAAGAGGGGGGGGGCGGTAGGACGGGCGAACATGAAAAACAAAATAGTGGCACTCTGAGAGTGTAACCTTGAACAATTACGTGTGTATTTTTTGAATCGTTAGGATATATAATTTTGAATCGCCAGGAAATACTTTTAAATGAATAAAAAAAGGTTCTATAATATTAAAGAATATATTAATATCTATAAAAAACAGCGCGAAACCATATGTCCAGCTATTGTAGGTAACTCACTATAACTACTTTCTTACATTTTAAAACGCGATAAATACACCAACCAAAATTAGACCATACTATCGATACCTTAATCCTCATCCAAATAAATCATTTTGTATTAATGCCTGTTACAATATCTGTAGATTACTTTTTGAATTATTCAAATCGGACATTCCATTCAAAAGATATTACGAATTTAAAGATGACAATCTAAATCTAAAGAAATAATAGCGCTTCTGAGTACTCGGTGGCCAATAAGCTTAGGGATCACGTGTGCAATCAAACGGTTGCGGGTTCGAACCCCAGTTTCGCTGATATGTATCAATGTTTTTTTTTGTTGTTGTTTGTTTGTTTTCAAAGAAGTTTAAAAAATTAAAATTTTAACACATTATGGGTCCGCAATGTGACCTGAAATGATGGGAGAAAATTTCTTATGCTAGATTTGTAATGTATGAAGCATAAGCTTTCAATAGACATATTGTATCAAGAAATTAGAAAAAACCCCTCTGCCCCCCCAAAAAAGGTCCTATAGGAAAAACCGGGAAACTGGAATAGCAAAAAGAACGGCGAGAAATGGTAAGCTATACTAGAATTTTCCTCATCACTGTAACTCCTATAGAAGCAAAGTTATAGCCTTTTAAAGATTAAAATGAAGTGGAGAAATAAAGAAATAAGCAAAATTAGGTGAGTGATCGACAGGGGGGGCGGTCCACAGCTCTGGGAGTGCCATGTAGCTTAAACTTTTAAGTTAAAAATGGTAGAGAATTAAATGAGAGAAGTTTTAAGGTGTATATTGGGGTAGGGTGCAACCCCCCCCTTCAAATTTTTTTTTGTTTCTTTTGAAGAAACAAAAAAATAGCCCCCCCCCGGTGGGGCGCAGATAAACCCCAAACGGGCGGAAGGACGACCCTTTATTTATATTTTGTCAAGGATTTAAAATGTGGACCTAAAATAAAATAGACCGAGAATTGGACATTTTTAAAACTGTATGCATATTTCGAACGGCTCTGTAAGTTAAAACTGACGCGGAAGAGGGGGGGGGGTGATTAGAAGAGACGAGCGTGGAAAATAAAACATAATAAACTAATACTTCAAATAACTGGACTTCTAAACAAAAATATAACGATTTAACTTAGTGTCGAATTAATGGGATTACCCCTCCCCCCCCAGAAGTTATGAGATGCTTTTTAATGCACAAATTGCGATTCCCCCTCTCTTACAGAGCTGTAAAACATGATGCCTTCCTCCGGAGTCGTGAAAAATACCTGCATTCAACACTGATTTAGCCTAGAAAAAAAAATTGAAATCGAATCTAAAGATCGGCATCGAATCTAAAGATCGACATCGAATCTAAAGATCGAAATCGAATCTAAAGATCGACATCGAATCTAAAGATCGACATCGAATCTAAAGCCCGATCTTACGGGCAGAATCGATTTTACATTTTTACTTTCTTTTGTAACTTTACAAGAAATAAGTATTAGATTCGTGAAAAATTTTGACTTCCCGTTTCTGATGGATTTATATATTTTAGAAGGTCTTTAACGTGATTTCATGGTTTTTAAGAAATATCTGTCTGTGTGTGTATTTGTCACTCTGTGTATCTGTATACGACAAAAATTTCTGACCGCTCTATCTCAAGAACAAATGCACAGAATTCCACAAAACTTTAGATTTAGTTTGACCTTGAAATAAACTGAATCTAATTAATTTTTAGTGCATATAGCCTAACAGATGGCGCTGCTATGCTGCATTTTTTCCTATTTGTGCAACAGCTATATCTGAATAACGAATGAACGGATTTTCATCACATTTTAGATCTAGTTAGTCCTCGACATGAATTGATGTTTTTTGCATTTTCATGTATATAACTTCTCAAATGGCACTGCTATACTGAATTTTTCAAAATTTCCATTCAGCGCCATGTGAAAGGGGGGGGGGGGCGAAAGGAAGTGGTCGTCCCGAGCACGGAAATTTAGGGGGCGCCAGATTTTTACTACTAACATCACTTCTAGCCTATCACAAGAAAAAGTTAATAGGGGGGGAGCTAAATTGTAACTTTGCACCGGGCGCAGTTCTCTTTTCGCACGCCCCTGTTTCCGTTTTAGCTTTATCTCAAGAACTAATGCACGGATTTTCATAAAAATTTAGATTCAATTAGTCCTTAATATTATTTGATGCTAATTACATTTTGGTGGAAATTGCTTAAGAGATGGCCCTGCTATACTGCATTATTCATGATTAACGCAATAGCGGTATCTCAAGAACGAATTTTCATCAAAATTCAGATTCAGTAAATCTCTGACATATATTAGTGTTATTTAGTTCTTGGTGTAAATTGCCCTACAGGTGGCGCTGATACGCTGCATTTTTTATGATTTCGCAATAGCTGTATCTCGCGCTTTTATGGATTTTCATCAAAATTCAGATTCAGCTGGTACTTAATAAAAATTGATCCTGATTAATTTTTGGTGTACATCACTCAACAAAAAACGCTATTTTGCGGGGGGGGGGGGGGGGGTCTGAGGTTTCTTTATTCTTCTATCTTAGAAACTAATACACTGAAATTTTAGAATTGCACATCCGTCTATTTCATCTTTGACTTTTAAAGGAAAATGAAAATTATATTATCTTCAGAGAAATCGATTAAAAATTTTAAAGTATCGATTAAATCGAGCTGGCCGTAGTATCGATTAAATCGATTTAAAAAATCGAAATCCCCCCTCACTATATCATACTAAGCTTGAATCATTGCATTAAGGATATGCTAAAAGTTTAACAACAAATTCCTATTTTTCAATACTATTGCAGTGCACACCTCTTAAATGAATCCTATTTCTTTATCAAAATTTCATGCATGATTTCATGCATGATTCTAGTGCAAGATTGCAAGCAAGACTTTCTTATCATATATTAACCCATTAAGAGTCGTTTAAATAACGGTTTAAAAATGCAGATTGATTATGGCCACCACTTTTTTAAAAATGAAATATCCACCCTATTTAAAAACAAGGAAAACAAGCCATGATACCAGAATATTACGAATTAGACTTTTTTATAAAATTAGTAGAAATCAAACAATTCTTGAATATGATGGGAGGAAGAATTAAGGGGTTAATCAGTTATTATAATAACTCCACTAAAATCCAATTTTGCGTTCTCCTGATTTGTGCGGTTAATTTATCCAGTATCTAAACGCAATAATTGAAACATATACTGAACAGATAAAACTACAATACTACTATAGCCGATTTTCATAACTCAATTCGCATACATAAACAGTATAATTCAATACTACAATATTTTGTTGATTAATTATAGATTGAAAGTAAATATTTAGGATACATTTAAAATTTGTAAATAATGTTTATCTAATTTGCATGAACTTCCATTAATATTTTCATGTAAGCTAATTTAATAAGTAATAATGCAGAAACATTAAAAATGCTATTTTATAATCAGTTCTACTTTTATTAAGATATTTGTCTGATAGTATCGAAATTGGTCACCTTTGCTATCGGAAAATTGTTTTTTTTTTCATAATAAATTGGGACCTTTGATTGGTACAGTGGAATTACGTTTTCTCTGTTTTACACACAGATCGATATTTTCCACTCTTTAATGAAGAAAAAGTCTAACAAATTACCCCACAAACTGAAAAACGCAATAACTGAAGCTGGGTAAACCAGTTTATTAACTGTATAGAAAAACTGTATTTTAACTTTAGTGCGGAATATATTCAAGTGACTGGTTTCGTAAAAGGAACACATGCAGCACTATTCTTTTTATAAAATATTGGAAATTTTAAAGTGTTGGTAGACATTGCTTGTTAATTCTTTTCGTAAAAATAGCATATACTATTCTATCTGTAATATATTTTTAGCGATAATATGTGTTAAAATTACTAATAGCTATTTCTTATTTATATATATTTATTTAGAAACATTCACACATGAATCTTGTTCTTTTCTGTACCCCGAGTTTGTTTCTTAAATACTCCTGTACAAATTTACACGCCAATTAATTTTCTTCCGCATATGAGAGAATTACTTGGTACTCAGAGTCTTCTAATATATTTTTTTTTTTTATCAAACTGAATGCTTTTTAAATAATAACAAACAGAAAAACTACAGATGTTCACACAATAGAAATACTGAGAACTTGGAAGCATGCCACTTTACATAAATACATTTTTCATGTCAGGCATAAAATAAATACGAGATTGTTTAAAAGAAAGAATGTTTTTATTATTTTCAAGATCTTGCACTGTTTTTCTAAAGTGTTTTGTGCATCCATTATTCAACATCTTTGACATTCAAATTCTTAAATAAAAATAAGACAGTTTTCATTAAAATTAAGAAAATGCAGAAATTTGATATGTCCCTTTATATGATGTAAAAAAGTCATCTATTTATTTTTGACAGAAAAGTAAATTAGGCTGTTAGTTTAAAAAAAATGAAGAATAAGGACTGTTTCCTAGATATTCGCAGAAACATTTCTTTACTGAGAAGCTATAAAAAACGAGACGAAAAACAAAAATGAGCACTCTAAGATAACTTTAACTATTAAATCTGCAGATCAGGACCCTCAACGTCAGCGCTTTACCGTTAATGTTTTTTTAACACACTCCACTTAATATTCAACTTCCTGCAAATTGCTTTTTTTAAATTTCAAACTATAAAAATATTTATAAGAATAAAAAAATACTTCATAATGTTTCGGAAATTAAAAGTTTTCAAAAAGTTGGTTATACAAGGATATTCTAAAATTTTGATGAGCTACTTATTCTGGTAACTTTTTGAAAAAAAATTGCTTAATTAACAAATCACCCTGAACCCATCGTAGTCTATTTAATTTATATTCGTAATTTTCAATTGATTGTGTGAAATTTCTATGCGATTGTGTCTGGGCTGCCACAGGCAACTACTTTTCTGTTCTATTCTCAGACGCATTTTTAACAAGTACATTTCGTAGTACATTTTCTTACAAATGTTGGCAAAGAGTAAGCAAAATATATTTGTTTTGAAAAAGCATTGTGAAAAAAATGAAAAAAATAGAGGCCTGTGGCAGCTCTGTGTGACATTAATCTCAGGAAGTTTTGAACAAAAATAAATTGCATAAGAATTATTTCTACTGAGTATAGTTACATGTCTGCTCCAGAAAATATTGCTCTTTCATTTAAACTTGCATTGTCTTTATAAAATAATTATTACAAAATATCTAAAAGCTCAGACAGATTATCCGTAACAGTGTTAATTCACTATGGTACACAAGATGATTCATTCATAGAATAATTCTTTATTGATCGTTCCATCGTGACTCCAGAGTGCAGTAATCTGGAATGATTATTCCCTTTTGTTGCTTATTTTCGTTCATATAAAAACACTGTATGTCTCTAATATAATTTTTATATTTTGTATACAAAAATAAGCATATATATATATAAATTTACATTGGAATATATTATTTTATCTGATCAAACAATATTATGAACTTTGCTTTGAAATAATGGATTACAGAACTTGAAACAAAGTGGCAAAACTGAACTAAACCCGAAATAATTACAGCAAACACAAACAAAATTCATTGCGTCAGACAAATAAGAATTAAAATTACCCGACTCAAACCAAAGAACTGGTCATGTTTTGTTTTCGTATAAAATCTGGTTACACGAATTCCATTCTTACAAGCATCTCTTTTTTGCCCGCAGTAAACGAAGATTTTAAAAAAAATTTCACGTGCCCCCGTAAAAATCATAACTGTTATCCTCGCTGACAAGCTCGTGTTAATACGTTCACTAAGCTGCAGGTTTCACTGCAATATAAACAATACTTAAAATAGTATATTTCTGTTATTTAGTGGATTTTTAATGCATCGAACAATGATGATTATCTGTAGGGTTACATTTATATATGTAGTTAAGAATATTTTTACATAATGTTGAAATAATCACATTTTTTAGCATTTAAAACAAAATGTAGAGAAAATAACATTACAATTTTGCCCATTTGCAAGACTGTCAAAGTGTTAAAAACGTAAAGTAGTAGAAATCAACACGACATACTCTGGTGTTTGTTCAATTTTTAGGAATATTAAACCTATAAAATTCATAATGGATACAAACACATATAGATTAACATATTATCTTTAGAAAATAGTTGGATTATTAATGAAATTTAAACTGGAGAAACAGCTGCATAAAATCATAAAAAAGTAAAAAAAAAAAAAATAATAAATCGTATCATCTGTTCAAATACTATGTGTGTATATACATAAAAAATAAAACTTTTTGTGTAACCCTCTTTTTTTAAATGCTACCACTATTAGAAAAAAATACTTCATAATAATTTCCACGCAGATTTCTTTATGCTCCTTTCT
Organism: Maratus speculifer; assembly: GCA_964019185.1. NCBI lineage: Eukaryota > Metazoa > Arthropoda > Arachnida > Araneae > Salticidae > Maratus > Maratus speculifer. The sequence continues at coordinate 228,363,488 of OZ025299.1, forward strand.
GCAAAAATTTATTAGCAGATTTTTTTTTTTTTTACTTTCTCCAAACTTAAAAAAGATTTATACATTTTATTGCCTTTTCTTTGCAAACAGAATGTTGATAACTAGATACAAGTAATATTTACACCTATTATAATTCGATAATCAATTTGTAGCTGTATTCTGAATCATTTTATTTATACCAAATAATTTTAACTCCATAAAAATTCTTCAAGCAGAAAATTTGAGATCAAAGAGTTGTTTAAACGTCGTTCGTATCGACTTTTCTCTGCGAAATACGATTTAAAGTTTCTACCGAAATCGATTACAGAGTCATGCCACTTGATCAAATGAAATATAATTTAATAAATGGTTAAACTAAATATCCATTTTATACACAGTTTTGTAATCTAACATCCGATTAGTTATATCATGTCATTTAAAATTTATTTAACATTTTCCCTTTTGACAATGTTTTCTGATTTCCATTGCTTTTAAATTTTTGGAGTAAATTTAATTACTTCGAAGACTAACCAATCTGTTAGAATAACGTAAAAAGATTTATGATAAACATTATAATTATTCATTATAATTATTCATTCGTTCATTCAACTGTATTCCTGTAATGAAATACTGTGTTCATAAATGAATATATAATAAAAAAAAGATAAAATGTGAACATTTTGTTACTTAATCTAGTAAGATGTGTTTTGCACACTGTAAACCATTGAAAACCTACAGATGTAAAGATGCCGAAATCTGTAGGCTTAATAATATTTTATCTGTACACTGTACAAGAAACAATATAAATCTACACAACAAATTTGTGTAAAGCTACTGAAATCTGCAACTTTACAAACGGATCTACTAAACTTACAGTTATCTAACTAAAATTTTATCTCTAACATGCGTAGAAATTACATAAAATATTCTAGGAATTCCAGTAAACTAAAAAAATTTTTAGTAACCTTACAGATTTTTTTCTTTTTCATGAAAATCTGCATCTGTTACATGATTTTTTTCTGTTACCGTTAAATAAAAAGTTCTAGAATTCCCAGATTCCCAGACAACTTTTAGTAAATGTACAGATTTTTTTTTTTTTTTTTTTTTTTTTTTTTTTTTTTTTTTTTACAGTATACTTTATTTTTGAAACGATAGATAAATTTAAGTTTTTTTAAATATTTTAATTAGTTTTAAAAATTTGAAATGTTCTTGTTGAAAATTTTGAATGAGAAACTTCTAAAAATATCTTCTACATTTTTTCATTACTCGAAGAATTTTGCCTAAAATAGCTATACAGGGGGGGGGGGGGGGGGGCTCACAACGGTGGCCAATGGATAATTTCTAAACCGTTGGTCATAGACATATAGTTCCAATTGCAAAAATGCTTTAAAAAAGGCAAATAATTGTTTTTTAAGCGATTTTGGTCAAAAAAATGTTTTACTAAAAAATTACGAAAATTAAATTTTTATTCGGTCCCGCGGTCCTATAAGTGATATTTAGTAAAATTTTTCAACACTCTAGCAAGTAATACAGAAAAGGTCCCATTCATGTAACATTAAAATTAACCGAGTTCTGAAACTTTAAATTTCATGACTTAAACCCCTTTTCTATAGCTGAAAACGGATGAGTTCGACTGAGCTTTAAGGGAACGTACACTAAGTGCTTAAAGTATTATAAAGGGAGTCGATTTCCAACGCTGTTAAAAGGCTACTTCTTAAACTATTTGTCACAGACATATAGTTCCAATTACAAAATGTTTTAAATGAGCGATTTAACTGAAGGTGCTGTCACCGTATAAGTTTTACGGTAGTTTTAATTATAATTAATTAACTTCTAGATTAGTTATTAAAATAACTGAAGACATGAATTTCAAAATTCTCTTTATCGAAAAAATCAAATTTTGAGAAATAGCGAAAAAACTTTAAATGCATCTATTGGTTTTCATTATAAATTTTGAGATTGCATTGTTACAATAGTGGAGGTTTGTATAGACTGACAGAGAAATCAAAAAGCGATAAGTAGAGTTTTAAAATTCATATCCTCAATTGTATTTTTACGTATGTTTTATTTTGTAAGCAAATGAAGCTGATTCTTTTCGTGATTTTATTTTAATAAGGTATGTTATTTTGATAAGCTTTTATTTTATTCATAGTTTTCGTATGTAAATTTTCCTAGTTCAAAACTTATATTCAAATTTTAACTAACTTCCAAATATCTGATTGAGGTTCAATTCCCATACTTATTGAAACCCGATGACAATGTATTATTAATACGATTTTAGGTGCGTTCCATTTATTTATTTTATAGGACTACATCAAATTCTATTAGGTTGAGTAATCTAATAGAGCTGTAAATAGGTATCATTTTGTAACGATATGTGACTGTTGCTTTTCATAGTTTAATTTAAAAAAATTTCTGTTATTTTTTTACTTATATTTTTAGCACAAATTGCATATGTAAAATATGCAATTTGTAAATGTCAACATAAATTCAGAAACAACATTGTATTTTTTTTTTTTTTTTTTTTTTTTTTACTCTCAATGTTTAAAGTTAAATTTTCTATCTGATGTTTATTTTTATTTCCAGTAAATTTGTGACTGACCCCTATTTTGCAGCAAAAAATATGCTTCAACTTTGAACAACTATAACTCAGTCAATTTTGAATGGGAGTTTTTTTGCCTTACTTGCTAGAGTAGTGGTAAAAATTTTCTAAATATCACTTATAGGACCGGGGGACCGTATAAAAATTTAATTTTCGTAATTTTTTAGTAAAACATTTTTTTGACCTAAATCGCTTAAAAAATAATTCTTTACCTTTTTTAAAGCATTTTTGCAATTCGAACTATATGTCTATGACCAACGGTTTAGAAATTAGCCATTGGCCACCGTTGAGAGGGGACACCCTGTACATCGATTTTTACACAAAACAGAAACTACGCTGAATATTATTCACATATTAATATATTTTATTATTAATTCGAGGAACTTAATATATTCTGCTTTATGGTACCATTATATTAAAATCATAACTTGTTGATACTAAACATTCTGAACAAATTAAAACAGAAGGAATATTTAAAAGATGATTACACTAAAATAAATTTGTTTTAAGAAAACTTGTTTGAAATATAATAATATATGTTATATTTATTTTTACCTTTCATATTTACCTTCAAGAGTGTGCAAACAAGTATTCAAATATATTAAAGCATATAAATATTTTTAAATATGTAAATATTAATAACACAAAAACATAAAATATTATTTTGGGATGACAGAAGGAATATTTAAAAGATGATTACACTAAAATAAATTTGTTTTAAGAAAACTTGTTTGAAATATAATAATATATGTTATATTTATTTTTACCTTTCATATTTACCTTCAAGAGTGTGCAAACAAGTATTCAAATATATTAAAGCATATAAATATTTTTAAATATGTAAATATTAATAACATAAAATATTATTTTGGGATGATATTTTCTCATGCGAAAGATCACCAATTTCTAATGCCGAAATTAAAAAACATACTATTTGCTTTTTAAATAAACATAAATTAATAAACATTATTAAATTTAATAAATGTTAAATTAATAAAAATAATTACCTAACATTAAACAGGATAAAATAACTTATTTAATAACAGTTGGATTATTGTGAAATATCATTCCAAAGTTTTCTAAAAACCATATTATCTTTTGAGATATATTACCGTAATTTCTGGCGTATAATCTACGGATCATAAACTTTTTTTTCGACACAGAAATTTTATTTAGCAATATAAGCCAAATATTTATCGCGATCTAAAAAGTTATTTTAAAATTTTTCTGCGTCTAAAAATGATTGTTTGATCCGCGAAAATTACACCGAAAATTACGGTTGGTAGACCAGGGCACGTTTGCGCATGAAGCACTTTAAAGCAGTGCACTTTTACCAAAATGAATTATAACTGGCGCACCATCAGTCAGGAAATATTGATGCTGTTCCCTAGCAAGTATTCTCCCAAGTTTTTAAGCGTCAATCGAGCTTCGGTCCAACATGTGGAAAGAACTACCTGTTTTCTGTCCATTTGCACTGTAAAAAAAAATCTGTAAATTTACTAAAATTGTTCTAGTAGATTTGTATTCCAAGAACTTTTCATATAACGATAACAGAAAAAAATTATGTAACCGAGGAAAGTTACATCAGTTTTTGCTGTTTCCATTACATGAAAAGTTCTTGAAATACAAATCTACAAAAAAAATCTCAGTAACTGTACTTTTTTTTACAGTGTGAGTAAAAGTTATGTTGAACTTATTGAAACTTATTGTGATCTAATAGTACTTAGTTAAGAGTAAACAAATATATGAATATTGACAGAATTTTATCTTTTTTTGAGAATTGTATTTCTATGAACAGAAATATTATTAATTTTCACTGCACGTTAAAAATAAATCCAAACATGGCAACGCGGTACATTTACTAATCGACATCGTGGCTACTTTACCGTGGCTCCTCATCATTTAATGTTTAATTGAGTGACATATTCGTTTCTTATAGCTTGCAAATATATAGTTCTGTCTTCTTCGTGCCTGTTCAGCTTTAGTTTTATAGACTATTCTGATAAGACTTCTAGATTATTCTATAACTCTCTAAGACTTATATGTCTATCGATCCCCCAAGTATTTCTCCCAGTAGGTCTTTTGTTTTGTTACATGTGTCGTACCCAACACCTGAACATCTGAGACCATTTGAAAAGGTAGGACAAAGACTTGGTACCAAATAAGGGAAGAGAAAGAGGAAGTCTTCAATCCTAAATGATACTGCGGTTAAAGAAGTCCTCAGAAAAGAGGAGTTAGAAGCGAAAAGGAAAAAAATGCTGGCACAAAAAGAAAGAAAAAAAAGAAAAGAAAGAAATTACGTAAATATTTATTATTTTCTGTGGAAATAGAATAAGAACGCAGCAAAGAAAAAAGTATTAAACCAAAAATTGCAAAAGAGAATAAGATGGTACACTGTGGAAAAAAAGTAGCGAGTAAATCTGATAACGAAGATGAAAACTGTGTACATATTTATTGTTTGAAACCATATAATCAATCATAAAAAGGACAAGACTGGATTTATTGACTTACATGCAAAAGGTAGTCCCATGACAAGTGTGTAAAAGGAAATCCCACAATAAGTGTGCAAAAGGAAATCCCATGGCAAGTGTGCAAAAGGAAATATTTTATATTTTGTTTGTAAAAATGGTAACAGTGATGATTAAGATGAGTAAGTAGTTTTTATTTTTAATTAGCAATACGTTCTGTGTTTTCAGTTTAGCTAAAAATATTCTTTAATTAATACTCTTTATTTGTTTTTTATTTTTGAACAGTATTTTAAGTTTATATAAAACATTTCAATTTGCTTAAATATTAATTTCGCTTACACCTTGACATCAGTAAAAATATGCGTAAACGTACTCCAATTGATGCGTAAACTTGCCCCGTTCTCGGGACAAATTTACTTAAAAGATTTAGACCTTTTTTTTTATACGGTTAAAAATACAAATGGAGCAGCAACTTAATACGCAAATTTCGACATAATTAACTGCTTCATAAAAACACATATCTAAAATATCACAATATCTAAAATTTAAGTTAAAACATAAAAAATTGAAAATTCATTGAAATAAACGTGCGTAACGTGCTCCAGTCTATCCTAATTCCTCGATTTCGAATTGAGATTTTTTTTTCCAGAAACGCAGATGAAAAAAAATCAAAGCTACCTTTCATTTCAAAACGTTTCAGTAGTGAAAAACTTCAACTATATTGGCATAAGATGTATGCACAGAATGGATTGAATAAAAAAATTCAGAACGAAGGAAAACCGAAGAAAATTTTCCATACAAAAGCAGAAGTACAGTGTAGTGTCTAGAAAAAATTTGAATGGCAATGGGCTATTCTATACACTGTTAAAAAACGTACACTTCTAGAAAATACCTATATAATAGTATGTATAGATTAACATAAGTGCTTTCAATTAACCCATGACCTGCTGGTGTTGTGTTGACTTTACGGTAAAAATAAATGTGATGCTTACATTAAGGAGACTCAGGGGTTGAAAACTTTTCAAAAAATCGATTTTTTTTATGATCTAGTTTGATTATTCAATTAATTCTTAAATCGATGCAAAAAACCGCATAAAAATATTAGCATTTTTAACGGAGTTATAAGCATTTATGTATCAATACTTACATAGACGCATCCATATAATTTCAACTTTAAGTCGTGTTTTCTGAAAACTTGATTTTTGACGACTAACACCAAGATTTAAAAAAACTTTTTGATGGAATAGCTTAATTTTTTTTGCATGCATATAACATCATAATCTAGATTATAAATTAAGGATATAACTATCACTTAATAAAAACAGTATTAAAAAATCTCTCAAAGTTGAAAATTAAAAAAAAATCCCTAAAAAATATAACTTTTTTTCCATTAAAAATGCTCAAAATATTACACTATCTAAAATATATTAATTCATAATCTAGATAATGATGTTATATGCATGCAAAAAATTAAGCCATTCCATCAAATAGTTTTGTTTTAAATCTTGGTGTTAGTCATCAAAAATCAAGTTTTGAGAAAACGCGACTTAAAGTTGAAATTATATAGATGCGGCTATGAAAGTGTTGATACATAAAGGCTTATAACTCCGTTAAAAATGCAAATATTTTTATGCGGTTTTTTGCATTGAGTTAAGAATTAAATGAATAATCAAATTAGATCATAAAAAATCGATTTTTTGAAAAATTTTTCAACCCCTGAGCCTCCTTAACTATCAAGCTATTACTGTTTATGAGCTAAAAATGTTACCTTATTTAATAAAAAAAATTAACATAAAAAAAAGCCAAGATTTTTTTTCAAAATGTATAGTGGCAAATATTTTTTAGCAAAAAAAGTTTAAATCTCTTATCTCATGATTTCAGCGGTAAACCACTTAACTGATTTTACACATACAATAAATTTAAAATATTGGATTAACACCATTTTAAAAAAAACTAAAACATTCTTCATATTTAATCTAAAATTACTGTCAGTAAATTGTATGAAGTTGTAAATTAAAAATATAGCGATATGAAAAAGTTTTGATTGTTGGATCAAGCAAATTTTTCTTGTCCGTAAAGAATACGACCAAATTAATTAAGTGGTTAATGGGTTAATGCGGCCATAAACTGTAAATATACAACTTTCGGAGCTATCATTTATTGTATCTTATTTTAATCAATTTAAATATTTCTTTTTTTATTTCCAGTTTCAATTCTGTTCTCTTTAGTCATAAAGGCAGCGAAAAAGGTTATAAGAAATTTTGTGTTATGTGTTATATTTCATATATGGTCAAATTGTTTTGGCTGCTATATAGTTTATGCACCAAGCCACATTTAAGGGATGTCGAACTTTTTGTTTAAAAGAAAAAATAGCTTTCAATTTCAACATTTTTTTCTATCATGGAATATGGTAAAAAGATAGAAGAAGGGTCAGGAGGATCACGACCCACTAATCGTTGATTCTTTTTTAAAGGGAAATATAATTAAATTTGAGACATCAAAATCGCGGGGTTGCAGCTATTTTAACACCAGAAGTTTGTTCAACGCAGCACTCAATTTTAAACACTGCCTAGTAACACTAATTTATGTTAATAAAATTGATGTTATTTTAGCTCATTATAAAATTTTCTTAAATAAATACACTGTTAAAAAATATGCTAATTACATTCTCTGTACGTACTATTTTTCGTTGAGTAAGAATTGCTTCTGAAATAAATACACGGTATTTTCAGTATGTGTGACATTTCGTACTGAAAAGTAAGAATTTTGTTATGTATTATTATAATCTCTGGTTACTCTTATTCACATATTAAAGACAGCATCAGAAATTATATAGTGAACATGTATGTATGATGAATGCTACAGCACGAAGTATATTTAGGTTGCACACTCTAAATTTACAAACTCACCTTGAGAAAAAAATCTTTTATAGCGTGGAAAAATATATCGGCGAAAATAGTACATGCATACACATTCATAACAACAACACATTCAGCAGGCAAATGTTGCTATGGATTTCTTGAAAAAAAAATCAAGTAGTTTGGTGCCTGGTGGATTTTTACGCGAAAATTAAAAGTAAAAAAAAAATCAATGAAAAAAAATCAGTGCATGATTTTTTTTCATTTAAGAAGAGAATTTTCGAATTTTACTCGGAGCTATTATAAGATCCGATAATATTTAAAATTAGTACATTTTGCTTATTTTTAAGTATCCAGTATTAACAGTGTAACGCAAATGGAAAAATGTTAAAACTGCTGTTAGCGTTCGTTTTTTCCAAAACTAAAAACTAAAACAATCACTTCACCTTTTTCATTTATGTATAAAAACATTTCATATTTATTTACTTAGAACAGGTGTCACAAATAAAAATTAAATTAAAAAGTTGACATGTTTCGGTTCATTTATAAGAACCGTATTCATAACACATAAAGTCAGTAGAAAACTAAATGACACTGGATATAAATATAATTTAAAAACCCAAAACACAAAACATTGCACCCCCTATGATCGTGAATATCCATTGCCACCGCGGCATATAAATATAATAAATTTTGATCATATATTAAATTTAATTAGGATGAGCGAAGCGAATCCTCTACTAGTCCACTCAAATTACAATTTGTCGTACGCTTTACAAAAAAACTATTCAATATTTTAACTTCAAATTAAACACAAAAATAAATTATGATCTGTAGATTTGCAGAATATAATTTTTTTTACAGTAAAACGTTAAAAAAAATATTATTTTAATTAATTTATTTCACATGCATTTCCAATACGGACGCATTTTAGCAAATAAATAAAAAATGAAACGCGTATATTTTCAGAAATAAAAAAGTTTAAATCATGGAGTAAATAATTATAGATGGAATCATGATTAATTTATTAAATAAAACATGTTTTCATTTTCCCGCAAAATCGTTTGCACAGATGACACTTAAACATTTTAAAAAAATTGTATTGTGAATTTTTTTTTTATTATTTATTTTTTTTTTTTTTGTAAATTGGCAACAAAATAATTGTAAACAAATAAAATTAATTCTTAAATTTGTTATATAAATGAAAAATTAAAAGATCTGCGTGAAGTTGTTGGTTCAAGCTCTTTATAAATATTTTTGCGAAGGTCGTATTGTGGCTAAATAATATCGACTCATTAATCAGAAGGATTTTATAGAGAAATAAGACTTTAATAAGTTCGCAAACACAACAATAATTATTCGTGAAAACGTCACTGCGAGAATGAGAGAGCGCTTCGTTAAAAGGTAATTCCATTAATTGAGTTGCCATTCGCAGAAAGTAAAAAGTTCTCCCACGCGGAGAGAATTACAGCAATTCTCATACGCTAACATGTATAAAAACGAAGAAATTAAAATAAAATGTTTTACAGTTAAAAATTCATAGTATCAACGAAAGCAGATTTCAAATGTTTTTTCCAGAAAATAGGATTTTGAAGAAGTAACTTTCTTCAAGCTTTCTTCAAATATATTATTCTAAAATAGCTATCAAAGATTATCGGATGATGATTACAAAGATTGGAAACATGCATATTTCAAACAATTAAAAAACACCAGTTGCTACTTGAAATTGTAAAAACATCTTTAAAAGAGCTTTTAGTTGAAAATTTAAAAAAACATTTGTAAAAGTTTGCTTCGAAAATATCTTATTATGCCAGTTTTACATCATAAATAAAAAATTAAAATGCGCCAAAATATAAAATAACGTTTTTGTTTAATAAAGATGCAAAAATAATAATAAAAAAATATTGTTACTTTCAAATATCTGTTTTATAAAATAATGCTTCGTGAATCCAAAAAAAGCATGGCTTTTGCTAGTATGTATAAAATTAATATTAATATTAATAATATAAATAATATATTAATATTAATTAATTAATATTAATTAATTAATAATTTTATACATATTAAATTTAATATATGATCAAAATTTATTATATTTATATGCCGCGGTGGCAATGGATATTCACGATCATAGGGGGCGCAATGTTTTGTGTTTTGTGTTTTTAAATTGCCGAGCCAGCGGCTTGGTTGGTAGCGTCAGCTCCTCCCACACCGCTGGACCCTGGTTCGAGTCCAGCTAGCGGCATGGGTGTCTTGTGTTGTCCCTGTGATAATGGATGTACCGGATATTCCGTAATAAAGTGTTCTATGTGGTTTCTTGTGATCATTGGAGGTTATGCCGGCGAATAGCTGTAGCGTCTACCTCAAAGCATGTAAAATGTAAAATGTTTTTAAATTATATTTATATCCAGTGTCATTTAGTTTTCTACTGATTTTATGTGTTATGAATACGGTTCTTATGAATGAACCGAAACATGTCAACTTTTTAATTTAATTTTTATTTGTGACACCTGTTCTAAGTAAATAAATATGAAATGTTTTTATACGCAAATGGAAAAAGTCATATTAAATTATGAGAAATTCGTGAAGAAAATTGCAAGCTAGAGAATATGCTGTGCAAATTGTCTCGTAAATCAAATTTATTTGCTTGCATGTTGCCATTTAAAAAAGGCCAGCAAATTACTTTCTACTGATGATGTTAATCAGATCTGTCAAATAAGATCTGTCTGCAATTTAAGTTGATTTCATGCTGCTTTAAACAATGTTTTATTTTACCATTTTTTATTTAGGCCAAGTATTATTTCATTTTTATATAGTTTTAAGCTTTATAGTTTATTAAGGTTATTATTTTTAACCATGATGATTATTGCTATAATTGAATTTTTATTCTGACATAAGTAAAAATACTATTATAATTCTAAAATACATTTGCTGAAAATTATCTATTTAGAGATAATTTGTGTAAGTTGATAAATAATTGGATGCAGGATAATTCGCAAAGGGTCCACATTAATCGCTGGCTCTCAAAAGATAGATTTACAAGTTGCTCATTAAAAAAGACCTGTTTAAAATATGTTTTTTCATACTGAAGGATATTTTAAAATAACATGATGTTCCTATTCTGGTGTTATTTTGTTCATATTTGTAAAGTAACGCACGTGGCTTGCATAAACGCCACTGTAAAGCCAAGAAAATATAGAAAAAGTGCCACTTTTATGTTACAGGCTTTTACTGAATAACAGAAACCTCGCATTATGTAACAACTCAAACAATATTCAAAATTAGTGGTTAATTAAATGTTTGACAATAATAGATTGGGCGATGTAATTGTATGGCATGGCCTACTTATGACAAGAGAATATTCAGATATAACTAAATATTTGTATTTGTATTCAAGATATGTTATATTTTTGTTGATTTTTTCCAAGAATTGAACACTCACCTGAGATTATAGTAATACCGCAACATTTAAAAAAAATCTGCATTGTTGCAGATATTTCATGTGGTTTTCGATAATATTCATTCTATATTATCGTATTCTTTTCTCTATCACACGTATTTTTCCCCGTATAATTAAAGATGAAGTTCAATGACATACTATAGAAGTCACAATGATATACTACAGATCAATGATATACTGCAAATTCAGAAACCTTCATTACACTTTACATAAAATTGAAAATACTCTTAATAATAAACTGCATCTTAAATTTTCATATTTTTTTAAACATATGTCATAGCAGAAAAGAGTAAAAATTTCAATAGATATTTTAATTCATCCAGAACAGTTACGTTCATGTACAAATTTATCTTGTAGAAATCCTGTTGAAATTTATGTCTTAGAGAATCTTTGCGTCAGCTTTACGTGAAAAAAAAGAAAAAAACATTACACTTAAAAAAATCTATGAACTTCAAGGAAATAACCCATTTTTCCAAAATTTTCCAATATTTTCCAGGAAACTGTGATTCCTAGAACACTTCCATAACAGTAATAGCAGAAATTCATGTAACCGTTTCTGCTCCTTAAATGTTTGCTCTTACTGTTTTTAAAAAGTTCTGGGAATCCGAGTTTCTCTGAAAAAGTTTAGTGACTTTACAGATATTTTTACGTGTAGCTCGCTATAGTGTTGACTACTAAAATTTCAAATAATTGTTAGAAATTATTATGCTTTTGTGGGTAAAGTTTCTATTTAGAAACTACACAGACATTCTGCATCTGTTCCGAAACTGTGCATCACAGACTATTTAGTGCTTTTCATTAAAGATGCATCAATATTTCATTCTAAAATTTTTATCATCTAAACGTCAATTTCTTAAATAAATACTACATTGAAATAGTATTAAAAAGTGAGTAAATATACATGCATTTCCATAGTTTTGATAAATTTAAGCAACGGAATTGAAAAAATACAACGTAAAAAAGTTTCTAAAGATTTATATTCAAGAAAGAGGACTTTTCAAAGAAAAAAAATCTCGCAGGATATCTTCAGAAGCAATTTGCAAAACAAATGCAGAAAATAAAACGCATTGTTTTACGAAATTGAAAATTCTCTACGAAATTTGATGAAATAAAAAATTCTGGAAGACAAGAGATAGCTGAAATGTAAAAATATTACTTCAATTGGATTAAAATTTGTCAACGACATTTTTAGCAGAGGCGTAGCTTTTTAAAAACTTTGATTAAATTTTGAATAGTTTTCTGTGTAAGCTATTCAAAAAAGATTAGTAGCGCAGATTATATTTTTTGTACATTGCTGAATTTAAAAAATCTTTTTAAAAGAATTTTTCACCTTCGAGATTTCAATTTTTCACAGAACAAAATGATTTATATTTTTAAATATGTAATACGGTTTTAAGAAAAATTGAAAAGCCGATCAATTCCATATAAACGAATCACTTATTTGTCTTATCACTGTACAGTTCTCACTATATCTATAACTACGCCGAAAAAATACGCAATCCTTCTTTTGCCCACTCGCTGTTGATTGCCTAAAAAAACGACACTTTGTTATGTTTTTCATCATTTACAAAATTAAATGTTTGTATTAACAAAAAATATTTTTGCTGAAAACTAAAATGTTCGTTTTAACTTCTATGCATGGCGATCTTTGTCTATTAAATTTGTTCACTAAATATCAAAATATTGTTCTATGAATTGGTAGCATCCGAAAAAGTAATATTTTTATTTGATAAATGTGATTATTGTACTGCAAAAGCTACTGAGAAACGTTTCCGAAAAGGACGGGCAGCTAATAAAAATAAATTTTTATAAATGCTTCTTTAAATTTCGAAAACAAATAGTTTTCTGGGACTTTTAAAGGAAAAGGAACGGTTTTCGAAACCTTTGGTGAGTTAGAAGAGGTTACTGCATATTTTCGCTTTTGATTCCAGTACATTTTGCAATATTCAGAATCATCTGACATTTTTTGCAGTATATATTATTAACAGAAATCCGTGTTGGCTCTTCTGAAAAGAAACACTCCAATATTAGTGAATATATCAATATACTTAGGAAACTACAAATGTTTTTGATAACTAATTTTCATGTTAAAGCGATTCTAATATTTTGAGCTCTCTGTAAGTGTAAAAATATTTTTAATAGCATTTTGTAATAAATTAACTTGAATTGTATTTTTTATGTGTAACTTTGTTTTTAGTCTGTTCCATTTACGCGAATTTATGTCACGGGCGCAATAATACTTCTATAAGAGGGAAGTTACATAAATACTCTTATCTCAGCGAAAGAGAAATTTTGTAATATACTTTTAAAATGGTTCCGGCAGACCATTAATTGAGTTGCACGTTTTATTGAATTGTCCTTTTTCTTGTTCCGGTTCCGAGCAAAACGTATAATTGGAGTTCCACTGCATATAGAAATATTTTATAAGGCATTTGGGCAGCTGTGACCAAAATGTAAACTTTTAAGTATTTCATAATATTTGTATAGCCTACATTCTTGCAACAAACTCATTTGTCGCAATTCCTCAACACCTTTGAAGGACCGTGAGATATATCATATCCCATCTAATTTTAATTCAGATTTGTACCAGAAAAATGAATAAAGTTTTACTTTTATAACTATAATGAAAAAGATCTGAAAAATTGCATTTAAATATTTTAAAATAAAAATCTAACAATTCTTCTTTGTGAATTCAGTATAACAGAAACGCGATTGCTTGCCCTTTAATGGGTTAAAGGCCTTCTCGTTGACATATTCCACATTTTAAGCTATCCGCATACCTTCGGAATTGATTTTTTGAAATTTTTGAAATTTTCACTTGTTATCCAATTTTTATAATGACATTAATTTAAAAAAAAATTAAATTTTTAAAAATAGCAATTACCCAGAAATAATTTTTTAAAAAGAAATCTAGTCAAAATTAGGTCAAAAATTGACATTTCCGCCGAACGTGAAAGCTCAAACATAAAACACTGTATTGACATTTTGTAAATTTTTCAGTGAACAAAGTAACTTTTTCTTGGACTAGGACGACACATAATATAATCGCATCTTTATCTCAGATGATGTGGTAGTTAAAGTACTAATTCAATTAAAAACTCCCAAAATTTGTCTCAAGTTTGTCATTTATAACAGTGTAAATATAAAAAAATATATAATATATTATCCTGAGTGTAGTCTATTCTCTCAAAAGAGTAAACAGTGTAAATATAAAAAAATATATAATATATTATCCTAAGTGTAGTCTACAGCTCATATTCAAAATATTAGAATAATTACCTTTTTTTAGAAATTGAAAATATCGTTTGGTAATTTAATGTCTTTTAATGAAAATATGCAAACAATATTTTTATTAAGAACTTATTGTTGATTAAACGTACTTGTTATCTTAAATTTAATATCATTTTTGAAAAGATTAAATGCAAAAAAAATTATTTTGAAAAGTCAAAATATTAGAATATTTATTCAAGTGGTTCAAAATATTAGAATATTTCACATTAATTCTCCTTTAATTATTACCAATTCTTAACTGGTGGCATCATTGATTAAATTCAGACTATTTTATTTAAAATCAGTATTCTTTTTTGCAGTTTGTTTCTTTTTCGTCTTAAAATCGGGCCGTGTGAGTGATATTCCTGAATCTACTAAACTTCGTATGGTTGATTTGTATCGGCACGGTAAAAATCAATGTTTTATAGCGAATTATTTACATTATTCGCAATCGAGCGTTAGTAAAATACTAACACAATATTCAAAAATTGGAAAATTTCAAAATAATCGCCGAAATGGTGGCCGAAACCAAAAACATCTGCTAGAGATGACAGGAAACTGAAGCGTATAGTTAAGAAAAACCGTTTTAAAAGTGTGCGATTCTTGCACCGAAAATGGAAAGAAGAAGGAGTTGAAGTTTCTACATCGACAACATTAAGACGTCTCCATAAATTTAAATTTGAATCTCGTGTACCGAAAACAAAACCTCTCATGACTGCAAGACAAAAGCGTATAAGATTGAATTGGTGTAAATCAAGACGTTTATGGAGCAATGAAGATTGGAAAATTATATTATTTAGTGATGAAAGTATGTTTTGTGTTTCATATGGTAATCAAGGTATTCGAGTTTGGAGAATGAAGCAAGAAGCATTTGATAAAGAATGCCTTAAACGTTCCGTAAAATTTGCTGCTAGTGTCATGGTTTGGGGTTGTATGAGTGCAGAAGGACCTGGAAAGTTGTGCATCGTCTACGAAAAGGTTAACTCTCTGATATATCAAGAAATTTTAGAATATTACGTGATTCCATCATCAGAAGATTTATTTGAAGATTATTTCATCTTTCAACAAGATTTAGCGTCCCCGCATACCTCGGTGTCAACTAAGAATTGGTTCCGCCAACGCAACATTAAGGTACTTCCTTGGCCACCAAATTCACCAGATCTTAATCCCATCGAAAACTTATGGTGTATAATGAAGAAAAAACTTCAAGAAAATCCTCCTTCAAGTAAAACTGAGTTAGTGGCACGTATAAAGTCTATTTGGGCTAATATTGATAGAAATGTTTGTAAACACCTTGTATATAGTATGCAAGATCGATTGTACGCTGTTATGAAAGCTAAAGGGGATGCTACAAAATATTAACTACCATTTACTTCATATTCATAAGGTAATATTGTTGCGTAAAATAAAATATTCTAATATTTTGAACCAATCTAAATTTTATTCTAATATTCTGGTGTGTTTAAGGAAGCTGTATACCTAATTTATTGTGCTGTATTTTATATTTAATAAATGTTAAAATCTTATCTAAACATTCTAGATTTAATTTATAAGAAATTTAATTGCATTTACTTAGTATAAAAAATAAATAAATGACAAATAATTTTTTCTTATTACTTTTTCTCAATTATTCTAATATTTTGAATATGAGCTGTATTCTCTCAAAAGACATTTGTAAAAGGAGTGCAGAATGTTTCGTGACATGTTATGCATATTTTTTTGTTTTAGGATTTGCGTATAGTAAGAATCTGAAAAAATCCATTTGAAGATAAAGCTAAAAATAACTTTGAAACACAATTCAAAAACTGTAATAGATGTAATTTTAAATAGCTGTAGCTGGATTCTATTTTATATACAAACTAAATTTAAGCAGATTTATTATTAAATTTAAGCAGAAGATTATTGCAAAATGAATGCATAAATGAAATGACATTAATGCAAAAATGAAAAATCGATATTTTCATCGAAAATAATGTTTTTAAGGTGTTCGAATACCTTAAACACGAAAACTTCTACACTGAACTTCACTTAATAGTATTAATAAAAAATGCATATTTATAAATTTTTGTTTAAAATTTCCAATTTTACTTTGCAGAATAAATACCATAAGACGAAGTGATAACTTCAACCATGCAATACGAACCTTTTATCTACACTGAACTTCACTTAATAGTATTAATAAAAAATGCATATTTATAAATTTGTGTTTAATTTTTTCCATCAGCGTATATAGAAAAAATATCCCATTTGTTAAATATTATTTCCAATTATTTTTTTACAGCTTTAAGGAAAGTATTACAATATTTGATACTTACCAAAAATGTCCTCAAAGCAAAAACAATTCTACTTTATTTCATATTTTCATATCTATACTATTTACTTTATTTAAAATTTACTGATAGTCGCAATTTTGATAGCCACAACAATTAAAATCATAAATTACTCTCTGAAAATATCCTTTTGACGATTTTTAACACATATATACCCTATGCCAATTTGCCAGAAGAGTTATAAAAATCTCAGGCAAATTTTCCGCCGATAGTTCGCTATAATTACAACGGTCACACTTATATGAACATGATCATAAATTTTAGCCATAAATAATTTTTCATAAATACATGTTTTTGAGAAAAAAATATTTTTATTCATTTTTTTTTTTTTTTTTGTAAATATCTATTAAAAATATTCCCGCTGTTTCATTATATGGTTACTGAAATAAACATGTCAGTACAAAATTACCAAAAACTGCACTTCAGGTGATCCCACGAATATATTTTTTGAGTTGCTACTTGTAGAATCTTTAATGTAAAATAATGAAAAGCTCTGTAATATTGATCAAAAATCCCTTCTTAAATGTAGACTAAGATTTAAATACTCATTTTTCAACATTGTTTTCTGCGTGTTTTGGAGAATTTTATAATTCTAATTTTTACGCTAAGGGTTTTCATTGACCATCGCAATATGACTAAATTAAGCATGTAACATTCCTATATTTTCTCCAACTCTACACTGATAATTTACGTTTGCGAAAAGAGTCCTAATATACCGGATGTCTATTATTTTACATAAGTTTTTAAAGCAAAATTATAAAGTAAACAAAAAAAAAATCCATTTCGTGTGAATATGATATGAAATCGATTTTCATGAACAAAAGCTGATACTTTTGGCATTAGGTACAAAAGTGTATGACTTTAAGGAGCAAAATAAAATCTTCACTTGTAAAAGATAAAAAATAAATGTTTATAAAAATGTAATTACTAGATAAATTCCGAGTACAAAATACCCATTAAACATTGACGTAACCAGAGTGAGTGCCCAAAACCAATAATATTGTAAAGTTCCTTCTCCTTGATTCATAGCAGAAAATTCCCTGGTTAGATAAGGCGAACAGAACTTTAAAAAACTACCGGTATTCAAAGCACTTGGGCACCCACCCTTGTTACGCCACTGCATGTGATGCTCGAATCCATCAATGCAAGTGCACAAAATAGTATCACGCGACTCTAGCTGTCTTGGGCGAAAGGTCTTGGTCACCCACCCTGGTGAAGCCACTGATTAATGCTAATCAATCAAGTAAAATGTTAGTTTTGTTTAGTTTTTGTGGCTGTTTCTTTGTTTCATAGTAAATATAAAGCACCACTTTTGTCGCTAGTGCCAAAAAAAGTTAAATATGATTCGATATAAATCAATTCCCCATGCATTCTATAAACACCATACATACAAAATATTTTTGAATTTTCCACAGTGCATTATTTTCAATTGAGCTTTACACACCTATAGTTTATTTATGGCTACTTTGCATATGTATGTAGTGTATATCAATGAGAAAGATTTGCCACTTTCGTGAAGGTGAATAAAAAGTCTGTCTAACATTGTGTAAATATGAATTTAATGAGACATAAATTAGGTCATTTACATTGTAAAATTTCAATTTTTTACATTAAATGTATAAAATAACTGCTTTCGAATTTGAAAAAGAAAGATATAAATATTGTAATTTTAAGACAATTATTTCAAATCATATATTTTATGTTGCTTTATTTTTAACTGATATCAGGATACACTATTAAATGTGCTTTTGCAAAAATAATCCTTAGAGAATAAATACTTTGATAAAATTATTTAAATTTGAATGTATATTTGTTAAGAGTAGGAAATTGTGAAGATTTGAAATACGAAATTATTTAAGTTGCGAAAATTGGTGTTAATGGGAGAGCTAACAAATTCCATCTTTCTGCTAAACAATAATGTATTTGAACATTTTGTTCTCTTAAATTTCCACATGTGTATCAAAGGAAAGGGTTACTCTCTGGATGGCATTGTAATTATTTATCATACAGTCTTTTGCGTTCCATACAGCATAAGCTATGCATAATGCAGAAAACATCACATTTCCAGGTTTTATACTCTGTTTTATTAACCATACCGGCCACAAAAAATCTTGAAAAACCCGGCGGATTTTTTTTATTAAAAGATTTCCAGTTCATAACAGAATATTTTTAATACTAAAAGGTATTATTTGCCATATTATGTTATTTTAATAAATCACTTATAGCAATTAAAAATAATTTGATATTTTAAAGTGATATTTATATTATAGAAAAGTAAATATTCAAACTTTAAGAAGAGAATTTAGAATTTCTTAATGATGGTTTTATAAATGACGCATAAATGCATCAAAGGCCTGTATAGCATAGGTGGAAAATTTGCGCAGGGGTGGAGCCTATTAATTCCACTTAAATTTAGTAGTATTTTTCGGCTTTTTTAATGACAGTATTTCAGAGTTTTATTATGTTGAAAAATACTATAAAACTTTTGTGGTGCCAATAGGCTCCACCTCTGCGCCAGTTTTTCCAGCACAGTTATAGTGTTAAAATTCGGTGTCTTAAATTCTTTTAAACACAAATTTGAGTTATTACTAAAATAACGACATAAGTCACCCTTTCTCTTAAAATATAAGTTTCATTAAAATACAAATTTAGTTTATGCTAAGTATTAAGTAAATGCATTTTAAGTGTCAGAAATATTCCCCAATGGTGTATAGTAGGGAAGAGATTGGCATATGTTTGTTTTTATATGTTTCATCAAAAAACGGCATCTTGATAAAAATTGTATCTATTACATTATTTTGCCTGCTCCTCTATTTACAACCATTACCTTTATTGCTTTTAACTTTTGAATTTTGAAGCTACAGAAAGTATGAAAAATAAAATTTGAAACTAAGAAAAGAATTTGGGCAAGATTATTTTACTGGTAAGATAAACATTTCACAATGTTCCGATTTTTGAAAAAAAAACCCGACAGTAAAAATAAACAAATAAATAAACATAATATCATACAATTTATCATTTTTAAGACATTGTTTAGTTTATTTTAAGGATTAATATATCTATGCAAAATATGTATGAAAAGTAGTTTCTTTTATTCGTGCATATTTTATTTTATTGTTGCTTAAAGTTTACATATGCTTTTATTATCTTTCCCTTTTGTATTTAGTTTATTGCAAGTATTTATTCATAAAAGATTTCTGAAGTAATATCAAAGGATTAAAGGTTCATTATTCATTTCATTAATGAAATTTAAAAAGAATAACACATGTTGAATTCCCGTAGTTTCAGACAAAACACGTATTTCAATGCTTTAAACATATTATAAATGGTTAAAACTGAGATTAGCAATGAAATGCGCCTTTTCTTTTTTTTCATATTATTTCAAAACAGCAAATGAAAGAATCTAGTGCTTAAAATATGTGTTTTAATAGAAGTAAAACCCATTATTTATGCTCATTAAAAATACTTGAAAATGAAGGCACAAAAAATAGCTTTTTGGGATAGCGTCAAAAATAGTGGAAATGGTTTGTTTCATTTAAGTTATTGTAGCGAGAGAAAATATTTTATTTTTTAAATGCAGATGGAATATTTATTCTTCGCTGAGACATAAATGAAGTAGGGGAGAGAAGTCGAATTCGGACCACTTATTTTCAGATGTAACTCACTTCATTTTTGGAATATCTACAAAACATCCCTACACATGGTCAAATTATTCATCTACTAAATAAATAAATCTTTAGAACAATTTTTGAAGTCTTTTGAAGCTATATTTTAATTTAAAAGAAAATTAAAAAAATTAGTCCAAATTCCGCGGCTGCTCTCCTAAGTGGTATCCACAGTCTCTTAAATTCAAACAAACAATATAAGGCTGTTTTAATGAGTAGGGAATATAACTAATTGTATTAAAATCAATTTTTACGATTAAAGAAACAAAGCAACAGCAATAAAATATAATGATATCAATTGTCGGAGTGTAAAAGTCATTGTGTTTTATATCAAAATGTATTCAAAATATAAATCTAAGTTAAAAGAAATTACGATAAAACTTACGCAACTTACTTCCAGTTACCTTAATATCATGTAAGAAGTAATGCAAGGCTTACATATGAATATTTTTTGGTCATTTTTTATTCCTGCACTCACAACATGGGACAATATTTGGCAATTTGAATTTTTCTTACAAATTAGGCAAAATAAATCGTCATTGTCTTGATTTTTCTTTTAGATGTCTAATAATTAGACTTCTTTTTTTGTAACAAAAGTTTTCTATACCTTATGTCTGTAGTTATTCTTTTCCAATATTTTCTTTTCAAGTGATTTACACCTATATTTTTAAACCTGATGTTCCAATTGCTTTTGTGTTTTGCAAGTTTCATTTTTGTACTTTTTTCATTTCAAGATTTATTTTATATGGCGAAGATCTTAACACAGCTGTTTTTTGCTACCTCTGTAGAGGGGATAAGACAGGATATAGTATTTCTAATGATTCTTCGTTTTTTCGGAGGTTTGTAGTTGCAGCCTTTTAGCTGGTCAATCACTACACAACTTACTCTTTCTTTTTTGTATCCTAGATCTTTAATAATTTTTGCTGTCACTGATGTTTACCTTTAAGTTTGTCTGTCCGCGTCGTTATGATATAAATATTTTTTACTTGCTTCGTTTTACTAGATTTCGTGCTTACTCTATTTGTCTCCGAAATTTCACCATATATATATATTTCAAATTTCATTACTTACTTTTCGCAATTATGATTGTATGACTGGTCCAATTTAACCCTATATCTACCGCATTAGGAATTCGTGAACTTTTTACATTCTAAAGCAATTTACGTAAGTTATTTAAACTAAATTAAAAGATTTACATAGTCTTTTAATAAATTTTTGAAGGATTTTAGAAGGATTGGAGGATTTAGAAGAATTAATTAAATTTTAATTTACAGGGATTTTGTGCTATATTTATAACCCCAGTCAAATCTATTATTTTAATTTGTTTTCTCAAGTATTTTGTAGAATTATAAAATGTACAAATAAGATGTTCTTACAATATAAATATAGAAATATTTCCGAATTGAAAAATCCCCCCCTCTCTCAGCGCCAAGAAAGCTCAAAAGATATAAAGGCAAAATAAATCATTCTTTTAAAAATAATTTTCTTTTGTGTAACCAATAATACTTTTGGAAGAAGATAAAATAACGTATCTGTAACCCATTCTAAACACTATTACAACTACAACTAATTGACGTATTAAAAGAATTTTATAATAAGTAATTTTAATTGTATTTATAAGTACCGTCGGTAGATAAAGGGTTAAGGAACTCATATTTGTCATATTAAGGCAACTGCGTACATTTTCTAAAAGCAGGTAATCTCAATACTAAAAGCAATAACCGAAGCAAATTCATCAGTGAGAAAAAGATGCGCAATAAAAACATGAAATTAGATATGTATATGAAAAAATAACATCTTATCTTAATTATTAAGTTACTTATAAGCTTAAAGTAATATCTTACATTTAACAGGAAAAAAATTAGATAAACATTACTAATTTTGTTTTTTTTTTAAATTTGTCTCAAAATCGCACGTGGAAGACGGTGCTTATTTTTTTAAGACGTCATTCTGATGAATAGGATTTCAGCGGTAGATGGCGTCTCTTTTAACCGACCCATTTAAGTCGGCAGTTGAAATATGGGTACTCTGCCCAACTCAAAATAATATTTATAATATTAAAGATAATGGAAATTCTCGAGGATTGACGTAGGCGGTTGTCTATTTTCTATAATGAAAAATATTTATTACACTAAGGAGTCTGGAAATTTTCTTCCGAAGAGACGAAGACAGCTTCCATAAAACATTAAATTCAATTAATTTTAATAATTAGTCCATATGTTAACAAAAACACTCATTAAAAGCTATTTAACAAGATTAGATTTGTTCAGCTTAGCGGCATCAGGATCACTTGTCAGCATATCCGGAGAAAATGTAAAACTTCAAGCAGAAAGAATGAAAATATTTCGATTCTCCAACTTCCATAAACATTCCCCTATGGAAGAAATAAACATCCACAAACATACAATACATTGTACTTCTAACTATATATTTCACTTTAAAATGTAATTATTTTCTATAAAAAATATTTTCTATAGATCGTTTTACATTCTCAATTCCAGCAAGGATTTTCATTTCAAGCAAGTATCAATAGATGAGAAGTGACGTCAGTAAAAATTCATTCAATCTAGAATTTCTTGAATCATCTAAAGTTGTATGGATAGAAAATGCAATATAGATGTTTTGCGTAATCTTTTACTTCAAAATTAATTTGTTTTGAAAAAATTCCTTTAAAGGAGGAGACTCCTTTGTTGCACTTTACTTGTTAACAGATGTTTTCTGTGGGATTTTCAATACAAAATCAAATGTTAAACTACAAGTCTTCTATTTCAAGAAAATTATAAATATTGGAGCTGACATTGTTTCTGATTAAGTTAAATGAAAGGAACAGAATCACAGAATGATTATTGGGCAATTTATGAACTTTTCATATCTC
Organism: Maratus speculifer; assembly: GCA_964019185.1. Classification (NCBI taxonomy): domain Eukaryota; kingdom Metazoa; phylum Arthropoda; class Arachnida; order Araneae; family Salticidae; genus Maratus; species Maratus speculifer. Next base: position 228,386,995 of record OZ025299.1, read on the forward strand.
TTCCAGCTAGTCTATACACAAGTGCCCCACATGGCCACTGAAATAAAATTGACAAATACTACAATATACAGTTTTCAATTTTAGAAAAAAATATTAAAAATATATGTTAGTATTCATAGTATATGCAAAATCATTAAGATTCAAATAAATAATTAAATAATTAAAGTTATTCGCTTAGCAAGTTGAATCTGTTATTTTTTTGTTTGAGATTTATAAACAGTGTTTTGGATACTGAGGAAAAACAAAAAGCGAAAAGCTCCAAAAAATTTTTACCATACGGCTACAGGTATTCCCATTGTTGTTACGTTTTTTGAAATAAAAAAAGCAGTAAAAAATTGCAATGTTGATATCTGCCCCATGTTCACATGTCTGCTCTATATGTAATCTAAGTAGAGGTATATCATTGTCACATATAAGTCCTTTTTGTCTCAATTACAGCAGTCAAAATCTAAATGAGAGGGCAAAACTTTTCAACGTGGCAATGCATTTTATGCATATCAATTCATTTTGATTTTAATAATGTATCTATAAACTCGTTTTTTATACACTTGATTCTGCATTACAATCAAACAATATATCACTTAACGTAGAAAATTTAAACAATTTTACTTTGAAAATTTCTAGCACGAAATTGTCTTGTAAAAACAATAACTATAATTGTATGTTCAACAATTTCTTTATCATTTCTTTTTTTACTCATATCAATTCCTGGAACACGGTAGTGGTTCCTGGAATTTAATGTAAATTGGGTTTACTGGCAACCGTCCTTTTTTTAAAGTGAAATAATGCACAGGATGTCCATAAAAAAGAATGTTCTATTTTAAGTGATATATGACAACAGCTTAATTTAGTCTTTCTGCATCAAATTAAGGTTGAACTAACCTTTTTTTTTATACAAGTGTCCAATATAAGAACTTTTAGTTATACGGCACGCATTTAATGTAAAGTCAAATTATTTTTACAATTCAGCTTAACAGTCGAGAGAAATGGAAGTAATAGCGTCTTGAATTTTTTTTATCAACTCTTGGAAATCATTTGGTAGGCACGATATTTTATTAAACGTAGGCACGACATTTTATAAAAACTTCGAAAAGAAAAAAAATTGTATGGCTCTAATGACTTTTAAACGTTCAGCCCAGCAATAACACTTTGCACTCAAGAGTCGGAACGTTGCGTATGTGTCGAGTAAATGAAAAAGCAGTACTCGCATATGCTTATATAAAACTGTTCTGTATTTCTTTTTATTTGTGACCTTGAACTAACAATCTACAATGCTTACAATTAATACCATTAAAATAGATAGTTGGGACATTCTTTTATTGACACCCTGTTTTATAATACAAGCAAATCTTATATCTGTGTATATGTTATATAAATAAATTTTATGTAATATATTGCTCTAATAATTTTGTATCCTACCGTTTTGATGTAAAAGAAGACCATTGAACTACATTAGATTTATATATGCTTTATAACGCAAATAGTAATTGGATACATTCAAACAAATATTCAACAATTACATAGATGTTAATTTTTACATTCCATTTTCACTTCCCATTTTGTCAGGTAAGCTATAATGGCTAATTTACAAAAAGAAACTTTTTTACTTGATCACAAGTAGTTGGGGGGAAAATATCATATCGTCATGTGTCAGCGAAGTAGACAGCATGCTTTGTACAGAGTACGAAGTAAGCAGCATATATCGCTTAACCGCAAGAAAAAAACACATCTCGACAAAAGTAAATTTCGCAGTAGAGACAAAAGAAAATTTGCTTGATTTTACTGACACATGAAATTTCAGCACTTGGCTTTTTATGCATGATTTAAAATACGTATAAAAGCATAAAACCCTTAAGAATAAAGATGGAGCATAAGGTTAGGAGAGTTGAATAATTTTACCTCCTCAATCAATCCACCCCTCCTCTATAGCCACAAATGGACTAATGTTACCATTTCAAACATATAATTAAGCACTCGGCAAATAAAAATACTTAAAACTATGTTGAGATGTTGTATCATGATGCGAGTATTCTCATTATGAGATTTTAACAATACTTTAAGTTAATCCATAAAAAAAACAAAATAAACATACCTTAGCACAGCTGCTGTAATCTTGGCTGCATTTCATAGATCCATTTTGACGCTAATAGGTCTGTCAGAAAATCAAGCACTAAAATAGGATGGCGAAAAGTTTGAAAGAAATCTCTTAAAAACGTGGTCGTCTTTTCTCGTCTCCAATACTGGAAAATGAAACAGAATTTCAAGTTCGTGTCGTGGATGTGGTTATTTGACATTCAAAGAAAGCAAAAAAAAAGGCCTTCCGGCAATGCCGGGAGGAAGAGGTAGCTTTCATATACTTATATATTTATTTATTTATTTTAAAGTAAATTACATTGTTCAAAAATACTAAGCTCAAATTAGTGGAAATAATCTTATAAAATTAGTGATTTTATAAGATTGAATACTAGTTTTTGTCAAGACTGAATATTAATAGGAATTTTTAGAAATTAGTCATCTTTTATTCAACCTGGTTTTATTTTAAGCGATTTAGGGAGTCACCAAATTCCACGATATCATGAAGTGTATGCCATTTTAAAGCAACATGGTGGATTGTTCAGATCAGACCGTTTCAAAATGTCAGCCATAAGCAAAATTAAAAGTGCTATAACTCAATCATTTTTTAAGATATAGACAAAATAAAAAGTGTTCTGGAATCTTTGTTTTAAGTTCTAACACGTAAAAGAAAAATATTTTTAAACTTTTAATTTTTTCGCATTTAATTTTAAATTTTAATTTTTTTTTAAATTTAAAATGGCCGCCATTTTGAAACAAAATGGCGGATGATGCTGACCAACGAACTCGGTCGAGACATTTGTATGTACTATGTACATACCAAGTTTCATTCAAATCGGTTCGTAAATACGTTAGTTATCGCATGACAAAAATCAGATATATATATATGTTTATATATATATATATATATATATATATATATATATATATATATATATATATATATATATATATATATATGTCAACATTTGAACGGAGGGTGGTTTTGTGGTCTGGGGGTCATGATCAGTGAAAATATACCAAAATTTTCCGGAAGTGCTTTCCTCCGGACGGCTGCAATAGGTAGCTTTTTACTTTTTGTAATGAAATCTACCTAAAATCATAATCTCTATTTCATAATTCTATCCCTCATTTAGGAAATGTTGAGGGGGCTTAATTATTAACGATGTTTACTGAATAGGAAAAACTAAAGAATGCCTTAAGGTGAGCTGTCAAGATACGGATGTTTGGTTAAGCGGCATTTATATAACATTTTTGCCGTGGGAGAACTTTTTTTCATTCATGGGAGTCAACATATTTAGGCATATTGACCTTATATAAAAATATGAACTCTAAGAAATATAATTTGCAAATATTATTTTTCGCTACGAAAGTCTTGTTCTAAAACTTTTAATTATAATCTTTTAATCAAATTCATGAAAGTAAATCATGAACTTTAAAAATAACTAATTAAATTGTTAATTAACTTCGCTAAGTAAATTTTATTCAAAATCGAAAAGGGCAAATAAAAGACAATTAAAAAAAATTGTGATTTATTAAAAAATATATGAAGAACGAAAACATTTTTTTTTTCGGGAAATTTCAAAATAATGTTATTGCAGAATGAAAAGAAGATTTAAATATTTAAATGATTAATGTTGCAATTTATTGTTAGAATTTTTGACTTTTTGACATTGTTTTCGTGATTAATTATTTCAAGCATAACTTTATAAATAAAATGTGTGTATTTAATTTAATTAAATATGTCCCACCGTCTTATTTTGTGTCTTAAATAAATAAAATTCTGTATTTTAGTACTTTTTTTAACATGTTTTAAAATTAGTTTTATATAGAAGTGTTATAAAATAGTCTAAAAAATAGTGAATTTGATTAAAACGTAATGTTATGCCAATTTATATAAAAAAAATTGGTTTCCGCCTCAGTTGGATTTCTTTTAATTAAAAAAAAGGTACAAATGAATCTTGAATTTAGTTTACATAAAATGTGAATCTGGAACTTCATACATATTTTCCTTGAAAAATTTTATAAATTATACCTTCTGTTTAATTTTATCTACATGAAGCTTAAGTATCTACTAAAAAATAAATGATTAATATAGACCACTCTGAAAAAAATATTGAAATAAGTGTATGAAAATTCCACTGTATATGCGTCAGTGGTTGGGATAATATTAGAGGGACAAAAAATAATAAGTGAGCAAGTACAAATTTGCAGGTTACAAAATATTTTAATAAAAAAGAGTACATATTACAGGATGTATGACAAGAGAGATTCGCAACCAACTGCAAATGGTACTGTAAATGGATGCGTACTACAGGAAAATTGATAAAAATCTTTTCGGTTTTAAATACTAAGTTATAAGTGAGAAGTGTTACTCTAAAGATAATGCAAGTAACAGTTAATAACACAGAAAATAAAACACTCATTCACACTTTGTGTAATTTCAGATTTTAAGCTTTTTAGTTGCATTATTTATTAGTTGCATTCCGTTCATTAGTTGCATTCAATTTATTAGTTACATTCGTAATTATATAAATACGTACTAGCACCTATTGTCATCGTCTGGTCGTCCGTCCGGATATAACAGCGCAAGAATTACCTAACCGAGTGATTTGAAATTTAAAATATATACATTTTTTAATTTTTTCAAGTCATTTCAAATATTATGAAAATATGTACAGCTGAATTACAGGGGCAATCAGAAGCTTTCCGCGTATGGCCAATGTGAAGAAATAATTTCTAGTGCATTTTAATGATCTTACACACTTTCGAACATAATGCAATTGATATGCATTTATGAAATATAGTAAAATATGCATTCTGTACAATAGGTGGTACAAAGAATATTTATTATTAATTTAGAGTGCCACACACAAATATTTCATTACACAGTAGCATAGGGGGAATCATTGTTTGGGGCACATTTCAATGACATTAAACTGATTTGATTAAACTGATGAACATTTTATGAAATTGATATATCTTGCTGAGATTTACTACTTGTCTCACTTACTATATAATAGAAAGCTGATAGTACTTACAGGGAGAGACAAAACTTTTCGGATTTTATATCATGCCATTTAGTCCTTCAAACTATGGTGTGTCATTATACGTATCAGTGTCACAATTTCCTCCTTTAGAATATGTACCATGCATTTAAATAAATAAAGTTTTCTTTTTCTCTATGAAACTATAGTATAATAGCGAACAAAAACATATAATGCCCATTCTGAGGCACAGTGCTGGAAAAAATTAAGACCAGATGTTAATTTTGTTGTTTAACAATTAAATGCATAGGATAGAACGCGTTCCAAAAAATGCGCAATTCAAAAAATCAGAATTCATGCCACAAAAATCTAAATAATAAATTTTTCTTTATTTAATTACGAATGGTCTGTCTTTAAGTAAAGTTAAAATTGCTCTTTTAAATTTCTGGTGAGAATACGGAATATGTGAATAAAATCCCCAATAAATCGGGAACACTTATGGTACCAAAAATGATACAATATGCATTTAAAGGTTAAATTGAAATTTCGAAAACAGAAATATATCTTTATTTTAGACATAAATATCTGACATAATATGTGAATTTAATTCATTTTCAAAATTTAAAAAACATTTTTTTTTCTACAAATGCTAAAATCTTGTACTAGTAACAGATGGAAATAAGTTTAGGACATGTAGATTTTTTAAAATCTAGTATAATGAGATGACGTCGTTACTGTAATATTTTATGCGATACTCACCTGTGATGTTGTTTTAAACTTATTAGTCAGTAGATTTGAAGTTTTAAGATATGCAACTGCTGCTTTGAGCATGGCACGCGAGAAAGCCCTCACTGATAAATAAAATCATAAAATACGGACTTTTTCGTATTGCAGTCTGACTGAAATACACTGGTGAAATAAATTAAGAGAATTTGCATGTTTTATCGAATTGCCTGAAAAGAGTTGAACTGAACGAAAAACCAATGCTTCTAGATAAAAATGTAAATCTTGCACGGTAAATATGTAAACGTAAACGTATGTAGGCGGAGCTAGCAGAAAAACTGCCTTTATAAATGCGTGGAGTGGAAGGAGGTGGCGAATAGTGGGGAGGCTAAAGGAAGGCATATTTCAAGTCCAGATATGTAGAGAGTTTAATTTAACATACAGCGTCACATGTAACCTATGCGAACAGTTCCAGGATATTGGATCCACCGCGAGAAAGCCTGGGCAAGTTTGTCCAAGAGCCACGACGGCCAGAGAAGAATGCTACATCTTCTCAGCTTGCTCGGGACCTGTATGCAGCCACAAGAACCCGTTAAACAATAGTGACTGTTCCCAAAAGACTGAATGAGAAAGGGTTGTTTGCCAGAAGACTGGCTGTTTCCGTTCTGCTCACGTCTACAAACAGGAGAGTCTGATTACTATGGTGCAGACAGCATTTATGAATATTAGAAAAAAATCTGTTACAAGAGGTAAAAGATGCTTTTAAAATAAAAATTACTGAGAGTCAAAGAGAGATATGTCAAACATTTAAAATCAATCATAATGCGTTAAAAATTTGTGTATTAATTTCAATCAGAAAAAAATGGTGCAGTATAACAAGTTATTTATATTTTTTTAAATCATATATATATAAAAAAATCGTATACTTGTAATATTAAAAAGAAAATAGCTACTAACAGTAAGACTAAAGTTCAAGAAGTAATTTCTCTTGATTTAGCTTTGGTGAAGCCATACATTACAATGACAAAATCTATATTATAAAGCGAAAAATTATAAATAAATAAATAAACTTATTAGAGCAAACTTTGCAATATGTTGTTGACATTAAATAGAAAAATTATGGCATGCAGAGAAAATTACATTATCATTTCAAATTTGACACATTTATCATCAAGATTTAATTTTACAGCAATAATATTATTTTCAAAAACACAACTATCGACAATGAAATATTTAATTCAATAATAAATTCACCTTGAATTTTTTTGTGGAAATCGTTTTCTATATCACCATAATCAATACAGAAAACAATTACATTTTCATTTGCTAAAATAATTTCATTTATTCGAGCAGCTGATCTGATAGGCACTGCGTTTACGGGCTCCATGAAAACAGACACAAAACGAGAATTTGCAACAGAAAATAGCAAAATATTAATATATATATATAAATATATATATATATATATATATATATATATATATATATATATATATATATATATATATATATATATATATATATATATATGTGTGTGTGTGTGTGAATAGATAGATAGACAGATATAGATATAAAAGAAAGAAAAAACATAGATTCTTATTAAGTGTTATACACTATATTGCCATTGATTATGGGACACTTGCGATTTTAGACATTTTACTAAATATCTAGAAAAATACATGAGGAATCATCTCGAAACTCTTAGTGTATAAATATAATAGTATAAGTCATACATCTCCGTGAAGATTTTTTCCCGAAACTCCAAAGGGGGCCGTCAACAAATTAAAAAAGAATGAATATCTTTTGAATAACCCTGTCAAAACTAATGTAGCAAAAGAGCTCAAACTCTAGATTGTAATTGAATGCCTTATTGTAATAAGCCTTGTTCATTTTTATGCAAATAGCATGCATACTGGCAGAGTAATTAAGGTTTTAATAAAAATGATCCCAAATTTTTCCAAGTTATTTATTTACGATTAAAAAAGGGATTCCTTTTGCAAAGTCAAAAAAACCTCTACAGAACGGGGGGGGGGGGGGGAGAGAAAAAACTTTAAACTCATTTTGAAAAAAAATCACAAAAATTCGAAAATTGCTAAGCGAATTGCAAATAAATTTAATTGAAAAAGGACAAATTTTAGTACATTAGGATAAAAGATTAAAACCGGATTCCTTTTTAATAATGTTAAAAAATTGCTTAAAAACTTTTTAAAAAATCTGTAAAGGTCACTAAAGATTAACACGTTCGCTGCTGCTTACGTGAAGATGTGATGATAGTCAATGCCGCACTGTAGAAGTGGGTTTTTACCCAGAAGCCGATTTACTTTTTATAACAAATAATTACTGAAAGCTTTTCCAGCGCGTGACTGGCTATTGGACATCACCCCACATGACGCGCTGGCGCGTGAATGAGCCCTTAACGTTGGCGCCATATCACGCGCTTTCGCGTGAGCGGCAGCGAATGTGTTAAAAAATTGCATAAAGACAAAATTTGCTACAACGGTTTAAACTATTCTAAAGGAAATTTTTTCACCAATAAATTCCAAGTTGAAGTTAATGAAAAAATTACTTTTACAACCGTCAAAAACTCGTGTTGAAAATTGTATCAAAAATCACGAAAAATTCAAAAATCGCGGAGAAATAAATCTAATGTATTATGCTGAAAAATGTAACAAAGTTTCACAAAATTTACAATAGTGAGCTAAACTTTACTAACAATAGTATATAGCAGTTATGACCTTTCAGAATGTGAAAAAAAAATCGCGAAAGCTAAAAATAACGTTAAAAACCGCATTGAAAATAGTGGGTTTAGGATAAATTTTGGGGGTCGATTTCATTTTATTAATGTCAAAAAATTGTCGCGGAGAAACATAAAAGTCGAAAATCGCATTGAAAATCGCAAAACATTGAATATCAGGATAAAATACTTGGATCAGGATAAAATTTTCAAACTGAATTATGTTTTACAAATGTCAAGAAAGAAAAGAAAAGAAATAAAGGAAGAAAAAAGAAAAAAGAAAAAGATAATACACAAAAACTTTTTTAAGAATCTTGCTGAAAATAACTTTAAAAATACATTAAAAAAAAAGACTCAAAAACTCACTGAACAAAACTTACAACATTAGTGAAAAGTATGAAACGGAATTTGCGAATACTAATGTCAAAAAATAGCAGCGAAATGAAGAAAAAATTGCAGAGAGCAAAATTTATTCTAGTAGGCTAAAACATCTGTAATATGAATTACCAAAAATTCAAAAAATGAGGAGAATCAAATTTGTTGTATTATGCTAGAAAGTTTGAAACGTAATTATTTAAGAATCTAAGAAAAAAATCGCCGCAAAATAGAAGAAAATTCAAAAATCACTAGAAAAACTTAAAAATAGCTTGTAGATTTGGATTAAACTTAAATTTACTAGATTGGGCTAAAATATCAAAAGCTGATTTATTTTATTATTATGTGGAAATATCGCCGGAAACACCAAAATCGTCAAATATCGCAGTAGATTAACTTTATTACAGTGGGATAAAATATTCTAACAGGAATTATTTTCTGAAAGTCAAAAAATTGGCACAAAACACGAAAAATGAAAAGAAAATTACAAATTACGGAAGATAAAATGTGAGGTGTCCTGGAGTGTAATAAGGTCAAGTTTTAATATTATGCATAATTATGGAGGAATCCGAGAGATGGTACTACGGATTCTGAGTAATAGTGTTTTAAGTCATCAATACAAACAACCGCTAAAAGTTAATTAGTTCAATTTGTAAACGTGATCGCTGAGTTAACGCCAGACCTAAAATTTGCGGGTAAGTTCTTTGATATAAAGACATTTCTTAGAAAATACTTTGTTTATTACATAAATTTGTTGTGGATTTCACGTACTTCTCGAGATATATTGAAGTTAAAAATATACTGAGTAATAGTGTTCGATTGAATATTGAACTTTAAAATATACTGCGCAATAAGTATACAGGGGTAATATAGTAATCGTCGACATAATGGTCAGAGTTTAAAAAAATGCATAGCAAACGATACTACACTTTAGCAAAAGAAAAAAAAAATTGAATTCTTCACCAGAGTAAAAATGCGCTATCCCTCCTATTATGCAAACACCTTAAAAATATTTTTTTTTCAAGCGGATGGGGGGTGGGTTATCGGATCTTCATTTTAATTGTAAAAATCAAATTTTCGTGAATAGCTATCAGTTGGTGTATTTATTCATATTTTGGTCTGTTTTAGCAGTAAAAATATGCGAGCCAAATGCAGCCCTTTTACGAGGCATGCTGAGGCGGCTGCCTCACTTGCCTCACCCCTGGCACCGGCTCTGAAAAGATTATAAGGCTGATTCCTTTAAATAGATAGGAATGCGTGAAAAAAATTGTATATTTATTAATATGTATGTGCGAAAGATTGTAAAAATATTCTAGAGACATTTAAAGACTTTTGTTCGGTATTGTTTTTTTTTTTTTTATATCTTTCCTTGATAAAGTTACTGTAAACCGGCGTTACTTTGTCACGTTTCAGACACATTTTTGTGCATAACTTTTTTATTCTTCGAATTTTAGTCTAAACAAATAAAGGCGTATCAATATAAAAATTCTCTTCAACATCAAAGCATATAAATAAATAAAAAAAGTATTGTAAGTGTAAAAAAGTATAAAATAGGGGGGAAAAGGTACACCGGGTTTTGGTTAACTTTGTCGCCTAACTACAAATATGCTTTGAATGCTCGGGTTAGGCAATTTATCTCAGATATCGATGTAAAATAAAACAAGCCCGCTTCCTTGGATCTTCTAGGGCTATTCTGACGATTATAATTTACAATTTATTGCGAAAAATACGATCTTCAATTTTTTCTCGGGGTGAAAGCATTGATTATATTATTACATGGAGTGTTCTTGGTCAATATAAGAATATTGGCTCTCTTCAGATTAAACTATTTTTTTAATTACCATCATGACATCGTGCGTGGGTAAAGAAATCCTCAGTCAGTCATGGCTCCGAAGCTCTTAGAAATCAACTGCTCATCGTCATGAGTCAGGATAGTCGGACGATCCACAGATTTGATGGGCCTTTCAAGACACTTACTGATAAGAATGCTGCGTGGTATTTAGAATTTTGGGGCAGCTAGTTTTTTACTCATGCCTATATTGACAGCTGCACATCGTTTGCCGCATTCTCTTCAGTGTTAGTGCGATAATCTTGGACCCCTGTTGATTTTTCGTTAATCATTATTTTTTTTCTTACTGCCTAAGACATATCAGAAGAGTCAGTGTTAGTGCATGATTAAAACACACGAATAAAGGCTAATAAAACCGTAATAAACCCGTTTGCCTACAAGGTGAGAAAATTATTCCAAGTTGCACAAGCCCCGATTTAAGGTAAGTCAAGTAATTTTAAAAGATCCTATCAGAGCTCCAATTTTTAGATACTACATTTTTCAAGTATTTGAGATACAATTCTCTAGTGTTTTCAGTACAAATGAGCCACGAATATTATTACTCTGAAATGCTAGTATGATGAGTAGCGGTAACCCTGTAATTATACTATTAATATGGTTAATTTAAAATTATTACATTTGTCATGAGTTCTGTTTTTAGAATATGAAGATGATAATGAAAAATGTTTTATATTTACAGCTATGTAGTGCAGAATATAGGGGGAAAAAACACTGCTAGAGCATAGATTATGAAATACGTTCAAACACATTCTGAATACCGTAACAGGAGCTTCCCAGATTACTAAGGTGAAAAAAGATGTCGAAATGAACTTCATGGCTTACATTTCACAATAAAATAATTAAAAAATCAATTTTGCTGTAATCACGAATAGTCAAGATTATATAAAAAAGAAGTCTGCAGTGTTGTGTATGATCTATGGCAAGTACGTATTCTGCAAAAACTTATTTTAATTGAATGAAAAGCACAGTTGAAAATTTCTATTCAGGATTTTCAGCTAATACACGTATCTTGTTTAAATTGTTTGAGCGGCTGTTTATATGTCCTGTAGAATTCATTATCACTAAGTAATATTTGAGTAATAGTTAAATTTATAATCACATACTACAAATTAAAATGCACATCAAGCAAGTATTGTTTTTAGGTTTGAGTAATTAAATTATTTTCTTCAATTAATTTTCTTTTGTAGCCAATTATTTTATGGGTCCTTGTGAATGAACAATAAATCGTCTGCACACCATATTCATTAATATGAATCTTATAGTATACCTATGTGATATATATTAATATCAATATGTTTAAAATAGTATAATATGATTCAAATACACCGTAAACGACTTTTCTGCATAGAACACAATGTAACACGTTTCTTTTGAGTTTCCGTGTAGATGAATCATATATCCTGCCCATTTCAAAAGCTATTATAGCAGGGAAAGGACGACAGACAGACGGATATACAAACCGAAATCATAAATATTTTTCAACTTGATTGGAAAATATTAAAATGACGAAATATCATTAGCAAAAACTCCTCTGACCATTTTGTATATGCAGTCTAATAGAAAACAGCACTTTAAAATCTTATTTTTGGTTTTAATACAGAGAAAGTGCTTTGATTCTACTTTATTTTATTCTTACAATGCTATACTATTCTGAAAAAGAAAATAAGATACTTAAATGCTGTTTCTAATCTAGGAGAAATAAAATATTAGATATGAAGAGAGATTATACGTAACACTTTTTATACGCAGTTTTTAATTTAAATGCATGTGGCTAGAATAAGAAAATTCTTCTTATTTTTTTATTTTTATTTGAACTAAATTCTAAAAATGAAAAAGAGCATGGTTTGATTAGCTAAACAATTTTTATTTTCAAATTTATTTTTATATCTGTGGTTTATCTTAAGTTTGTGTCAATATAGTTTTGTTTAACTTTTCTAAGATTCTTGTGCAGGAAATTGAGAATTTATATAACATACTTTTTTAGGGTCACCGTTTTTATATGTCGTCTTAAAACTGATATTGTAAAATAAATTATTGAAAACATAATACCGAAAAGGATTATTACGGATTATTATATTTTTGATTTACGAGGCATATTTAATTCCATGGACATCCTAGTTGAAATTCCCAAGAAAATCGAAGGAAGGTCTTTTTAAAAATATCGTTTTAATTGCTGAATTTTGAAAATTTAAATAATGATAAAAGAATATAACACAAACTTCTGTTTTCTTTTAGCTGAGAAAAAAGGAAACCTATGACACATACTACAAACTTTTTTCCGTGTGTATTCAAAAAACCTTAAAAATATTGTTTATTGACACTCTGACGTGCCAGGAATATTTTATCATAGAAAATATCTTAATAAATATCTTAAGTTGTGTAGAATGTTTTGTAAATTAGTGCTCACTCTTCCAAGGTTTTTACCATATGAACTCAATTATATAGGCATGTTGTCCTGAAATAATTATTTATTTATAATTAACTAGCAGGCTATGCCCACTGTGTTGGTCCCTTTTTCCAAACGAACCAACCAAAATGGGGATTTAAAATTTTTATTTTAAAGCAGCATAGGCCATCACCCATAATGTCGTACCACATTCCTGAAAACGATGCCAGAGCCATTGCACTATTGTACTATTGTCTGCCTTGGACAAAATTTGGGCAATTAAGAACCATCTCTTTTATTTAATCAGTTGTTGTAGTGTTTCGTGTGAAAATGAGATATTTATGACAACAGGAATTACAGCGTTCTCTTGTCATCACACTATTATACTAGAGAGTATTGTAATGATTACTGAGATTGATTATCAAACTCTGTTAACATTTCGGATCGTAAATTATCATTTGTTATTCCTTAAACTACAGGCGTCTAAACTTGCGCTATGTTTAGTTCTGGTAGCCTAAATATAATCTCATTAGGCATAACGTAACATTTTTTAAATAAACGCCCTCTTCTAGCTGCTCTACTGCAGTTTGCTATTTACCTTGGTCTGTTCCAACAGAGTACATCGAGTAAAAATGTAAAGAAATATTTACAGATGAAGAAGAGTGTTTGACTTATATATTTATTAGACCAATGAAGCAAAAACAGTGTATTTTAAATCTGAATTATTTGAATAAAATTAAAACTATATCAGTTTCACTGCCTCTTCATTTTATAAACCATGTTGCAAGCATGTAGCCGTTAAATCAGGAATAATCTTGATGACTAAATTTAGTAGAAAATAAAACTTTAGCTTGCATCGAATAAAATCTTTCTACCTTCTATAACCCAATCCATTATGATTTTTGGCGTCAAGAATTAGTAGTGCTTGTAACGATATTGTTACAAATGTACCAGACTTAGTTCGTGTTTATTGTCAATGTGAAACTTACAATAATCCATTATTGGTATTTAATCTTATAGCTTGGCGATAGTTTTTTGTTTGTATTAACAAAAAACGTTTTAACGCTGCTACTTTTACATTTCTGTGTATACTGTGAGTATTAATGTTTACTATTTTTTCTATTTCCTTAAGTTTTGTTTTTCTTTTATTCAAAATTTGCTTACAAGAACTGTCAAACGGGTTTCATTTGAAGACGCCTAATATTGCAATTCTTGCTTTAAGATTTTAAGTAAAACTACGTAGTCGCATTTAGGTCTCATCAAATTTAGGCACCATGACCTTATCCTTTCAAAACCCTGATATTGAAGATCGATAGATTTCGTAAAATTTCTGTTTTCAAAAATTATATTTGTATTTTTATATATTGATTTGAGATTTAAAAAAAAGTACCTAATCAAAAGCCTGAGAATTGATTGGAAATTTACATTTACTTTCACAAATTAACATTCGAGAGTTTGCAAAATATGATGTAGATGATAACTTAAATGTTTATGCATGCATACATATGGAAGTTAACTATACATTAAACTGTAGTTTATTAACATCTCTATTACTTTTAATGGTATATTTATTGCAAATAAAATTTTTAAAATATAAGTATTTTGTTGCGAAGACGTTTTATTAGATGTTAAATTTTGCATATTTATATTTATTCTTATAGTGCTCTTTTTTGAAAAGGATATTCATCAGAATAATTTATTTTAAAAGTTTAATTGTCATTTTGAATGCTATATTCTTTGAAACAATCGTTACTATAATAATATTTCCTTTAATTGAAAAAATTTAAACATAGAGAATTTTATAAAATTTATCAAACTTTATCGTGTGTAGTGAATAAGATTTAAACAGTGACAAGCACACGCTTCAAAAGCTGAGAAAATTGAAATTTTCGGGAGCATGTTTTGTAAATGAGACGGAAAAGAAGAGTTTCCGGTATGCCGAATTCTTGTAAGAAAAAGATTTTCGGTAGAAAAACTGCTTTTAAAGAAAATATTTTTTTGATGTTCTGACACTGATAAATGGTAAAAAAGTATTAGTGGAACTAATATCTTCAAGTTTTGTGAGAATAAGAAACAGGATATCACTTGCTATGTTTTACACTTAAAAAACAGTTTTTCAGGTTTAAAATTTCAGTAGTTTTTTCTTTTCTTTTTTTTCTGTGTGTGTGTGCGCGCCATTTTTTTCTAGCTAAAAGTTCATTAAATTGAAGAAATAATAAAATTCACAAAATTTAAAGATATAATAATGATGTATTTAACAATTTATTCTTTCTATATAGTGTGTAAAGTATTTTATTCATAACTTATAAAATATTTTAAAATAAGGTTTCATGCTGTTATTTGGTTATTTATATAAAATCGTCAAGCTAACTAATATACGCATTCTTATTATGCACATACCATAACATAATTAATATACACATTATCTGAATTTTTCGAAATAAAGAAAATATGTTTTAGAATCAGCGTAGAATGTCGTCTAGATTTTGTAATTTATAGAAAAATTTGGGGTGAAAAATTCTACGGAGAAAACTAAGGGGGGGGGGGGGAATAAAAATCAATTTAGATAATTTGTTAAATGATATGATTTTAAAACGCATACAAGAAAATAATAGAGAAGTTTTACTGATATGTTTCAATGATAGAATGAAGTTACTGATCAAGAGTTGGATAAAAAACACCATTATTAGATTAAACGCTGTGAGATGACTCATTTCTTGATGAAACGTTCTTCCAATACATATTTCTGTCGAATAAAATGTATTGTTCGTTAGAGTGGAGCGAAAAAAATTATTTTTTAAAAATAAAAAAACTATTAGGTGCCAAAAGTTGCCTTTATACTAGTACATAAATTGCGTGAGATTTTACCGCTGAAAAAAATGGCTTGAGTGTGCGCTTTTGCTCCAAAAATCGAAAATTTGGATAAAATTTGACATTTTTTCATATTTTTTTCAAAAAAATTAAAAACTTCCTACAGAGCTGGTTATTATTTAAAAGTTTTACTTAACTTTTATATTTATCTGCTTAACATATTTAAACTATAAAACAATATCTTTAGTCTGTATAATTTGAGCAAATTTGACAACTTTTGATAAAAAATCAGCGTTACCTCTCTATTGGAGCATACAACGAATTGTTGTTTTGAATACTTTTCTTACCTAGCTGCTTTCAAAACTATCCTAGATATAACTCGTGGAGGTGGCTGCATTTCCTATCCCACCGAATGCATGAAATTTTAATGAAGATAATAAACTACTGATTAGATTCAGTTAACAACATATCCAATACATTACTCAGCTTCTCTTCTGTTATACAAGAGGAAAACTACTTTGATACATAAAAAACTTATGCCCGTCTTCTGGAAAAACACTAACAATTCAATACATAACTAAAACACTCGGCCTAGATGGTCGGGTACTTGGGACAGGTGGGATATGAAATGCAGCCATCTCCACGAGTAATATCTAGGGTAGTTTTGAAAGCATCTAGGTAAGAAATGCATTCAAAACAACAATTCGTTGTATGCTCCAATAGAGAGGAAACGCTGATTTTTTACCAAAAGTTGTCAAAGTTGGCTCCAAAGTTGGCCACAGTTTTACCAAAGTTGGCTCCAATTATACAGATATAAGATATTGTTTTATAGTTTAAATATGTTAAGCAGATAAATATAAAGGTTTAAATAACACTTTTAAATAATAGCCAGCTCTGTAGTAATTTTTTAATTTTTTTAGAAAAAATGTCAAAAATGTCAAATTTTACCCAATATTTCGATTTTTGGAGCAAAAGCGCACACTCGAGCCATTTTTTTTCAGTGGTAAAACTTCACGCACTTGATGTACTAGTATAGAGACAACTTTTGGCACCTACCCGTTTTTAATTTTTAAAAAATAATTTTTTTCGCTCCACCCTATTGTTCCTATATATTTTCTTTATTTATGACCTTTACGTAGCTATTTGTTATTATGTTTTTTTATGTTATAAATTGCGTGTGTGCGGGAAAAAGGAGTGCCATTGTAAAGTGTATATTATTTACTGCTCTTAATCTAGAGTGTTATTTTCAATTATACTAATTAAGTGCTTTTTCTTTGGCTAAATGTTTACTTTATTTCCGGTTTCATTAACATTTTGTTGTATCTTGCTCTCTATGCCGAGGTTTTTAAAAAGTTATACTGTTTAATAACTTCAATTTTTGAAGCAATTTTTATTTTAAAAAACATTTCTTTGCAAATTAAATTTTATTTTTACCGAAATAGGAAAGTTAATTAATTTAATAAAACAAAATAATTTATAAATTTCACGAAACTTGAGTTGTAAAATTGTACTTTCATTTATTTAAGTTAAACTTTTCGGTACTGTGCGTAAAATAAGAAAAACTTTGAAGGAACATGATCTATTGCAATAATGGAAAACTAGCTTTCACAAAAGATTCCTATATCTATGTTAAAGAGTATATCCATTAAATGAATTCAGATTTTGACACCATTTTTATGGTTTCGTTCATCTAAGAAACCCTGTTCGAATCACTCCTTTGTTTATATGTCCATCACACAACTCGTTCTCCAATATTATATGAGTTAGACACTTGAAATATTGCATAATTACAGCTAAATACATCAATCACACTAAAAATCATAAAAATTTGAAAAAGTCTAAATTAACGCACACCATTAACTTAAAATTCCAATTAAAAGTATGAGAAACATTCATGAAAAAAAAAAAGACGTTAATCAAAACTGCAAAGATTTTTTATCAGAAACTCGAAAAAAGAGAGAAAGTTTACCACAATTCACCCGACTGCCAAAGTGATAAATCATAGGTGGTTTTCAAAAACACTCGTGTCTCACAAAGTATTCTACCTTCAAACGGGATATTTAGTATCCATTCGCAAAAAAAATTTCTTCCACAGAATTTCCTTTTTTTTCAAACATAAATTGAAATATTCATTAGAAATCGATTTTAATAAATTAATCTCCTTCCAAAGACAATTAGCAGACCACAAATGTTTGAGTAATCATTCGAGCCAGACAACTCTCGTTGATAATTGAGGAATGTTTTCGCACGCTATAATTTTTAACTAAAATTGCATTTATAGATTTGAAATGTTTGCATCTATGCGTATTTTTTGAGCTGGTCCTGATTAGGAATTTTCACTAAAACCGGGCAATTCCAAAAGTAAGAAATTATGCAATATTTCATTAATTGGATTACAAAGACATAATTTGTTCGAACGCTTCGATTTAAAAGCCAAATAAAATAAAAACTACAGGTCATTTGGTCATTTGTTAATGGGATTATTTTGTGGGATATAATTTTTTACAAATACTGAATTTGTACATTTAATATAAGGTACCCTGGGGTAATAACGCCACGTTAAGGTTCTACCAATTTTCTCGGCTTAGTTTTCGATTGTATTTTTCAAACAAATATAGGATTTGATACAGCAATACATTGACTATCTATATAAAATAAAATAATTTAACAGATATGTATTCATAAAATGTAATGGCTTTTTTTCTTGACCAATGCTATTTGGCGTTAATACCCACATATATGGGTAATAACGCCATGCAAACAAAACTATAAAATAAGATGGAATAATGGCATGTAGATTGCCCAATTCTAAAAATACAAACTCTACAGCTCTAGAAATTGACAAATTGCAATCTAAGCTATTGAGAAATGTACAATTTTTTTGTGACTCTGAAAGAAAAAGAAAGCTGTGGTGGTAGCGGGGGGAATGGCAAAAGAATATCAGATTCTAAGCTACGTTTTGCTTAAAAATGACCATTTAAATAGAAACATTGCACGGATTATTTGAATCAGTATTTAAATTCCCATGTATGCATTCTATGCGATAGAAAATATTGATTTTTTTGTGAAAGTGAAAGAAAAAGGAGTGAGGGGGAGCTTCAACAGAATATAACACCCTGTGTCTCTCTTTCCTTAAAAAGTCCCCCTTAAATATGATTATAAGAAACATTGCATGGTTTTAACCATTCATAATGTAATATTTTAATCATGTAAAGTATTATAATAACTAGAGTTATATGTAATAAATATTTTTGTTAAACCTTAACTGCTGTTAGCGTCTCACATACCGCTGAGTTTTTCAAGTTTCAGAGTTTAACTTGCAGTTTTTAGTTTAACTATAGATACCGGGAAATTTTTGTTTCATTTGCAGTCCTATTACTATCTCTAGAAGCTTTTGAATAGCTGAATTTTATTTATAATAGTCCTGTATATAAGGTTCAATGCAAAAATAATATTCTAAAAGTTAATTTAACATTTTATTCATCGTTAGATTAAGCGGTCTGACAGGCCGCTCACAGTACGTTATGCGACAATTTTTGTCACAGCAGTTAAGGGTTAATACTATTATAGTAATCTAGTAAATAGTTTTAACCCATAACTCCACACTAATGCGGATTCTCCAAACCTACAGTTAAATTGTCGACGTTTTAAAGAGCATGCTTTAATAAATTTTTAATAAATTGAATAAAATTTTTGATTAAAAAATATTATCCCAATGAGATCTCTTATTCAATTTTATACATAATTCATATGGTTATATATCATTATCTCTATATTAGCAACAAAATTAACCTTTAACTGCTGTTAGCAATCTGACTGAACACTGTACCCCCTTCCCCCCCAAAAAATAGCGTTTAACTTGTATTTTCCAGTTTAACTATAGTTACAACTGAAATTCTCTTTCGTTTAAAGTTCTATTGTTAGAAATATTTGAATAGATTAAATTTAATTAGAATTAATTCTGTACAAAAAGTTTAGCGCAGGAACAGTATTCTATGATTTTTAATCATGGATCGCATTTTAACATTTAACTAATGTTATCGGTCTCGTAGACCTCTATTTTTCTTTTATTTTTTTAGTTTAACTTGTAATTTTCAGTTTAACTGCAAACACTACCGAAATTTTGTTTCATTTCGAACTTTAGTACTATCACCAGAGACTAAATAGGTGAATATTAAGTATAATACTCTTGTATAAACAGTTTAGTATAAAAACACAATCCTATGAATTATTCCCGCCTTTTATTCATCTTTCAATTTTGTGGTCTCACAAACCGCATCACATTCATACGTTACAATTTCTGTCAAGGTTCAGTTAAGGTTAAAGGTTAAATTTATAAAGTTTTGAAAAACCGAACGCTGAGAAAGCGGACAGTTAAAATTTCGAACTCAATTGAACAGTCCAGTGGAAATTTAATAGAAACCTGTTTTTGAAGATGTTCGAATTTGAATCTCGAAAACATTTTGATATAGTTTTATTTACAAGAGTTAAAAATTATTTTTTACATTAATAAAAAAAAATAATAATAATATAATAAAAAACAAAAGAGAGAGATTATTTTTAAGTATTGGGCATCCCCCCTTAATCTCACCATTTCAACAATGATGATAATGCTGTTCCATATTAATATATAAACCCCCTTCGGATATACAGTTGGCAAAAAAAGTATTTGTACACTTCATTTTTTTTAATTATAATGAAATTAAACAAAAGATTTAAGCAAAAAATACTGTAATACATTAATTTAATGCATTATAATATTATAGAAGCAGAAACAAAATTAAACGAATCGATTTTTTACATTATAATAAACAAATATACAAAATTATAATGCAAAAAAAGTATTTGTACACTATCTTAATGTAATATAATTAAGGAAAATTTAGTAAAATGATACAAATTAATATTTTGTGCGAATTCATTTAGCGTTTATGACTACTTCTAGATGGTATGACTTAGATTCCACCAACTTTTTTGTAGTGGTCTGGTTAATGTTATTCCATGACACAATAAGAGCTTCTTTAAAACTGTTTTTTACTAATACATATTTTTTTTCGGATTTTTGCATCCAATAGCATCTGCAAATTTTCTACTGGATTCAAGTCTAGAGATTTTAGAGGAATTACCAGTCGTCTTCGAGTATTGTCGTAAGCATGTGCTGGTGATCACAGCAGTATGCTTTGGTCATTATCCTGCAGAAAGTGAAAAGCTTCCTCTATGCATAATTTTTTGGCACAGTTTAATAAATTATGGCGCGACACATCACTGTATGTTAAACCTGTCCTTCCATTGTCAAAAAATTTTAAATGTCCTGCTCCATTAGAAGCTATACACCCCCAAAACTATAATATTCCCCCCAACATGCTTGATAGTTTGAGGTATACGTTTTGGATCTAGAACAGTTTTATTTTTACGCCAATTTTTTCGAATGCTTGATAGTAAGAAAATTCCGAATTTTTCCTCATCAGAAAAAATTACTGTTTTCCAAAAATCCAATGATTTACTTCTGTATGCGAAAGCGAATACTATGCGTTTTCGCCTATTTGTTTCGTTGATGAATGGATTTTCCCTTGAGGTTCTTCCTTTTAAATCTGCATTGAGAAGAATATTTTTTATTGTTTGAGGTATTACTCTGATGCGAGAAGATGTCGCAAGGTCTCCAGCAAATTTTTGAACCGAACGCACAGGAATTTTTAAAGCTTTTTTAACAACACTCTCTTTTTCCCTCATTGTAAGTTTGCTAAGAAGTCCTGGTTTTCATTGAATTTCGATTCTTTTAATTTATTCATAGTTTCTCACTATACATCCAATAGTTGTAAATGGTAATTTAATAGCTTTTACAAATTCTTGTTGCGTATTTAAATTTTTATTATGCTCAATCATAGGATTTCATATATCTAGAGGTGCCTCTCTAGTATTAAGTTCTATATTCAATTACTTCAAGAGCAAATTAAATTAAATGTCAGACAAATATAATATGAACTTAAAAATTATTAACAGCTTCTGTAAAAGTAGTCCTTTGAACCATAAACACTATAAAACACAGTACATATCAGGATGGAGAAATGTACAAATACTTTTTTTGCAAGAAATTTTTAAACTTTTCCCATTAGAAAATTATTTTACATCTTTATCGAAATTTTCTGTTGTGTAATTTAAAACGCACGGTAAACAGACTGTATTAAAACTATTTTTGACAAAATATCTGTTTTTATTTAGTAAAAAATTAAAAATTTTAGAGTGTACAAATACTTTTTTTGCCAACTGTAGTTCGGCCACTGTTGGGAATCAGCCGGGGTAATAACGCCAATTCCTGGCGTTATTACTCCGGGATACTTGTTGCGCAGTAAATCCTAAACTACAAATTATCTCGAGAAGATAGCCAGAATCTTCTACAACAATTTGAAAGTACATGAAATACACTACAAATTTATGTAATAAACAAAGTATTTCTGATAAAAAATATAGTCTTCAGATCAAAAACCTTATCTCGCAAATTTTAGATCAAGCATTAATTTTAGTTGCTTGTAAAAACAGTAAGACCTAAAGATGAAACAAATTGACTTGAAGCTGTTTTTTGCGATTTATATGACTCAAAATCCTTCTTCGCAGAGCACAAGGGTGTCATTTACCTGATTATTTCATAATTATGCAAAATATAAGCACTTGGCGTTATAACCCCGCCTGGCGTTATTACCCCAGAGTACCTTATTTGCATCGGTGCGTATTTTTTAACGCCAAGTGTAATTTTGATATAAATCGATTAAGATCTTTTTATTTTATCAAGAAATTTATTTTTTAAAAGAAAGACAAATGCTTCCATAACGCATATTATTTAAATCTTTGCATTTCTCCACTAATTATCACTAAGTTTTTATAGACTACAAAATTATGAGATATAATAATGATTAGAGGGCTTCGTTCACTATTTAAGTGCGATACGAGAGCAACGGAGAGGGCAATTTTCAATGTTTTCCCGAACACCTTACGTGATTTATCATTGAATTTCATTTTGACACAGTCCAATTTTAATGACAGACATGAGACTAGTTCCATAGATGGTTAAATATTAAACTTTTAATACTTGTCTGGCTCTAACTTTTGTAATCATTCAAAGTTAATCATCTCCGCTCCTAATTTACACACAACAACGAAAAACCTCTTTGGAAAGCTTGATGAGAAGTATATTCTTTGTGATGCAGCTTTTGTGCCCTCTATATTCACCTCAGATAATTAGTGGGTGTTTCTAACCCAGAGGGGATACTTTCTATCATATGACATGTTGCAAAGCTTTTCACCGCCACGATTCCTTTCACCGAATCCCTTAACTCTTTTTTTTAATTATTTAACAATAGAAAGCACTTTAAAGTGTTAAATTAAAAATTGTAACATCTTGAATTCGACATAACTCAATCTGGAAAAGTTTGACATAACATGCCTCGCCCTAGTTTAATTTATTCCTTAGTTTCATCTTTTCTTCATGGTGACAACCCATTCATATAATTAAAAAAACTTGAAATCATTTATTTCCTTCCCTAGATCTTTAGAGTGGTGTAACAATGTTTAGCTATTTAATTTCCAGTCGATGGACATTACTGTTCCCCTCCACCCACCATTCTCTGCCTAAAAGAGGCCGTTTCCTTACCTTTGATCATTACCATTGGGAAAACAATAGACAAATAGAAAATATAGATATATAGGTTAAAAAAAAACTATAACGATTACCTTAAGTCAAATAATTTTTTAAAGAATCACATTTTTCCGTTACATACAAATTTTGATTATGATGATTTTGACAGTTATGATGGCGGTAGCGTTGGAGGAATCTATCGTCACAGAAATATAAAAAGATTATTGATAATGGTTTTCGAATAAAAATTCATTAATTGACCAAGATAATTTGACCGACCCTTAAAGACACAGATGGTTTGGATAGAAAAAAAGAATGACGTATCCTATACTTCATAGTCTTTAAAAGCCTTAATTTTGCCCATAGTAGCTAATTAACCTTAGTTTTTTTCATCTATGATTACGAAAATTATTGTCCCATCATTGTGCTTTTATAATTCTGCCAATACTGGCACGCTACTGAGATGAAATATCTTTTCATTTTTTTGCAAGTATTCGCAATGTAAATCTAAGGTTTCGGCAATATTGTTCTATAATTCCAATATATCTAAGGTAGTATTTCCGGTGACTACTATATTGTTATAGTTTTGAGTCCCAAAATTACCAATAGTAAGTTGCTTCTTATGTAACTTAGCAATCATTTACTTTATTTTGTCATTTTTTTTAATCCAGTTCTTTGCTTCTAACGTAACAAGTTGACATATATCTTATTTAAAAGAAATTTTAACATCTGGTTTCCGATCTTTGAATATCTTCCACTTCATTCTTGCGTATATATTAATTTATCTAAATAAATAGATGTTTCTCAAAGTACTAAACATATTAATGCGAAAAAATGTAATTATTAAAATAAAAATATGAAGTAAAATTTTAAACCTCTATATGTAAAATGTCCAATTTTGTTCCAATATTATTTTACTCCTGGTTCTACGAAATGAATTTAATTTCTAACATTTTATTGTCACAAGACTTATTTAATATTAGCAGTAGACTACTTTCCTAAAAATGTTGAAATATTTCCCTATTTTTCTGACCCTATCTTTTAGGGTATCAGATCTTTAATTAGAAACAGCAAAAATTACAGAAAAAGTAACCTGACGTCATTAAAAATAGCTTAATATGAATTATACAGCTGAATCGTGAAAGACACTTTGTTTGTCTAAAACTTTTAATTAAAACATTTTATTTATAAAGACGTCTTGAAAGAATACCTTTTAACTAATGAAAGTAGGAACTAAATTTAAAATCAATATTTAATATAAATGTTGATTAGAAAATTAATATAAGTTCTAAAATGTCTGAAATTAAATATTAAAAGCTTTAAAATCCAATATTCTTTTCGTTACATTATCTTTACTTAGGAAAATGTTATTAAATTGCAAGCTTTCTGAAAGAAATATTTTAACTGACATTATTACATTGCAAATGCCAAGTTAAAAAAAAAAAAAAAGACTAACAATGCGCGTAAATGAAGGAAGTTTTAAACCACTACAAATAGTTTTACTTTCATTTTTTTTAAATTAATCTTCTAAAAAAGGTTTTACAACTAAACACTGTTTCCATTTAAGTTTTGTACAAGGACTAAAGTATATAAATGCAAATTTTCAATAAGATTAAAAAGAAAAAAAAACATTGTTTTGCGTATATTTAGAAGCTATTGTGGATTAATGGAATTCAGCTGAGGATGTGATGCTTCAGATGTCAGAATTTTATACACATCAGTGTCATAACGAACGAAAGGAATAAAAGAATTTTTAAAAGTGCCTGAATAGTTATGATATGTCTGAAAATGCGGTATTTGATTTCTATAAATTCAGAAATAAAAGTCCACATACATCTATTTAAACCTCAATGAACCATAAGGAAGAGGGGTTTACTTTACCTATGTTTACACAAATAAGTAATTAAACCAAAAATGTGAAAATATGCGGTGAATTCTGGATTGACACTTTATTGTGCAAATGTGCTTTGCCATTAATGTGTGTTTGAGGCATTTTTCAAAGCATATAACAAACTGAATAATAAATGAAAAAGGTAGTTTTGTGTTTTTCATCAATAATATAAGCTATAGAATGTAAGATTGTTCAAGTTACAAAGCTTTCTTTTTTGAATAGATTTTCTTGATTTAATCTATCAGTGACTTTAAATTAAAGCTGTTGTTTCCTTTATTACACA
The DNA here is from genome assembly GCA_964019185.1 of Maratus speculifer. NCBI lineage: Eukaryota > Metazoa > Arthropoda > Arachnida > Araneae > Salticidae > Maratus > Maratus speculifer. The sequence goes on from OZ025299.1 coordinate 228,412,737, forward strand.
TATCTAATACACCAAATTTTTTTTTTTTTTTTTTTTTTTTTTTTTTTTTTTTTTTTTTTTTACACATTAGTTGCTTTTGATCCTTTGCAAGTTCATAATTTTTAAATCAATAAATGTGTATGCCTATAAAATGCAGATTTATAACACATTACTTCTTGATTTATTTGAGATAACATATTTGTGTTCCAAACATTGAAGGTATTTTCGAACCTTTCTTTTTTCCATCTTTGGAAGACCAAGAATGGTGAAAATGTACTCAGTACAAAAAAAAAATGTTTTTCAGCTATTGTATGAAACCCTTTGAGGAAGAACTTATTTTTGTTATTATGTCATTGTAAATGCTAATTTTAGAATAATCTTTTGAGGAAACACTGCTAAAATTCTTTCTAAATTGTTATTTTGTGAGTATTGTTACTAAGGATGTCGTTTTTATATTTATTTTTACAAATTAAAAAAATCTGTAAACGTACCGAGCTTGTGCTAACAAAATACAAAACACAAATCTTTTTAAAATAGCAAAATAAGTATTTCGTACAACTTTAGTAAGAATAGTAAATTTACAAGCCAATACATATTAAAAAAATTACTTTTCAGTTTGACAAAGGGTTCATTCCAAGAATTTAACCCAGTCTCTAATGACATAAAATGTTATTGCATCTCCAATTGCGGTACTGGCAATTACAACCGGCCGACGCAATTTACCCAGACAAAATGTTGGCAATAGCACCTGATCTATAATGCAGAAATTTCAATAAAATAACCCTTATTTTAAAAATTTTATCTGGCATACATAATGAAATAACCGGCTATTTAGGAAATGCTTTAAAAAGTTTAACACTTTTATCCTATAAATGTTAAATGATGCTGAACGACAAAAGTCGATTGCAGCGAAACTTGCTGGATCTGCACATGCCGCAACGCCTTGCTCTGGTTTAAACTCAATTGAATTCTTATACAACGTTCACATTTGAAAAAACTGATTTTTCTTTGTCTCTGCGTGCCCCACCAGTGGCCGAGAGGTACGGACTTCTCAACTGGTAGACGGCAGGTGCCGGGTTCGAACCCAATCGCGGCTGTCGGCCTAACCGTTCGGAGTTTCCGTGGTTTTCTTCGAACCTTGCGTAAATACGGGTTAGGTTCCCTTAGAAAGACCCCCCACGAAGGGCACTCCCCCCTGGTCCTATATCCCTAGCGTAGATAATTGGACGACAAAAATAAACCAAACCAAACTTTGTCTCTGCGATCGTCATTTATCTTTCATCACTGTTAAACATTTATGGGATTCAATTTTTTATCACCTTGTGGTTGTACTATATCTACTTAATATGTTCTTAGCACTATCGCTAAAGGAATGAGGTCAATCGATGGAACGTAGATTTATTTTTATTTTAATGCAATCATACAGTTTTTTAATTTTTTTTAACTGTGTTAAAAAGTGTCCAAACCCGTCTGGACGCTTTTTCACACACAAAGGGAAGTTCTGAGGTTGGGGACATAAAATAAAGTAAAGGTTGGTGTATAGGTAGAGGTAGTGTATAGATAGAATTTTCAGAATATGTTAGCTATATTATTATATATCATTATACAGGGTGTTTCAAAATTGACCGGTTTATTTGAAAAATCTATAAAAATTAAACGGGCAGCGATAGAAATACACCGTTTGTTGCAATATGCTTGGGACAACAGTAAATTTTCAGTAGACAAACTTTCGAAATTAGTTACAATTTTCAGTAAAAGATGGCGCTGCCGGTGATTTGAAAGATATAGATGAAAACGCAGTCTGTGAGTTCGCCATTCTGTAAGTCGTTTTTCTACTGTAAGCGTGTGCTCACAGATTGCAAATTTGCTGTGAAAAAATGGTTTATAACTTAGAACAAAGGATTTTTGACTTGAAAGACCAGGTATACTGCCACAATTCATAAACAATTGAACAACTGAAGCAGTACATCTCTTCTGCATGTGAAGCCATCCCACCAGACACATTTACAAAGGTTTCTCGTAAATTCGCTCTGAGACTACGCCATATTATTGCTGCGCATGGTGGATATGTGGAAAATGTAGCATTTTAGATTTTTACAGACTGTAGCGCCATCTGTTGTTGAAAATAGTAAATAATTTCGAAAGCTTGTCTGCCTGAAAATTTACTGTTGTCTCAAGCATATTGCAATAAACGGTATATTTCTATCGCTACCCGTTTAGTTTTTATTGATTTTTCAAATCTGCCGGTCATTTTTGAAACACCCTGTATAAAAGCCTTAAAGCATTATACTCAGGAGGACTCGAGAAAATAAGTCTCAAAGTTTATAAAATAGCTTGTGATCGGAAAATTTTCTTATTTTGCAAGCGGCTCAGTATCGTCAATGGCAGCGTGCTAGATACGAAAGTTTGGGTAATTGAAAATATTTCAGGTCAAATACACTTAAAACTACTTATATTTCGTTACGAAATTTGTCAATTATTTGTGGCATATATACCAGTCGCAATTCTCAAATGTATTATACATATGTTTGTTCTAAGGAACTCTCTGAGCTCGAGTAATACTCGCACTTAACCGTTTATTTTGTGTAAATCTAAAAACAAATATTTTAACAACTGAATATAGTACAAATCTCCAAATGCATTGTTTTTTCTTTATCATGTATCTCTCATGGTAGAATCAGATGGTGGCCTGTTAATGAATTACTTCGTCAAAAGAAATTTTCGAAAGTAAGTCCATTTTTAGTACGTAGAAAACTCAAAAGAAAATAATGTTTAAACACAATGTTGTTAGGCGCAAAAGTATAATTTAAATTCAAATAATTTGAAAATATCTAGCTGAAGTATTTTTGTTTTATAGTACACTTAGTGACTCGAGAAGCTCGAGAAGCTTCTTGAACCTGTATCTTGAATTATATCTAAAACATTGGTAAGAATAGCTTTTTAGAGTCATAATAAAGTTAAATGTGGTAACCAGAATGTATTATAGCATTACCGTTTAACATATTTTTTTGTTTACTGCTTCATTAGAAATATTAATGTTGACACTTACTGAAAGTTGGTCATAGAAAAAATTAATTTTTAAAGTTAAAGCATTTTTCCAGATTGATAAAATTAACTAGACTACTTAAAATAAGCTATTACAAACTTTTTTTTAAATTTATTATTTTATAAAGAGAATAAATTGTAATTTTTTTAATTATTTCATAATCCAATTCCATGCAAACTAAATGACGGAATTCTAACTAGAAAAAGATTAATCCTGCAATTTTCAGAAAGATTTTGAATTGAGAGAAATATTATTATATTTTCTAGACCTTTTTCATAATAGGAAAAAATTCACTAATTGAAACAATATTAGTTAACATATATGCATGAGTCAAGTATTTCTGTTCATATTGTTTTACATATTTAGTTACAAATTTCAGTTTGCTTTTATCTCGCTAAAATAAAAAAGTTAAGCAATTTATCTAAATTTAAAGAATTTCTTAAGAAACAAATTAATTTAAATATTACCTTGTAATTAAAATTAAAAAATAATAATTAGTCTTTATATAAAAGCTAAAAATTAAATGAGGTAAAAATGATTTATCCTTATTAGTGGTTTACGGTGAAAGCTTAATTAATATTAATTATTTTACAGATCTTTGTTATCCTATAAAATGGTAGACAAAAAACTCGATTGATGCAATTGAAATACTTTTTTAAAATATTTATTTCTCGTATTTAATTTCATATATTCATTTTCTAGCTTCATTTATTTATTTTTGACAAATTACTTTTATATATGAAATGAAGCTAATCAAAATATCGGAAAACACTCATTGAATTTTTTCTAAATAATTTCTCAATTGCATGTACATGTTCGGCAAAAAGTATACTATCGATTTATTTTAGAGCTATAATTTTCTAATTAGTGAGATATTATATTTGTAAAAATAGTTAATTAAATTTTTATTATTTTGTTTTGAGTATTGTTTAATTTTGGATTTGCTAAAAGAAATGATTTTTGCAATTAATAGTAACTAAACAAACATATCATATTTTTGAGGCACAAAAATATCTGATAACAATTTAAAAAATCGATAACAATTATTTTGATTCAATGAGTTTTAAATCTGTTTCAAAACATCTGTGCAATAAATACCATGTTTGTTATGAGCAGGAACAAGGACGCACAGCTTTTCGTATGCGTTTCCTTTATAATCAAAAATTTTTCCCATTTAAATTCACATTGAAGTAAATATCTTTCCATGCCAAATCTAGTTAGCAACATTTGAACATCTGAATGTTGTGACGAAAATAAAACTTTTTTGTTTATCTCGTCATTTTTCAGATGTTTCAAACAAAGTGCAGGCCCAAGGCGCTACTTTATAGAAAACTGGTATTCTTTTGGAATAATAAAATACACTATATTGCCATTGATTATGGGACACTTGCGATTTTAGACATTTTAGTAAATATCTAGAAAAATACATGAGGAATCATCTCGAAACTCTTAGTGTATAAATATAATAGTATAAGTCATACATCTCCGTGAAAATTTTTTCCCGAAACTCCAAAGGGGACCGTCAACAAATTAAAAAAGAATGAATATCTTTTGAATAACCCTGTCAAAACTAATGTAGCAAAAGCGCTCAAATTCTAGATTGTGATTGAATGCCTTATTGTAATAAGCCTTGTTCATTTTTATGCAAATAGCATGCATACTCGCAGAATAATTAAGGTTTTTATAAAAATGATCCCAAATTTTTCCAAGTTTTTTCCTTATAATTTTCAGAGTTCTTAATATAAAATATTATTTTTTTCAGAAAATATGACAAACAACATTGCACACAGTACCCTGTAATCAGAATTAAAAAATTATGAAAATTGTATAAAAAATGAGTTGGTTTACTAAATAACTTTTTACTGCGCATGCGTCAACGATATCATAATTTCATTTGCATATTATGTTAGCTAAATGTATAGAGCAACTTTTGTGAAAGTCACAAAATCATAACTTGAAAATTCTGACAATAATCGTCAATTGAATAAGTCGAAAATCCGTTATTCTCAAAATGAAGCAAAAACAAGAGGGGTTGTATCCATATATTCATTGATTAGTGTCAATATAGAATACACAATATGGGATGTACTACTGCATTTGGATAAAATCCCTCATTTTTTTGCTTCATTTTGGAAACAACGGATTTTGTCCTTTTTCTATAGACGATTACTTTCAGAATTTTCAAGCTATGATTTTGAGACTTTTACAAAAGTTGCTCTATACATTTAGCTAACATAATATGCAAATGAAATTATGATATCTTTGACGCATGCGCAGTAAAAAATTATATAGTAAACCTACTCATTTTTCATACAATTTTTATTATTTTTTTATTCTGATTGCAGTGTACTATGTGCAATGTTGTTTGTCATATTTTCTGAAAAAAATATTATTTTATATTAAGAACTCTGAAAATTATAATGGAAAAACCTGGACAAATTTGGGACCATTTTTATAAAAACCTTAATTACTCTCCGAGTGTGCATGCTATTTGCATAAAAATGAACACAGTGTATTACAATACGGCATTCAATCATAATCTAGAGTTTGAGCGCTTTTGCTACATTAGTTTTGACAGGGTTATTCAAAAGATATTCATTCTTTTTTAATTTGTTGACGGTCCCCTATGGCGTTTCGGTAAAAAATCTTCACGGAGATATATGACGTATACTATTATATTTATACACTAAGAGTTTCGAGATGATTCCTCATTTATTTTTCTAGATATTTAGTAAAATGTCTAAAATCGCAAGTGTCCCATAATCAATGGCAATATAGTGTGTATTAAATTGGGCACAGTTTAAAAAAAACGCATTCTGCTATTACAATTTTTATAACTTTAAAAATAAATAAATCTTACGGCATTATCGTACATAATAATTCAACTAGTTTTTTTTTTCACTGTTATTCGTCAATGGTATTCTCAAATCAATATCCCTTATTTTCTAAAATATTAAGGAAACTAATTTTTAATAATTCATTTCTATTTGCGCTCCTAATTATGTAAAGACGTAGTTCCTACACTCGTCGTTCAGTTCGTCAGTCTGTCTGTCCATCTGTTGGTATATAACAGAGTAAAAACTACCGAGCAGAATTCTTTGAAAATAAATATATAATTTTTGCATAACTTTGTAAAGTCGTTTTAAATTTTATGAAAATCGGATGTACAGTTTGATAACAAGGACAATAAAAAATATTCCGTTACATTGCGGTCAATGAAGAAAAAAAATCAAGTTAATGTGAAAGGTATCACAGCTTTTCAAACACGATATAACTGATATGCATTGTATTATAATATACATTCTGTGCAATATGTGGTGGATTTTTTTTATTCATTTACAGAACTACGCAAAAGAAAGCAATTACGTAACGATATATGGAAAAATACTATTTTCGGCGTATTTCAATCAAGTTAAATAATTTCATTTATAATGAAATTGATAACGTTGCGGAGATTTATTACAAGTTACTTTCTGTATAATAAAAATTGCTAACAGTATTTACAGGAATCGCAAAAGATTTCGGACACCATACTGTACCAGAAATACTGTATGTTACAGATTTTGCTGGAAGTGCATTTTTAGTGGCATTACAATTTGCAGATTACGTTGTGTGTATAAATGCTGTATATCATGTACAGCTTATCACAACAGAATCTGTATGAGTTACAGAGTAAGAATAAAGGTTAAATAAATAGCTTAAAAGTGGTTTACGAATGAGCTACCCATTTTTATGATGTCCCAAGATACGTAATGATTCTAGGCTTGCCATGTTAATTACAACCTATTAAAAATGAAGTCTTTTTTTATAACTGAATTAAACATATATAACCGTATCACATTCTGCATTTATGTATTCTTGCATAATAATTTAATAGCTATGCATGAAGCTCTCAATGCTTATCTTAAGTATAGTACGAACGCACAACTTTTGCACCGTTTGACGTGCAATTTCAAGCTTGTTACATTTAACGCTCCTTGAGAATCGAGGGGGGTGGTCTAATATTATGACATAATCTAAATACTTACTTTGAAAAAAGAGCAGATAGTAACTCAGTTGGAGTAGCATTCGCAGGTTGACCAGCTGATCCTTGTTCGATACCGGTACGCACTACATTTGTTTTTTCTCATTTTAATGCTTTATAAATATGCTTATAATTATAATTAAATAATCTCACTGTCAATTAAAATTATAATGTTGCATATCATTTCTTTTTTGTACTATTTACTTTTTATTTGTAATTAAATAGATCTATTAAACATCATATATAAATCTAAAAACGTTAATCTTTAAAAAGTCATTTTCAAATGTGTTTCATACATTCTCTGTAGATGCAATGGTATTGAACAATTGTGTCAATTCGTGATTTAAAAAAAATCAGTCATTATTTGCTATAACAAGAAAGTACAAAACGATGATAATATCATTCTATTTTTAAACTATCAAGCATAATTATATTTAAAATCAGCATAAGAATTAATTTACAATACATTTTTTGTACACTAAAGATTTTTAAATTTCGCTTTCAGGTTTACCTTCTTCTTGCTTTTATTTATGTTTTCACTTAAATATGTTTTTTTTTTTTTTATCATAAATAAATGGCACCGCAAGAAATTTTGTAACGAGTTTCGAATTTTTATTACTCAATAATACATCGAATACATGTTTTAAAAATCTGTTTAAGTGATGAGAAAAAATAGTTAATACAATCGTGAATTTAATTCTGTAAATATTCTAATAGGCCAGTCAAATTGTCAGAAAAAGGACCCGTAGATGCAAAAATTTTGCTAGAAGATTTTATCTTTTAAAAATGTTTATGGGGATGCTAGTAACAAAAATTAATGGTTTTCCAACAAAATATCTCGAGGCTAAACTTTGTGAAGCCCAAAAAAACACAATTTTCGGACTTTTTTCCGTTTTTTGCCTGTAACTCGAAAATTATAAACTTTTTGAATAACATACTTAATTACAAAAAGAAAGAACATTAAATTCTCTGTACATTTTATTATAAAAACGTTTTTCTAAACCCATTACTAAGCGCGCTATGATTTTTTGAAAATGTCACTTTTTTTTAAACTTTAAGTGGCCTATTTTTCGCTTCCTTATCCTAAAAAACTTTTTTTCATCGCTAACAATGAAAATTAAATACACCTATTGAAGGATGATAAATGAAAGTCGGACAGAAGAGACACAAATTCTAGAAACCCCATAAGAAAAAAAATTACAAAGGGAGGGAGGGCTCGGGTTATAAAAATGAATGCAGATGAAAGATTGCGGCCATGTGACGTTCCCGAGCCGCTTTTAATCAGATGCAAGTGTCCTTTTTTAAATACATACACTTCTAATATGCTGCTATTCAGTTTATAGAATCTCTTCTCGTGCAGTGATGAAAAATGAGTAAGCTCGACCCAAAATTGTGTTTCATGTGCCAAACGGCTTCAAATAGTGATACTTGCATTGTGAGGCAGAAAGAACTTGCCAAGCTTTTTGAACATAGCGTTCAGCGTCAAAGCAATAGTCATCAAAAGTAATATTCATCAGTTTTTTTTAAATTAGCAAGGAAGTTTGAATAGAGAATGATTGCCGAAAAACATATGCGAATCACAGAATGATAGCAGCATATGTTCGTTGGGGTGAAGATTCTACACAGACTATAGTTTGTCTTCTTTCAAGTTTCAAGATAATTGCTTATTGTGTGAAGAAAGCGATCCCGGTGACTTCAACGAAAATCAATAAAAAAACCCTATTCAAAGATATATTTGTTTCACAAAGTAATGAAGCGAAAATTACATTTTTGAAACCTGCAGAAAAACATGGGGAATTATTTTGAAGAAAATAATTGAACGTATTCAGCACGAACCAGACTTGCAGATGGTAACCTAGTTTTTGTCGCGTAAAACTAGATCAATCTGTAACACGTGGAGAGAAAAGAGGCCGTCCACCCGCATCACCCGTTGACGAAGCCAATGTCAGAAACAAGAACCGCTTCATTTCATTGCTTAAAACAAATTTAAAATTTCAAAACAAGAATTTCAAAATAACAGAATTTAAGTTGAGCAGGTAAAGCTGATGTCAGGATAGTTACCTCAGCCATTTCAAGAGCAGAATCTTTTGAAAGCGTCATAATTGTCGGCGAAGCATTGACCTTTTTGTGATCATGATGAGATTAGACTATCAGCCCAAAAATGTGTTTTTCCAAAAGCCAAGAAGAAGTAACATTGAAATCAAGTGGTTTTTAACCATATCCATAGCTGCCAACTTTCAACTAATCTTCCGTACTACCTGGATTAGTTTGATCCAGGTTAACATCATTTCAAACCAGAAAATATATTTAATGAATCTTTATTTATTAATTTTCAGGATTGTTAGTGGAACATACTTAATTTCATTTCTTTGAAAAAATTCTGGTTCGAAACTCATTAAACCAGGGTTACATTAACGCACGTATTACGGATAATCTATGTCAGGTTGGCACCTATGCCATATCGTTTAAATACAATTACAACAATGTTCTTTTCACTCTTGTAATCAGCGGATGCGATACAACATCCGCTCTTTTTGGGCAAAGAAATTCAAAGTTTTGTAACACTTTGAAAGATCATAAACAGCTTGGAGAAATGTTCAATAAATTAGTTTCTACCCTTCAAGAAACCATCAAGGTTGCAGAAAAATTCCATCTTGCACTATACAGTAGATGCATGGATACCACACAAAAATCGAATACCTTAATGTTCGTTATTTGGTAAATTTGCCACAAAAATAAAGTTCATTTTGCAAGACTACAAGCAACACAAGAGGCTGCGCAGCATCTTTTTCTCCGATGTTATCATCAGGTACAAGTTAGGCTAGGAAACAACATCCCTCCTGAAGAATGGGGATGGGCGATCTCTTTCGGCCAGTTCAAATGTGCCAAGACCCGGCATCTAAATCCTTGCTGCATGTTGTGTCATGTAGTTAAAAAAAGTGTGTAGAAAATCATGTTGTTTTCATAAATTAAGACTCAATGCATGGTAATTTTAAAAAAATGTAATGGTATCAACTACGAAAATGTCGACGACATTATTTATCCAGAAGGAGGGGATGTAAAAATGTCACCGTAAGTATTTTTTACTTACATTCAGCTAAATACTTAATATTAATGCTCTCCACTAAAGCTCTAAATACACAAAAAGTTACAATGTTCATAATTTTTTACAATGTTACCGTTGTAATTCATCATGATTGTTATCATGCAAACACCTATAATTTAAATAAGTTACATTAAAGAAGATAAAAAAATGGAAAATAGTGTCAAATTTTCGTTTTTGCAAATTTTCCACTAAGTTAGAAAAAAAAGAGTTTATTTCAGAAAGCTGCAGCGCGCTTAATAATGGCTTTATAAAAACAGTTTTGGAATGAAATTTGTAGAGAATTCAATACTCTTTCTTTTTGTAATTGAGTATAGTATGCAAAAATTTTGTAATTTTGATTAAATGTAGTTTAATTCTATAGAAAATATGTGGGGCCTCTTGTTTTGTCAAGATTATGCCAACAGAATAAAAACTGATTCGATTCTTAAAGTGAAAGCAGTATTTTATTATAATAAAAGATTCAACATTCAGTTCTTGCTTAACTGATGTAGAAAAGGAAGCCTGGACATCGTTCGTTGCAATCACTGGAAACTTTTAAGGGAATCATAAATCCCCGCAATATGTTAACCTAGTTGAGAAAATGTTACAAGCTTTTCATAAAATGAATTGCAACATGTCTTTAAAAATACTTTTTTTGGATTCACATTTAGATTTTTTCCCCGAAAATATGGGAGCTATGAGTGGAGAACACGAAGAGCAATTTCACCAAGTTATAGCTGTTATTGAAAATGATATCAAGGAAAATGGAACCCTGCGAGCTTGACAGACTACTGCTGGTTGGTATTTAGGGAAACCTCAACCGCAAAATATCATCGACAAACAAAAAAAAAATGAAAAAGGAAGCTTTTTTTATCCGAAATAAATTAGTTTAAAATTAAAATTTTTAAAAAACGTAAAAAAAAATGATATATCATAAAATTGTGACTTGATATAAATGTTTTATTTGACTTTCTACACTATTTCTAGCACAAAGAACACGAATCACATAAAATTATTTCCGATATAAAAAAAAAATTGTTGACTAGTGTTATTAAACATTCAGAAATATATTTAAGAGAGGGGCTAATTAAGTTACTTTGAAAAAAATCTTTACTTTGTATATTGTGTGAGGTATCTGGCCAAAGCTTTTATAAAGCTGATCTTAAAATTACATTTATTTTAATATTAAGTACTTTATTTTCAGAGATATTGTCGAAAATATAGATAAAAAATACGCCCCCCCCATCCATTTCTGTATCCATTGAAACTAAAATTATGAAAAAATAGGAGTAATAGATGTTAACTTAAACCTTGCTGTAAATTGAGTAATTAGCCTAGGTCATATAATTTTTTAGAAAAAGGCATTTTTTTTAGTTACATACACATTTCGACCTATGGCCAGTCAGAAAATGTATTGAGGAGATCTTGAAGTACCTATCTCAGCAAAAATATAAAGCATTGCAGATAATGATATTCAAAGAAAATCGTCTGTAATTAGCTAAGATATTAACTCATAAAAACATGGAGGATTTTGACATACATAATGACATGGGCAGCATGCTTTATGCACTATAAGTTTTAAAGCCTAGAAAATAACTTTTAATGATATATTTATCTAATGTAATTCCCAGGAGTAGAATAAAAACAATAAATGTCAAATTATTAAAACCAAGACCAGTTTAATAATAATTAATCTCACAAACACATTTGGATTCTTGACAAGTTTTCATTAAGGGGAGTTAAGTAAAGTTAATTAAAAATCTATCTGAAAAAACGCGGCACAGACCAAGCCGACGTAGCAAATTTGAGACTGCCTTTCGAAGCACGATTAACAGAATTCCAAGTTTAAATATGAACAACAGTTTTGTTTTAACTAGACTGTGAAAAGAAATATTAATATTAAGCTGAATTTAGTTTCATGAAACACCAAATAAAGTTCAATTATGCACTTTTTTTTCAGTACTGAAAGAGTTCTTCATAAACAGTACTCGCACTTGACTGTTTATATTCATGTAGGCTCTAATATATTTGTCACGTTCTAACGAAGTTCGAGCTCAAGCCATTCAATTAAATGCCATATATACATATATATATATATATATATATACAACTACGTACTGCTGAAAGGTTTATTGAAATCGGGGATTTCTAACCTATATTAATAATGAAATGAAATATATACTTATTGATCGTAATTTTTTTTCAGATTTTAAGTTTCAGTAACCAGTATCTTTCGAATGGATGCTCAGTAAAAATGAAAAAAGAATAAAATATTTTCGTTGATGGGTACTGAAAAAAGTAGGAATAACGAATGAAACTGAAAGAATAAAGAAATTAAATTATAGAATAGTTGCATTAAATAATACATTTGAAACTTTCTTTTTTTCTGTTCTCGACAAAAATAAAGAATAAATTTATTTTTTTCTTCCTTGATATTTTATTAGAAAGTAATTTTTTTACTGTACTACTGCACGATCAATTCCACATTGTAAGAGTTTTTCTAATTTAAAAAAAATACTAAATGTGCCTTTATTTAAATTTGTTATATTTATTTGAGATGTTCTTCCATTTAAATTTAGTTTTAGAAATTGAATATTTTTCTTCCTAAGCACCTGCTGAAAGACAATTACTATATTTGTGTATTTTTGTTCGTACTACTATTTTAATTAAGCGTTACTTTTCCTCCTGAAGTAAAGCTTTTAATTTAATGAAATGTTTTACATAAAATGTATTTTATAAATAAAGAATTATTTAAATTTCGGAATATACACTGAAGATCAATCTCTGAAAGTAAACTGAAACTGAAACATGCTACGTTAAATAAAAAGAAAAAAATAAATAGTCATCGAATTCTATAAAATATAACTTATATTTTTATAGTAGTTCTTCAATCAGAAAAAGTTACTGAAGGTAAATTCGATAACTTTCTTCAAAATTAATTCGCATTTAATTTTACAAATCTAAATAAAAAATTAATTTTTATTTACAATGATATCTTCGGATGAATGCAATTTTTCTGCTTATAAAATAGTATCGACGAATTTTAAAACTGATTTTTTCGTGAATTATATCTCAGTTAAAATTTCATTTAAGGAAAATTCCTAGAAGTAACTTTATAATTTATATGATAGTTTAATTATTTAGCTGAATTTTTGAACAAAAGAAACCTTTCCAGATAACAAGAAGATAGGGATGATACATTTGTTGGTTTTTTTAAAGATATATGCGTTAGATTTAAAACAAATTAAACAAGTTTTCCTTGTTCAGAAAGAATAGTAGAGAAAATTTTTATGATGATTTCATTAATAAGGCCTTTTTAAAATGACTTTAGTGGAATTGAATAAATGTATGGTGATCTCTCTATTTTACTAAAAAGTATCGAACCCTGTCATCGCCGCTGACAATGAATTTTTGTGACGGAAGGCATTTCTTTGGTAATATTAAGAAAACTATTGCACATAAAAATGTAAAAAAGTTGGTGGTATTATATCGAAATGTTTGATAAATGTGATGATACAGTTTTTAAATCGAATAATTATTTTAAGCGATATTTAATGTTAAAGTTGGTCAAAATCGGTTCATTAATAGAGTTGTATAGGAGCAAAATTTATGCGGAATTTAAAATTATTTAGATAATTTTATTCATGCGTTCTTCGTGTGGAGATTGCATTTTTTACTCACTTTTTCCTGATTTATTTCAATTTTAAGTTAAAATTTTCAGCATTTTGAGGCAGGTTTATTACATATTTTAGAAAAGGTTATTATTTTAAATTGTTGCCAAATGGTCAAAGAATAAGATTTCTTTCAAATCAAAGAAGCGATAAAGCATTTACAAGCGACTATTACAAAAAGAAAAACCTTTCAAAGGAGAATTAAATAACTACAAATTAAAAGCAGGAAAATATTTAAAATTACGCCATAAAACTACATTTATATGTGAATAATTATAGAGAAAGGAAATATAAGAATAACGAATTCATTATAATGCTTTAACCCGAATAAGTGGAAGTCATATTTAAAATAGCCACACAATAATATTGGAAACAATTTAGATTAAAAAATAAAATTACGTGAGACAGTTCGCATTATTAAATGTTCTTTTAAATTATTGTTTCCAATTCTGAGGCTGCGGAAATAAAAATATTTCCTTTCTTGCAATAAAAGTATCTCCACGTGAATACCAAAAAGAGAAAAAAACAAAATTTAAATAATAAATTCATTAATGTGCGTTAAAAGCAGTAAGTAACAAAAAAAAATTAATTTCTATTAAAATAACAACTGTTGTATCTAAGATTATTTATTTCTTGAAAAAATTTCATCTTAAAAAGAATTTATGAATGTATTTTAAAAGTAGCTAAATAAACGTAAACATATATATATTTTTTTTTTTGGGGGGGGGGGGGGTGCGGTGATAAATTTTGGGTCGGTTGTGTGAAAGATATTACAGTTTATTTATAAACTATTATAAAAATGTATATCATACCTATAAAATATATATTCTGATTTATAAGTTAAATAGTTCTTCTGAGTTTTATTTATTTATTGAAATTTTTTTGTAAGTTTTTATTTTTTAAGTTATGAAACTTATAATGTTAACAAAATTTATCATCGATTAAAAGTATAGCGTTGATTTTGAGTTTATACGTTACATTTTCCAATTTTAAGAAATTTGAATTATTTATTTATCTTAATTACATCTAATTTTCAGCTGTGTTTTAACCCTTAACTACTGTAGCAAAATTTTTTGCATAACTACTGTGAGTGGTCTGTCAGACCGCTTAATCTAAAGATGAATAAAATGTTAACTCTCAGAATACTATTTATGTTTTAAACTTTAAATTTAGGGCTTTTATAATTGAAATTAAGCTATTCAAAAATCTCTAGAGATAGTAATAGGGTTCCAAACGAAACAAAATTTGATCGGCATATATTGTTAAACTAAACATTACAAGTTAAACTGTAAAAGTTAAAAAACTCAGCGGTCTGTGAGACCGCTAACAGCAGTTATGGGTTAATTTGAAAATATTACATCAGAAGAATTATGTTTCACTAAAATGATCGTAGTGAAGAACACAAAATTTTTGCTTGTTAATTACAGATTTAATAAAAATACGCAGAAGTAAATTGCAAAATGGCGCAAATACGTTGATTTAAAATAACTCCAGGCCAAAAATTCGGAAGAAAATTAATTAATGACTTTTTCTTCAACTATGCATTTTTCCATTCCAATTTTGCCTATTATAACAGAATTTATATGACATAAAACATATGATTGTAGGTATATATATATATATAAAAATTATAACAGTTGTGTCATAATGAATACTCAAAATCAAACTTATCATCTCCCCCCCCTCTACATAAATATCCCCTTCCGGGTGAGTTTTATATACTTAAGACACAAATGCAAGTGTCAAATAAATTCTACGAGCATTAATTTCAAAAAATTATAAGAGTCAGTTAATATTTGGATATAATCACAGTATTTCTTATTTTATTTTTTACTATAGCTGATAAATAAAAATATTAATTAGTTTGATATCTAAAATTTTAATTAGAATATCTGAAATTTTTATTTATGAAAACAAGAGTCATTTCATTAATGCTAAAATATATTTGTATTTTTTTTATGACACAAATTTCTAAATATAATCTTAAATGCAAAAGATGTTATTTTAATGATTCAACAGCCTTTTTGGGAGTCTTGATAATTTTTTAAGGTGAATTCTTTGTAATGATGAATATTTATAAAAAGAAAACAATTCAACGTATAATATAGTTTATTTATGTATATGTTGCAGCCAATACCCGAAATTGGCCAATTCTAGAACTTACCGGACAATTCCCGAATTGGGCAGCAACGTTAAAAAATGACTGGCCAATTCTAGAATTGGCCGGCCAATTCGCGAACTGGCCAGATGCAATTGGCCAATTCGCGAACTGGCCAGTAGTGATTGGCCAATTCGCGAAATAGATATAAGTACTCGGCTCAATTCTTTCTAACACAGTTGAAAGTGTCTATGAATTCAAATAGTCTAGACGTCAGCCTGTCCGTGATCTAACTCGAGTAAAGTTTCCGGTTAACTTGTAATTGTCATCGTATTTGGTTCATCAATTAATTTCGATATTGAAAGGGAATTGTGTACTATTTTTAGTTAATTTAGTTGGGTACACAAAAATATTTCGTTTTAATATAATCAATGGGAATCATTTTTACTGTACATTTTAATGTTACATTATCTTAATTACAAAAAAATTGGTACCTATGCATCATAGTTCGGATGTTGGCCAAGGCTTCTCGGCCAGTTCGCGAATTGGCCGTCCAAAACCCGAAATACGCTATTTATTTCATGTATTTCGGGTTTTGGCCAGGAAGCTTGGCCAGTTCGGGTACTGGCCGGCCAGTTCTAGAATTGGCAAGGCTCCGGGTATTGGCCGCAACATATATATAAACAAATCAGCTAAACTTTTTGCACGTAATATGTGTGTGTGAGAGAGATGAAGATTACATTCCTTTTTCTATTTTTTATGGTATTTTAAATTTTACTTTTATAAATGTATGGAACACAGTACCTTGAGTATAATAATTGACTTTGTATCTTGAGTCTGAAAAATAAAAAATGAAAAACTGAGTCTGAACTCCGAAAACAAAAAGTGTGGAAGATTGCAAGATTACCAACTATCAGTATTCCATCTGACTACTCTAAAATCTATCATTAATTAATTATTTCTTTTTCTTTATCTTAATTTTTAATTACATGTACTTAATAATATCTAAATGAGGGGAAAATATAAAATTAAGAAGCAAAGAAGAATATAGAAAATAAAGCAGCAGTTTTTATGTGTATATTTAGAGGAGGGTGGGGAGGAATGGGACACTTTTTACAAAAATAATAAAATCAACTTTTTTTGACACAAATACAAAATGTTTGATTTATAGAATACAAAATGAAACACTTTCTAATGTCCTTGAACAATATAGAGATATGATTTGAAGAATCAATTTTATAATTGAAGAAATTGTAAATTTCAAAATGTGTACTCATACTTCCCGATTAACAGAGAAGTAATATTTGTACAACGATGGCTGATAAGGAATATCGAAAACTAATGTCTTAAATGGCAATATGCTGAATTTTAGAAACGTAGCTGCAATAGTAACTTTAGAGGAGTTTTAGAGGGAGGGGTGAATTTCTAAAAACCTATTTAGAGGGAGTTTTTAAGAAAGGGGGGGTGAGTGTGAAAGGCGGATTTAAAGCTTATGAGGCTACACTTGTCACAGTGGATGAGAAGTGGGTAATCACTATGATCCCGAGTCCAAACAACACTACTTTTATCTCATCTACTGTCACAAAACTAGCCCCATAAGCTACAAATTAGGCTTTCAACTACACCCTCCTCCTTAGTTCACTCCTCCATCCAAAACTATATGAATATTGCAGCTACGGTACTGAAACTAAGCATAAAATCAACTAAGACATTAGACTTCGATATTATACATCAACCCATTGCAGTACAGATATTATATATGCACTAGACACAATAGTTTTTGAACCTCCATCGAATAGGCATATTTTACATATTGCGCAAAGAACTGTGCAAATTCCAATAACACAATGATGTGTGTTTTTTGCCTAATACACATTTATCCGTATAATCACAGAAGATTACACAGATAAATGAGTAAGAAAGTTACACAGATATATGTGTATTCTTGCGCAATTTACACATTAATGTGGGTATTTCATGAGTGATCATTATAACTTTTACACACTTAGTGTTATCAAATAACGCACTGAAATGTGTATTTTGAAATTTAAACATTAGGTGTGTATTTTGGCAATTTACACACAAATTTACACACATAAACAAATCGTTTTTGTATCATAGATTTGCACATTTTTGTATGTAAATTTACACTTTTATTTTTTAGAGTGTTGCCGTATATGAAAACTTACACTAGAAAGCTTAAATAGAAAATTCCGTCTTCTAGGGGACAGTTAACAAATTGAAAAAGAACGAAGATATTTTGAATAACCCTGTCAAAACGAATGTAGCAAAAGCGTTCAAAATCTAGATTAAGATTAAGTGGCTCAGTGTAATAATCATTTTTATGAGGATTGCATGTATACTCGTAGAAAAATTAAGGCTTTTATTAAAACATTCATAAATTTTGACAGGTTTTTTGTTCATAATTTGCAATAATTTGCAACAAATGTCCCTCTAAGCGTTTGTCCCGTAATATTCCGTACACTAAGCTCCAGGTTTCACTGCAATATAAGCAATGTTTAAGATACTATAATTCTATAAATTTAATGAATTTTCAAAGCATTGAAGAATGATTAACACTCTCAAGGATTACATATATATTCCTAAATAAGATTTTTTATGCAATATTGAAAGAATCATATTTTAATAGCATTTAAAGCAAAATGCAGAGAAAACAACTTTACAATTTTACCCATTTGCAAGACGCTTGAAGAATTAATATTTAATGCATTAATTATCACTTGCTAACAAAGCATAGAACCAACAGGATGAAAATATCCAAGCTGGGGATCGAGCCCGGAATATTGCATGTACTACTATACTTGGCTATAATCCCTCATCTTTTAGCTTTATTTTGGGAATAACGGGTTTTGTGCTTATTCTATCGACGATTATCTTCAGAATTTTAAAACTAAGTTTTTGAAACTTTCATAAAAGTTACTGTATATATTTAGCTAACACATTATACAAATTATATTTTTATTGCATTCACGCATGCAGCATGGAACATTGTTTAGTACACCTGTGCATTCTTCAAACAATTTTTATTAATTTTAATTCTGATTGCAGGACACTGTTCTATGTCATATTTTCTAAAAAATAACATTTTCTAAAAAATAACATTTTTTTATGTTTTGAACTTTCCAAGCTATAAGCAAAAAACCTGTCAAAGTTGGAGACATTTTATAAAAGCCTTAATTTCTCTACGAGTTTATGTGCTATACTCATAAAAATGATAACAGTTTATTACACAAAGGAACTTAATCATAATCATTAATTTGAACGCTTTGCTATATGAATTTTGACAGGGTTATCCAAAAGATCTTCATTTTTTTAATTTGTTGTTGGTCCCCTACGTGATTTCGGGGAAAAATATTCACGGAAATATATGACCTGTAATATTCAATTTACACAATTGGATTTTCAGAAAAACTCCTCATGTATTTTCCACACTATAAAAAATAAATGCGGAATTTTACACATAAAAACAGGTATATCGATGATTCAAAATCGATTTGTCTATATGTGTAAAGTGGTGTGTAAATTGCCAAAATGCACGTCTAATGTGCAAATTTAAAAATACACATTTCACAGTGTGATTTGATGATTACACCACGTGTGTAAAAGATATAATTTTCACTCGTGAAATTCCCATATTAATGCGTAAATTGCGCCAGAATACACATATCTCTTTATATATAAATCTTCTGTGCGTGTGTTTGTCACTGAACTCCTCCTAAACGACTGAACCGATTTTAGTGAAATTTTGTGTGTGTGCTCCAGGAAATTCGAGAATGGTTTAGATCCACATTTCATCGAAATTGATTCAGTACTTTTTTAGTAACTAGGCAAAAACTAATAGCTAATGATTTTTCGCTAATTACAACTGTTGAATAAGTTCACAGAACAAAGCGCGGGCGAAATGGCCGAGCGGTCTAAAGCGACAGACTTAAGCTCTGCTTCTTGAAGAAAGAGATAGTGTGTTCGAACCCCACTCCTGACATGCGTGTATGATTTGCAATATTTTTTTCTGTGTTATAATTTTGATTAATCGACTTCGGATAATCTTTCACTTTCAACTAAAAAGAGAAAAATAAACATTTCTATCAAAAGTTGAACCGACTTCTAAAACTTCTGCAAAGTGAAAAATAATCTCCTTACATAATTGTAAAAAGAAACTAAATTAAGAGCGTAGCATTTTTATCGTGCGTATTATCATATTTATGTACATTTATTTGATTTTTTGAAGTTGGTGCCAGCCAAACCAATTTCAAAATTAAAATTAAGTATCCAATGCATATCTTTATAAGGAACCCTGGGGTAATAACGCCACGTTAAGGTTCTACCAATTTTCACGGCTTAGTTTTGGATTGTATTTTTCAAACAAATATAGGATCTGATACAGCAACTCATTGACTATCTATATAAAATAAAATAATTTAACAGATATGTATTCATAAAATGTAATGGCGTTTTTTCTTGACCAATGCTATTTGGCGTTATTACCCACCTATATGGGTAATAACGCCATGCAAACAAAACTATGAAATAAGATGGAATAATTGCATGTAGATAGCCCAATTCTAAAAATACAAACTCTACAAACTTAGAAATTGATAAATTGCATTCTAAGCTATTGAAAATATTCATATTTTAGTGAAAGTGTAAGAAAAATAAAGGTGTGGTGTGGGAGGGGGAAATGAGGCAAAAGAATATCAGACCGTGAACTTCTTTTTGCTTAAAAAAGACCGCTTAAATAGAAATATGAGAAACATTGCACAGTTTTAACTGTGTTTATTTGAATCAGTATTTAGGATGTAGCTCGACCACTGTAGGGAATCAACCGGGGTATTAATGTCAAAGATTGGCGTTATTACCCCGGTATAGTTATTGCGCAGTACATTTTAAATTACAAATTATCTCGAGAAGATATCCAAAATCTTCAACAACATTTTAAAAGTACATGAAATGCACTACAAATTTATATAATTAACAAAGTATTTCCGGATAAAAAGATCGTCTTAACATCACAAAACGTATCTCGCAAATTTTAGATCAAGCGTTAATTTTAGTTGTTTGTAAAAACAATAAGACCTAAAAATGAAACAAATTAACTTGAAGCTGTTTTTTGCGCTTTATATGACTCAAAACCCTTCTGCGCAGAGCACATGGGTGTCATTTACCTGATTATTTCATAATTATGCAAAATATAAGCACTTGGCGTTATTACCCCGCCTGGCGTTATTACCCCAGGGTACCTTATATATAAATCTTCTGTGCGTATGTTTGTTACTGAACTCCTTCTAAATGACTGAACCGATTTTAATGAATTTTTCTGTGTGTACTCCAGTGAATTTGAGAATGGTTTAGATTCGCATTTCTTTGAAATTGATTCAGTACTGTTTTAGTAAGTAGGCAAAATCTAATAGTTAATGATTTTTCGCTAATTAAAAGTGTTGAATAAGTTCGCGGAACAGAGCGTTGACGGAATGATCGAGCGGTCTAAAGCGACAGATTTAAGCTCTGGAACTTGAAGAAAGAGATCGTGTGTTCGACCCCGTCCCTGACATAGGTGTATGATTTGCAATATTTTTTTTTTTTTCTGTGCTATAATTTTGATTAACCGAATTCAGGTAATCTTTCACTTTTAACTAAAAAGACAAAAATAACTTCTTCTATCAAAAATTAAACCGACTTCTAAAACTACTGCAAAGTGAAAAATAATTTCCTTGCATAATTGTAATAAGAAGTTAAATTAAGAGCGTAGTATTTATTGTGCGTTTTATTATATTTATGTACGTTTATTTGATTTTTTGGAGTCGGTGCCAGCCAAACCAATTTTTTAATTAAAATTAAGTATCCAATACAAATCTTTATATATATAAATCTTCTGTGCGTGTGTTTGTCACTGAACTCCTCCTAAACGACTGAACCGATTTTAATTAAATTTTGTGTGGGTGCTCCAGTGAATTCGAGAATGGTTTAGATTCACATTTCATCGAAATTGATTCAGTACATTTTAGTAATTAGGCAAAAACTAACAGTTAATTATTTTTCGCTAATTAAAAGTGTTGAATAAGTTCGCTGAACAGAGCGCGGACGGAATGGCCGAGCGGTCTAAAGCGACAGATTTAAGTACCTTCCCTTAGAAAGACCTTCCCTTAGAACCTTCCCTTAGAAACACCCCACGGAGGGCATCCCACCCCTTAGAGTCTATATCCCACTGTGTAGATAATTGGCCGACACAAATACATCACCACACCTCCCTACGATGACTATCACCGCTATGCGCTATCCCAATTTTGTTTAGAACTTAAGATGGCTAACTTTTGGCGAGCTTTTTTATATAAAAAACCTTTGAATTTCAGGACATTTGATTATCTCAGGGAGACTTTGAAGGGGAACTCAATTGCCGTGTGGTTAGAGCGTTGAGCTTGCAATCAGACGTTGTGGGTTCGAATCCTTCGAGGTCCAAAAGTCGGTTTTTTATGTTTTTTAATTTTTTATTATTGAGCACTCTGGATTAAGGGTGCCATGTTTTCACCCTAATTAAAAGTGCCATTCTGGCTCCTTTCAGGGTGTCACCAGTGAGACAAGCCTTTCACCCCTAAAAGGTGCAACGTGTCACAATTAGTTTTAACAGTGTAACAATAAAAACTTTAACAAAAACATTGACATAATTTCCAGCAATATAATATGTATAATTAAAGTGAAAAATATTTTTTTCTTATTTTATAATAATTTGGCAAACATGTGGAGATTATCAACGTTTTCTTACATTTTCTGTAAAAGAGAATTCAAATTTAAAATTACCAATAAAAACTTAGTTCTGTACAATTATGATATTTCGAAGCCAACCTAAGCCCTTTTCGCTCAATTATATTTTCTGATACGAGTTAGCGTTTACCTGATTAAACATTTTATTAAGAAACGCACGTTATGTTATTATTATTATTATATCGCAGACCAGGCACCTTCCTGCCGGGCATCATGTCTAGCTTAACGAGTTCTGTAATTGGCCACAGGTCTGAAGCTACTTGCTCGCCACATGCGGAGATCTACCAGATTGTAGCTGTATCGCTATTTATTTTTTTAATCATATTTGTTGCTGTATTGGTTGGTTCTGGATTACTTTTAATTATACTGTTTTTATTAGTTCGCGCGTTGTGTAAAGTGGAAAGGATTTTAAAAAGGCGGAGGGATGTCTAACTTATCTATAGAACTCATACGAGCCGCCTATAAGGGCGACAAGCACTACTCGATTTTGATCTTGTAATTTAGAACCTTGATAAGGTGACGAAATTTTCACCTGACTGTGCAGTGCGCACTCCCAGAGGTATATTTCACAGGAAACTTGGAGGACTATGCACCATCCACAGATTTTATCATGCACCAGGTATCATTAGCGTGCATGGCGGGTTTTTGTCTAGTGGTGATCTTTAACCTACGAACTTTTTTGACTACGAGCACGACGCTCTGCCATCTGGGCCACCGCTGCCTGTATATTCCTATTTATCTCATTACCAACATCTCCTGTTAACGTAGAGTTCCTCATTGGCATTTAATTTTTGTTCACATTTCTTAGTTTGTTCTCCTTAAAGTTTCTCTTTCACTTTATCACTCGCGGGTTCTCTTGTCATGGTTAAATACAAATTGTATCGTAGATCACCATTATTTATGTATTGTAGTTATTGTAGACCACCATTGTGCAGCCTTCTAACCATTGAAAAACTTCATATATGACTTCCAGTAGTCTACTCCATCTGCCTTACTATTTCTACAGCTGTCTGTTGCTTGTTTATTTTCGCCTGTAGGGCAATATAAAGAACCTTTGCTGCTGTTGTTGCTCGTGGGCAATCATTGCTGAATGCTCGGACAGCTAATACCCTTGTTTGAAATCCAGGCTCGTGAAACGATGCTTTGAGCCATAACGGAATTTTGTGCCACAATTGTCACACTTCGAACTTCTTCCAACTTCCCAATGATTCAACCTCGTGTAATATCATCCAGATGACATCTCCTGGATTGCCTCTAGTCCATATCACACAAAAAAGTCGTTGAAATCACTTTACACAGTGAAATAGACTTCACCAAATTTCTGAACGACACCGACTCCGTGCTTTTTCTCCTTAGCTCTTCCTCCTTTTACGCCATATGCCATATATGAGCATGTCCTGCTGCATTTGTTTCAGGTCTATCTCCTGATTGGTATTTCATTTCGTTCTGTTGAATTTTTTGGATTTCATGCTAATTAATTTGCTCCGTCCTTATTTTTTGCATACCAGTGTATATAGTGAGAGAGAGAGGGTGACCATAATTAAAAGTTTGTACACTAAAGCTGTCTAGAGGCAAAACTATTTTTTTTATAAAGTTGCGAAATTTTGTGAAAAGTGATGGGAATTTGTTTAAGCGAAACGATAGCTAAAATTTCCGACACCAGATGGCGATTTTTTAAGAATTACGTATCTAGATTACATTTTCGATAGTTTATAAACTTTATTTATTAATTTTACGTGATCTTAAAGATAATATTTCACGACATGTTCTTATCATTTTCTAGAACATACCACGGTCATTTGTAGAACAAGCTATCTTAAGATTTTAAATGATATCTGAAATGTATATCATATACAACGCATTTGGTTGTAATAAAATTTGTAAACTATCATACATGATGAAATAATTTAAAATTGCCCATTATGGATGACATTTTGAATTATTTTTCTTGCTTAAACAAATTTTCATACCTTTATTAGGTCCGCTGCAATATTTCACAACATTATAAATAATAGTTCCATATGTAAACATCTATAAAAAGGATCTCTTAGTTGTTAACAGCCTGTATTAAGTAAGTAAATGTTTTGTAATCTGAAGAACTGAAAAAATGAAAAAAAAATTGTTCCCCATCAGCCAACTTCATCCTTTATAATATATTCAAGATTCTCTTATAACATTTTTTTCTCCTTTTTCATTTTGAAATATTCAATTATTTCAGTAGTTATGACATATATATTTTTTTAAATAAAAATAAAACTTAAAACTTCCACAAATCAACTTCTCGTTGAAAAAATGAGAAATCTCATTTAAATGATCACATGTGTCAAATAACAACTTCAGACTTAATATAAACCATGTTAAAAAAAATTCGTGCCAACAAGAACTGAATTCCTTACACGATAATTTACAATGATGTAACGACAAGCTATTACTTGTTTCTTTTCTTTTGTTATTATGGTTTATTTTCGTCTTAGATATCTTTTGAATAAAAATGATTAATAGAATTTACTTTCTGTCTTCGGAAAATTATGTTTTACGAATAATTTTTATTATTTCATTTTTATTCGGAGAGTTTACGTTTTTATGAATATCTGTCTTGATTCAATTTTGGCTATTTAATTATAGTTTTTTAATACTCAAAATTTCTACAAAATTTTGTGAATCTAAGATGTGGTAAATTTTGAAAATATTGATTATAAAGAGAGTATAAAAGTCTTAATACGTGTATAGGGGAGAATATGGAGGTGTGGGACAGTTTTTACAAAAGTTTTTTTACAAATTATCTTTCGCAAGTATAAAATGGATTTTTACAGACTAATATCTTAAAGCATTTTAGCGTATTTTAAAAATATAAATTCAATGATAATAATAAAAACTTTAGAGTAATAAACCAATTAAATTAACAAGAAAAAAGTTCAATCCCTCCCTTATGTGAGGGTTGGATGCGGAATGGTTTTAAAATGAAAATTCATTTTTAAATTTATAAAATGTGGTGAAAAAAAGGGAAAGCCTGCGTGATATTTACATTTCTAAGGTTTATTGTAAATAACATTTATTTAATTTTACATTATACTTTTTGAAATCGAATCAAGTAAAAGATATACGTTTGCCCGACTACACCCGCCAGTTAATTTTGGTGGATGTAGCTTCGCAATTATGTGTTGTTCATCAATGATGAAACTGTTAGAAAGATAAAATTTCTTTTTCTCTATTCCTCACAAGTAATGTATTGCCATATAAAAATAAAAGTTTGCAGTCAGAATTAATAAATTTTTCATAACAGTAATATTTTACTTAAAAAATCTAAGAAAATTGATATTATAGAAATAAATTTTAATATTTAATACTGAAGGTTGATATTTATATATAATGCATGAATCAAAAAAGAATTATATTCGGTGTCTTAATATTTCCATTTTTTAACTTGCGAAATATTACGTTTTACTTGTTGCACTATTTAATTCTAAAACAAGATAGTCCTAAAAATATAAAATATCAAAACACTATACGTAATGAAGCATACTTATTTGAAGATAGTTTTGAAGATATCAATATGGAATTTATTGTGTTTAATTCAAGAAAGCATTGGGAAAATTTTCTTAATAGGAAATTTTAATTTATGGAGGCCTTATGAATATTTAGTTTTCCCAGTTTCTCAAATAGATCCTCCATAGAGTTGTAACTTATCTCCTGGAATTCCGTATATTTTTAATGAAATTTTTGCAACAAGAAGTATGTGTCCAGGAAAAATATTTAAGGTAATCACTTATTGTTTCTGTCTTTATGAATCAACGTGTATACCAGTAAAGCGTTTTGCACCTTTTGTAAGAATTTTATATTTTATAATTGTATATCATGAATTTTTATTTCATGTCTAAGAATGTTCGGAGTTTTAATGCTAGATATAATCCTCAACATACTTAGACAGATTATTTTTAGCCTAAATTTCATTTTTATATATTCTACGAAAAGTACAATATTTTATGATAAAACATAATAAACTTTTTCTTTGATCTTTTCCTGCTTAAAAGTAATTATAAATATGCATTTGAGCGTGAAATTCTTTTCAATAGTTAAAAGAATAAAATTTACTTTTGATAGACTCTCATACTTTGAAGCAGTCGTTAAAAAAGTTATCTGCAATATTTTTTTCCCTAACCATTTCAAGAAGAAAACAAGAAACTAATTTAAAATATTTCAGATATTTCTTTTAAAAGTACATCCAATCCTCTACACAGTCGTTAAAAAAAGTTGTTATGCATAATATTTTATAGATAACAGTTTCAAAAAGTAAAACGTAAAAATAATACAAAGTATTCCTGTTTATTTTTTCACGATAACTTTATTTGGAAATTTTACAATAATGCAATTATCTTATTTTTAAAGAAAGGATAACCCAAAAGTTATTTATGCTTTGCTAATGTAGATGTTTCAATGGACATTAGTATTATTTCGTTGACAATATTAAAGAAGATATGCACGTAGAGCTTAACAAAAAATTATAAAACTTATAATAATTTTCTATAACTTATTAAAGGCTCACAATAGCACATTTTAGCTGTATAAGAGGACAGTTTCAATTATTATGAAAACTTTTATTTTTTAATGTCAGATAATAGTTCGGCTAGAAATATCAGGAGTACATACACCATGATCATGAATTTTATTTATGCGAGTAGCATCACAGAATGTAATTATTTGCTCAGAATTTTTCCCCCAAAATTAAAATTTTAAACTTAGAAATAAATTTTCTCTTTCAAAAATGTCTGTTTATTTAACAAAAAATATTGACACCTTAACCAGCAGTAACAAAAAATCCTAAAGAAAAATATGAATTTGCTGTGAATCTTCACATTTTACTCGTTAATGTACTCTAGGGCTACATTTTCTAAAAGTGGGAAAGAAAAGTTAGACTATTTCTACGCATAAATTTGCAGATTAACAATGGTTCTCAAAAATCCTGTTTCAATCACATTTAGAACTTAAAGTATAGTCATTTTAGGTGACAATATTTTGATGTTGAATACCTTGAATATTAATGGCATGCAGGTTACACGAACCAATATACTTAAAATTACTTTTTTAGCGGTATTTTTCAGTTTTTTATAACAGATTTTAATTTAAGAAAAGATACATAAATACGATATTTAAATAATTAGCAGCATTACACATCATACATCAGTATTTTTTACACATCGTTTTGAAAAGGTATGATTTTAAAATAATATAATGGTATTAGCAATTGAGGTAAATAGATATTCTAATGTTATATGTGCAACATAATTTTAGATGGTACTAATTGCTATTTTTAGAAAAAAATTTTGTTGCTAAATATTTTACTCAAAAAAATTGACCTTTGAACACGGTATTACCTCCTGTGAAGGATCTACGTGATTGTTCGGACATTTAAATTCTACTTCTGCATTGTTTACAAAACTAAAATCTTTTACATACACTTTGATGAAAAGAAAAATGTTGCAAGAAAAATGTGCAACAAAATGTAAGTTTTAAAAATAGTGGTGAGAACAGAATATAAAAATAGTGGTGTATGACAATCCTGTTTTCCCGCATACAATGGGTTAACCCATTAGCGCCAAGTGGCATATTTTTAGATAGGCATATTTTTTACACCATTTATTATAAAAATAAACATTCACTTTCTTTCATGAGAAAAATTTCTTGATAAAGTTTGATAAAAATTATTTCTCTTTTAAAAGTTGTGAGAAATCCAAAATTTAAATTTTAAAGAAGAAAATAATTCGGATATTAATGAGTTAAAGAAATTGCCTGAATTTGACGCTGATTTTCATAAAATTACACTGTGTACGGTGCCCACCTGCGAGGTACCGTTGCATAAATTAGAGATACCCTATCTTGTGTTCGAAGAAGATTCCCAAAAGCATAGAAATATTTGAGTTTTACCCAAGATTTGAAAAAATTCATTACTTTGCTTCTGTAAATAATTTGCACAGAAAGTGAAATTTTGCTGATATTTTTTCCAGTTGTAAAAAGAACAAAACTTTTTTTTCAGCATTTAGAAATATGTAAATAAAATTACCTGCACTGCACAGTTTGTTTTTTATGTATACCGTATAAATAGGACATTTTGAACACTTTTCAAAATTTAATCAGAGTTTTAAAAAACAACGCCTCAACAAACAAAGTCGTCAATAAATTTCAATTCAATTTAAGTAAAAGTTTTTATTTTTAAGGCATTCTCCGTCTTCACCGTTACTTATTTCATCAAACTTTAAGGTTTATTCTGAATTTCGCAAAAAATATGACTTGTTTTCTTTACATTATTTCTGTAAATTGCCTGTGAAGATTACCGGCAAGATTTTTTTCTTCTTCTTGGAATACAAGACTTGCTAGGATATAAATTTAGAAAATTTTCCTATTTTTCGCATTATTAGTTCCCAAAATTATTTGCATTGCAATTTTTTCTTGCAGTGTATAGAGAGCTACACACACACTACACACAAAAAAAACTACATATTTTTTAAAAACAAATTGTAAAAAAAAATAGTAATAGTAATAAAAATTAAATTTCTTTCAATCTACGCTTGAAAGGTAAACTTATAGGGTCGTCTTGATACTGAAACTGTTTCAAAGTCTAAAAGTTTAATACGAACACCTAATTTCGATTTTATATCTGCATGTTTCAGAAACTTTTTAAAAGGTTATAAAACGGGGATTCATTCAGTGGAGTATTTTAAGAAATATGTAGATTTAAAATTTCGAGTTCCCAGTGTTATATATATTGTTAACGCTTCCGAAGCAGCTTGGAATCCGTGCAGTGTTATCAGCATAAGGCAAAGCCTAAATGGCGAAAATAGTTGTGATCTAAGATTTGCATAATAAACGATTTTTATAATAAACAATTCATACACTGCAATTCATTTTAATTTCGACAGTTAATTAAAATATATATATGTATATTACAACTAGTCATTGAAAGAAGACTTAATAGTTACCTGCCATTTATTTTCCCGAATTTGGTGTCCAGAATTTTCAAATATGGTAATCCTAAATAACCGTTCATTTCGCCTAATAGTGTTCTATTTATATTTATAAAACTGTCTGTCTGTCTGTAAACGCTTTATCTCCCAAACAAATTAAGTAGTGACTTGAAATTTGGTGTGTACTTAGTATGTAATAATGGAAAGAGCCCTATTGAATATCAGTAACCTCAATTATCTGGAACTAATTTTTCGGACTCTCGCAGCGTTTCGGGAAATTCAAGGACTTGGCTTTGACTGCATAGGCTGTTTATTCTAGGATCCCTAAAACAGCAAAGTTTGATTAGGGGGAGGACTTGTTGGAGGAAAGTAGAATTAACTTATGCACATCAGTTTTCTTGTCAAACAATTAATTAATATCAACAGAAATATCAAATAAAAAAACGAAAAAGCACGAAGAACATGAATAAAACAATAGTTTGGCTCAAAAAGTGAAGAAATCGTTAAACTAAATTATCTTTTTTATCACATCACAGTGTTTATGTGTCACCCTATAGAGAATTACGCAACACATTTTCTCTTTCACATGTAGCTCATTCTGATTTTATTGTTTCACGTGCAAATAGATAAAAACGTTTACTTATACTTCAATCACACATTTAAAAAAAATTTCTAAGATTTTTTTATTTGACTATAATATAAAAATTCACGCTTTAAATTGTAACAAAAGATGTACAAGCAACTTTATACCAATTATTTTAAAACACCTATTTCCTAAACATTGTATATAAAATATTTATTTATGCCTTTGTACACTCATGATCAACTAAAGAAAAGGCAGTTAGTTACATTTATTTTACGACAGACTTGAAAATGTATTCAGGAAAATCACGGCATGTTATTTAGTTCTGAATATTAAACATCATTCTCCACATCTGTTGTTACTATGTTTGTTGCCACTCAGTATAATGAAAGTTTTATTGGAAGAATCCGAATAATATTTCCATTCACAAATGACAACGAATACAATTATATGTTTGAAAGGAATAATTTAGCAAATAGAATTTACCTATGCACTATCGTTTCTATTAATGTCAAGAAACTAGAACGTAAATTTTTAAAATATCAGTTTTAGAATTTGAATATTACTAATCACTAAAAATACTAACCGGATTCCTAAAGTGGGGGAGGGTTTAAATAGAACTCCTGCGAAAATTTCAAACAACCAATTTCACTGGAAGTTCGTTTATTTGTTCTCAGAAATTTTTATTAAAAAGTTCAAACATTAAATGACTGTTTCACATTATTCTGATCACTTTTGCTACATTTTTAAAGCACAGAAGTAATTATACCACCATTTTGAGCATTATAAATAATTAAGCAAAAAATAATTCTCTTCAGAGATAGGACTAATGTAAATGTATACAGGGTGAGTCAAAAATATCGAAACAATAGGCTATCTCCTTAAATATTGTCTTTAGACCCATACTTCCAATTGCAAAAATTCATAAAAAATGTGAAATTTTTGATAAGATAAATTGCGACTCGGGGGGGTCTAGTTGAAAAGTTACGAAAATTAAATTTTTATACGGCCCCCGTAGGACAAAAATTTCAATTAGGAAAACTTTCCTTATTCAGTCCTGAATAAGACACAAAAAGTTGTATCTTCATATCTCCAAAATTCGCAAAGCTATAGCCGTTTAAAAAATTCATCAGGTTTTAAGGGATTAGACACAAATTGAAATGTGCGCAATTCAAAAAACAATGTTACTTTAACAGTTCTAGAAAACGCGTACAAAATCTATTTCTTGAGTTAGAATTTTGATTTTTTTTCTTTTTTTTTGTGATGGTTAGCCTTATAATTTGCTAATAAAATCACATTCTAAAATTTCTCATACAATTTATAAAAGTTTCATGTGGTTAGTACTGGTTTAAATGGGACAATCAAAAATCGTTATAACTCGTAACATTATTTATCGGATTTCAATTTCTTTCTATTTAATTAAAGATGAAAATCTGATTTTAGTTTTGTTCCAAGGTTTTTTTATATTAATTTTAAAATTATTAAAAATATTTATTGAAAAAATAATATAACTTTAAAAAAATCATATTTTCAAAAGCAAACATTTTTTCAAAAGTAAACATTTTTTCAAATTTGCCGAAACAAAACTAATGTAAAAAAATAAAAAATGACATGTTTCAAGTTCTTTTTTCTTTTAAAAATTCTTAACATTTAATAATTTAAAGACAAGAAATAGAGGATAAAAAATTCATTGTGCAGAAAAACGAAGTGTATTGTTTAAATATTAGTCAGTTATTTTAAAAATGCTTTTTCTAAGATGCAGATCTTTTTTCTTTCTTTTTAAATTTACCTCTGAGAACTTCAGACTTTTTATCGTCCTCCAGAGGATGTTAGAAAATCTGGATTCTGGGCCCAGGTAGGGCCAGGACCGAGATGTTATTTTTTTCTGAAGACCCGCCAGGCCGGACCTAGCGTGCTTTTCATAAAGGAGGGGACTACTTCCTTCAACATAGGTGCACTCTGGATGAAATTTTCAAACACGGTCTCGACAAAACCAGTATTAAAATCACTGTCTCTGACTGACTTAATACGTGAATAAAATAAATAAAATTCGGCTCAATCGAATTTTTTACGAAAAACATATAGATTTTGAAATCTTTATTTCACAAAAAAAAAAAAAAAAAAAAAAAGCCTTTAAAATTCATTTTTAATTAGATTATTTAAAGGCTAAAAAAATTAAATACAATAAAACCAGTGAAAAAAAAAATTCCCTATGACGGAATTCTGTCTTAAACGGAAAATATGTTGATCCATGCAAAATAAATGCAATAGCACCTGAAAAGAAAATAAGCTCCAATTACATCTTCTAGGGAGAGCATCTGTCTATAACGTATTTTTTCTTTCCTATGTGATTCCGTCTTAAAAAGATTTAGTGTATAACATTTTTCAGAGTCTCCAACGCATGGGATATGGATTAACGATATTAAAATATAAGTGAAACATTTACATATAAATAGAGATTAATTATATTACAGCGTTTGGCGCTTCTTTAATAATAAAAAGTATAAATATAAAAAACGAAAAGCTATAAAGGAATTTTTTGGTCAGAACTCCTCCATATGAAATATTTTTTTTCCCACGCCGTATTAAAAAACTATGTAGAAATTTGCGACTGAACCGGGCTATGATTTAAACTATTTTCCAGATCGGTCCGGGTCATGATGTTGACATTTTTTCAGGCCACGCCGAACTTTTTCCCCTATGGATCGGTTTGGGACCTGACCTAGATATTTTGACCGGTATACCATTATATCTAGTATACCAATTTAGAGTAAAAACTATACGCTGCTATTTTATGTCCAAAGAAAAAGCGCTATCTTAAACCGATTTTTATTAAATTGCAATTTGTGAATGTTCCCTAACAAGCGTTAAAATTGAGTCAAGAAATCGCAGTTTAGAGGCAGGGAAAAGTGGTTTAAGTCAGGAATTTTGAGGATTTTGGGATTTAATATCTCTGTGGGATTTTTAGATACGGAGATGAAATTTGTTTTGTTCAATTTAGAAATGGATAAGGAATAATTTCCTAATTAGGAATTTAGCCCTACGGGGGCCGTATAAAAATTTAATTTTCGTATTTTTTCAAATAGACTCCCCATGGATTTGGAACTTATCAGAAATTTCACCTTTTTTATGAATTTTTGCAAATGGAAGTATGAGTATAGGGGCAATATTTGAAGAGACAGCCTATTATTTCGATATTTATGACTCACCCTGTATGTACCATAAATATCTATGCGTACCATCGGAATCTTTTTTTTTTTTTTTTTTTTTTTTGCATCTTTGTTATGTTTGAGCTGACGCTTTGGTCAGGGCATCAAAAGAAATATAATGTTATGTTTATTTGAAAGTGGAGAAAGCACTTTTTATTTGCCTCTACCCACAATTAGGCCAAAGTGATCGTGATAATGACAGCACATCGCGGAGAATGGTGGCCTGCAAACGACCCACGTGACCATCCTTACTTCACTTAAAAAACAATAAAAATATTCTTTATCCATGATAACATAAAATGTCAAACATAAAGTTAAAAATATAAAATTGAAAAGGTAAAAAAAGTTACCTGTCAAGTCCTTGGATGTTGATGACAAATAAATCCAGACAATAGGCACAATAAATTATTATGCACACAAAATTTGAAGAAAAACTATTTTTATTTCATGAAGAACTTGTTTTACTTTTTTTATGAATAAATATTTCTTCACATATTTATATTATTTTGACTCGTACATATTAATCTCTCTCTTCATAAGAAAAACCATATCATAATATATGCTAATCACAACAATTGCTATCTCCAAGCAATAAAAATTCTTTGTCAATAATATATTTTAGATATCTCAACAGGATATAAATTATAAATCTTCTCATGACATAAAAGGAGAATATAATATTATTTCTTCTTGAAAAAGAGCAACTTTCATAATATGAACTTTCAAAAAAAACAAAAATGTATTATACTTCATATTGCATAGATACAAACCAATATTTTCTTCATAACGCCCCGTGAGTAATCAAAAACTATATATATAAAATGGGCCAGATAACGACATGAAGGAACTTTATGTAAATAAATATTTGCATCTCACGAAAAGAAAAGATTTTCACCTCTGCTTGTTTGTCAGAGGACTGGCATCACATAAAACAATTATTGAAGAAAATACGAGCACCAATAATAGCTGCAGAAAAATTATTTTTTAACGATGAGGTGATGAAAGATGAAATAGGTATTAAGTGGACTCATGATGACATACTACATCACTTATGATGCTTCCACAAGAACACCAACCAGAAGATCTATGGAGTGCGCTTATTTACGTTGAATAAACCAAAAGAGAAGGCACATAAAACGAATACATTCAGGAATGCATTAAACCACTTCATTGCTCCTCGCAGCCTTAAAAAATCAGCCTATTCTAAAACCATGCGGGGATCACAGCAGCATAGAACGTAGCCCGTATAAAACGGCTTCAAAGGGGCGCGCACATGGCCCGAACTTCCACCCAAAACCTGCAGTCATCGGACCGCATCCATCACAGCTGGTGTTTCGTAGCGCAACTGACGCAGGTGGCCGCGAGCCCAGGGGAAAAAGAGAAAGGGTTATTGTAAATGCAAAATACGCCAATTTGGCAGTGAGCAACAGAGGGGGTGAGGAAAAACTAAGCCAAATTACAATATACAGTATGAAAAGATATGTAACTAATAAGAATAAAATTGATAACCATCTTAAGAGGGGAGGCCAAAGCCGGTGGCCATGTACTTAACGGCTTGAAATACGTCACCTGTGAAATTTAATTTGATAGGTTAGGGGTGTGTCCGAATAAACGGAAGTTCCACCCAAAAGAACTAGCGAGAATGTTCTCGAACAAATTTAAAACCGGAAGGAATGATTTCAAACAGAATTTTACCGGCTTGGAACATTCGAAAGCTAAGCAAGAAAGAAAACATTACAGGCGACGAAATGAAAATAAGCGAAACCGAAATTAAATTTAAATTGAGAACATTAATAAAAAGGAAGGTGATATGAAATAAAATGGCTAATAAAATTGAATTAAATTAAACATATGGGGGGGTTATGGAGTAACCACCACATATTACCCAGGGTCCCCCAAAAGAAAATATTGGTGAGATGACAAAATGAACAATTTTTCATCAAGACAATATTTTCTAACACATGTACAAATATACTAAGTAAATACACAAAATAAATATATCAGAAATAGTTATAAGAATATACATAATTGTTGTACATGATATTTAAACAATAAAAAAAATAATTACTGTTATGATAGTAATCCTTATGAAAATATACCAACTGTAGTAAATGTTAACATGAAAGGTATATAAAGTTTCTTCCAGAAGTATCTATCATATATATCAAAAAACAAAAAAAAAATTAAAGTCTATGTCTATGTGCAACAGTCCTTAACTTTAACGAGTCTCTTGTTAGGCTGTGCAAAATGCACTATAACAGTAGAATGCTTTAGCATATGTCACAATATTTGATTACACAATAATATGTATATTTATATTCTCAGTTGTGAACAAAAATGAAATATACTATAACTGTATATGAATCATACTATAACTATATATAAAATATATGGTTTCAAATAGCACATGATAACTTGAATGAATTTGTAAGTTGAAAATTGAACAATAAAAAATATATATATATAAATGGTGCAGAGAGATTAGTTAGGCTCTCATAAAAAAATATTTACTTATATCACCACATAGCCTTTTAAGCTTTCAATAAATCTTAAATGAATAAACTTTAGTATTATTCAATAACACATTTTCACAGAAAATAAAATTAATTAAGTTGCAAAAAGAATGGTAATAAAAGCATGATATTATTTTCCAATAAAAATATCTTCAAAGTGA
Organism: Maratus speculifer; assembly: GCA_964019185.1. Classification (NCBI taxonomy): domain Eukaryota; kingdom Metazoa; phylum Arthropoda; class Arachnida; order Araneae; family Salticidae; genus Maratus; species Maratus speculifer. Next base: position 228,448,842 of record OZ025299.1, read on the forward strand.
ATATAATAATTTTCAAAGAGAGAATTTTTACACTCTCATAAAGGAATATTCTTAAACATTTTCAATATAAATTGACAATAATTGCATAAATACCTTTAATACTATACTTCATTCAAAATAAACATAAAACATAAGATGTTTAATATTCTGAAAAAAAGGAAGAAACTTATATGAATATGTCAATCTTATATATGACTTGATAATGTCAACTTACAAAGAAAAATCAATTGTGTCAAAATTTCTATATAGAAGATATCTAGAACATATTTACTTGTAAATTTTCAAACATTTTTTTAAAAAAATTAAGTAAGTGATCACTTTTGCATTTGTCATAAATCAAGAATTTGCTTTATATAAATATATATAATGACTCATGAAACATCTTTGGATAAATATATATATCATGACTGAATCAACATCTTTGGATCCAAAGTATAAATACCCAAAAGTATACAAAAATATTACCTATTGTGAGTCATTCACCTTCTATATTTCAACAAGAAGAGAAGAAAATATTAGTATGAATAAGTTTATCATGCACTTTCTCTCTTTTTTTTTTTAAAAAGAGGTTAAATGTTAAAGCATGCATGCATTGTAAGGAAAAGACACAATAGGGAAAATAATTTGATGAGTACTCATCTTTATGTTTACCTTATATGAATTACAATTTCACTTTTCTTATTATAATGCACATTTGTCAAAAATCACCTTAAATACTGACATCATATTCTAACAAAGACAAATTCTTTCTCAAATTTTTTTTTTTTTTTTTTTTTTATCAACTATTGTAATTAAAGACCTTATAAAATTTAAAAGTATGGCATACATGAGATTATATGTATATATTGTAAGAATTATGACTTATAGATAAATGCAGTAACTAATAAAACTATTAAAATTCATACATACATCCCGAGGATGACCGTTGAGTTGTACCAGGGAGAAGAAGACTTAAATAAAATGAAAAAAAAATAATAACAGCTGCCTGCAGCCTCGAGAAAAGAAAAAAAAAATTACATAGCGATTCTTCTTGCTGGACTATCAGTGCGGCTAGCTTCGACTGAATATATTACAAAGCAAAAGTCATCCTGTAAAAGGAAAAAGAGAGTTAGTCTATTTTTTTATGTAGTTTATGATTGCGAGGACGAAGATCATAACTTCTATATTGAGTGGATTTGTTTTTAGCACCAGTATGAGTGCTATCAGGAGGAGCTTGTGACAGTACCGATTTACTGGAACATGAAGATGTTTGCTGGCATTTAGAAGAAGAAAGAATTTGAGGAGAAGTATTACAAGCTGCATCATGATTTGAAACTTGAATAGAAGAGTGTTGTCTCACAGGAGTGGAGGATGCATTATCAACAGCTGGTTGATCATGTGATGCACCTTTTGAAGAAACTGAAGGATGTTGCAGTGCTTCATTTCTCTTTTGAAGCTTCAAGATTCGATTAGTGTGAATCAACATTGGTGAAGCATGACTACTATTGGGATCTTGAATTTGAATGAGCACAGGAGAAATTATTTTCTTCACCACATATGGGCCTTGTATTTTTTTGTTAAACACATTGGGAAATTTTACGTAAACAATGTCATTAACATTGATGTTGGAAAACTTTAATTTTTCTCTGGATTTTTGGTACACCTTTTGTCTGGATGATTCGTTATTCTTGTAAGCTTGATAGTATATTTTTTCAATAACATCCATCAATTTATGAATTTCATATGCAGTGTTGAGAATTTTCCATGAAACTTGAGATTTATAATTGGAATAAATATCATTTATTTCTCTGCCAAAATGAAGAAGATTTGGGGAGAACTTTGTAGCTGGATGAGGTGTAGCGTTATATATGGATTGGTGAATTTTTAGAGCAGTTGGTATATCACATCCTTGTGAAGCCATTGTGTTCACAGACGATTTTATTTGAGAATTGACACGTTCACTTAAACCGTTAGCTTGGGGATGGGCTACAGAACTATGTTCCAACTTAATGCCAAGCTTTTTGTTAAAATATGCAAACATATCACTAGTAAATTGAGAACCATGATCAGTAAGAGTTAATTCAGGTTTTCCATGAGTGGAAATATAATGCAATAAAGCCTTTGTAACTGACTCAGCACTGATATTATTCAAGGCATATAATTCTAAATGACGAGAAAAATGGTCTATCATTGTTAACACATATTGACGATTTCTCAATGGGCCGAGTAAATCCATAGAGACCTTTTGATTGGGAGCTGTTGGGAGTGGTGCAGGTAGGTATGGAGCAGTGTTTTTTTTATGATTCTTATTTACTAAACAAATTTCACAAGAGTTGACATAATTAATGGTATCTGAAACAAGGGTTTTCCAGGTAAATCTTTTCTTTAAATTAACAATGGTTTTATGAATTCCAGTATGAGTAATATGAGCAATTCTTAAGGCCTTTGCTCGAAGTGATAGAGGTAAAACAGCTTTGTGTAGCTCGATATCTTCTGAAGAGAAATGACCATTATAGCAAAGTAACTCATTACTTGGATTAATATAGTAGCCATTTAAACTTTTAGATTTTTTGTTATTTTTAAGATCTTCATAAATTTGTTTGATTTTTGGGTCCTTTTGTTGTTCAGAGAAGATGGTGTGATCAAGAATTTCTAATAAAGGATCTTGGTTATTATCATTATTAGAAGGTGAAGAATCACTCTGAAGATGACATGTATGGTGGATTTTGTCGACTAAACCACATGGAAAGTGAGGAATGTCATTATGTAAATCGTTTTGATTATCAACAACAGGTAGAGGTTCTTGTGAAGAAATAAGATCTGGATTATTATTGAGATCTTCAGTAGGAATGTGAGGAGTTCTACTCAGAAAATCTGCCAAGACATTTTCTTTGCCTGGAACATGTTGGAATGTGTACGAGTATTCTGACAGTTCTAACATCCAACGAGTAGTAATATCAGCAGGTGATGTAGCTTTTTTATAATTATTAAGTGGTTTGGCATCAGATAGTAGAATAAAGGGTCGACCAAAAATATAGTATTTAAAAGCAGTTATGCCTTTGTAAATGGCATAAAGTTCCAATTTGATGGCAGGGTAGTGTCTTTCTGATTGAGATAGAGTTTTAGAATAATAGGAGATAGGTTTTAGTTCACCATCAAATTTCTGCATAAGAACAGCTGATATTGCTGTTTTTGAGGCATCTGTATTAACATAAAATGTTTCATTCCAGTTAGGAAGATTGAGCATAGGTTTTTGAAAAAAAATGTTTTGTAACTTTTTAAATGCATTTTCCTGCTCAGTTTTCCAAGAAAATTTATTTTTAGGTTTGGTGACTTCGATGAGAGGAGTAATCAAATTAGAAAAATTAGGTATAATTGATCTATAAAAGGAACACAAACCAATAAAACTCTTCGTTTGCCTCTTGGTTTTAGGCGTTGGAAAGGAAGTAATTTTTAAAATGTTACTTGTAATAGGAAGAATTTTATGATCTGTAAGTTGGAAGCCCAAAAAGTTAATACTAGTTTGCATAAAGGTACACTTTTCAGGAGACAAAGTAATGTTATTAGCAATAAGGGTGTCTAATAACTTTGTGAGTTTCATGGACATTTCTTCAAATGAATTAGCACCCACTACAATATCGTCTTGATATGCATAACAGGAATCAATTTGAAATAATTGAATAACAGAGTCGATTAATTGTTGGAAAGTGCTGGCGGCCGTCTTCAGGCCAAATACTAGACGCAAATAGGTAAAAATTCCCCATGGAGTAGTAAAACTAAGTTTATCTTGCATATCTTTAGGTACAGCAATCTGCCAATATGCAGAGGGTAAGTCAAGAGTGGTATAATATTTAAATTTTGACAACTGCACCAATAGATTTTGAATTCTAGGAAGAGGATATGAAGATGGAATTATTATGGAATTTAACAATCTTAAATCAAGAGCCAAACGATACTTTTGAGGCTTAGACATATCAGTTCTCTTCTTTTTAACAAGAAGCATGGGACACGCCCAAGATGAATTTGACCTCTCAATAATACCAGCGTTCAACATTTGATTAATTTGGTCAAGAGCTTCTTGCTCGAGTGCTTGAGGTACAGGAAAAGGTAATGTTTTTACTGGATGAGAATTTAACATGGTAAACTGAGGATTGACCAGGTCAGTATGACCTAAAGTGTCAAGAGATTTTGAAAAAGCAAGAGCTTTACTACATAATAATTTGGTCAGAGATTCTTTTTCATGAGGAGGCAAGTGTTTAAGATCAAAGTCATTTGGAGATAATTCTTGAATACGTTTTCTCTTAATCTCTTCAGATGGCAAAATTAAAGTACAATATTCGTTTTCAAATTCTAAATCAAAAGAGTATTCTTCAATATCTTTTTCATCTACATTGATACATTCACCAATAATTGAATTTTTATTTAAATGAATATCGAGCTTTGAAATATTCTGACATACAACCAAAAATAAATCATTTTGAATGGAAGATTTTGAGTGTAATGATTCATGTAATACCAGACCCTTGTTTTTTAAATTGGGTTTAAAAAGAAAATATTCAGATGGAGGATTCAGATACTTAACATGTAAATAAACAAATGAATTAGGAGGTATTACTTCTCTATTGAGTAATTGTACCATATTGGAACTCACCAAAATTTTATTACCCATACTTAAATGAGGTTGCCTTTCACCAAAATAGTTACCATCATTAGTATTCTCAGCTGAGAAATTCTTACTAGGAATATTATTATCATTAGTAGACACATAATTCACCACATTAGCATAATCAGTTGGAAAATAATTAGAAAAATAAGTAAAATGACCATCAATATAAGGATTATGAAAATTCATAGCAGAATGAGCCATATTATTTGTAAACAAACCATTATTTTGAACATTATAATTATAAGGATAGGTTGTATAATTATTGAACAACTGTAAACTTGAATTATCATAATTTGCACAAGTATTATCAATGTAAGTATCACTCTTTAGATTATTTGATATAGGCCTTTCATAAGAAGGCATTCTGTGTGCATCAAGAGAATATGGTACATTTGAATTCACATAATTATATTCAGAATTCATAAAATAGCAAGTAGGAGATTCATTATAACTTTGAAAAGGAATGTGTGTGTCCTTAATTAGGATAGACTTAAAACTTGGAGAAATAGTAATAGAATGCTTGTTAATAAACTCAAAGCCAAGTATGGCTTGAAAGTGAACATTTTGAATTTTTGTAAGGTAAAATACATGATGAAAAAAATATTTATCAATCTTAAAAGCTATCTCTATGCATCCTTTGAAGAAGACCTTAGAATTTATGGTCGATACAGATACATTTCTGGATAAAAATTTGTAATGAAGCCTGGATTTAATGCTATTAAAGCATTCTTCATCCAAGAGAGATAAACTTGATCCAGTATCTATTAATGTGGAGATTTCATTATGTTGAACATTTATTAGGATGCATGGAAGAACATAAGAGTTGTTAAAAGAACTGCATATGACATGATTTTCTTGTATGTCATCGTTGATTTGAAAATTTTGTTTGGAAGGCAAAGAATTATATGAACAAGAAGATTTGTTAAATTTAGATGACATAGGAGAAGTTTGGACAGCTGTGGATGACACTAAAGTGACTGACGAGCGTTTGTCCAATTGTTGATGTTTGTTGTTGTTGTCAAAGTGTACTGACCCTGAATGAGAATTACGGGAGAGAAGGCGGTCAGTAGAACCAGTCTCCCTTATTTGTTTAAATGATAAACATTGTTATTTTCAGAAGAAGAAGAGGTGTGGCTTTTCTTTCTGTAAGGGTGAGACGAAACCTGAGTTGAAGAGTTTTGATTAGAATTACCAATAATGTTTTTGAATTTGTAGCATGAGTCCATACGATGATTAAATTTCCCACAGAACGCACACTGCACAACATCTCGTCTGTGATAAAAGGATGTAGAATTTTTTTTGTGAGAATATTTGTCAAAGGTTGGTTGATAAGGACGTTTCCGGTGAAAGTTTTGATGACGAAAATTATTGTTACGTTTATTTGTAGCCTCTTGTCTCGGTGGAGAAGGCGAAAATGTCCTAGGTCTTCTTTGAAAATTACGAGAAGTATGAGAACTGTCCTTTTGAGTTTGTAAAGGAGAGTAGTTGGTTTGAGAATTGTGATAAATTTTATCCTTCGTATGCTTTATAGGAGTTTTATGAAGAGTATTACTAGAATTATCGTGGACATTTTCAGAATCGATACAATAGGCTTGATTAAAATTTTCATAAGATTTTTTAGGGGGAGAGTCATAAATATTTTGAAGAAAAGTTGCTCGTTCAAGAGCTAATTCGAAGGACGTAATATTTTCTTCTAAGATTTTACGTTTGATTTGCTTAGGTAAAGCCTCAAGAAAATGAGTAAACTTTAATGAATTAAGAGCAGAAAGATCCAATTTTGGATAAGCAAGTCGAAGTTGTTTATCCAACCGAAAAGCAAAATTTTTAACTGATTCATTTGAATCTAAGGTCAAGTTCTGTAAAAATTTTAGAGAAACAGATTTTTTTGTGGGTAAGAAATAGTCTATAAATGCCTTTCGAATTTCACTAAAATTAGAGTTCTTGAGCTGTGACTGAGTTTCCAGAAAGAAGAGTAAGGCGGTGCCCTCAAGTTTTGATTTAAAGAGAACAAAAAGTTCCTTGTCTGTAAAGTTATTTAGTTCCTGTAAGTCAGATAATTGATCGAAGAAAAATTCTACAGTCTGAGGGTTACCGTCGAAAGGTTGGATTGCAATATTTAGTTTGGCTTTTGGAGGCATGATGAAATAATTAATATAAGAACTCAATGTATGACATGATAAATTTGGTTATTTGGCAGGTCCTATGATGAACAATATATATAAATTGACCCGTTACTTAAAATATTGATGACTTTCATTTACTTCATACATCATTTTTATATGTAAAAAAAAAGAAGAAAACGTATACTAACATATTAGTATCATATGAAGAATATAAGACCCAAATATTTTATGTAAATATTTATATATAATATGGCTCAAAACATAAATTATTATATGTATGACAAGAAGAATAATTTATCTTAGCATGAACAATAATTTTTACCAGTACCTCCGTTAAATAATGCATATATATATTAGTTGCAAAATATAGCAAGACAAGAAAAAATATATATATGGAAAAATTATGTTATATATATATCATGCACTGCTCCAGAAAAATATTATTTCAGTATAGAATCAATATGTTGCAATTAATTACTGCACCACTCTCAATAATAATATAATTAATAATATTAATGTATGAAGAAAATAATTTGAAAAATAATGAAGAATTAACTGAAGATAATGACGACAATATGTATAAATATAACAAAAATATGATGGTGGCAAAGGAAAAATGGATGGTCATGGAATGTTGGATACGCTTTGGTGACGGCACCACAGGAAATTAAGATGCCGTGTACAAAAAAATAATTGTAATTGTTCAAGCGTTGGTCACTGCACCAAAGGAAATAAGTGTTATGTTTGAGCTGACGCTTTGGTCAGGGCATCAAAAGAAATATAATGTTATGTTTATTTGAAAGTGGAGAAAGCACTTTTTATTTGCCTCTACCCACAATTAGGCCAAAGTGATCGTGATAATGACAGCACATCGCGGAGAATGGTGGCCTGCAAACGACCCACGTGACCATCCTTACTTCACTTAAAAAACAATAAAAATATTCTTTATCCATGATAACATAAAATGTCTAACATAAAGTTAAAAATATAAAATTGAAAAGGTAAAAAAAGTTACCTGTCAAGTCCTTGGATGTTGATGACAAATAAATCCAGACAATAGGCACAATAAATTATTATGCACACAAAATTTGAAGAAAAACTATTTTTATTTCATGAAGAACTTGTTTTACTTTTTTTATGAATAAATATTTCTTCACATATTTATATTATTTTGACTCGTACATATTAATCTCTCTCTTCATAAGAAAAACCATATCATAATATATGCTAATCACAACAATTGCTATCTCCAAGCAATAAAAATTCTTTGTCAATAATATATTTTAGATATCTCAACAGGATATAAATTATAAATCTTCTCATGACATAAAAGGAGAATATAATATTATTTCTTCTTGAAAAAGAGCAACTTTCATAATATGAACTTTCAAAAAAAACAAAAATGTATTATACTTCATATTGCATAGATACAAACCAATATTTTCTTCATAACGCCCCGTGAGTAATCAAAAACTATATATATAAAATGGGCCAGATAACGACATGAAGGAACTTTATGTAAATAAATATTTGCATCTCACGAAAAGAAAAGATTTTCACCTCTGCTTGTTTGTCAGAGGACTGGCATCACATAAAACAATTATTGAAGAAAATACGAGCACCAATAATAGCTGCAGAAAAATTATTTTTTAACGATGAGGTGATGAAAGATGAAATAGGTATTAAGTGGACTCATGATGACATACTACATCACTTATGATGCTTCCACAAGAACACCAACCAGAAGATCTATGGAGTGCGCTTATTTACGTTGAATAAACCAAAAGAGAAGGCACATAAAACGAATACATTCAGGAATGCATTAAACCACTTCATTGCTCCTCGCAGCACGAAGGGGCATTGCTCCTCGCAGCCTTAAAAAATCAGCCTATTCTAAAACCATGCGGGGATCACAGCAGCATAGAACGTAGCCCGTATAAAACGGCTTCAAAGGGGCGCGCACATGGCCCGAACTTCCACCCAAAACCTGCAGTCATCGGACCGCATCCATCACAGCTGGTGTTTCGTAGCGCAACTGACGCAGGTGGCCGCGAGCCCAGGGGAAAAAGAGAAAGGGTTATTGTAAATGCAAAATACGCCAATTTGGCAGTGAGCAACAGAGGGGGTGAGGAAAAACTAAGCCAAATTACAATATACAGTATGAAAAGATATGTAACTAATAAGAATAAAATTGATAACCATCTTAAGAGGGGAGGCCAAAGCCGGTGGCCATGTACTTAACGGCTTGAAATACGTCACCTGTGAAATTTAATTTGATAGGTTAGGGGTGTGTCCGAATAAACGGAAGTTCCACCCAAAAGAACTAGCGAGAATGTTCTCGAACAAATTTAAAACCGGAAGGAATGATTTCAAACAGAATTTTACCGGCTTGGAACATTCGAAAGCTAAGCAAGAAAGAAAACATTACAGGCGACGAAATGAAAATAAGCGAAACCGAAATTAAATTTAAATTGAGAACATTAATAAAAAGGAAGGTGATATGAAATAAAATGGCTAATAAAATTGAATTAAATTAAACATATGGGGGGGTTATGGAGTAACCACCACAATCTTTATTCATGAAAAATAGTCACTTGCCTGCTTTTTACCATCTATTGACTTCTTGAAGAAAATAATGAAGGTTTTAATGCATGAGCAACACGTACTAGGTCATAACCATCTGTTTTTATAACATTACAAACTATCTTGTACAAAATGCATTCACAAAATTTTCATTTAAACGATATTTTTTCTTACTGTAAAAAGTAAATTATACAGGGTGATTCCAAATTTTTTTTACAATAAAAGAGGGGTGATAGTACACATCAAGACAAACAATATTAAATAGGAGACCAAGGGTCCAAAACGTTTTCCTAAGGAGATAGCCGCCATTAAAGTTTAGGGACCAAAATTTCAAATAAACATAAAAAACGGAAAAATCGGTCGATTGATTTGCGGTTTTCACTAAAATTATTCTTTATGTCGGCATTTTCTTGAAATTAAATTATAAAGATAAATTTCAAAAAATGCCGATAGAGTGCGCTTTAGACTTTGGAGTAATGAACAACTATTTTTTCCGGTATGTTTTGCATCTCATTAAATGTTTACGTAAGTTTACACTCAAACTTGAATTTTGAGCTCAAAATCTGTAGTTGGGAGTGGTTAAGTAACACAAACAGAGCTGTGTTCAGAGGGTTCAAATTTCAAATGATTAAAAAAAAACGGAAAAATTGGTCGATTAATTTGCAGTTTTCACTAAAACTATTCCTTATTTAGGTATTTTCCTGAAAAAAGTTATAAAGATAAATTTCAAAAAATGCCGATAGAAGGCGCTTTAGACTTTGGAGTAACGAACAACTATTTTTTGCCGTTATTGTTTTCATCTCTTTAAATGATTTTGGAAGGTTAGACTTAAACTTAAATTTTGAGCTGAAAATCTGAATAGTAGGGAGTGGTTAAGTAGCACAAACTGAACTGTGTTCAAGGGGGAAGGGGGAGGTTCAAATTTAAAGTAATTATAGAAAATGGAAAGATTGGTCGATTCGTTTGCGGTTTAAAATAAAACTATTCTTTAAGTCAGTATCTTCTTGAAAATAATTTTTAAAGATAAATCTCAAAAAATTCCGTCAGAGGGAGACTTAAACTTCAGAGTAACCAACAATTCTTCATAACCATTATTTTTTGGTTCTAATTAAATGCTTGGAAAAGCTGTTTAAATGATCTCGGAAGCTTAGATTTAAACTTAAATTTTGAGCTCAAATCCTGAATCGTTATGAGGAGTTAAGAAGCGCAAACTGAAGTGTGTTCAGGAGTTAAAATTTAACCCTCTTTCCTCCTCGAGCACAATTCAATTTTTCTCCACTTAAACACTCCCAACGATTCAGAATTTCAGCCTAAAATTTAAGTCTATGCATTTGAAAGCATTTAATGAGATTAAAAAAATAACAGTTAAAAATAGTTGTACGCTGCTCCAAAGTCTAAGGCGCCCTCTATCGGCATTTTGTGAAATTTATCTTTAAAAATTATTTCCAAGAAAACACTGATTGATCAAGAAAACTGCTGATTTAAAATTTAGTTTTAGCAAAAACCGCAAACGCATCGACCAATTTTTCCGTTTTTTACAATTATTTAAAATTTGAACCCTCTGAACACAGCTAAGTTTGTCTACGTAACCACTCCCAGCTATTCAGATTTTGAAAATCAAATTTCAAAAATAGTTGTTCGTTACTCCAAAGTCTAAAGCGCCCTCTATAGGCATTTTTTGAAATTTATCTTTATAATTAATTTTCACGAAAATACCTAAATAAAGAATAGTTTTAGTGAAAACCGCAAATCGATCGACCAATTTTTCTGTTTTTTATTTTTATTTGAAATTTTGGTCCCTAAACTTTAATGGCGGCTATTTCCTTAGGAAAACGTTTTGGACCCTTGGTCTCCTATTTAATATTGTTTGTCTTGATGTGTACTATCACCCCTCTTTTATTGTAAAAAAAATTCGGAATCACCCTGTATATATTATTTGTATAAAAATCTTGTTTAAAAACTTTTAGGTAATTATTTCGTTAGCGTACAATTTATTGGCTGTGTCAGAAAAAGTCAAGAGACAAAAGACAAAACATACTCAATAAATAGTGCAAAAAACCCTAAACACAGGTTATTTTTAAAAAATTATTTCGGTAGATTTAATTTTGAAACTGAGTGAATATACGCAAAAATCCTGGGAGAAAATTTAGTAATTTCTAACTTATTATTTACACTAATATATTATAAATAATAAACAATTGTTTCTTTGTTTTTTTTCTACGAGAATCTCTGGAATTACTGAACTTATTTCTATTTTAATAGTATTAAAATGAAACTAAAAGTATTTGCTCCAACCAAGACTTTACTTTAGTCTATTCCTTTAGCCCAATGTGGTGTAGGAGCGAAAACTTGATATTCTTGCCAAGAGAAATTAAAATGTTGTACGGTCATTCCCTTTAAGTTGCAAATACTTGCTAAAAACGATTTCAAAAAATGAAATTATTTTTTTAAGTGTAACATGGTCCGTAAATTTTCTAAATTTCGATTTAGTAAAAAATAGCAGTCATTTTTAAGACGTAATTGATCCCACAGAACATATTATAAGATACTCAAAATTTAAATGAGTGAAATCATTGTAATAAGTACTAAACCAAAGATAACACTGGAGTTTCTGAAGCTATTTCAATCATTCGTTTAGGATAAATAATGCAACAGTTTATGCATAAAAATGGGCTGCACTTTATCTCTGTATCGAGACACTCAAAAAGTGGACAAACAAAAGTACTCTTAAAATTTATTTATTTTTTATTATTGTTGGAGACAGAATCTTGAAATTTTACATGATGGTGAACTTAAACCCTAAATAATCGCAGGAATTATATCTAGATTTATATACTTAACTGTATAAAAACGGTAATTAATTTTCAGATATAATTTGAATACGAAAATTCCGCATTTAACATAGAATTTTAGAATGCAAAATTTAATTTTATTAAATATGTAAAAAGAAAGTTTATACTTAAGAGAATGGTTCAATAATGATCGTTCCCTAGTGTATACAAAATATTTGTACTGTGGTGGGATAATGTGAAATATAGAAGCCTAATGCCTTAGATATTCCACAAGTTTGGATATTCAAAATTAATTTTATTGCCCATATGCTTAATTTCAGAATCGTAATGATATTTTGAGGGAGGGATGACAAGAGAATTGAGGTTTAAAATATATATTGGGGCTTATAGGAGTAGATGTCACAGTGGATGAGACGATGCTATTATCGCTTGCACACGGGATCATAGTGATGTGGCCACATCTCATCCTCTGTCAGAAATCTAGCCGCATCAGCTCAAAATCTGACCTTTCCCCCTCATCCCAACCTTTAAAAACCCTATAAAAATAGATCTTTTACATTTAACCCTGCCTTCAAAAATATATTAATATTGCAGCTACAGTTCTAAAACTGAACATATAGACATCTTATACGTTAGACTTATATTTTCCACATCAACAATCGCAGTACAAATATTTATATACACTAGATAAAATAATTATTGAACCACCCACATATTAAAAAATTAATATATTGGTAAAATTATGTGTCATTCAATGATTTCAGTATTTTACCAAATGGAATTAAAGATTAAAAAACTTTATGGGCTCTGAAAACGCTATAATTCACGATTTTTGTTTAACCTGCTTACAGTAGAAATTTGAAATTGAACTCGATATGAACTTTTATGATGCTTAGAAAATCGAATTTTATAATGATGGTGTAATCGAAAATTTCCTGAAGATTGAAAAGAATTAATATAACGTAAAAACACCTTATTATCATGACTTTGGTGCAATGAGCGAGTTTAGGAACTTTAAATTTGACACACACGTCACTGTTAGTGCATAATGCTACCAAATAACAATTATTAAAACTTTCAGTTTAAAATGATTCAAATGGGAGGAACGCGTGCTGCCTGTTATATACTTTTACAAACAATCGGCTAGCAAAATCTAAGATTGGTGTAAATGTTATTACAAAGACGTAGAATAACATTTTTTTTTTCCTTTTTAATTGTAATAATAAAAAGTAGAGAAAAAGAAACTCTTTGCTTATGCCAGTTTTAACAACTGGCAACACTTTTGAGCAAAGGTATAAAACATAAGTTCCATCAACTGCTCTAGTTAAATGAATCTTACAAAAATGTGTGATTTTCACTTTGGTAAGGAAGTAATTTATATTTAGCTTTTTTCGGAAGAAAAAATACCCTTAAGTATATTAAAATGATATTTTCAACTTATTATTTAAAGATTTTTTAATTTTTTTATTGCGAATCGCATATCCTGGCAAAATATACATTGTTTTTAAGAAATTGTCTCTAAAGTTACTGAACCGATTCAAAAATTTCACTCAACAACAGCTGGTAAGCCTAGTTTCCAAGTAGATTATTTTCTATGTGTGTTATAAAGAGAACGGATGCAGACACCTTGTACGGAATACTTTGCTGTAATTTTTAAATATTTAGAAAAATAAATTCATCCCTCGTGTCCATCGTTTTCTAAAAAAAAAGTTTCTACAAATTGTGACTTAATGAAAAATATTTAAATTATACGTAGTAATATGATTTCTTCCCTTCGTCCCAACATTAGATGGCACAGAAATACCACTGGGCAAATTCAGTTACGCACGCAAAGATATGCGTTTCATTGTCAGTACTGGAAACATTTCAACACGATTATAATGCTTGTGATTAAAAATAGTTAAATAATTCAACGCATTGAAAATTGTTAAATAATTATAAGGAAGGGCTTTTTTTTGACAATTTGAAATATGTAGTAAGGTGTTTTTATTTATCAAAGGCACGATATGCAATAAAAAATGAATATTTCTCAAAAAGCAAATTAATAATAGTGTCGAACCCAGTTAAAAAGCATTTCAAGGAAGTGACAACAGTTGCATATTAATACTAGATCTACCGTGAACCCTCATTTTGACGGCTACCATATGAATAGGTTTGGGTTCAAGCAAGTAATTTGATTATGGAATGAGTTAAAAAAATACAAATAAGAAAAACATTAAATTTTATAGTTAAAGTGTTATAAATCAAAATTCTAGTGTGAAATATTTTTATAGAACTTGACTCAAATTTCCGGTAGTTCCAGTGTTAAGTGGGATAGCCTATAGAACCATAGCCCCCTACATTGGAGAAAACCGTGACACGCTTAGTGACTTCATCCAAAGCAGGCAAAAGGAAGAAAGAAATTGAAGGATAAGGATGAATTAAATAAGGTCAATGCAGGTACTATGACCAACCGTACTGTTGAAATTAGTTTTCATGAAATCTAAAAATTGATAATTGAATGTAATACCTGAATATCCGAAGAACATAGTTTAATACCGTGTTAGCCGCAATTCTTGATAATCTGCATAGGTGGTAGTATTTATAGCTAATTGCGTTGGCATATTTTGCATTTTTCTCAGGTAAGTTTATTATTTTTCTTATTTAAATAAAGTATTTGATTTTTTGTTAATATAATATTTTACCTGGTTTAATGGTTTTTTGTAACTGTCAAAATCAATTTAAAAATGTAAATGTTTATACAGCATTCCGAACGCTTTTTCAAAATTCACAATTGTTGAAAATATGTCCATTTGACATATTACCTGCACGCTTGGCCATATTAGATTCAGATAAATGAATTATTTTAATTTTTATGCTTATTTATATTATTTATTTATTTATTATATAATTAATTAAAAAAATAATTTCACTACTGGCATTAAAATACAAAGTACTAATCGACTGAAAACTAGTTATCATACCAGAAAACGATCTTACCTCAAGAATTTCTATGCTTGCTTATGTTGGTTATCTTATTGCTTCAAAAATCATTAAACACTTCGTTTTTAAATTTTGAAGTGAAAAGGAAATAACTAACTATTTTTCATTTTGAAAAGGCCTGGCTGATCGGTACAGGTTATAAAAAGTTTTAGCAAAAAATCCGAATTTTTACAGAAGGAAAAGTCAACTAATGAATCTTGCCAGAACGGTAAAGCCCAATAAATATATTATTGATGATGATTTTTTAGTAAAATACGAAAGGTTCTAATTGAAAATAGTTTCATGACGCCTCAAGAATGGATATTTAACCCATTCAAGAGCACTTATCCCATGACGGGTCCACCTAATTTTATTTCCAAACTTACAAACAGCACCAAGAATATTTTAATGCAATTACGCTTTTACGATGAACGTTTAGAAGATTTAGTTTTACCTTTCGAAGAAATTCATTTTTGAATTCTGGTATCATACAACCATTTCATCTTTTTACGAATATAATTTTTCTCTGACAAAAAGGGTTTATATGGGCGAAACAGTGTACCATCTGAGTTTGCATAAAGAACTAACTTTTTGGTGTGAAAAGAGTTCAAAAGTGCATATGGTTGCTAAA
Source organism: Maratus speculifer (assembly GCA_964019185.1). Classification (NCBI taxonomy): domain Eukaryota; kingdom Metazoa; phylum Arthropoda; class Arachnida; order Araneae; family Salticidae; genus Maratus; species Maratus speculifer. The sequence continues at coordinate 228,464,577 of OZ025299.1, forward strand.
GAGCGTGGTGATATTTGTAACAGTTGTGATCTTAATTCAAGCAATAATTAAGAGGAGTGCAGCGTCTTAGTTTATATATTTATAATCATTGTCATCATAATTTACAATCATCACCGTCACAATATCATTGATATGTTTTTAAAAAAGAATGTTTAAATTTCACAAATGAAAGCGAGTACTGGAACGCTAAAATTCAGCCAGTGATTAAGAGGAGTTCCCAAATACTCTATATCTTTATTTGCGTATTACAAGCCCAGTTACACATCTAAATACTAAATAGTTTAAACAAATAATTTCTCATCCTTGACATGCATCATCTAATGAAAAATATTTATGTTGTAACTTTCTACCGTTGCAATAAAACTTATATCGTTTACAGCTGAAATTTCATGCACATGCTTTTTTTGCACATACACCATTTATTTGTGCTCATAGAGGGCCTTGCTGTTATTTTTTTATGAGTGTGTCAGTCTGATCTTAAGCTGATGAGCGTGTCAGTCTGATGTGATGCAAAACTTTATTGTTATTGCTTTTGTTATCAGATTTATAAAAATATAACCCGGTTTCACAGATATTAATTACCTTTTGACCCTTAGCAAACTCAGTGAATTCATCAACATGTATACATTTACTGCTTTCTACAGTATTATCAAGCGGATGTAATTAGCAACCTGTTCCCCGATGAATCCAAATTAGCTTTGTAATCGGTAATTGATTTATATTATCGTATAGTGATTATTGTTTTCTTGAATGAAGTAATTTTTTTTTATTAGTCACTAAACATCATTCTGCGTTACTCATTTTCTGGTGATCATATGATTGTTTGTAATGCGATATCCTTCACAGTACGTACTATTCTCTATTATTGCATTTTCGTACTATGACTGGCGGAATGTTTCACTGCCAAATCTGTTACTTCTTAGTTTATTCTTATGATACTGGAATAGGTGCAACTATATCTGAACTTTCAGATAATCCTATGTTAGTACATGTTGACATAGGAATTTCAAGTAATGATGTGGTATCATATATCGGAGATTTTCATCCAGTTAACATTATGCAACGGGTGATTTGTCGAAAAATATAGTTTACCGACATGGCATTACAAATACTGTCCAACAATTCAAGTTCTACTATAAAATAATGATAGCCTTCTACAACTTTCACAGTTACAGAAACAGATGTCATATTTCTTATTTACGCACATTTTACATTTAAAATGGCCGATGGTTATTTTATCTAAATTTTTTTAATTGCTTTTTAATTTGTACATTCAAACTGCGATGCAAAATTACCTGTAAGATTTAAATTTTCGCACTTTCGCGTTTCTTAAAAAAATTATTTGAAAGTTATTCACATCGATGTTTATTAAACATCAAAGCTATCGTTTTGATGTATAAGTCTTTTGCACTTAATTATAAACATCAACTTTTGTTTCTTTTACTGCTAAGGATTATTTTTTTCAAATGATAAATTTCTAATTTGACAATATAGTAATATGCTTTATGCGTGCAGTAAAGTGATTCCTGCTGTTTATAGATTAAAATTTAAAAAAGATTATGTGAAACCATGTCTTATTTTTTTCCTTTTTTGTCTTACAAGTAATAACCAATATTTTTATGTAACTGTGTTCTTTAGTAACTTATGTTCTTTATTTCCACAAAAATTAAGAGAGAAATTTTCTCTTTTTCATGTATTCTAACTACACAGTAAGAATTTAAACACAGTAAAGTTCATACGTGTCATATTACATTTGATTGTATTTGAATGCATTCATCAGGTTTGAATATTTTTGCAAGCGTAAAATTCTATTTCAATCTATTTCATCTATTTCATCCTTTTATGAAGATTAAAAATAACCAAATAACCGCGTAATTTATTATTTTTAAGAATGTTTCATAGTTCGCTGGACATAATGCCACAGAATAAGTTTTTTTACAACTCTTTTTTTATAGGTACTGATTGACCCTAAAAATACACCGATCAAACAGAAAACTGCAACATTTAATGTTAGATAAAGTCAGACGACACGGCAATAATTTGACATGTATATTTATGAGTCTTATTCTGTCGAACGAAATCTATTAGTTATTTCGGAAGACATAATAGAAGATTTTTTTCTTATGTGTTTTTATGTATTTCTTTTAGGGGGACATTTTACCTTTTCAAGTTTGTTTATTTTTTAGAATATGATTCATATGGCTAACTCGGTGCATTTAAGTGTTCGCCTAACAGCAAATTAAAAAAATAATAACTGCATATTTAATTAAATTTTTAAAAATGTTTTCATAAAATTACAATTTTTAAATTCCCTACTACTTTTTTAATTATTGAAATTTTTGCCTAATGTTTTTTTATTTACGTTTTTAATTTTTTTTTTGTTTTTCAAATGTGTATTACACAATACTGCGCATGGATATTTAGATACATCTAATGTTAAATTTAATATAATTTTCTTACTGATATATAGAGCGAAAAACGATAAAATCTAACACATCGTCATGTACTTTTATTATATTTTTTTAATAACAAAAAATGTCAAAATTAATTTCATGTGCCGATCTATCACATATATAGTAAAGAGCATAAAGTTTAAAATCTCCCTACCTCAAATACTAAAAAACCTTAGTATTTTTTTTTTTTTTTTTTTTTTTTTTTTGAAAAAGCAAAGTATTAAAATACTCTCGATTAAACAAGCTTTTCCTTAATATAAAGGAATAAACATTTCGACCAATTTTTAGGTAAACTGTCGCCTCAAAGAATGAAGCAATAGTGGTCTTGGTTATTTTTCTTCTTATACTGCGCTATCCAAAATCAAAATTAAAATTTACGTAAATTGTTTTTTGCGTCATTGTATCTAAAATAAGTTAAATATATGCAAATGGATACAATGAAGAGAAAAAAATATTATCTACATTTTACTTTTGATTTTGGATAGCGTGGCACAAAAGATAAATTATTTTTTCAAATAAATACATTTCAAAGCATTATATAGATTCTGTAAAAGTGGTGTATTTAACGTGTATTGGAAAATGAAAAGGGGGGGAGGCATTGTTTAACTATGTAAATGTATTTAGCCAATAAATAAATAAATAAAATGAATTTTAAAACAAATCGTTTGAAGCCACATCAAGGCGTCATTTAAATTTTGATATAATATCTTTTAAGATTTATATTTCGAATTTATGAGAGATGTAAATGATAACGCATCAATGAATAAATTTTAATGTATATACATACACATATTAAAAGCATAGCGTCACTTAAATTTTGATATCATTATTTTTAAGTTCCAAATTTAAAATTGTTAGAGATATAAGATGCTGCGTCACAAGCTTTTAACCCGTTCAGGGTTTTTTTATTGATGACTTTTACTATTATGTTTACACACTTGGAGTTTCAGGATAATTCCTCATGTATTTTTCAAGATATTTAATGAAACATCAAAGATTGTAAGTTACCGGTCACCTTAGGCCATATAGTCTATCCTCAGATATGTTTGTAGAATAAAGATAAAATAATATAAAGGGTCAAGCAAAGAATTGGATACATGACCGTCTATTAATGATAATCTTTGGAAGTGTGATTTCAGTAGATTTAAGGACGTTTTAATCTTTTTGGAAATTTTGCTCTTTACTCAAATGTTTATAAAGATATAGGTAAAACACAGCCCTGTTCAAAAATATTCAATTATACATCCGTCTATTAGCGTAAATGTCTAAAAATCAAATTTTAGCCTATTAAGCGTTTTTAACACTTTCCAACATAGTTTAAAGTGTTTATAAATTTAATTTCTCTGTCTGTCTATCCGAATTCTAATTTGCGTTATTATAGTTGAATGTAATTGATATATCTTATGAATATTTACTATGTTCGCTATCGAAAATAAGGTTTTAACGTTAATAGTTAATTTCTAGAGACACTCTGAAGTATTCCGTTATATTATGGTCTATGGGGAATTGACGTATTTATATAAATATACCCTCTACACTAGTTTCGCCACTGCAACAGTGGAAAATAAGGGAGAACTTTATGCCCACCCTGTATAACTGGCATTGTGATTATTTGCCAGATATTTAAAACTTTTAAAATGTTGTGACTTCTGTCGTTTGAACACCCCAGTCGAAACATTTGGAATGTCTTTGATATTTTGGTAACTTTGGTATACGTGTTCAGGAACTTTGGCCTTGGTTGTAAATTAAAGACGATACTTGTGCATATCTAAAGCTAAATTAGATTTGCCACAATGTCTACAGCATATAAATTAATTGCATATTCAGATTTCCCTGGCTTCCTTTCGAATCGGCTACAAAACGGTTTAAAAGTAACTTAAAAAGCAATAAAATACCTAATGTATCTGCTAGATATCACGACAGTCTAAGCAGTTCTTGCGAAAGTGGTTTTAACATATTCGCCAAATATGATGTTAATTGAAGTAAAATTTGGGAGTCATTTCATTTTCTCTCTCTCGCACATGCAATTAAGGATTACAATACTTTTTAACGATACCACTAGGCGTTCAAAAATAAAAAAAAAAACTGTCTTAGTTTTACATTTTATCAGATATTTAGAGTAGTTGAAGTAACGTTCTCAAACGCGAGGTTTTTAATGAAATTCTATTTTTAAATTGGCATTGAGCTTATCTGGCAGATATTTAAAACTGTTACAATGGTCGTATTTTTGAAATGTGTATTCTAGAATCTACGAAATTGTCCTTTGTCCTTTTTTTTTTGGTTTCAAATATTTAAAGAACATGGACCCAAGTTAAAAATAATCATACTTTAAGGAAATATTTTTATAAGCATAAGGTCAACTGTCAGATGAACTGCTATCGCTTTAGTATCGTATACTCTGCGGATTCTAAGAAAGATCTCGCATATATTTCTGTTTATATTATGCATTAAAATCTACCTTAGACAGGGAGCAGTCTGCAAAAATCATCACTTCATAAGTTGACGATTCAATTTCAAGATTTAGTTAAATCTCGATCCGCATATTAAAAAACCAAATCAAAAATAAAAATTCGCTTCCTTCATTCATCGAGTACAGTATAGCGTGCTAAATCTGTTGTATATACCTGTAAATATTTTCCGCTTTGTATTATATAGGAAATAACTTGTAGAAAGCCTAAATAAATTGTCTAAAAATAGTCTAAAAATAAATTTCAGACTATTTAAAACAAGTTGGAAATTGCAAGTCAAACGTGGCAAATGAGGTGCGTTTGTGCTATAATAAATCTTGTAAATAATCAGAGCTTGATAAATTAGCTGTTAATCTCATGCAAAAATTCACATATACAAAATTCCATACTATTATATTCCTTCAATTCAGTAATACGAAAATAAAGGACTTCATCTTAAATAGGACGTAATCAACATGGCAAACTTAGAATCATTTCATATCATGGGATATCTTAAAACCGTGTAACTCATTCTAAAACCCATTTTAAACTACTTTCATTCACACTCTGTAACCCTTACAAATTATGTTTTCTTCCCTGTATATGACCTCTGTATATGTTTCCTTATATATTCCGTTACATTACGTTCAATGGGAAGAAAAAAGTTTCAAGTGCATTTTAATACTGTTACACTCTTTCGAACATAATGAAATTGATATGCATCCATGAAGAATGTGTAATAATATACATTCTGTAAAATCTGTGGTGCAAAGATATTTGATATTAATTTACAGGGCCACAAAAAGTATTCCATTACATAATGGTATAGGGGGAACATTGTTTAGGGCGTGTTTTAATTGTATTAAAATATTTAATATTTTATGACTTCATATATGTTACTGAGGATTGCTACACGTTACTTCATGTATAATAGAAAGCAGATAGTATTTACAAGGGCACACAATAGATTTCGGCTACCATACTGTATCCGAAATATTGTATTCTGTTACAAAAAGATCTGAATATTTTTTTAACTTCAATATAGTACGAAAGCACCCCCTTTGCTACACTTGATGAGGAATTTCCGGTTTGTTTGAATAAGTTCATGTAACCCTTAAGACCCAACTTGCACGATCGTGTGTGTTAGACACTGATTTAAATTATGGTTTCTGAGTGCTTGTAACAGAATCCCAAATCGAATGATCCTTCTGGTTTGCTGAAAGAGTAAAATATCATGTTTTATCAACAGAAAGTGATTGTAGAACATGTTTTAGATTCAGCCGGCACGACTAGCTTCCTCCTTTACTCTTAAAGGAATAATAATGTTATAGATTTTTTGTATTAGTTTTCGTAATTTTAAAAATATTTCTGGAGTTTTTTCAATCATATCCTGATACATATGCTGGAACAAATAACCAAAATTTAAGCTTTTTGCTTCAGTTTAACACGATTATTTTAAGAACAAATAAATTCGTGCTGCTCATGCAAGACCGATGAGAAAGAGGTAGACCCGATCACACAAAATCACTAATATACAAATTGGATTTCGAATTTGTTAAGCTATATGAACACGTACTTAAAATTTTAGATTTTGTTTTCAAGTAAAATGCGTAACGTATGCGAACAGCACCAATCTCGTGCACAATAATAAAATTTATGCAAAAGAAAATTAACCGTGAAATGTTTTTAAAAATATTTTTTATTTTAAATGCATTTCAGATGAAATAAGAAAATGCCTACGAAAATGATATTTATTATCATCAGCCAACAGAAATGAGATTTTTTTTTTATTGATGTTAGATCCTTTCTCATAAACATAAAATATTATATATCCGGACATAAAAGGTTTCTACTACAATGTTCATCTTCTATATTTATCAATTTTCCTCAAAATATGGATAATATAACATGAATTTTACTCTGTAAAGTGTTATGCATTCCACATTTATTTCAAAACTTTTGGCGATATAAATTTGAAATGGGAACACACTATACAGGGTGTCCCCTCTCAACGGTGGCCAATGGCTAATTTCTAAACCGTTGGTCATAGACATATAGTTCCAATTGCAAAAATGCTTTAAAAAAGGCAAAGAATTGTTTTTTAAGCGATTTTGGTCAAAAATTTTTTTTTACTAAAAAATTACGAAAATTAAATTTTTATACGGTCCCCCGGTCCTATAAGTGATATTTAGTAAAATTTTTTCAACACTCTAGCAAGTAATACAGAAAAGGTCCCATTCATGCAACATTAAAATTGACCGAGTTATGAAACTTTAAATTTCATGACTTAAACCACTTTTTTATAGATGAAAACGGATGAGTTCGACGGAGCTTTAAGGGAACGTACACTAAGTGCTTAAAGTATTATAAAGGGAGTCGATTTCCAACGCTGTTCACAGGCTACATCCTAAACTATTTATCACAGACATATAGTTCCAATTACAAAATGTTTTAAATGAGCGATTTAACTGAAGACGCTGTCACCGTATAAGTTTTATGGTAGTGTTAATTATAATTAATTAACTTCTAGATTGGTTATTAAAATAACTGAAGACATGAATTTCAAAATTCTCTTTATCGAAAAAATCAAATTTTGGGAAATAGCGAAAAAACTTTAAATGCATCTATTGGTTTTCATTATAAATTTTGAGATTGCATTGCTACAATAGTGGAGGTTTGTATAGACTGATAGAGAAATCAAAAAGCGATAAGTCGAGTTTTGAAATTCATATTCTCAATTGTATTTTACGTATGTTTTATTTTGTAAGCAAATGAAACTGATTCTTTTCGTGATTTTATTTTAAAAAGGTATGTTATTTTGATAAGCTTTTATTTTATTCATAGTTTTCGTATGTAAATTTTCCTAGTTCAAAACTTATATTCAAATTTTAACTCACTTCCAAATATCTGATTGAGGTTCACTTCCCATACTTATTTAAACCCGATGACAATGTAATATTAATACGATTTTAGGTGTGTTCCATTTATTAATTTTATAGGACTACGTCAAATTCTATTAGGTTGAGTGATCTCATAGGGCTTTAAATATGTATCACTTTGTAACGATTTGTGACTGTTGCTTTTCATAGTTTAATTAAAAAAAATTTCCGTTATTTTTTTACTTATATTTTTAGCACAAATTGCATATTTTACTTTAACATGTAAATGTCAACATAAAATCAGAAATAACAGTGTAATTTTTTTTTTACTCTCAATGTTTAAAGTTAAATTTTCTATCTGATGTTTATTTTTATTTCCAGTAAATTTGTGAGTGACCCCTATTTTGCAGCAAAAAACATGCTTCAACTTTGAACAGCTATAACTCGGTCAATTTTGATCGCAGAGGAATGGGACTTTTTTTTGTCTTACTTGTTAGAGTAGTGATAAAAATTTTCTAAATATCACTTATAGGACTGGGGGACCGTATAAAAATTTAATTTCTGTAATTTTTTAGTAAAACATTTTTTTGACCTAAATCGCTTAAAAAATAATTCTTTACCTTTTTTAAAGCATTTTTGCAATTGGAACTATATGTCTATGACCAACGGTTTAGAAATTAGCCATTGGCCACAGTTGAGAGGGGACACCCTGTATTGCCATTGATTATGGGACACTTGCGATTTTAGACATTTTACTAAATATCTAAAAAAATACATAAGGAATCATCTCGAAACTCTTAGTATATAAATATAATAGTATACGTCATACATCTCCGTGAAGAGTTCTTACCGAAACTCTATAGGGGACCGTAAACAAATTAAAAAAGAATGAATATCTTTTGAATAACCCTGTCAAAACTAATGTAGCAAAAGCGCTTAAACTCTAGATTATGATTGAATTCCTTATTGTAATACACTGTGTTCATTTTTATGGAAATAGCATGCATTTTCACAGAGTAATTAAGGTTTTTATAAAAATGGCACCAAATTGTTCCAAGTTTTTTCCTTATAATTTTCAGAGTTCTTAATATAAAATAATATTTTTTTTCAGAAAATATGACAAACAACATTGCACACAGTACCCTGTAATCAGAATTAAAAAATAATGAAAATTGTATACAAAATGAGTTGGTTTATTAAATAATTTTTTACTGTGCATGCGTCAACGATATCAAAATTTCATTTGCATATTATGTTAGCTAAATGTATAGAGCAACATTTGTGAAAGTCACAAAATCATAACTTGAAAATTCTGAAAATAATCGTCAATTGAATAAGTTGAAAATCCGTTATTCTCAAAATGAAGCAAAAACAAGAGGGGTTGTATCCATATATTCATTGATTAGTGTCAATATAGAATACACAATACGGGATGTTACGACTACTTTTGGATAAAATCCCTCATTTTTTTGCTTCATTTTGGAAACAACGGATTTTGTCCTTTTTCTATAGACGATTACTTTCAGAATTTTCAAGCTATAATTTTGAGACTTTTACAAAAGTTGCTCTATACATTTAGCTAACATAATATGCAAATGAAATTTTGATATCTTTGACGCATGCGCAGTAAAAAGTTATTTAGTAAACCTACTCATTTTTCATACAATTTTTATTATTTTTTAATTCTGATTACAGGGTACTGTGTGCAATGTTGTTTGTCATATTTTCTGAAAAAAATATTATTTTATATTAAGAACTCTGAAAATTATAAGGGAAAAACTTAGAAAAATTTGGGGCCATTTTTATAAAAACCTTAATTACTCTGCGAGTATGCATGCTATTTGCATAAAAATGAACACAGTGTATTACAATAAGGCATTCAATCATAATCTAGAGTTTGAGAGCTTTTGCTACATTAGTTTTGACAGGGTTATTCAAGATATTCATTCTTTTTTAATTTGTTGGCGGTCCCCTATGGAGTTTCGGTAAAAAATCTTCACGGAGATGTATTACGTATACTATAATATTTATACACTAAGAGTTTCGAGTTTATACCTTATGTGTTTTTCTAGATATTTAGTAAAATGTCTAAAATCGCAATTGTCCCATAATCAATGGCAATATAGTATATACATAAAGTTTTACGAAATTATACTAAGACTAAAACTCTTTATATATCATTTATTGTATCAAAATCTATAGAAAAATATTCTGCTCTATTTTTCAAGCACCAGGATTTTATAAATATCAGGATATAAAACTCATTCTATGCGTAATATTTTTTAAATATATATATATATATATATATATATATATATATATATAAATTGCTTAAAACATACGAACAAGCATTGACTTGTCTGATGTTTTCACTGGAATTAGCTTTGTAATTAAATATTTTTAAGTTCAACTATTTCAATTTTATATTTTTTTTATATACAGAAAATATATCTGTCTCAATTGCGTTGAATCAGATTTGTGGCGTCATTTTCATACGTAAAATGTAGTTTTCCTTTTATTTGGCGCAATACATAGAAAATATTTTTTTTTTACTATAAAAATGATCTTTCAGAAATTTGATATTGCGATAGGTAGATAATTCTTGGTAAAAATTAATGTTTAATCTATAATTTTGGATCATATACTGTTTAAGAACAAAACTAATTTATTTGTTAAAATATTAATTCACCTTGATGGATTTGGTAACATTTTCGTACTTGAACTCGGGAGAGTTATTAATTTGTCATTGTCGATGAGACTAAATACAAATAGTTTAAATTCTACTATCCAAGAATGGTTGTTTGTCATTTTTAGCCATCATTTTACACCATATACACACCTTTCTGGTGTGTATATGGTGCATTTTAGTTTGTGCAGAGTATCCAGTCAAGTCTAAAAATAATTACCACGAATAATATAAGCAACTTCCAACTTTTACACTTTTTTTCTACCACTTTCATTGAACAGAAAAAACATTTATTTAATCGTCTGTGTTTAATAATTAATTAAAGCAATTTTTTGTGTAAAGCAATTGCGTTAGAGCAGAAGCGTAAATGTTGGCAGGTTTGTATTCGTCTATTCGAACATTTCAGGTGTTCCGAAATCAATTCGATTAACTATATTTTGTTTCTTTAATCTCAGGTAATGATATGATTGGGTTGAAATATTTCTATATATTAATACAGTGGCTATGAATTATCCATGATTATAAGACAATTAATGAGTATAATCAAAGTATGTTGGAGAAATAGTAGTTTTTTTTTATAGATAAATAATTTAAAATGTTTAAAGTGAGAATTTTTATTCGATGGAGTTAATCGAATTGACTTTTGAAGGCCTCATTTATAGTTTCAATTGTATGGTGCGGTTAAAAACTGCTTAAACAACTACATTTTTACTTGTTGGTGGCAAATATATTTTTCTGACAATAACACAATCGTCATTAAAACATCATATCACTTCTTCACATTTTTGGGGAAGTAGCTTTATTTTACTGCGTTTCCATTTCAAATAAAAGGACTAATATTTGTTTTTTTTATTTTGAAACCCGGTGTAACACTAAAATATACTATGTCTAAAATATGGTAATAGTTTTGAAATGCTGCATATTGACTCTAATGAATCGAAGCTATTATATCATAAGTAAGTGCATAAATCAAAATTACTACCCTTTTTCGTAGTCTAAATTATTTGAATTTGCTGTATTAAGAAAAAATTGGCATACAGAGATTCCCCAATAATGAATCCCCATTGATAAATATGAATAGCACACGCAAAATGCTCATTTAGAATCCAGCTACTCGTATACATTATTGAAACACCAAAAATCTCTATTAGTAAATATTACATGTATATGAGATTCATTACTTATAGTAGTGCATCATTATATGTAAACAAATTAAAATGCATATGTATATATATATATATATATGTAGAAAAATATGAAAGAAATGAGAAATTAAAATTTCATGGGAAATCTTAAAAAAGAGAGATCTGGGTAAAACTGAAGTCTTTGAATCAGTGCTTTAATCTGAAGATTTGAATCAATGATTTTAAAATTAGAGGCAGATGGGGGTAACTAGAAACAGAACAAAAACATTCATCCGTAATATACATTGACATATATAAAAAAATATGCTTTGGCGTAGTTTTTATTACCAATCGAATAAAATGTATTCTTAGTATTTCATTTTTTTTCGAAATATACTTTTACTTTTAAATTCTTATAATATTTCGACATTTTCAAAATAAATTTTCGAGCGCAAAAGTTATTTAAACTTTTATATATAATGTATATGCCAATTTTTGACTAATAACAGTTCAATCCATACTCTATTTGTGATTGTGAAATGTGGTCTTATGTCTCTTGTAGTAGTGGTATTATGTCTTGTGAAAAATGTCTCATTACATATTTTTTATGATGCTAATGTGAAAAGGCAGAGAAGTTTATTGTTGTACCTCTATTGTTCTGTGTATAACATTTTTAATTTAGTTCTTTATTTCAATCTATGCATAATTTTATGCACAATACATTTGTATTTTGCATCATCAGCGCTGTAGCTATCTAGGAGAAATAAGGAAATCTTATAATGTCGAAAAAATCATTTTTAGTAAATTGTAATTCAAAAATAAAATTTTATTCTTTTTAATCTAGTAAGCTAGGTTAAAAATTTACTATACTAAAAAAGTTTTTTTATTCCTTCTATAAAACCATTTACTTAATTCCCGTTAACTATTAAACCATTTTTACATAATTAGTGTAATATCTGTCTCTTATTATTCCACTGAGAGTAATACGAAACAGGTGAATCTAGTAAAATTTAAAACTTTTTGTCAAACATCAAAAATCGGCTTTCAAGTTTAAAATTTCATCAAAGTTGAGAAATTTAAGGCATTTTCACCACATCGATTTCTCATTACAAAAGCTATCATTCCTTTTTGTCCCTTTTTATCAGCATCTTCCGCGAATAAAAACGACTTTAAGAACCTAACTAACAGTTACGAATAAGTATTAAAACTTTTAGAACTTTTATGACATTACTCTCTAGAACGTCTCTAATGACCGAATCTGTGTCAATCTCTGTAAGTTTGTCACATGTGTGAGATATTATTGGCAGATTCTTTAGATACTATTCTAATATCTTAGTTTTGAATTAGAGTTTTTTACAGTATAATAAAATGTAATTTGATTGAAAATTAATATAAAAAAATGTTCCCAGAAAAAAAGGCAAATGCTTTTTAACACGTTGAATGCAACGAAGACTGATACTGAACTTTCCATTTAGGCTCCGTCAGTCACCGGTGACTGACAGTGTAAAACATGATATAAAACTAAAACATTATGTTGATTTAAGTAATTATAAAGAAAGTATAATCCTGTAATAAATAAAAGTTAATTAAACTTTAAATAAATTTTCAGTAATTACTTAAAACTATATATTTTTTTAGTTTTATGATATTAGACTGTCAGTCACCGGTGACTGACGTGACTTAAAAAACTGAGCGTCAGTCATTGGTGACTGACGTTGCACTCAATATGTTAAGTTACAAATGGTACAATAATCATGCACACAAACATATAATAACCTCTTCCAAGTCATCCAAGATTCCAAAAATGTTGCTTTATCTTTCGAAACCTCAGAAGACAATTTATTTTTGAAATTTAAACAAGAATCTGCAAAAATACTTTTTTATTAGCTGCTTCTATGTTTCGGAAACCTTTCCTGGTATATTTTATAAAATATTTAATCAGTTTTCTGTAGCCGAAAAATCATTTTTTAACCGACTTCAAAGAGGAGGTTATGATTTCGACCTGTATGTATTTGTTGTTCACGTATAACTTTTGCAAATATGAACCGATTTTGATAATTCTTTTTTTGTTTGAAAGCGTATGAGGCCCATGTGGTCCCATTCAAATTTCATAAAAATCTGATAATTATAACATTTTTAAAAATAAAAACTTTAAATTTCAAATTCATTTTGAAGCAATCGACCAATTAGAAGTTTTCATTTTGCATGCTTTTACGTTACACTTACATAGACACACGATCTTTTCACTGTTAAAAGTTTGAAGTTTTTGCTGCATCGTCACTCCACCGCTTTTATGGAATATCTCTATTTTGACCAATGAGAATTCACCATAATACAATGAAGTAATCATTTTCTATAAAAGCGATGGATTGACGATAAAGTAAAAGTTTCAAATTTTTAAGTGTTCAAAGTGCAAAATCCTAACTGGACGAGGGCCATTATTCACATAAATTTTGCGCTGTTTGCGAAACGAAATTTATTAACAAGAAAATTTATTTAAAACATTGAAAAATTTGCTAAAATTCAGGCGTCTGATTCGTTAATCTGGTTTCGCTAACAGCGCAAATTCTACCTGGATTCCGGACAAGTTCTTTTATGCAAGAAACCGGAAATATAGCATCTAGGGGATATAGTGTGGAAATCGCCTATCTCAGGTCGTGTTCAGAGCAACTTACAAAAGTAACCAATGTTACCTACAGATTGTAGGGCAGTAGGAAAGCAAATTGTGGCATCAATGAAAACTATTCTGTTGAATTGTCGCTGACGTCACACTTCCCTTTGATTTTCATTTCGTACTTGTAAACAATCGGTAAGTAACCGGTAAGTTGTGCTGAACACGCCTTCTGTAACACTTAAAAAAAGCGCTAAAATGTTCTATTTTTTAAATGTGCAACAATGCTAATGAAATTTAAAGATAGAAGCGACATCTGCAGGACATTTTATAAAAATGCAAGAATTATTGCTAGTATAGATAATGTATCACGAAAATACCGCAGATGTCGCTGTGATCGACACTTTGGCATTCAGTAGTATCGTTGCACATTTAAAGGATACAAATTTTTAGCATTGCTTGCATTACAAAAAATTGAACTCTTTAGCTGCATCGTCACTCCATCGCTTTTATAGGAAACGATTACTTCGCTCTGCTATGGAGCATTTTCATTGGTCAAAACAAAGAAATTCTATAAAAGCGATGGAGTAACGATGCAGCAAAAGGGTGAAATTTTTTACAGTGTCGATAGTAGATTTTCACTCCATGTATTCCAGACTCTCTCCTTCGAACAATGAAAAGTTCTCAAAAATGAAGGCTTATGATTGGTCAATCTTGTTTTGCTTAACAACGAAAAATCCTTCCGGATCCTAACCACTGTTGCAGAGATGCTAGTTTTTTTCCAAAGTACGAAATGTTAGCTGGAACGATTCTCATTTCCACCAAAGCGAAAGATCCACATCGATCCAGACATGAGAATTCGATATCGAAAAGCTGAAAATTATCTCTAAAGAGCCTTACACGTTAAAGCAAGAGTGTCTGTGTATCAGGTTGCTTGTTATGTCGGATTCACAAAGTGATTAAAATACATGCTAGATTTACATTTGGACAAATATAAATGAAGAAATTTTTTTATAAGCTTACCATTAAAGTTAAGCTAGTTAACTTCTTTCACCCATAAAACAAACTCATTCAGCGACTACCGCCAAGTTCTGGAATAAAAATTCTTAAATTTTCTGTACTTTGGAAAACCGCGTTTATCAAAGAATATTCTTAACTTCAAATATTACTACTTTCATATAGACGTATGTTGAATCATGGTATGATTTTGATAATATCTTCCTTTTTAGTTTTTATGACTGAAAAGAGTATTTTAATACATACGAACATTTAGAATTACTTTGCTATGCATTGAATCATAGAAGCAACTTGACGCGCTCTGATTGTGTCCGCATACTTTAAACTGAAAAAAATCTGACCCTTTTGCTGCATCGTCACTACCCCGCTTTTATAGAATATTTAATCCATGAGAATGCTCCATAATATGCTGAATTAATCGTTTTCTATATTAGCGGTGGAGGGACGATGCAGCAAAAGGGTCAAATTTTAACAATGTACCCTGTTTAAAATATCTTGAAAAATTACCTCTGTTTTTAAAGACTATCTATTTTATGACCAATGAAAACGCTCCATAGACGTTTTTAAGTCGCTCTCATTAGTCAGAAAATAGATAGCTTTAAAAACAAAGGTAATTTTTCACGATAATTTTAACGTGGCCGAGTGGTAAGACGCCGCTCTGCTACGCTGGAGGTTGTGGGTTCGATTCCCGGTGGCTCCATTGCACACACACTTTGTGTGGAGCTCCTGGTTGTATTTCGCTTGTGATGTAAATTTCCTTGTGCTATCTCGTCCTTGTATATTGACGATGACTTATAAGCAGACTTTCATGTCGAGCACACAAGTCAGATGTATGCTGTTCAAATAAAGAAACTCTTAATAATTTTAACGTGTACGGATGGATTGTCAGTTTTTCAATGTCCAATTACGAAGTCTGTAGATTTCAATGTGGACCTTAAGGCACTACACTAGTCTCAGAAAAAGACCCTGATGTTAATTTTAATATATTTACATGATTTTTTTTTGCATAGGATAGCCGAGGATGATCTACAACCGGCCTAGTTTTTACTTCTTCGACTTTGCTTATGTATGTTTTATATAATGATAGTTTCAATTTCAGAACCGTTTAAACCGGTTTTCAAATTTAAAATATATATTTTTTTAAATCTGAAACCAAAATTGAAAAAGTAAAAACTAGGCCGGTTGTGGAATATCCTCAGCTATCCTATGCAAAAAAAAAAAAAAAAAAAAAAAAAAAAAAAAACGCGTAAAAATTTTAAAATTTGAGCGAGATATTTGAAAAGAACGGCCCCATAGACTTCACATTATCATCCGGGTATTTTACTGTGCCTAGTGTGTGGCCTTAAAGTTTGCTGGATGCGATAAATTTCCGAAATGTTAAAGCTTAAATGGACAAGTTATCGCATCCACTAAAGCGGAAATAGACATCGATACCAATCGACATGCTTAAGCTGTTGAAAAGATGAAAATCCTTTAGTATATATTTTGCTCCGGAGGAAAAAATTATCTCTACATATCAATGGAAAATAAAGTTCATAGATATGTGTAACAAAATTATCTTTAGATTCAGATTTGGTTACCGGATTAGACACCAGAATGATTTCAGATTTTGTTCATGTAGGATTCCTCGATGTGAATATGACGACACATGGAGCACAGGATACGATTGATTGAAAAGATTTTGGACAAAAATGAGTCATCAAGGGGGTCCTTGTGGCCGAGTGGTTAAGACACCACGCTGCTAATCTCTTGAGAGCGTAGGAGATTGTGGGTTCGAATCCCACTGGCTCCTTTGCACACACTCTTTATGTGTAGCTCCCGGTTGTACTTTTATTGTGTCGTAATATTTCCATGTGCTATCTTGTCCTTGTATGTCCACGAATTTGTAAAATAATATGAATTATGCATTTATGTCTGTGTAGAAATAAAGGATCATTCGGCGTGCAATCAAATGCTACCAGGAAATTATCATCAAATTTTATAATAGAAAATGCCTAGCATTGCGATACATTGTTAAAAATTTAACTTTTGCTGCATCATCACTCCATCCCTTTTATGGAATATCTCATACATACACTGTAAAAAAAATTACCCTTTTGCTGCATCGTCACATCCCCGCTTTTATAAGATATTTGTCTTTTGACCCATGAGAATGCTTCATGATAGGCTGAAATAATCGTTTTCCATAAAAGCGGTGGAGTGACGATGCAGCAAAAAGGTGAAATTTTTAACAGTTTAGTTGGGACAAAAGCGTCCGTGAAAAAAGTATTTGAGTATCGAATGCTGTCACTCTCTTATGGATGCAGCCAAGTACAGGTTATGATTTTCGGATTCCTCGTCGAATCATTACCGCTCATTTCCGGTGTCTTTACTGCATTTATAGGAATTAGATTGTTGATGTTTATCTATTGAATCATAGAACGATTTTTGTTAAAATCTTTCTTTTTGCTTTTTCTGACTGAAGGGGGAGTACTTTTGACTACACTAGAAAAGCATTTTACTATTCATTGATACATGGAGTCATTTTGCTGTTTACTCATATATGGAAGCGCTTTGCCGCGCGCTTGTGTAAGGACACTTTACTTGAGGCATTGTCACCTTTCGATAACCACTTCCGATGTCCGTACGATTAGATGTTGACTTTAAGATTTCATGAATGCGGTAGCTTTTCGTCGTGCCACATCTGAAGAAGTTACCACATCCAGAAAACCCAAAGATTCACAACGATACTAACACATATTGTGTCTTTTGAAAAGTTGACAATCAAACAGTCACAAGTAAAGCGAATACATCAGAATTCAGCAAAGTGCGTTCATTAGTAATGCGTTGCAAAGAGCCATCATATGTCAGTACACATAATTATGTATTACGGTATAAATAACTAAAAAGTAGGAAATAAATTTAACTTTTTCAAAAAAATGTATAACCGACTCCAAAGAAAAGCGCTAAAAAGAATTAAATAACTCTATAAAATTCTCTAATGACAAATCGTTATCCAATAACCACACATTGACTATCATGTACCGGTATAAAACGGTTAAATTTAATATATAGAATTTAATATCCACCAAACATAGATTTTCCAGAAAATATTTTTTACAAGAGATTAATTTACATATTTTTGATTTAATTTTTGAATATATACATATAAAAAGTAATGAATTACTTTTTGAAGTTGGTGCCAAACTACCTTAAGTATAGTAAGAATTGTGGATATATTATGTCTAGTACCATAAATAAAATGGAGAAATCATTATCGATTATGATTGTTTGGCACCAATTTCAAAAAGTAATTCATTACTTTTTATAAGTATATATTCAAAAATTAAATCAAAAATATGTAAATTAATCTCTTGGAAAAAATATTCTCTGGAAAATCTATGTTTGGTGGATATTAAATTCTATATATTAAATTTAACCGTTTTACACCGGTACATGATAGTCAATGTGTGGTTATTGGATAACGATTTGTCATTAGAGAATTTTATAGAGTTATTTAATTCTTTTTAGCGCTTTTCTTTGGAGTCGGTTATACATTTTTTTGAAAAAGTTAAATTTATTCGGATTTTATCAAGTCTTAAGTAAACTTTTTTAGCCGCGTAACTGAATTTCTGCATGCATTGCAACAAAAAGAATGTTAATTTTTATATTTATGTTAATGCTGTTTAGTACGTTCGCCTGTTATATATGTAATCTGAATATTAAAATATTATTCTCAGAATTGATAGCTAAGTGAGATATTCCAATTTTAGAAAACGGATCATTGCACAGGAAATGATACTCAGAAACATTTCCGAAAATGACGGGCAGATAATAAAATTTATTATCTTATAAATTCTTCTTTAAATTTCGAAAATAAAGAATTTTCTGGAGTTTTTAAATTTAAAGGATCTGTTTTAGGAATCTTCAGTAAAATGGAGCGTGAGAGGTCGTTCTATATTATTTTCATTCTTAATAAAAGTATTTTTTTGTGGATTAATTAACATCCACCATTTTTTTAGAGTGCATGGTGAGCTTTTTTTAATATTTTCAATACTGAGTAAAATTTCCGATCTTAATTAAAAAGTAAAAATACGTACTAGAGTTCGATTTATTATTATTATTATTTTTTACATTGCATACATTAAAAAAGCATTTAACTCTTCGTGTAACCATATATTTGATTCGCAAATAATTTACATCACTTTTCATCCAGTTAGAGCCCGTAAAGCATGGCGACGTCACTGCAACGTCGTTGTGAAGTCACATTTTGACTTTGTGACCATCGATTGTCGATGTGACGTCACGTGACATCGATGTGAAGTCACAGTGACTAAAATGCGAAGTCGTTATGGCCGTTTTAGAGCTCTTTTGTGATGTTTCACAAAGTGGTCACAATGTGACAAATTTATGAAAAATGTGTCATTTGTGAATAATTTGACATTAACATTGTGACGAAACTGTGACAAAAGCGACGATATTTAAATTGCCAGAAACATGTTTTTTAAAGTAAATGACATGTTTTGAAGGGTATTTATAAATTTCTAAAGATTTTTAAGAAAGTCACATGTCAGTCACAATGTGACGTCACTGAGTGGTGGCATTTTGGTCACAGATGTGATGTGACCAAAGTGACTCACTGTGACGTCACTGTGACCATGCATGCTATTAGGGTGTAAAAGTTTAGTGTAAAAGTGCAAATATAGCGACGACGCAGGTTTTCCAGAAGCGTATGGGACATGTTTTCCCGCATGTTTCTCTTTCGAAAACGTGATCCCTCCTAAATCAACTTGCCTTATTGTATAAAAATTGTTTATTGTCTAGTAAAATTGGCCAAAATATCATTTATACTACAAACCCGTTTAATCATTTAGTTCTTTTAATTAAACTATCAATAAAAAAATAAATTAAAAGCATAATAAAATGTAAATTATATTTCAAATTGGATTCATTTAATTGATCCATTTTATATTATTTATGCATTCGCAGTCAAAAACAAGACGTAAAGATATACCTATAAGTTAAAGTTACAGCATAATGGCGAGCGGTCAGGAAAACAAAGCGAAAAAAATGAAAGTAGCAGTATTTTTTTTATCAAAAGTACTTCCGACAATATAAAGTGATTAAAAAAGGTGAATTTCACTTTAACAAAATACTGGTCTGTAACACATTTTTTTACTGTGTTTTTCTCTGGCCACTCGCCATCCTGAACAGTTTTATAGAGTGAAAGTTATCTTATTATATACGATACAAACGAAAATACAAAACGTTACCTTAACCTTGAATTCCTTCACGGTTAAGAATTTTTAAAGCTAGCAAACATTAAAAAATAAATTTTCAACATAAAAATTATGCAAATATCAAAATCGAGATAAAGTTTTGTTTGATTTTTCTTTTTGGGTATAAGAAAATATTTAAATTATTAGTTAAAATTAAGTCAAAAATAAGATAAACGTTTTCATCCGACTATGCGGTTTAACCTATCATTCTCATATTTTAACAGAAAAGTGTATTTATTATTCCATATAAAATTTAGCATTAATTGCCGTACTTAAGTAAAAGTGTATGCATTGTGATGGAAAAGACAAAATGCGAGTTTGTCAAAGCAAGGGAACATGCAAACGTCGTTTGCATGTTCCCTTGCGGAAACGTTTTGAGTTTCATAACTCAAAATTATTGAAATTGATCATCAATATTATTTTTATTCATAGACAATTTATCTAATTCTAAAATTAAAAAAACTGCATTTAAGATTGAAAAGTACAACTCTATCGGACCATACGTCGACCTCAGGTATCCTATACAAAAACTGAAAAATGTACAAAGAACGTTTCATTTGGTTTAGAATTAACTTGCGAATGCTGTTACTTGACTGAGTTATGTTCTTCTGACGATTGCCATGATTATCCCTTAGAAGACTTAGATTAGACTTCGACCTCAGGTATTCTATATTAAAGAAACATACAAAAGCTGAAAATGTACAAAGAACACTTAAATTGGTTTATAATTAACTTGCAAATGCTGTCACTTGACTAGTGTTTGTTCGTATGAGAATTGCCACGAGATATGCCCTTAGAAGATAGTTTATGAAATGTATTTGATCTTTATTCGGATTCAGTGGCTCTTCATAGTTAAACTTGATGGGATCAGCGCTACAGAAATTTTTTTATCTATTTGTTTAATATTCTGTAAAACAATACAAACATAAATAATAATATTTTTACATGCATTTGACTTTTTTGTTAGTAAAATTGGTTGCGATGCATTTTAATGATATTATGATACTTTAAACATGATGAAGTTTGAACGGCGCACTAAGACTTTTCAATTTATATAACTTATTTCATTAAAAGAAAAGTTAAAAAAAATTCAAAATATATTTTTACTGTTGAAAATTGCTTCGTAACCTACACCTGATGCATGATTTTTCTGTCTTATTAATTATTAAATCACGTGTTAAGGTAACCTTTATCGCGTTGTCTTTATATAAAGTATGTCAAGCGCTATTGAAACATTTTCTATTTTTGGACAAGTTTCCTTAATACTCAGTAGCGAGTCATAATTGCCTTTTTGGGAATTATGCATGCTATTTTAAACAAAAAGTAAACAACAAATTCTCACAGTAAAATATTTTTCATTTAATGTTTCAGATAGAATAGACTGTCTCAACTGTTCTAAACTGTAAATAGAATCAAAACATCTTAGATTTGCAATCTTTTTCAACAGTTATTTCTGCCTCAATTAACTGCAAAATTTATGTCATTAAATCAGACGAATATCAATTAAAAATATGCCACAAATTTTCCGCATCACTGTTCTTACGTATAACATTCTGCAACTGAATATAATCCAAGCATCATTATTTAAGAATAATTAAAACAAAAGATGCAGCACGGCTAAAAGAAGGGACCGCAAGCCGCTTCTATAAATACCTCTGGGTATTATATTGATTATTTTTTTATCATTATTATAACTAACATTACACGATAACCCACCTCCAATTTACATAAATTTAAAAGACAAAAAGTTTTTAGTTTATTTTTGTAGGACATATTTAATTTACTTCAAATTAATGAATGCAACGAAATATAGAGTATTTAAACTACTTTTGAAGATTTAAACTTGATTTAGTTTAAAAAGTGTTTTATGACAGCGTGTTTTAAATTTGTATTGGAAGCAATTCAGCTCTCAATTCCATCTGAAAATAAAAGCACTCTCTTTAAACTCTATGTTTATACTAACCATTCACATAAAAGCGAATTGTCAACTTCAGTTGAGAATATTTTACATTTAATGGAGATTAAATCCTATTTTCACAATGATATAGATTGTTTTTGTGAACCAAAATGTATACCGATTTCGTGAAACACATCTGCAGATTTTGAATACTTACTGATTTTTTAGATATTTTATTTAAATAAACATTTAAAATACTATTTCAGAATAAGTTACAATAATAGTAATTTTTAAATATATCGTAAAAATAAAGAAAAAGAGACAAAGCATTTGAAAAATCTAAATTTTTTGTCATGAGTAAATGAAATGTGGTAATACTACGAGAGCAGAAGAGCGACAATTCATAGGAAACATAAGTGGGAGGGACTTATTGAAATAGTTAGTAGGTAAACATAGATGCCAACATCTATTAATTATTCTCGAGTCAAACAAGTTTAAAACCGAAAAGTGTTTAAAAGAAAATATGTCTTGTTTCAACATGGTACTTATTAGATTTCGTTATCATATCGTTTATTAAATAAAATTTCTGGTTGGAAGCATATTTTTCTTGGATCAGATTCCGGAATAATTTAAAGATGTTGCTATCTATGGGTAAGTTGACATCTATGGGTAAAAGTTTTTTCGCCCATTTTCTACCGCTTTCTTCAATTATTTTTTGTTTCTCTTTTCTCTTTTTCCCCTCGACTTTTTCTTTTTTCATGGATACACCCTCCACCCCCCGAAACTTAGTTGCGTACCTAGAAGCAAAAAACACTGTTTTGGATATCGCCAGGCTTTGTTTCTGAAAAGAAAATATTTAATCGATACTCTAAAATATAGTTAAATTAACAATATCAACAAACTATGGTCACTATATCTTTTTAAAAAGTACCATGTGCTGCTCATTCTTTGTATGTATCTTATTTCTCAGTATATAAGTCAACTTTTTCAACAACCAAGTTGCAAAAAATTCAACAGTTGATATATAAAATCATTCATCACAGTTTACAGTTATAGCAGTAAATAATAAGCGCCGATTTTTTTAATGTATCATGACTTTCAAAATTTATCATTTAGGACATGATGACTTCCTTTCCTAATCAAATGATGACTTCCCTTAAATATTACCTAAAGTTTTGCGCAAAAACAATTTTTTTCTCTGTATTATTGGTGAGACCATACATTTTATTCTTTGAATAAAAGGGAAATGACGACTGTTAGAAGACATCAAAAGGAAATGAAATTAATTAAAATAGCGACAGTTTGTCAACCGAAATATTTTTTAAATAAGTTTAAGAAACATCACTCTTTGTTTGCTTTCAAAAGGAGGGGATACAAAAATACTTTTTGAACTAATTTTTAACGTTAAAATGTGTTTATTATCTATTTTGATATTTGTATGTATTCGATATCTATATGCTGTCAAAATATAACTAGGAAATGCTGTATGTTTAAAAATTATTTTTATTATTCCAGAAATCAAAATCAAACTACTAACTGACAAAGTATTGATTTATGATTCCCAGAAAAAATAACAGATTTTCAAAAATTGCCACATTTCGCTGTTTTGTAAGAACGAAAATTTTTATAAAGTTTTCATCAATGAACCGCAGTACATCACTTGATATTTTAGAAATGCCTTCTAAAGAGATCATTTTCAAGGGACTCCAAACATCTCTGAGGCATAGAATGTCTGTGTTTACTATCTATTCGTGGTTAAGATCTTATGTGCTCAGGTTTCTCTATTTTAGTCTTAAGAAGTCTGTAAGATGCGGAGTACACACTTCCTGTTTCCTTCTTATTTTGTATGTTGAAAATTATATATTATTGAAAAGACTATTCTTATTTCTGAAATGCAGTTGGAGACAAATGAAAAATGCTCTACCGTTCTATTCCTATTTGAACCAAGCTTTTGGAACCGTTTCACGGGTATCTGATTTATTTTGATCTATATCTCAGCATTCGATCTGATTGTCACACTCACGTGTCTTCAAGGTGTGATATAAGAATATCTTTTTTGTGAGACTATTATCTCATATTTAACAATATTGATATTAAATAAACAATGATGCACATTGATGCACATTTTTCATGCGATTTATGTGTACATTCTTCATGTATATGTGGTAATTTACTATTAGAGACGAAAATATTTTCATAGCATTGGGCTCGAATTTTTCATAACCTCACTATTACACACAAGCACTGTACAAACTTTTTTTTCCATTACAGTAATTAAATTAAATATTACCTTCCATCTCATTTAAATAACTAAGGAAATTGGGGAAAAGTAGGAAAATATTCAGTATCAGAAGGTTATTTATTTAAATCACTATAAGTGCCACGTATAAGAACAATTTCTATAAAATAATAATAATAATAATAATAATAATAATAATAATAATAATAATAATAATAATATGCGTAATTCAATTTACAAAACGCAGGCAGAAATTGTTTTTATAATACTGTTATCCTTAACTGCGGAAAATAAGTTATCTGGCATCAAATGAATTATTTTACAATGTGTGAAAGTAACAGAAAAACAGTTCTGTTAAAAATAAATATTTGCAAAGTAAAAAACAACTTGAAATTTGAATTGAAGTACATATTATAAGTTTAGTATTAAACAGTTATCAATTTAAATACTTTGAAGCATTTTTTTCATAACTGCAATTTGTTTTAAATATGATATAAAAAAATCGATTTTTCGGATGTTTAAATCTGTCGTCAAATGATGACTTCCTTTAAATATTACCTAACGTTTTGCGCAAAAACAATTTGTTTCCCTGTATTATTAGTGAAACCATATATTTTATTCTTTGAATGAAAGGGAAATGACGACTGTTTTAAGACATCAAAAGGAAATGAAATTAATTAAAATAGCGACTGTTTGTCAACCGAAATATTTTTTTTAATAAGATTAAGAAACATATTTTTTGTTTGTGTTCAGGAGAAAGTAAAAAATTCTTTTAAAACTGATTTTGAACATTAAAATGTGTTTATTATATATTCTGATATTTGTATGAATTCTAAATCTATATGGTCGCTTAAACAATATGTTTCAGAGAGGTTCGAGATTAATTTCGATTGTACCGTTAATACATTTTTAATATTTGAGTTTAGTAATGTTTTTAGTTTCAATTTAACTTTGCCAGAGTTTTTTTTTTTCCCCTCTGGAATTTTTAACTATGTACCCGCAAGGAAAGTGACCCACAAAATCTCACGAAAATTCATTTTGCGTTTTATTCCACTAATAGGTCTGTCATAAGTGTATCTTGGTGCATAAAAAGTTTTATAATTATAGTTATACAGAAAATCCCATTATTATGCTATATGTCCATTTGTGACCAAAGCAGAGGCGTGGATTGTATGGGAAAATAAAAATACCCAACTCTACTAACCAAATCCCACGTCCTTCATTCTTAAGGTTTTAAGCCCGTTTTTACTCCTGCATGCAAATCTAAGGGCTATAATTTCAAGTTTTAGTAAAATCATGGAAATTTTCTTTTGCCTTTCTTGTGAATGTTACCTTTTTCGAGATGTGCCATTTTTTCTTGTGAGTGAGCGATACATACTCATTATAAACAAATATTATTAAAGAATTGTTGGATTTATATTTGTTAAAAAAGAAAATTAGCAAAGTTTATATAATTTTTTTTCTTAAGTTCATATTTTTCTGCTGCTATATTTACAACTTACAATCCAATTTATTAATAATAACAACAAAATTTCAGTAAATGCTTTAAAAGATGCACACGTAAGTTAATTACAGCTTGGTGCTAACCTTTATGGATAATTTTGGCAAGACAAACTAAAGAAAATGAATTAAAAATTGATAAAAAGCGGTTAAAGAAGTAATCTTTACCAAAATTTGAAACATTCAATATTTGTGCAACAATTAATCATCCACTATAATATTTACTGTACTAAAAATATAATTCGTTCATTTTAATTAATATATTTTGATTTTGGAAGTATTGAGACTATTTCCGATATTGTCAATACTCAATGTATTTCAGGACATGTAATGCAAATGGAAATTATGGCATAATCTTTAATTTTAGAAATGAATGCTTTAATGAAAAAAAATATTTAAATTAACAAAATTAAGTAAAATTTTATATGTAAATAAAAAACATCCAGAAATGGTATAAGAGCAAAACTTTAATTTTTTTCATTTTTGGTAGAAATAGACGAATGCTTAAATGAGAGATCTATTTTCATTTGTAGAACGCACAAGATTTCAAAGAGAAATGAATAGAAAACTTTACCCGGGTCTCATTTCTATTATTATGTTTCAGTCTGTCCTACCACATTTCATGCCCTATATTAAAATTAAACAATTTTATATCTTAATGTATTTCACCTTATTTCTTTTTACTGACAGCATAATTAACAATTAGAACTTGAAAATAATAAAAACCGATATGTTTTATATCAAATTTATCGAGATCAAGGCATGTAATTTGCAGAAGAATAATATCTTACAACAATTATATAACAACTTGTAATTTGCTGATCAATAAGTAGGTAATCACTGATTTTCGCATGCACCACTCCCTGCGGTGGGATAAAAAAGATCTTATTTCTGATATGTTTATATTGTTTTTAATATATCAATGGCTTATTGTTTTTTGCTTGTTTTCTAATTTTTGTTTCAAGATCGTTTAAATGCGTTATTTATGGTTGGAAATATATGCTTATTTAATAATAATACTAATGATGATGATCATGTATTTCGACTTAAATTCGTAGCAGCAGGATGTGGAGCTCTTATAACACCATATTTTTTACTAATGTTAATATCTGAAATTTAATGTAAACCATACGTAAAAAATCGTAGACGGTTTTGAGCACTTCGTGTGAAAAAAAGTCTAAATGCAATTAATTTTTTTTAATCAAATTTTCTTGTCTTATAGGGTAACGTCCCCAGTAATTGGCATGCACCAGTGATTGGCATATCCTACAAACATGTCCTAAAATAAGATTTGCATCCAGTCTTTTAAAAATGCAAGACCATATACCAGTTGTATGCTCATTTATGTTAAAGATTATAACTTTGATTTATGTTACTAGATGACAATAGTGCCTACGAAAGCGAAACAATCATGGCTTCTATGAAATTAGCCATTTTTGTTGCAAATGGTTCTGCTTTGGCGTAAGGAAGGCATGCTTTTCAATTCGTTATTATCTGATTTATAATATATTTTAAAATTTAATTGACAGCAGTTTTGTTTAGTTTAAAAGGGTTACTTTAATTGTGTAAAAGTATTTTCGACATAAATATTCGGATTTCTGAATTAATGATAGATGCCAATTAATGGTGCTTCAATTTTGCTAGTTCCAAGTAATTGGCACCTATTTCAATTACTAGGAATTCGCAAGGAATTTGAGATTAAACCACTTATTTTGGAAGTACTTTTAAAGTTATAGACTAATTTTATTTATCATTTGTTTTTATTTGAAAATATGAAATATTATCAGTAATTGGAATCCATTAAAGCTTCATATGACAATTACTGGAGACAGCATGACAATCACTGGGTATTAAAATAAGTATATTGTATTGTTTTAAAGTGTTCACATTTCAGACTAATGTGCTGATTTATTACTCTCAAAATCCTAAAATATGGCATCCTCATCTACAGTAATTTCATTTAAAGCGATTAAACCAAATGCAAAATTTAAAGTTTTTTTTAATATAAACATGTGCCAATTACTGGATCACAAGGTGTCATACATTGGTGCTCTAGGTGCCAATTACTGGTGATTTCAGCAATTTTTTATAAATATATTTTTATAAAAGTACTTCTTCAATTTTTTTTGCTTTTAGTGGGCAAAATAGATGCACAGATATGCATTCTTTGATTTAAAAATATTTCCAAGTAAATATCTTATTTCTTTGTAATGAAAATTGAAGTAAGTTTAAAGACAAATTCTTAATGTGCCAATTACTGGGGATGTTACCCTATAATATTTTTGAAAAATCTCAAAAACAAGTCAATCATAGAGGCACTAAATATATATCATAAATTATAGTAAAACTATCAAAATGTCTTAGGAAAGTAAAACAAATAGAGCTAATACACTGTAAAAATCTGCGCAATGTTCTTAACATTTACTGTGTAACATTCCTGAGTTTTCTCGGATTTTTCCCACTGATTCAAGAACACCGAGAAATCTGGTGTAATATGTTCCAGAATGTCGTGTATGTTTTCGGAATAGTTAGGAAAGTGAAATTTACTGATCAACTGTGAAACGTTTCATATATTTTCTGTGTAACCTTCCTTAGTTTTAGAAGGCATACTTTTTGAGCTTTTGTGTAACTTTTCGGATTTATTGTAAAATAAAAATTATTGGTAATCTGTGCAAAATTTATATATGTTTTTTGTATAACATTCCTTATTTTGTGGTTGATATATCAATTACAAAAAAATAGTTATTTTGCGTTTATGTCATTTTATTATCCCAGTTGAGAAAAGACTACGGGATCTTGCGCTATAAAAATAGCACAAAAATGCGTATACCCTTCTAATTGTGCACCTAAAGCTCTTATTCAAATTTCTGTCCTGTACAGCTCCTGAGCTATATTTTGCATGTAAAATCAACTTTTTGTGTGTGTATCATTTTGTTCGCTTTGTTATGAATCGAGTATGGAAACTAGAGTCACTAATTTTTACCAAAGCTTTAACTACGCATTTAATTGTGCATCTCCAAATTTTTTTATTTTTTTTTTTTAGTTTAAATTCTGAAGACTCTTCTTGGTCTTTGTTGTTGATATGATATGAACTACTTTTTGCGTGTGGCTCATTTTAGTGCCTCAGTTGAAAAAAAAAGACTATGGGATATAGAGCAACTAATTTTGGTATGAAAGTGCGTATGCCCATCTTATTGTGCATTTTGAAACCTGTTTCCAAATTCGACCAATCATCATTTTACGAAATTATTTTATTAGTGACTGTGTGACGAATTTCTCGATTTTAGCGCGCTTTTTTTCAGTGAACACCTACTATTTCAGATTAGTAATATTCGCCTTATTTAATCAGCATTGCCAGTAAAGAGGATTTTTTTTACATTTTTTTCACTATTTCCGAATAGTAATCTTTCTGTCATTAAATAAAGCGATTATTGCTATTCGGAAATAGTTTGATTTTCATATTAAAAACTTAATATCTAGGTATATGAATTCGCGTCTTAAGCGAGAATTTTTTGTTCCAAGAGATGAAAAATTTATCTTATATTAAATGGAAATTTTTTACATTTGTTGTAACAGCGATGATCTGGTGATGTTAAACTGGAGTAAATTCGGATATTAATCGGTATCACGTCTTAAGCGGGTTCGACTGCTTCCTAAAACAATAAATCTAGCATAAAAATTATTATAAACAAAGACAACGCTTGAAGGGGAAAGGGGAGAAGCTGTGGCCAACTATTTTGTTTTTCAAAATACTGAGTCGATAACATGAAATTAAAGTCATACCAGTAGAGAAATGTTTAAATTTTGTCACCTCCCCCCCCCTTCTTTCGTATCTGCAAGCAAATAAAGGATGAAAAGGTACAATTTTAAGGCACTTACTGGAAAATATTACAAATTTTGTGGTAAGGTTATTCTGCCTAAATGTGACTCCTAAGTACGGTAATGTTCATTTACTTAAAATCATAATGCAGGAATCCCAAATGCTATATAATAAAGCATTCGATCATTAACGAAACAGTAAGCATTTTTCTTCATTTTTCATAGACCATTTTCGATCAAATCGACATCGCTCATTTTATGGCGTCTCCATGTTTCGTAAATTTGTCGAATTTCCTTAAATTGCCTCTCAAATTTTTAGCTTCAAAAGATCTGAAGATCAAATAATCTTATTAACGTAAAGAAACTATGTCTGTTTCATTTAACTGACCAATAAACTGTTAAAAAAGTGCCCAATTTGTGGATTAGAATTTAAACAGCTACCAGGTATGTTTGTATGGCATTATTCATATATTGTATTAGAATAATTAAAGCAAATTTTATGTTTAATTAAGTTGTCGTAAGTGCTTAATTCTCCACTTAAAATTTTTCTTTAACTTAGCACTTAAGTATGTATTTAAGATTATCGAAATCGAACAATATACTTCTTTTTAAAATTTTAAGTCAAAGAAACTCAGTGTATATTTCTGTAAATTAAATGAAGGATTAAGTAAAAACTAAACAATATTTTATAGTATCAATTTACGATCTTAATTTAAGAAAAATATGTTACATAAATTAAGAATTGCTGGATTTTTATCAGGTTTTTAAAGAAGTCAATACTTTAACTGCTGATTTTTTTAAACATTTGTCAGGCATACTTTTTGAATGATATTCTCTTTTAAAAAATTCTGAATAATTGGAATAATTTACGTGCATGTGTCTTTATTATACAGATCTGTACATAATTATTTACAATTATCTTTCATTTGTATGTTGGTGTAAAATATAGATAAAAATTAATATTGACCACTGACCAGTATGCAGTTTTTTAATTATTGACAATTAAGAAAGTTACAAACACTTCATACAAAATCATATGAAGTGTTCCTACAGTTCTAACTATCAACATTGTAGCTTATTAATATTTTTAAATTTCTATTCGATAGGATTACGCTCAACTAAAAACTGAAATTGTATCTAACAGAAAGATATATAACCAGGAAATTACCGTAGTCAAATTAACAATATTTAAAATGAGCTCGGAAATCCACATCAACGCTTGTGTGTGTGGGGGGAGGGAGAATTGGCAAACCCCAAATTAAATTCTATCTACGTGAACAGGCATCAAAAAGTCTAATAAAGTAATATTAAAATTAAAATTTATTAAATAAGATCTACATTAGAAAAACTGCTCTGAATCCGCGTTAAAAGGCAGCGTAACGTTGAGGATTTCTTAAATCTAATATCCAAATTTGAATATATTATGTAATCAAATTTAAAATATGTATCATGAACATATTGAAAAACAAGAGCTCGGATTACCGCGTTAGCACGCCCCCCCCCCCCCCAAATTCCAAATAAAATTCACGCAAACGGAAGCTTCTAATTCTCGCTTACAAAATAACTTTCAAAATTAAAATTTATCAAATTAACATAAAGTTTCATAAAGGATTGGAAAAGTACTCGAAACCACATTCACAGGGAACGGAGTAACATCGAGAATTTCTGTGATTTGATTTAAAATAATGCAATTTTATGTCATTCAACAAACTTAAATACACATTAACTAGTATATTAGAAACAGGAATTCTGGAAATACTCTTCCAAAAACGCTTCCAAAAGTAAATTTTAAAGAAGCATACCGAATTATTTATTGCCATAAGAATTTTAAAGAAAGCGCGAAAAATAATCACGTAATTCACATACGTGAGCTTATTTCCACATTAAAGCGTAAAATATCAGTTTGAAATATATCTTATTACATCTATTGTTATGATTTGTTGGACTATATCAGTGTCACTCAGTACACCTAGAATCTGACAATTTTTTTAGCATCTTTATTTTGACAAAGTTAGCAAATGCATTTTAAAAATTTCACAACACTACTTTTATAAAACATCGGGACAAATTTTATGAGTGTTTGAAATGTGTGTGTGTGTGGGGGGGGGGAGTATGGGGGAAGTTTAAAGTTTGCTGCAAATATTATGATAGTTAAAAAATATAATTAAGTGTCCGTGAGATTAATCCATTTTTATATTAAATATGTACCCAAAATTTGAAGCTATTCGGATAATTTTATGCAAGGAAAATGCAACTTAAAATAAACAAAATGAAAGTGGAGGATTCCCCCCCCAAATATTTAACCGATAAACCTTTGCTATAACACGTTAAGTGCCATGTCATTAACCGGTGACTGACATTGAAATTTCCGTTTTAACTGCGTCAGTCACCGGTGGCCGACAGCGCAAAATTATAATATAAAACTAACTATTATATTGTTTTAAGGAATTGCTAAAAAATTATTTAAAATTTTTGTTTTATTTTATTAAAGGATATTAAGTAAACGGAAAGTTCAGTGTCAATCATCCGTGACTGACGTGGGATTCAACGTGTTAAAGGAGTAATTTATCCTTCTAATAAAAGTAGACCAAAATTTGAAACTAAGTGGTTCTCGACAAGGAAAATCTAGGTAAAGCTGAATTAGTTGGAGAGGGAGGGCTTCTTTAACACTTGACCTAACATTGTTCATTTGAATAGTCTCGCCTAATTTTCTAATTAATTGATACCCAAACTTCAAGGAAAACTGATAATTCTAAACAAAAGTTTTGTTTAAGCCTATTTAAGAGAGTAGGAGTGGTTACCATTTTTTTTATATTTGATCTAGAATCCACCAAAACCCGAAATAATCAGCTTCACGAAGTAAGTGGAATTTATTTAGTAAACTTAAGCGAGTTTGCATTGGAGCATGGGACTTGTATAATGCAGATTCATCCAAATTTCGAGTTTAGCAGTTTTTTAGCAGATTTTGTCAATTGACACATTTTAATTTGCACAGGAATGAGATTCCTGGATTAAGTTTATTAAAAGTAACATTGACTTGAAATTGCGTTCCAAAATCTATTTTGTCATAAATGAAATTAATCATATTTTATAATAAGTCGGAGGAAGACATTTTAAGGAATTTCAGAAAAAAAACATTAAAGTTAGACATTTCGGGAAATTTTTTTTAATTTCAAGATAAACTACGACCCTTGTTTTAAATATTTAATAGTGCATAGTAGCATGCGTAATGATGAAAAAGGGATGAAAAAACATCTCTTGGCTATTAACTACCCCCTCCCACCAGCAATGATTAAAAATTCTTTGAACAAAAAAAGAGTTATCTACTTTCTTTTCTAGTGTTTGGGATAATCGTCAGTTTAGACTTCGAAAATTATAAACGAAGTTTTCCCCTTTCATCCCTCGTATCGATATGTATTAAAATCATCGAGTTTGGCGAGTAGCACCCATCAACTTTGCCGACTGAGGACGGTAAAGATAACCGCCACGTTTTATATTGTTACTCGACGTCGAAATTGCTAATTTCATGCTATAGTGCAAGGAGCTAACCAAAAAAGATGTGTAAATAAAGAAGCGTAAACAAACTTATATTGTATATCAATATCGAGGACAGTAGCAAAACTGAGGTCCGCAAAACCCTGCGACGTAGGGAGGGGGGGGGGGGTTGAAGTAATTGTGAAAAATAAACATCTTAAACGGTCATAAACGGTTGATCATTTTGGATTTTAAGAACGAGTCATTTGTATTGAATAATAAATGTAGATTTTGCATAATCCTAAGCTGATCTGCGCGTAAAAAAATTATACCCTCAAGACGGGTCACGAAACGGAGACTCTGTTTTGATATAAGAAAAAGATTCTAGGGGGCCTTGTGGAAATTTTTGCAGAGGACTCACAAACTATAGTTACTCTACTGATTCGGGATTTCTCAAAATTAATATATAATTGAGAAAAAATGTTTCAACGATGTATAAATCCCTTTTTATCTAATAAATTCAAACTTTTCTCTTGCAATCCAAAATATTACAATCCATTTTTAAAAAAGGAACAAAACCCTGTACATTTAATGGATATTCATTTTTGTTCGTGCGCAACATGACAATAGTGCGCTTGCAAAAACTCCCTGCTTAAAAATAATATATTGAATATTTTGCAACTTTTTTTTTTTGCAAAACATTCTCGGAATATGAGAAAGCAGTTGTAGTACTTTAAGTATTGTTATTACAGCATTTTTAGGACATATATTAAACTATTCTATATTATCAAGCTAATGCATAATATAAAGTGTTTCTGCAAATAAGAATAACTTCTCCAATAAACATTTTGATTTTTCCAGAAATTGAATTAATTATATTGCATTCAATAATTTATGCATAAAAAATTAAAACATATAACATGCTTTTTGTTTCTTTGTAGACACACTGGATAACAATAAAATCAAACGATAATGATAGTTCATTAACGGAAACAAACGAAGACCTTGAAACAGCAGAATTTAATTCAAGAATTGAAAGCAACTCTTTAAATATTAGCAGTTATTTGTATATTAAAGCATCCATAGCGCAAGGATTTTCAGATTTTTTCAGAACATTTTTCTTGTACTCTAACTAAAGCTTTAACTGATGATTGCTCATAATGGACAGAAAAATGTGAATTACAGAACCATTTTGGTTTGAGAATCTTCAAATACATAGACAATCCTTCTGCAGCTGAACGAAAACAAGTAGAAAATGAAATTTTAATTGAAGCTGTCGAATTTGAACTGAGTGTAGTTTCAACAACCAATTTATATTATTTTTGTAACAATATATCGTCTCAAAGACACTGGCACTCACACTTTCATTGAACTAAAATTGTTTAAGTTGAAGTTGGTGTAGTTCCCCGAAAAGTAGTTATTTTATGTGAAAAATTAAGCAAATTATGATAAAATTCTAGATTTGTAATTTTTCTAGATTTGATTTCTAGATTGTAATTTTAACTATAATATGAATAAAGTGCTGTGCATGTTATAAAAGTTCTGTGAATTTTTATTTTTGATTATATTATTTTTTAAATTACAGTATACTCGCAATATCTTAAGTCGGAGGAATTTTTAAAAAGCATTTTGTAATAGCTAATTGTTCAGATAAGTCATTTATAGGAATTTATAATATCAAAGAGAGAAATGTATTTTATTTAAAGAGTAAAGAGTACACTCTATTAAGATTTTCAATGTTTTTTTAAGGCTATCTTCATTCGGTAGCTAAATATAGCTTTTTATTGTATCTCTTGATATCTGAAATTGAATGTTGTGCATAAACCGCATGGATGAATGTCTTTAAATATGCCAATGCTTAAATTACAATTTATAAGTTATTTTTTACTATAATTTTAAAAATCTCTTTCAAACATTTTTGAGTATTTTAACTTGCTTTCGAAATTTTTGTAAGTAAACCCTAACGTTTTAGAGTAAAATTTAATAAGAAATATGTCCTGTATAACACATGCATCAAAAACCGTTTTTTCATTGATTACTGTGGTATTATATAGATTATTTAAGGAATAGAATTATTAAAGATAATTAATCCAAGTTAATTGAAGATTGGGGGGAAGGGGGGAAGCTTCGAATAGCCCCACACTTCCCCCAAAAGAGCAGATATTCAGATATTGTAAAAACATTTAAGAGTGCTCTGATAGAGATTAAATCTACCATGTTATGCCAAATGTCACGAATCGCTTATCTATTTAAGTTATTAAATAATGTGGTAAAATTATCTAACGTTTATTAAAAAACTGCTGAATACCAGATTTTGGCAAAAATGTACTTAATGTTATATTATCTCTTAATTTATTTACATCTTCAAACTGGTATGTTGAGCTTGATATAAAAGTGGGAAAACTTAAGCATGCCTTTTTGTAGATCCCAGTACTCATTTACATATTACTTTTGTTTTTGAGTGTGTATTTATCATAATTTATCCTTGTATCAATATTTTAACTAATTTATTTCTGTAAAAGTAATTTTAATACATCCATTATTTAAAAATAGGTTTTACTCATAGATATCCTGTGTTTTTTTAGATTTGTGTTGTCAATTGAAAAATGAAAACAATTAGAAACATTTTCAATACAATGTTTACCTTTCAGTTGTGAAATCATTGTTCATATTCTCAATAAAGACTAATAACTCATTTAATCTGTATCACGTTCAAGAACCAAACTTTAAATATAAATGTGAACTATGTTCCAGAACATTTATGGTATTAAACTCATATTGATCTCAAAGTCAGAGCTCATTGCTCGAAGAAAGAATTTTTTGTAACATTATGCTGCCCAAATTGTAATTATTTTTCTTCTAATCTTTCAAAAAAATTAACACATTTTGGAGAGCACACGACTGTTAAAACAATTATGGAATGTCCTTTATCAAATTGCAGCAAACGATACAGTATATACTCTTCTCTTTCAGCATATGTGACAAGATGTCATAAACATTAAAGAACATTTAAAACAGATATTCTTAAAAAAATTAATAATCCATATTGTTTTTTAGAAAAATCATTATCCTTATAACTCTACACCAAATGTCTCTTATATGAAAAGAAAAAAGAAAAGGCAACAAATGACAGACGATTCGAATCCAAAAGAAATAATTAGAAAATATACATTATGATGAGATAGTCTGATAACTGTAAGGCATTTTAAAACTCTTTGAACAATATGCTGAAGATTAGAAATAACTTTTGATTAAAGATAGCCTTAACATACTAGATTATAGATTTCTGGACTTTTCAGATTTGCTTAATTTTCGAGACAAATTTTTGGTAAAGTTCCTGCGAAATCCTGTGGCAGAATTGCTGCCACTGGCTTACCCAGGAACATTACCGTATTCCGCGAAATGTTTAAGATATTTTCATAATGAAGTAACATAACTGAAATTTTATGTGTAAAATACCAGGCTATAGCTTTCAGAGTTTTTCAGAGTGAAAGAACATAAATGAGATTTCATGAGTAGTATTTCAGATGATAGGTTTCGGAATAGCGGAACCTAACTGAAATCTTATGAGTAATATACCAAATTAAAGATTTCGGAACTTTTCAGAAAGGTGGAATCTAACCGAGATTTTATGAGTAGCATTCCAGATTACAGGTTTTAGAGCTTTTCAGAATGGTGGAATTTAAGTGGGATTTCACGAGTAATGTTTCAGATTATAGGTTTCAAAATGATGGAAACTAACACAAAAGTAATGAGTAACGTTAGAGATAAAAGGTTTCTAGACTTTTCAGAATGGTGAAACCTAACTGAGATTTCATGAATAACATCCCAGATTATATATTTCTGGACTTTCCTGGCTTATGTAAGTTTCCTGGCATTTCTTTGATTAACCCGAGAGTAGTCGCGACTTTTTTCACAACGTCGTTAGTCGCGGTCGGTCTTTTCGCCGCTGCCCTCCGGATACATAAAACGTAAAATAAGAAATATTTTTAACTCAATATATTCATAAAACATTTCAATGAAGATATAAATATGCAATTTTCTTAAGTTGTGCATTTTAATAATGAGATTTAAAGAAATGAGAAAAAGTAAAAATGAACTGACATTATTGATTGTTCCATAATTTTTTTCGTCATTTTCAACTTTGTTTCTAAAAATGTAACTGAAGGAAAAACAGAGATGTTCTGTTACTTCACTAAGTTGATATAGAAACCTTTAAAGTCAACTACATTGTAGATCTTCTTTGTATTTGTAATGGGATAAGATCTTCTTTGTATTTGTAATGGGATATGAATTAGGAGAATATAAGTTATACGGGCGGCAAAAAGACCGACACGCGA
Organism: Maratus speculifer; assembly: GCA_964019185.1. Lineage (NCBI taxonomy): Eukaryota > Metazoa > Arthropoda > Arachnida > Araneae > Salticidae > Maratus > Maratus speculifer. The sequence goes on from OZ025299.1 coordinate 228,502,321, forward strand.
CTACTGACGGGTTAAATTCCTGGGAAGCCCTGTGGCAGACTAGCTGCCACATGTTTTCTTAGGAACCTTACACAAAATTTTTTACAGTGTAGGGGTGAGAGTGTCAAAAATCAATGATAATCTACCATCTCTCTCATTTTTTCCGAAAAATTAGTTCAATAAATTCTTTTGATAAAATCTGGTTTTAGACAATATAAAATTAATTTTATAATTGTTTTGTTTTAAATGCATATATATATAACAACTTTAATTGTTACTAAAATATATTTTAGAAGAATTCTTTATAAAAAAATTAAATTACACAAAATTTATTATTTTGTACTTTTCTTATTAAAAAATCTGATAAAAGAATGTTAAAATTAAAATCATAAATAATATCATTGCAGTAAAAATTTTCTAATGAATGTTTTCTGATCAAATTTAATCCTGGAATAAGAGTGTTATTAACATCTCAAAATGCAGAACACATTTGTCAGAAACCTGCTACCGAAGATCTTTAAAAGGAGGGAAATATGGCGGAAGCAGGAAGTTCCGGTCCCGCCATTTCGGTCCTGCAATTTCGGTCCATAGCCATTTCGGTCCCAAGACATTTAGGTCCCTAGCCATTTAGGTACAAGACATTTTGGTCCTTAGCCATTTCGGTTCCAAGACAATTCGGTCCCTTTTCCGGGAAGTTGAAATTTCATAAAATGTGACGCAATTTTATAGGAAACATTGGAGATTTTTTTAATTGAAGGCCATAAAATTTTAGTATAATGCGATTGTAAGTGCCGGAAAACCGCACACACGTATAATCTTATTTAAAACATAATAACCCACGCAAATTTTGGATGATAATCCTAATAGTAATTGGTAAGCCTAATGGTGATTGGTAATCTTAATTCTCAAAACAGTTAGTGATTCTAATATAAAAATAAAATTAATATTTTATTAAATGCATTTATTAATTAATAATAACATTATTAATATACATTACGTTTTTTACTTTAAAATAAACTCAATACATAATCTATTTTATAGTAGTTATAAACTGAAATTTATCTTTTACCTGTTTATTTTTTCTATATTTACAGTTGCAGAAATTAAAAACTATAATTAAAAGTAAAACTAAAATTAATTTTTTTCTGAGAAAGTGGGAGCGAAAAGGTAATACAAAAATAAATAAATAAGTAAATAAATAAACGATAAATAAAAAAAAGCTTAGTTTTGTCAGTTAAAAACTTGAAATAAAATTATTTAAAATAATTAAATTATTACATAAAATGGAAAAATAATCATCTTATTAGGATGAGAGGCTCAGTTTCAATAAAATTAGCTCACAAAAATTGTCTTCATGGGGTGAGAAGACTTTTAAAAAATGAAATAAAAAATTATTATTATTAAAAAAAAGTAGTGGAGGAAAATTTCTGACAACTAAAAGTTTTCATAGCAGACCTAGTTACGAAATCACTATTGCTTTCTAAATGTTTATAACGGAAAGTAACTTATAAAAACAAATTTATAAGATGCAACTTGTATTATAAAAAATAATAAAAATAAAAAATGTGGGCTTCAATAAATACATCTCATTTCTGAATTATTAAAGGAGAGGATGTACAGGGGTGGTTTGAGAAAATATGTACATATTATAACTTATAACTGTCTAATTGAATTTTTAAAAACATTTATTATTAAACTGATTGAAAGAAGAAAAGAAATAAGCACAGCTTTTTTATTATTTAATTAATAGTAATTTAAAAGTTCTAAAAAAATTACGTAAGCAACCAAAAAAAACATTTATGGCAGTTTATAGAAGTATATATAAAATACTAATATTACTAATAAATAATAAAATTTAAAATATTTATTTTGTTAAATAATAATAATTATAATAGCAAACGACAATGTCTCCTAAACTTGTATCATATTGTTTAATCTAACAAAATTTTCAACTCGTTATGATTTCATTATCAGGAGTTGTAAAAGTTTAAATTTATAGGACTCTTATATTCAACATTTTATAAAATTTGCGGAGAGGGAGGGGGAGAATAAAAAAATTAAAAAAGAGCAGAATAATGTTGAAATTGTACCGCTTGGCAGGCCCACAAAAATTAGAATCCGAGGTATAAGTTGACGAGCAAAGAAATAGTCAGGGACCGAAATGATTAAGGATCGAAATGGCAAGGGACCGTAATGGCCAGGGATTAAAATGTCTCGGGACCGAAATGTCTCGAGATCGAATTGTCTCAGGACCGAAATGGCCAGGGACCGAAATGTTTCCGGACCGTAATGGCTAGGGACCGAAATGTCGTGTACCCAAATATGGCAATATTTCAGTAGTCTTTTTCAAATTAAATTTCCTGTAGCTTAAAAAAAGTATTTTACATTAGTAATATTTTTACTTAGCTAATGCATATCTTCACAGTGCATATTTTAAAAATTTAAATATATAAATATCTTCAATTCAGAGCGGAGGAAAACTAGATTTAAGAGGTCTGGGACACAAAAATCTTCACATTTTCTAAAAAAAAAAAAAAAAAAAAAAAAAAAAAAAAAAAATTCTTGATTAAAAGGATGTTTAAATCATGCTTCTACCTTAATTAGAACAGGAATTATTATTTTTTCCGTTTTGGTTTGCTTTAAAAAAAATCGAGCTTTCGAGTAATGGTTGTCATGGAAATGACTTTTTATTAAAATACGTTTTTCCTCCTGATGGGATTTTCATCACGATTTTTTTTATATTTTTTTTTATAAGTCAAAACGCTTTAAAAATAAATGATTCAAACTTGGAACATGTCTTCTCATTTGTTTTACCTTAATTTTGATTCAGCAAATTTGAATAAAAATATTTACTTTTAAAAATATGATAATGTAAATTATATCATAAAAAATTGATTTAAATATTTTTAATTTTTGTTTATATTAATATTTTTTTAATGCCGAATCAAAATTAAGGCTAATATGTTTCTGTATATTTAAATGAAAAAAAATGAAATTCTATAAATATAATACTTCGATTTACAACGTTTTTAAATTACCATACTGTTTTAATAAATTTTAAACTAAAAAAATGGGATGTTTTACCATGTGATTTTATTTACAAATGATATGGTTAACCATCATAAAAATTCCAAAATTTTAACTCAATAAATAAAATTATTTTTAACGGAACCATACGACTTTCGTTTCGGAGGAACATTGGCAAATTCTAGATGACAAAGTAGTCTGAGGCGTCAGAAGAAGGAATTCTTTTCGAACATTGTTCTTGACATAACACCTAGCTCAGATACTTTTAGTCTTTTGATAACTCGGTGTAATAATATAAAATATGATTTATATTTTACCTATGGAGAAAATTTATGGATTTTTTTCCCTTCATTATTATTATTAAAGGAAATTTTCCAATCCCAATACATTTTCATTCAATGAATTTTAATTTTAATTTTTAAATTTAAAGCGTGTAAGTAGCGATTAAAATAAATTAAATGATTAATAAAACTTTGTTTTTGTTATTTTTTTAGCACGTTCGCTGCCGCTTACATGAAGATGTGATGATAGTTAATGCCGCACTGTAGAAGTGGGTTTTTCCCAGAAGCCTATTTACTTTTTATTACAAAGAATCAGTGAAAGATTTTCCCGCGCAAGCGCGTGACTAGCTATTGGATATCACCCCACATCACGCGCTGGCGCGTGAGTGACCGCTTAACGTTGGCGCCATATCACGCGCTTTCGCGTGAGTGGCAGCGAACGTGTTAATAACAAATGGTAAATGAGATTTTTACGAAAAATGTGATTTTTCTGTAAAAATTTAAATGAATAAAATAAAATAAAACTAAGAAAGGAAAATATTTATCTAAATAACGGTGTTGCTATATTTTGGTATTGTAATGTAGTTCAGTGTTATACAGAATTCGTACGGGTTTTGAAATTTTCAGACAAGTAAATTCTTTGGTATCAGTTTTTTTAATAGAATTTCTATTTTTTAATATGGCCAAATTTCGCAAAATTGAAGAAGATTTCTTTATTATAAAAAATACGGAATCCTTACATGGGAAATAACAGGATCAATACGAACCCTGTTCTATAAAACAGTTAGGTGTTATGTAATGCAGTCAAGAGTCTTTTATATTCAAAAATATATTTATTAAAAAATGATTTTTAGAAAAAGGACTTGGAGTTTGTCTTTTTTCAGACCGGGAAATTTAATACTCTGTGAAATGTTCTGCTAAAAATTCTTAATATGCAGTTATTCTCAAACCTGTAATAAAAGACGAATTTTTAATTATTTAAACTATTTCCGACGCATATATTGTAAAAATATCTGACATATGGAGATTTCAATATAATTACCGCCAAGTGGACTGATAGTAGCTATACTGATACTATGTTTCCATTTAGGTAAGATTAAATATACATTATCTGATATTTCTTTTAAAAAATTCTCTAATTTGAAATTTCAAAAATATAAGTATACAAAATACCTTACAAAATCTCGGCATAGCATTGACGCTATCATTAAACTTTTAATAGAATTAAAATATCAGTGTTATATGATACTTTAGCCTAATAAAAATAATTTAAAAACATAAACTGGTGCACTTATTTTATTCTCTGTACAGAGATTTCCATAAATTTATTTTGAATCCTTTGTGGAAACAGCTGGGTATGTTTATTTAAATTTCTATTTACGACAAACACAACTAGAGCTATAAAAAAGAAATCATACCGTATCACTGGCTATATTTTTTGCTTAAATTCTATATCATTCTAGAATACTTATTTTGGGATTTGGAATTTCTTTCACCAATTTGTTTTCCTTGAAAATATATTCTCTCTCGATCTTTATCTTTTCTGAAATCCTGCATACTCAGTGCGTTTGACATTTTCGCCAATCGCATCTGTTTAAAGCAAAAAAGCTTGTTTTCAGAGCCTTTTACGAAACTAATAGTATGTTTATTCAAGAGTTGGTTTTCAAAGAACTTGTGTGTACCCCGTTTAACTTCAAAAACGTATGCATATGGGGGAAACAAATTGCATAAATATACAAATAAGGAGAAACGATTTAGACAAATGCTAAAAAAGAATATATATAAAATATTTACTAAGCTTAATCCTTATTTTTTATACAAAAATTTGAAAAAGTAGAAAAAATGTTCATTATCGAATTATTTCGTCCAAACAAAGAAAATATCATAGGTGTGCTGATTTACTATCTTGTACACTTCAAAAAGCAGAACATTTCCCAATATTCTTTAAGTTTTAATTTTAGCTAGTGTGTAATTTTGGAATTTTTCTTTAAATAACAATACTGTTATTTGTTTTCTGATATAATCAGAAGCGTGAATTTTGAAGTGAAAAAAAGACTTCTTTAAATCACGATAAAATTTATTAAAAAGTGCAATGCCTTACGAAAGTACTGAGTCTTTCTTCGTCAGGCGCAAATACGTGCATCTGCTGTACATGGACGTCGTGCTTTCGAAAGGCCTTGCACTTTTTAATAAATTTTATGGTGTTTTAAAGAAGCTTTTTTTACTTCGATTGATTAACACCAGTTTCAACTTATTATCTTAGTGTAAATTTCATTTATCTTTGATTGACACAGCTTGGTAAACAATATAGATGACCATTTTCCATGCAGAATTACTCCAAGTGGCAATGTAATCAACCATGTAGATTTGTTTTAAACTACACATTCTAATAAACCATACATGTATTTCTTCTTATATATTGTCAAAACTGTATGAAAGCCAAAAGGAAGTAAATTGTGAAAAAAAAAATCTTATGAAAGTCTAACTCTATATATTGTGATTTTTTTTCGTCATTTGAGCAACATTCTGGGACTATTTTTTAAAAATTATTATTTGGGTTTGGATGTCCAACAATGTTTTTTTTTTTACATTCTTCTTATGTATGCAGTTGAAGAATGTTAACCTATTTAAATTACTTGCGCTCGGCTGCAACTTTGACAGTTAGCAATGTTTGAATGAATGAAATTCCAGATAAAAGAACATGTTAATATCGTAATTTCGGGTGTATAAGCCGCAGGTCAAACAATTCTTTTTTGACCCAGAATTTTTTAAGAAACAAATACAACTAGTTAGATCGTCGTAAGTATTTGTCTTCAATCACTAAATAAGATTTCTGGGTCCAAAAAGAATTGTTTGATCTGCGGCTTATACACCCGAAATTACGGTACATTAAGTTCATTAAAAAACGATAGTTTTTTGTTTAAAGATAACTAGCACTTGAAAGACTTTAATCAAAATTCACAAAATCAATACTGTATAATATCTTAAAATTGCCGTGATCGGAAATTGTGAGCCGACTTGATGAATGATGGAAATTGTGCCATATTTCCCCATCTAGTATTGTAATTTTTAAAACTAAACAAAATGAACTTCTACAGAAATAGTTGTATTTTTACATGATTGTATTTGTCTTTTAAATAAATCAGTAAGTACATCAAGTATACTTTAATAAATGCACCTTCATTTTACTGATTAGTGCAGAAATCACACGAACTGAAAAAAACAATGAAACTTAACACCACTGCACCAGTTAGGGGTTACATATTATCATCTTAAATCCATGTATACAGAAAGCAAACTTGTATATTCATGCATAATGAAAAAAACTACATAAATAAATTAATTAATAGAGATGTTTCAGACAAATGCTAAGACGTAAATTGCACTAACTTGAACACATATTTCATCACACGGTAATCATTAAAATTCAAACAAATGTCACTTTATCGAGAAAACTTTCGCCATAATGATGAGATTACCCTTAGACTTTCTACACTATAAAAAGATGCTAAACCAGAAAAAAAAATTATATTAAGTTTTTTAAATAAATTAGAAAAAGAAGAATCAATCAGCAAGAGAAGGAAACATTTTTGACGCCCGAATTATTTTCTTCGCTAAAATTTAATGTATTTCCCACCACTTTTAAAAGCAAATTAACTTTTGTCTAAATTTATCGAGGATTTTGTCTTGTGAAATGTGGTATATATTTATCTTCCTTTTTACTGGTGTGAAAACGGCTTTCTTGCTGTTTTTGTAACCGTCCTCAAAAAAGGACGCTGAGCGTTAATGGGTTAACAAAACAACTAACAATAAATTTTCTCATTTTTTTGGCACATTCGTAATTTATTTTTTTAACTTATAAAAAATATTCGAATTTAAAATATATTTCAAATGAACACACACAAAATAGATATTTTAATTAAAATTGTAAATGAAAAAAAGTATCGATATAACTCAAAAAAACTCGCATAAAAATATAATATTTATATTAAATGTAGCAATCTACAAAAAAATTCATGATTTTATCATATTTCAATACTAAAGTATGAAATTCCCAGACACAACCTCATAAAAGACGAAATCTTCTAGAAATTAAGTTCAAAGATTTTAAAAGAAATTAATCAAATCCAATCCATCCGGGATAAAATTTTGTATTCAAACTTTTTCACTATTGTACAACTGCAGCCAAGAGTAACTCTTGAAAACAAGTATAGGTTTTGTATCACTAATGTAACTATTCGATTAATAGCTTTAAAATAATCGGTATTCCGGGTTGAGAAAACTAATAAATGCACTATAAAAATACTCCGAAGCTTTTTGTAAAATTAGCGGCAAAAAACGATAGTTTATTTTTAAATTATTTTCTTAAGTTTTGAAAATACATCGGCTTTTTGGATATCCGCGAATAAAAAATTCTTTTCTCAAAATTAGGTTCTTTCAAAAAAGTTATATATATATTTTTTTGCATGTGGTTATATTACACTTTCATAGATTTCATAGATTTTTTTTAATGTAGATTTCATAAGAAATACTATATATATCACATTATATTGACCAAATAGATTGACATAATATATATATAAATAAAATAAAAAATAAGTGCTTAAAACATGCACTAAACAGAATCTTCTCATTTCTAATTATTTCACCATTTATTATTGTAAAAGAAACTGAAAAGTATCATTATTGATATTAAAAATGGAAAAATTTGTTTAATATTTAGAAAAATTAAGAGTGCCATGACAGCTGTACCAGAATGCAGATTGTAAGCGGAAAAAAATCTATTATTCCTTTCCATAGTCCTTCTGCAAATGATAGTTACACGCTGGGATAACGAAATTTTTCTAATCTCTGAATCATTCTTTCTCCGTGTTTGTCATGCAAACACAATAGTGATTGGTTTGTCATGTGCATCCTACCTATTTTGAGAATAGAGCTAGAAAAAAAAATAATGTCCTTCCGGCTAGTTCGGAGAGGAAGAGGTAGCTTTCATATTTCTTATTTATATATTTATATATTTTAAATCAAGTTATATTATCCAAACATACAAGACTCAAATTAATGGGACCCAATTACATAATATTCAATATTAGTTTTTATCAATTCTGAATATTAATGGGAATTTTTAGAAATTAGTCATCTTTGATTCAAGCTGGTTTTAATTAAAGCGATTTAAAGTCTCCAGGATCCGTGATATCATGAAATGCCTGACATATATAACAACATGAGGGGTGCAACTTGTAAAATTTTTAATGCACACACTACACAAGTTCTTCCATAGGCACTGATTATATTAAAAAACACTTTATTAAAAGAATAACACTCACTAAGCAGCTCACTGCTGTATTATCGTCTGCACATTTCTCAAACACAACTTTGGAATAATAATATAAAAAACACTTTACTTCTTTTCACTTTCTGGACACTGATATTTTAATTATAAGTAGCACGGTAGTGCCTGCCTACATGGAACATACCGGCCGCCATTGACATGTTTCACATTCAATAATAACTCTTTTTTTACCAAGTACACTAATTACACAAATAAATACAAAAGGTCACTATATATGTTTACTCAAATATAAAAGTTGAAAGAAAAAACAATATAACACTCACACACACATATATATGTATTTATCTTTTATCTTTTTTTTAAGTACTATGGTTTTCAGGCATAGGAAAATACATAATTTACTAATCGATCGTTTAAAAATTCCATTCTGAGTTTCTACCTGAACTACGCGAAATTTCTCATCATTTCAATAAATCTGCCTAATATGGCCACTTATTGGTTGGTATATTTTCCTCTATTAACAACACTAGTTCTCCTATTTTTACATTATCCTTTTCAATTCTTCACTTACCAAATCTTACAATTAATTTCAATTATTGATTAAATTAAATAGAACTTTAACTTTAAATTTAATTTTTTAACAATTGATAAATAAACTTTTTAGTCTTTGCTTTAAATATCATTTAAACTTTAGTGCTAAACAGAAATCTTAGAAAGGTGATAAAAGTGATAAGAACTGCTTGTATCCTACTGATCTTAAATCCTATCAAAACCCCTCTCTTAACACTTTTATCAAAAAAGGAGAGGCGACTACAAGAATATTAAAATACACCACTATAGTTTTAATCCTCTTAAGGATAGCCTAACACACAAGTGCAAGGCGATGTCCATATTTAAAACAAAAAAGGATAATATCTTAAAAAGGACTATTATCTCTACAGCATTTAATCACCTGTACACTAACTTCAAATATATTAATAAATCTTTAAAGAAGACACAATAACCGGGAATAAACAATAAAAAATAGCCAAAGTTCCAGCTCAGCCCAACACCCAAAATATTCAAACATATTTATACACAAAATAAAAACTTTTATATAATATTTACACACATCAAAAAACATTTTTTACCAGGTAGGTAGTCACTTAAAATTACTCTCATACCAACAAGATCCACTCGATCTGGCTCCTAGGTTTTAAAACATATTCAAAAATATTGATATATACTGCTTTTATATACCTTATACACACTTGAAAAAACCCTACATATATTTCAACAAGAACACAGCATGTCAATATCTTACACTTATTAAACTTTTTCAATATTGTAATATTCATTAAACAATCTTCAAAGTCCATAATAGGAAGAAATTTCAATTATCACATACATTAATAATATATCTTACACAATTAACTGTTTTAAACAATATAAAAATATTATTTTCACATATTGAATAAAAAGATCAAAAATCTTTAATATTCAATAATAAAATTTAAGAATAGTGGAACCCCATGATTAAATTCAAAGGTAACCAAATCTCATTTTTACAACATATAAACTTCCCGGTCTGGCATCAACACATGACTCCATTCTCAAAAATAATCCTATCCTTCACAGCAGCCAATTTCCAATAAAAACAAAGTTTCAGCTACAACATCTCCTAAGAATCCGGAGGACACATATAATTAAATTGGTACATAACATTCATACAACTTTCAGCGCCGTGTACACCCGGCTACTTTTTCACTCTCTCCCAATTTGCCTGGGACCCTAGGTCTTCATACCTCACTCTCTCGAGAAACACAAAATCACATAGGCAAGAGCTGTAGCACGGATACAGATTACTTGAATTCAGACAATCACAAATAAACCTCAAATAATAAACTATTGTTTCCATACTTAACATATTAGGACAGATCAACCAATGGTGGCCGAGAGGATCTGACCTCTCAACTGGTAGACGGCAGGTGCTGGGTTCGAACCCAATCGCGGCCGTCGGCCTAACCGTTCGGAGTTTTCGTGGTTTTCTTCGAACCTTGCGTAAATACGGGTTAGGTTCCCTTAGAAAGACCCCCACGAAGGACATTCCTCCCCATGGGCCTATATCCCTAGTGTAGATAATCGGCCGACAACAAATACACACACAGATCAACCAATGTTTACACCAAGACCATAGAAACTCCTTATTGCCGAGAAATAGTCCACCAGTACAAAAACACTTTCACAAAAATTAGACTCTCCTCACAAGCCCTAAAACTTACACAGCTGGCTGAATATACTATCACATGATTGTTTCTGTCACTCAGCGAGGAGCAAAGTTAACATCTGAAAATAAACCCCCCTCCCCTAAACACAGAAACATTTAGCAAATTTAACATCAGTTTTGAAAACAAAAATTTTCATTCCGAAAAATCTCCATTAAATATCCAAAAATTCAGCTCAAGAATTGAAAACAAGCAATTCCATGAGAGTCCATCACACACTAAACACCTCCAACTAAACAAAGTTTAGCCCATAGGGTTCATTCGCTCTTACACTACAACATGGTTCCCCCAAACTATTGATCTTATATTCACTGGAGATTGAGTTTTATCTGACCAAGTCTAATACATTTAGAAAACTTGACAAGCCAGCTGAAAGATGTTCCTTTCGCATTCAGGAGACAATTCTAACAACTTCAAAAAAAAAAAAAAAAATGCAATCCTACAGTTGTATATAACACAAAATATTTAAATCTGTTCTATTACATTAATGTAACAAAAACTTTATTAATTTATTTCCATATCTATTTCAACATTTCACAATTGCTTAAACTCAATACCAAAAAAAAATATCCGAAAAAGATCCATCAACTCAATCAAAAAATGGATCAGATCTTCAAAGACTCCTTCATCAAAAGAGTTGAATTTTTAGCCTTACACGTGATCAACTTTCAACTTCCAATTAACAAAAGTCAACTTTAAAAATTATTTCTCAAATTAGCACTGAGCAGGCATGACACTAAACAAGTGCAAAAAATCCTTTAACCAAAACTCCATAGCAAAAGTTTCCAAATTCTGATTACACCAACTTGCTTAAACCATACTCCACTATGACAACTACCTCTCAACCAACAGAAAAACTTCAGCGGATCTTCAAGCTTTCGTGGAGTGGTCATGCACTATTCACTTAAGATATCCAACGCAGAAGATTCTACATTTCTGTTCACCAGAGAGGGTAAGTAAACAATTTAAATCTTTAAATATACTGATCCCTAGAATATGCTATTCTCAAAATACATGACAATTGTACTGCCCACAACGGAAAACCTATAACAACAACAGCAAGCTATCCACAGAGAACTTATTGTATATATTCAATACTTATTCTAATTTAATCTTTCCAATTTGGGTATCTGTGTAGCACCAAGTTTCGGGATTATGCCTTTAACATTTCCCAAAATGGAAAGTACCTATTGCTATTTTTGTGATTTATAGTCAAAAAATATTGCACAATTAGAGAAAAATTACATACTAAATCAAATATACTTAAAACAGAAATAAACAAACATTAATTATTCATTTTATCTGTAAAAAAAATCATATTTAATACATATTTCATTGAACATTTGCATACACATTTAGTTGGACAAAAATAAATGTACCAGACCAAACTCGAAAATCCTAACACTTAAAATGGTGGATCTCTTCCATGGCTCTAAAACTCTAAATCCACTCTAAATCAACTCTTAAACTCTAAATCAACTCTAAAACTCTAAATCAACTCTTAAACTCTAAATCAACTCTAAAACTCTAAATAAACTCTAAAACTCTGAAAAAAAGAATCTGTAAAACATATTGCAAAAATTAATATTTTTATGTGAACTCAGAAAAAGAAAAGAAATATTTATCTCCGATTATAGATTATATGCACTAAATCAATGACTGGTGTACAGTAAATAATAAAATTCATCCAGTAAATAAAAATTCCAATTTATTTAGAATATTCTGTACTTAATATGCCAAAATTTTCGCGAGATCATATTTCCTTAAATCTAACACTAATAATCAAGAAACCTCCCATACTGAAAAAAATATACTTGATTTTTTAAAACATAATATGCTAAACTTTAAAATTATATATAAAAAATACCAAACTTTTAAACTAAAAAGAATAGGACATAAACTCCAGGAAATCAGCAAGATCAAGTAAACCTCTGGAGCCATGTCACAAAACAAAATTTAAAATATTAAATTACTCAAAAATATCTATAAACTTTCCTTAATTATTCATAAATCTGCGTCCGTAGATAGCACCAAAAATTGATTTCCTACCATTTAAGCACTTTACAAGTTTTTTAAAAACTTTAAATTTATTAAAAATTTTAAATATATAAAAGAGTCTATTAAAACATTACACACTTTATTCAAAGTTCAAATATACTCTCAAATCTTATATTTTTCAAAAATCCTCAAATGCAGGCCTGTTAATTAATATATATATATATAGATAGATAGAAAGATGTAACAATTTTTAACTTCATTATACTTAAACTTCAAAATTAAATTTAACAGTTTAAATTAAAAAATGTAGCAAAACTATTAAGGTTTTAACACTTCATTTTTAATAAATATCTCCATATAATATTTTTCACATAAACTACTTAAAACTTTATCCATTTAATTATTTTCTATTAAATTAAAGAAAATCATTTCATTTTCAATAAAAAGAATTTTAAAAATTTCACTTTTACTGCAGAGGTCCTCCATCACACAAAGTACCAGAACCGGTAGTTCTGTCGAGAAAATATGCAAAAACGCCATGGCCAAGTAGATTCCCAGTTTATCAGAGCTATTGAAAGTATGCAGGATGCAGTCTGTCACAACTAAGTCCCTGATTCCTTGGAACAAAAGCTCATTCATAAACTCATTTCAAGCACAGTAGATCAGGGGTGCACAACCTTTGGCCCGCGGGCCACAATAATACCACAATTCTTATGCAGAATAATTTTGCTTATAGTAATGACAGAAACTTTGCTATTAAAGAAAAGAAACAACATTTTTCAAATATTCCGGTGGCAAACGATTTTCTGGTAAAAAGGTTGTGTATCACTGCAGTAGATCACAGTTCATGATCGAAACAAAAACTCATCAGGATGAAGTCCTTTCAGGCACCATAAGGCATCACAGCAAAAAGTCCAACTGGGCAAAGTTGTCATAGGCTATGTAGAGCACAGTTCAAGAAAAACAAAGCTGAAAGGTTCTTGTGAGCATTCAGGGCAATCAAACTTTCATACTGCCCACACACTTCACTTGCTGCACCATGACATTCACGACAAAAATGCATAAACTCCAATGTTTGGGACGCGAACCATACTCAGGTCTTATCGTCGTTCTTCACACTAATAAAATAAAACCAGCACTGTCTCTCTAAAGGCGATAAACTTTTTAAAAAATCAGCACAGTTCCTCTTATCATATCCCACGAAAACAGACTGAAAACTTTATTCTCTCAATATGCAAAAAGTCCACTGAATATACAAAAAGCCAACTTATTTGTCCATATCTTAATCACACAATAATTTAAACAGTTCATCTTCAGATTTAACCAATATATGACTTCTTTAATTTTAATTGGCAAAGTCGTTTCAAAGAAAATTTTCACAAAATATGAAGAACAGCATCTAAACTTCTAACTGCTTCCAAAAAGCATAGTTCCAAAAAAAAAAAAAAAAATCCAGCGACCGGTATCAAAAAATTTTTTTTTCAAAATATTCATTAACTCTTAAAACAATATCTTCTAAAACACAACACTTCCATTAATTGAGCACAACACTTCGCTAATTTAAGCAGAATATTATTCGACGAATCTCACAATGAAAGTTTCAGAAAACACCTTTATGGAACTCTTAATATCACATCAGCACATAGTTAATTCGAAGATTATTTACTCACATTAATAATTATTTTTACCTCCTTGCGAGACGGACCATGTAAAATTATTAATGCACACACTACACAAATTATTCCATAGGCACTGATTATATTAAAAAACACTTTATTAAAAGAATAACACTCACTAAGCAGCTGACTGCTGCATTATCGTCTGCACATTTCTCAAACACAGCTTTGGAATAATAATATAAAAAACACTTCACTTCTTTTCACTTTCTGGACACTGAGATTTTAATTATAGGTAGCACGGTATCGTCTGCCTAACATGAACACAACTAACCAATTAGCTTGGTCGATATCTTAATTCATGGAGGGCTCATAAGATAATCCTATATCTAAAATTTGAATGAAATCTGATAATTCTGCATGAAAAAACCATTTATTAAAATTAAAGGATTTATTAGCCCCCCCCCCACCCCCCCCCCTTTGTACATAACCAAAGAACTCCCAAAACTAATAAGGGAAGTGCGTTATCGGAATAAACCTACATCCAAAGTTTCAAGAAATCGTATATTTTGATCATGAGTTACCGCGTTACATACATACATTGATAAGTACATACATACAGAACGGGCGGGCACGTAAGCTCCCGAGCTTTGATAGCCTGTGAAATAAAATTGTTTTAAATTAGGTAAATAAATATTTTAAAAGTAACTTGGGCCAGTAAAAATATTTCTTAAAATATTGCAAAATTTATATTATTATACGTCCCCCGGTCCTATATATTATATCTAGTAAAATTTTCCTCTTGCACTGATAAGCAAGACAGAAAAAAGTCCCGTTATTCCACGATTAAAATTGACCGAGTTATAACTGATTAAAGGTGGAGCACATTTTTTGCTGCTAATTAGAGGTCATTCACAAATTTATTCGAAATATATTTTTGTCAGATATAGTTAAAAAATTATTGAGAGTAAAATAAATAATTTGTAAATACAATGTTACATATAGTTTGTAAGAAACATTAAAGAGGAAAAAACAGAAGTTTTGTTTGGTAAAATGATGAAAATTAACTATTTACAAAAAATACATATTTTAAAATTTTATTGCATAACATTAGCCTACAAAAGTAGGGTTACATCATGTTTATTAGATTTCGATAATTGAATCTTATGTAGTCTGTACCGCTAATCCGAAATTAACCTTCATTTTTATCGTCATGTACATATGTTTTGCAAATCATAAATTTTAAAGTCAAAAATAATTGCGAAAATCTGATATAAAAAAGATGTGTTTTTAAACTTTGATAATTATTCTCTATGTAGTTTTTACCTCTGAAATAAAAAATAATTCATTTTTAACTATCGCGTGAGGATTTTTTGCAAATTGTAAATTTCATTCAATGTAAAACATTTGTGTTGCATTACTCCATAAAATTGGTGGCAGCTACGACTTCCATTTTACAGAGTAATTTTTCACTTATATAATGGTGTAATATAAACATATATTACTGGTGTAACTTCGTAATGTTACACCAGTTATATCGGATAAGTACTCAACAAAACTGGAGGCAGCAAGGCCGCCACCAAATTTATGGAGTAAAGTTTCGCAAATGTTATACAGTGCTGTTAAAAGATATTCCCCATTAGACCCCTCAGCTGTTTAGCTATAAGAATTCCAGTATCAGTACAAAAAAATGAATAAATTATTCAATATAAAATTTAATTTAATTTAATTAAAAAAAATATCTCCTTTACCGTGTTTATTTTTTGCTATAGTTTAACTTAGAAATTTACAATTTGCAAAACGTTAACGTAATCATTAAAAATAAAGTTCATTTTCAGATTCAGTGCTAAAAAGTATACAAAAATCATATATAAAAAGTTAAAAAACACAGCCATTTCCACTTTTTATAGCAACCAGTTTTTGTTACTTTTTAACTTTGACATTTATGATTTACGAAAACACGTGACATGATGATTAAAATTTAAGGTAATTTTCGGTTTCAGAAAAAAAATACGAAAAAAAAACCAAAAATCGTCTTATTTGTGGTATCTAATGTAAAACTTTTTCGTAAAATTCTTGGCGGTAATCCATCCGAAATTTTTTTGCATTTTCCTGTAAAATAAGTAAAAAATCTAAACACCGATATTCATAATGGTATTAGATTGTCATTTGGATTTACATCAGTACGTAAAATTTAATATCGTTCAAATATTTGAAAGAGAATTAAAGAACGAGTACAAATTTTGAACAGAAAAAACATACATAGTACCGTTGGAGTTAAATAAAAAATTGAAAAAAATGGCATATATTTGTTAAAATAAATCCAGAAAAGAAATAGTCTCAAATCCTTACAAAATAAAACATATGTTAAAATTTTGTAATGAATATTTTGAACATTCTGCAAATTGATAAAAGTTAATTCAATCGTACTATTTTTGCAATTTTTTTTTCAAAGAACAGATACGCATGAAATAAACACTTCGATTACAGCAAACACTTGTTACATGATTCCTCAAATCATGTTCGATCTTATTTGTTTACAGATGAGGAAAGTGGTATAAGTCATGCATTTTTAAAGTTTGACAACTCGGTAAATTTTAGTGTTATATGAAGCGGACTTCTTTTTGTCTTACTTGTTAGTGTAACAGGAAAAAAATTACTGAATATAAGTTATAGAATCGGGGAGCCGTATAAAAATTTAAATTTCTCATACATATATATTTTTTTTATCTAAATCCGTTTTTAAATATTTCTTTACCTCATTTAAAACATTTTTGTAATTGGAACTATAGGTTTATGACTAATTGATTAAGAATTCTCTATTGGCCACCATTGAGAGTAGACAACCTGTATACATATATTACAGAACCTGAAGGCACATTAGCTCTCAGGTTTTGGTAGCTTGTGAGCTAAGAATAGATTAAATAATGAAAAATGAGAAAATAGACTATACTACAAATGATAAAAATCGAATATATAAACATTATGAAAAAAATGACGGAGAAACAAAACATTAAAGTGTGTATGGTAAAATTTGGATCTATGTACTGTCGTGGAAAAAAAAGTAAACACCCCTTACTAACACCCCAGCAAATTATCGCAGAAGAAAGTTCCTGGTACCGAGCGATTTCAAATGAAATCTACTTTTCAATGATACATACAAAGTTTGCTTAGGGAGCCATCTAAGTGTTAAAACGATCCCTATTTTTTCTCTTTCAAAAGCAGTCCCCAATTCTGACAGCATTAATGGAGTCTACACCCCTAAATAAACTTAAAAACTGATTTTCATGCAATTTGTTCAATGAGTTTACGAAAAACTAATTATTTTGTAACGTGCATGTGTTAGGAGCTGGTTCCAAGTTGAAGTTCAATATTCGATTGCTGACCACGAGAGCCGCATATTAAAAGGAATCCAAACTTTATTTTTTCAATAGCAATACGTTATTTTGACAAGCTATTTCAAAAAGTTGGTTCAAGCTATTCCTAGACACCAAATTTCAAATCATTTGATTGATAAGTTTTTGAATTATAAGCGTTCAAAATTTGGTGCTTCTCATGTCCAATTACATTTTCATATTTTTATTGATATCTCCTGAAATTATACTCCTATGAAATAATTTTTTATGGAGCAATAATTCTAAATTGCCTTAAAATAAATATGTTTAATTCGAAATTTTTATAATTTTATGATATGAATTGTCAATTATGAAATTAATATTCGAATAATTATGAATTTGCTACCTACAATTTTTAGATGTATTTAGATTTATTAAGTCCTGTTTTATGGAAGTCCAAAATTTAATTTTTCTTCCAGGTAGTTTTAAAATTGTGCTTAAAAAAGACAAAGTGATACTTTAAAGGTGACATCTACTAGTGACTTGATATTTTGAAACCTCTAATCTAGCACTTTTCAATGACTGCCTAAGAGCCTTGATCAAGAAGTGGGCTCCTGTGGTCAACAATCGAGTACTGAACTTCAATTCGGAACCAGCCCCTAAAATATGCTCTTTTAAAAATAACTAATTTCTTGGACAATTATTATACGTATTGTATGAAAATTTGTTTTTCGGATATAGACTGTATTAATGCTATCAGAATTAAGGACTGCGTTTGAAAGAAAGATTTAGGGCTCGTTTTGATATGTAGATGGGCCCTTAGTAAAATTTTATATGCATTATTTTAAAGTAGACTATATTTTCAATCTTTTGCTGCCAGTAACTTTCTTCTGCGATAATTTTTGCACAGTTAATAAGGTGTGTTTCTTTTTTCCATGTCTGTACGTAATAACTGATTTTATAAATATTTCAAAATAAAAGTAAAGCCAATTATTTAAAAAAATGTTAAAACTTATATAACTTATATTCTAGCTTAGGATTTGAGACTATATTTACATTTGTATGTATATATGCTTTTTTATTCACACATCGTGTTTTGTATAGGAACTTCCGTTCAATTTTACGGTAATAAAACATTTAAGGCAATCATTATGCTTACTAATTAAATCTTCTCAGAATGTTTAATACATCTATATTTGCTGAAAACACAGAAGTGACCCAAAAGTCGTAAAGGTTAAAAAATTCGTTCTTTCGCATAACATTCAAAATAAAATAAGGTTGTACAGTAAAATATAATAAAATAATACTATGCTTTCATAAATATTATGAGATTGATGTTTGTTTGCATTTGAATAAAAAAATTTTTCATTCCTCTAAAAATAATTTCGTAAAAGAAACTCCGCTTCATTCCGAGCAAGCTCTACTGAACAAAAAGAATAAATATTTTTTGATCTAGTATTACGTTTTTAAAAAAGTAATAAAACCTCTTCTGCGCTATCCATGATTCAATAAAGCGGTTCGTTACCTTCGCAAACCTCAAAAAACCAAGAGATTTCCGATATTTAAAAAGGGATTTCTGAAACAAAAATATTTTTGCAAGTAGTTTTATGCAAGTAGTTTTCAGAAATGTTATGAAGCATTTTTAAAAAGTATCAACTAATAGTCCTGACAAAATTTCACACACTTCGGCCGAAATGAAGCAACTAGTTTCTTCCACATTTCTACAAGAAATTTTTAATAATATTTTCTTTTTTCTTTAAATAACGTTAGTCATCCCGTAAATCAGTAAAAATAATATAACCCATACTTTATAAACATTATTAGATATTTTCAATAACGTGCTTCAAATCAAAACATGTCACAAGTCAAGGTTTACAAGGAATCAATGGATGGATGGCTGTTAAACCATTAATCAGTTTTATTAACCCGGTATCAACACGAAATATCGGTTTTTTGCAGGCTATAAAGTAAATATTTTCATGACGAATAAACATATTTAGTAAACAAACATGCTAAATTTGCATCGTAAAAAAATATTGTTTTTTAACTCGTGTAAGAATGTCATTCTGCATATATAAATTCAGTAACGCAGATGAAAATGTTTATTTCAAAATTTATAGCTTTCGAAATAACGATTTTTAGGTTTGCTATCAAATTCAGAAGACTAATTATTGGTGACCGTAGCTGATTGCTACAGGAGTGGATTATAACAAAATCCTATATACAGTGTAAGCTCAGAAATTAATGAGCATATGCAGTTAACCCGGGAGGACGTGCGCAGGGCCTAAAAGACCCTGAGTGCGTATGGTTTTTACATTTGCAACCACTAATTTTTTAAAATAATCTTCAACTTATTTTACCGCAAAATTTGCAAGAATTGACTCCGTCTAAATAAACCGACTGTTTTAATTTGATTTTATTGGTGTCAAAGTTAAAACTATTCATACCCTGAATAGCACGCGTTCTCCCGGGTTAATAAAGTGGATAAGTTGATGTGATTTGCACTTGAAATAATTTGGACAGTTTGAATTCTGACTTTAACACACGTATATGTGCCCATTTTTGTTTTACGCATGAGAGCTTTCAAACTGAATAAGTATCTCTACTAATATAAGAAAAGACTGTTCTGTTTAACAAGGTTCTGTTCTGTTCCAAAGAGGATAGTCCAGAGTAGATCCGGATGCATCTGATCATTGAAATTAAATTTTTTTATATTTAATTGAAATACTAATAAAAACTCTTCACAAATACATTTTTTTCTGAAAATAGGTAAGTGCGAAAGCGCATGCTATTTTCAAAAATTTTAGAAGCGGCGATCAGGGGATTTCGACCCGTTTCCAGGCACTCCAAGCGTAAAAACTGGATTATTGCCCGGTAGATCGGGGCCTGGACAGTGTTTAAGCAGAAAGGAAGAAAGAAGATTTTTAAAAATGTAATTTAACAAATTACAACAACAATTTCAACAATATTTTTTTCAAATATTGAAGTTAAAGACTTATAAATAAGTTCTATATTTAAAAAAAAAGATGTTCCTTTACAATTCCTTTAAATAGTTCAACATTACACAGTTTTCTTTTTCGTGATCTTCGCACATTTCGTAATCGGGAGATCCACCTCGTTTAAAAAAAAAAAAAAGGAGTAGACCTCGTTTTTTTGCTTTAAAGGACGATCTTCCATAGGACGTCTTTCTTTGGATTCCTTTTATTCAAATGTGATAATGTGCGTCTACAAATTTTGCAACTTCTTAGGAGGATTTCGTATAAACTACTACCTATTGCGGTCGCTCCTATGCTGGAATTTCTGAAACTTTTTACAGATCTAAACCGATCATAATCCCTAAACCCAAAAATAACCATCAGTAAAAAAGTTTATATATCTATTTATCTATCTATATAATTTTTTATGGACACGATAACTTCTATAATTCTGCTCAAATCTCCTCCAAACAGATATATAAAATCAAGGGGCATAAAATTCTCTGTCAAGATCCTTAATTGGCAAAATCGGACCAAGGTGGTAGAAATAGGGAGGGTTTTGTGAAAACAGAAAAATTCCCATAATTTCTTAATGAAATTAGATATCTAATAAATTTAAAGTTAACATTACTTCTAAAAAATGCGCCAAAAGCTTACTCATGACAGATATTTGATGTAGTTAAAAGTGGGCTCATAGACGAAAAAAAAATAAGGTTTTGTGAAGAGGAAAAATCATAACTTCGTCAGACCTCCAGATATGAAAACCAATTAAATTTTTTATACGTGTTCTAAATATTATTTAAAACTTTTGTATTTACAAGTTTTTTAAAGGACCAACTCTTGCTGCAAAACAAATAAATAAATAAATAAATAAATAAATAAAAACAAAAACAAAAAGGCCGGGGAGGTGTGGAAAAAGAAAAAAATCCATAACTTCGACAGTTTTTAAGATATCAAATCCGATTGAATTTTTTTTACATCTTTTCAATACTATCTAAAATTTTTACACTATAAAGTTTTTTATAGGTCCAATCCTTATAGCAAAAATAAACAAAAATATGAGTTCAAGAAAAAATCTCAAATCTAAACTGTTTATCTATTGTTCTGACTCATTTTTAAATACATTCTTGATTTTAAACGCATCCAAATGACAGTTTATTTTATTTGGGAACAATATAATGTGACGTATTGGCCGTTTTTTTTAAATAAAGACAGAATACATTTAAAAAAAAGCTGTCAAAATGAGCATTTTGAACAGAATTTCCCCAACCGATCGTCAATGGAAAATTTAGGAAGTACTGAAATAACAAATTGCTTATTTTCTGACTCATTTTTTAATAGTTTTTGCTTTCAAACTCATCCAATTGGCCGGTTCTCTTATTTAGGATTTGTATGTGCTTGTCTTCGGGGACCTTTTTTTTAAAAAAATAAATAATTTTTATACAATACATATGTTTTTAGTTAAAGCATGGAATAAATGTATAGTTTCATAGAAATTTTAATGGAATTATAATTAACTTTTCAAATGTAAGCCATATTTAGTCAAATTTTATTAAACAGTTACGTTTATTCCAAACCTTCTACATCGAAATCTATTCAATATATTTCACTTTTTGTTTCAAAGATATATTATTAAACCACTTACCTGTGTTAAGAGGCAAAATGTTTGCAATAACTCTTAAATTTATTAACATGTACCAAATTTTGTATACGAAACAGGATTTTTTCCGAAAAAATTGTATTTTTCAATAAAAATGACTTTCAAATTAATATATACAAACTTATCAACTATATTTTCCTTCATAAGATAACGATAGATGATCAGCACTTTGTCACAAAATTTTATTTCAATATCTTTAAAAAAATAAGAAATGATGTTTCCTGTAAACGTACACAATAAAAAATGCAGTTTTCCAGAAAACCGACAGAGCCCAAAAAATGAGATAGATGATTATGTTATAGCACAAAAAATGATGTATAAAGTTTGCAATTTTAAAATACACCATATGTGTAGATTTCTATATATTTGTATATTTTTTATACGTTATTCATTTCTGAATTAAAATGCATTATTCACCTTACTGTGGCTCTTCAAACGGTCACTTCCAGTTTCTATTTTTGGCTACAGTTTTGCTTCTTATTATCGCTGAACCAAAAATAAAGCAACTTGGAATAAAAATTTGAAAATTTTTGGATTTGAATAAAGAAAGTCATATTAAGAATAAGCCCAGCAAAAAAAATTTTAGGTTACAATTCATATTTTTTTCGAATTTTACTTTCCTAGTTCATAATTAATATTATAAATCTTTTAAATTTAAAAATTCAATGTAAGGTACCCTGGGGTAATAACGCCACGTTAAGGTTCTACCAATTTTCACGGCTCAGTTTTAGTTTGTATTTTTCAAACAAATATATGATTTGATGCAGCAACTCATTGACTATCTATATATAAAAAAATTAACAGATATGTATTCATAAAATGTAATGGCGTGATTTTTTGAACAATGCTATTTGGCATTATTACCCACCTATATGGGTAATAACGCCATGCAAACAAAACTGTGAAATAAGACGGAATAATTGCATGTAGATTGCCCAATTCTAAAAATAGAAACTCTACAAACTTAGAAATTGACAAATTGCATTCTAAGCTATTGAAAATGTTCATTTTTTTCAGAAAGTGTAAGACAAATAAAGGTGTGGTGTGGGGGGGACAGGATGAGGCAAAAGAATATCAGACCGTAAGCTTCTTTTTGTCTAAAAAGGACCGCTTAAATAGAATGATTAGAAACATTGCTCAGTGTTAACTGTGTTTAATTGAATCAGTATTTAGGATGTAGCTCGGCCACTGTAGGGAATCAACCGGGGATGCCAAGGATTGGCGTTATTACCCCGTTATAGTTATTGCGCTGTACATTTTAAATTACAAATTATCACGAGAAGATATCCAAAATCTCCAGCAATATTTTGAAAGTCCATGAAATGAACTTCAAATCTATATAATTAACAAAGTATTTCAGAATTTAAAAAAAATAGTCTTCACATCACAAAACCTATCTCGCAAATTTTAGATCAAAGGTTATTTTTAGTTGCTTGTAAAAACAAGACCTTAAAATGAAACAAATTAACTTGAATCTGTTTTTTGCGATTTATATGACTCAAAACCCTTCTGCGCAGAGCACATGGGTGTCATTTACCAGATAATTTCATAATTATGCAAAATATTAGCACTTGGCGTTATTACCCCGCCTGGCGTTATTACACCAGACCACCTTATTTATGTTTGGGTATTTAAGTACTATAACCACATTTAAAAAATCCTCATTAGGATTATAATATCAGAAGATATTAATTAAAATGTAATGTAAAATCAGAAGCTCTAAATTATGAAAGTTTATAAAGAGACTTATCAAAATGACATGAAATTTCGTTTTTAGGCATACTTTGAACCGAAGCTATAAAATACCTTGGCAAAATTAGGTGTTGCCATTGAAAAAAGGTATTTGGACTTTTTTTATGCCTTTAGATAAACTTTATGTACACTCTTTAAAAGTAGTTCAAATTTCTTCTTACTTCGTACTAGTAACTTTCTTCTACGATTACTTGTTGCAGAACCAATAAGGGATGTTTATTTTTTGTCTACGACTGTACATGTAAAGGTGAACATACGTTGGGATTTCTTTATGAACAACACCGCCAAAAATATCCTTATGCTCAATGTTTGTTGTTTTTAAAATGTTCCTAATATTTAACCTGTGAGCTCCAAATTAGGGATAATTCGTCAACATTAAAATTTCAAATGTCTTGGTTTTTTTTTCTCGTAAGCTTGCTTTCAGTAATTTTATTTTTCTGTCTACAAAATGAATTTTTTTTAATATAAAAATAAATGCCACATTTCAATTCCCCAATAAAATTCATATTGGAATCATATGTTGATCATCACCATTATATTTTCAACAATGTTATACGTATTTGAAATTACGGAATCCCAAATTACACTAGTGTGGAGAGTTTGGGTTCTGAACCGGAATCCATGAGTTTATAGGGTGAATACTGAAAAGTAATTTAAGAAGCGAGAAAAGTGCCGAAATAATATGTAAAATGTCTGTTATTCATGTGAAATCATGGAAAAAAGGTGTGTGTATATTATCACCATACGTTGCAATAATTATTATTCGATTGACAGTCTGTCTGTTTTATGACAATGAATGTAATTTTTGAAATGGAGCACTTTTACATATAAAAAATTGTACAACTCAATTTGTAACACCAACGTTTGGCACCATATTCAACTTTTTTGCACGCGGGAGGAAAAAATGTATAGTTTATTTATTTATTTATTTATCTTCAAAGTTAGAAAAGGTCAATAATTGAGGGTGGTAATATTAAACTATCGTCAGAAATTTTAATTACTATCTTTTCATAAATGTCAAACCAAAATGTCTTTCCAAAAATTAAATTCCATATTTAATTTTTAAATTCCACCTTAAATTCCATTTCTATAAAATCTCATTTGTACATAAACTTTTGTGCCATCACATTTTTGTTCTTTTTTTCTGCAATTTCTGATTTTTCTGAAGATTCAAGATATACACGGTGATTTAAATATATCGAAACAAAAGGCTGTCTGAAGGATTTAAGTATTGACCGTAGTCATATGTTTCCAATTGGAAAGTTTTATATCAAAAAGGTTGAAACATTTGACGAGATAAGTTACAAGTCCATTGAGGGTCTATATGAGAAAAAACAAAAATTAAATTTTTGTATAATCCTCGTAGAGTAAAGTTTCCAATTCGGAAATTTTTTCTTGTCCATTCCTGAATTAAACAAAAAAATCATCTCGATATCTGCACATTTTAAAGAAATAATAAAATCCAAAGTTATCGAAAATTTGTGACTTGCACCATTTAGCCATGCCTCTGAGCGTCAGATTTTGACTCATTTTGAATGCAAGATAGAAATTTTCCACAAATTGTACATTATTAAAATTCGATTTAAGACAATGCGCTTTCTTTGGATATAAAATAGCAGCGTATAGATTTTACATTAAATCTACTTTCAAAACATTGGGGGTCTACGCGGATTGAAATATCTAAGTGCTATCCCGAGCCCATATATAGAGAAAAAAGTTCGGCCAGATCAGAAAAAAAAAGTCATAGCCTGGCCCGGATTGGAAAAAAGTTTTAACCATAGCCCGGCTTGGCCTTGAATATCTACATAGTTTTTTTTTTTTTTTTTTTTTTTTTTTTTTTTTTTTTTTACTTTGATATGGTTAAGGTTTTTTTTTAGTATGAATGAGTATCGACTAAAAATACTAATTATAGCTTTTCGATTTCATGTTTATAATTTTCATTATTAAAGAAGCGCCAAAGGCGGTGGTATATTTCTTTTATTAATTAATTCCTACTGATAAGTTAATGCTTCACGTATCTTTTTATATCGTTAATCCGTATTCCAAGTGTTGAAGACTTTGGAAAATGCATTGCGGTAAAATCTTTTAAGTCGAAATATGAACGGATCACATGGGATAGAAAAAAATGCGTTATAGAAAACTTCCCTTTTTAAGAGGTGGAAATGTAGTCTATTTTTCACTCAGGTATTATTATATTCATTTTGCATAGATGAAGACATTTTACATCTTAAAACCGTGATAAGCAGGTTTTATTGTATTTTAATTTTTTCTCTTCAAATCTGCTATTCTTAAAAAAAAATGAATTTTAAAGCTTTATTTAATATAAGATAAAGACGGTTTAAAAAATGCGATTTTCGTGAGTGAACCAAATTTTACTTATTTTATGCACGAATTACGTCAGTCAGAGACAATGATTTTAATACGGGATGTGTGGAGACTAAAAATTTCATCCCGTGCATACCTAGGAAGAAAGAAGCCAATCCAGCTACGATATAAAAGAAATAGGTTAAGCTCCGCCTGGACCTAAAATATAGATATTTTTTAAATGGATATTTGAGACGATAAAAAGTTGCGAGAGCTAAAACTGTGAAAATGATCTTAATCCGAATGTTAGAAAAAGCATTGAATTAAATAACTGACGGATCTTTAAAGAGTACGGAAATCAGGTGGAAACGGTAAAAGTTAAATTGAAGCTGAGGTTTAAGCTATAAAAAGAACTTATTTTTAACTGCAGTTTTTAAAAATGTTATTAGGAGATAATCATTTTTAAAATTTTAAATTCATTTTATTGCATGGTGTTTTTTTCCACAATTTCTCATCTTTAAATCTTTACAAGTCAAGAATCATTAAAAGAAAAAATAATATATTATCTTGAATCATGTCCTTTTCGATTATTTTATATAAATTTTATTTCGGCAAATTAAACAAAAAAAAAAATTACTTTCGAAAACGTGATTTTTTTAAAAATAAGTTGCATCATATTATGAATAAATATTTTAAATATTTTTAAATTAATATTAAAAAACGTGAAGCAAAATTAAAGCTAAAATTATAATTTACTCTTTCATTAAATTAAAAAGAATTTAAATCCAATGATTAATTTTTCGAGTTATAACGATTTTAAATTGTCCCGCTTAAAAAGTACTAATCATTTGAAATTTTTATAAATTTTATGAGAAATTTCAGGATGCGATTTCGTTTGCAAATTATATGTTAAAGTATCATAAAAAAGAGAAAAGGAAAAATATTTAAATTCCATCTCGATAGACATATTGTTTTCATGTTTCCTAGAACTATATGTAACATAGTAGTTTCTTGAATTGCGCAGATTTCAATTTGTGTCTAATCCTTTAAAAACTTACGAATTATTTAAGTTGCTCTAACTCTGTGAGTTTTGCAAATATGAAGATGCAATTTTTTTGTGTTTAATTTAGGACTGGAAAAGGAAAGTTATGTAATTGGATTTTCTTGCTGTACGGGGGACGTATGAAAATTTAATTTTCGTATTCTTTTCAAATCGACACCCCCATGGCGTTGCAACTTATGTCGTCATATATTACACCTTTTTTATGACACTTTGCCATTGAAAGTACGGGTCGAGTGGCAGTATTTAAGGAATAATCCTATTTTTTCGATATTTTTGAATCACCCTGTATCTATATACGATCTTAGTATTCATCTATAGTGGATATTTGAAAGCATTCCGTTGTACAGTTGTATTTTTATTAAAATAACTGCGTTCTGCTGCAACTTTTGCACCGAACTGTAGAAATCTTAAGATAAATTTGTTATTAGCATTAATTAGTTTGAACTATTCACATTTGTTTAGTATCAACAGCATTACTATACTGTATTTTTCAACAGGATTAACGTTGACACTTTTTTAAGATTAAATTGCAAAACCATCTGCTTTACAAATAATTTTCCAAATGTTGTCATCGCTTTGTATGCCATAAATATTTTTGTGTACTGAAGAACAAAACCTTTCACAAAAAGGCCCAGAGAAAAAATTTAAACAATAAATAAACTTGTAGAATGTCATATGAAATTCACAATATGCATAAAGCATGGGAAGTTTATGAAATTTTTTTTAGTATTTTATATTGCTTCTGATTTTCTCTGAAATCGGAAACAAACCAAATCAGAGAAATCATAAAAAAAATTTCTCTTGTTAAAGTAGTTTATACATTGTATCATGCATTGTTTATACATTGATGATGCACATTACGTCTTCGATATTTAATATTATTTCTTGAAAATGATATGTTAGTTATTGATATAAAAAAACTGCCTTAAAAGATAATACAGCCGAACCCCGTTATAACGAGCTTTAAGAGACTGAAAGTTTTGTTCGCTATATCCAAACCATTAAAAAATGTCAAAGTTCATAAAATGTGTATATTTTTAGCTGCTACCTTTATATCCAATAATGATGTATTAAGAAAAAAAAACGTAAAATCTCTGAAATATGATCATTAATGCATTAAACTGACTAAAAACGGTTACATTAAACTAACTCCATTCTAAATAAATTAATAAAAATGAAGACAAATAGAAATACAGTACAGCGCTGATTATTTGAACAAGTAGAGACCGACCCTAGTTCGAATAAGCCAAAGTTAAGATTACAGGGCAGACAATTTAAGAAATGTTCCCGACTGTACTAAAAGTTTTACATTTTTTCCAGACTTGAGATTCCAACACTAGTTATTCCTGGCGTTTTTAAAAATCGTTTTATTTTATTTTTTATTTATTTTTTTTTGTTTATTTACTTTTTAACATTTAAATTTTCTTTTTTATCATCTTCTGAACTCTTTTTTTTTAAATCTCTGAAATTTTCTTTTTTTTACCATCTTCGGATTATAATTATGAATGAAAATATGTATTATATATATGGAAAAAAGCTTTCGCTTATTGCTTGCTTCATAGAAGACGTTTTTTTTCAATGCTATCGTATCTCGTATTTAAGTAAGTTAGTTTAATACGTTAGCCTTAAATATGTTACTGAACAGCAGTGATAGGAGTAATTTAAAAAGACTGACAGGCGGGCGTGATCACACGTGCAGAATGGCTACCGTAAATGAGAAATGATGCAGTTCTTCCTAGTCTTTAATAGACTTATCTCTGATTTTCACCATGTTCCACTAGATGGCAAACATTTTCGCTTTTTTTTTTTTTTTTTTTTTTTTTTTTTTAATTAGAGTCGAAATTCTTTTTTCACAACTGCAAAAAAATTTTAAAAAATCATTGTCGAATGGAAAAAATGTTCGTTATAATCGATTCTTAAGATTTCAGAGCTTCTCTATAAAAGAATGAATTAGCATTAAATACAATAGGAAAACGGCGGGACCAAAATTTTAGTTCGTTATATCCGTAAGTTCGTTATATACCAGGTTCGCTACAACGGGGTTCAACTGTACCTATATAAATTAACTTCTTTAAACCAAATAAATATAATCCTAAATCCTATAAATATATTTTTTTAGTGTGTGGGTGTGTGTTCTTTTTATAAAGCATGCTGAAATACCGAAATAATTTAAGCGAAAATCATTTCAAAGAATAAAACAAACGATAGGGAAATAGGGATATTTATTGAAATTCAAGGAATATATACTCCAAATGGAGATAAGCGGCGATTTGTGGTACAGCAAATAGCAAAGAGGGAAAGCGCGATGCTTCAAAAAAACGAATCAGTACAGATATACATAGATGTATATATAGATATATATATATAGATATATTAATATATAACCACATAAGTTATTTCTCAAACAGCGAAAAAATTGCTTATATTTAAAAATGACTTCCCAAAAATTTTTCTTCAGCAACTATTATGTTTAGGCACTTCTTTTAGACATTGAAGACACTCTCATATGTATTTGGCATCTGAAAAACTTTCTCCTTGAGGCAAGGTTCTATGATCGTAGAAACTGTCGGAGTCTCCTTCGTTATTTGTAATTTCTTCGGATGCTTGACCTTTAGAATTCACGATTGAGATAGATTTTTGGTAGCTGAATAACTGACGTTCCAAGCTGTAATTTTCTGTTTGAAGAGCCATTATTTCCCGCCTGAAAATTATTTTGTAAAAGATGAGACAATGAATATTATGTACATTAATAAAATTGTTTATCTTAGTACACTAAACTCCCAATTATCCGACACTTGCGAAACCTGTGGTTAAATTTCAGAATTGTCTGATGAATGGCACATTAATAATATATAAATTAAAGATGTACATATCAGATAACTACGGTAAACTTCCGATTAACTGACAGTTACAGGACTTGGAACTCCTGAGTCAATCGAGATAATTAATAAATCAAGTTTTCCAGGTAACCAAGTGTCTAATAATCGAGAATATTTTGTACATGTATTTAAAGAAATATCAATAATTATTAATATTGTAATAAAAACAGATGTTTTCAATCGTATACAATATAATTCTATTACATCGTTTATGAGTTAAATAGAAACCTTACGATGTCGATATGACCTATTTTGTTACGTTTCCCAAATAAGTGTAATACTGGATAAGTGATACTCGATTTTTCAAAACTGCCACTTTATTGTATATAACGAATGGCTAAAATGTACGAATCAAAACGGATCGTACAGTAGTCATGCAGCTGTTGATTTAGTTTGTAAATTGCATTCAAAAATTTTTGAAATAACTCTTTTGAATGACAGATGAATTTAAATTATGCAAAATTTATTTTCTATGTAGTTATAAAAATATATTACGGAAAAACTGTGAAGACTTAACCCTCAAAACCTATGGTAAGATATACGCTACCACGAGTGTTTTCAATTCAGTGGATATTTTAATTAAAATTTCTAAATTGAAACCATAAATTTAAAATAACAATGTATCACATTCATATTTTAAATAACAATAATTTTATATAATAATAGGCATTCGGCCTTTAAATAAAGCAAAATTTACCATTGAAATTTTCTGGTGTGGATTCAAATCCTTTTAATAATGGAATTTATAGAACATATTCGATCATGGTAATAACGGGGTTAAAGAGATTTAGGAGATAATTTTAAAATAATTTTTATTTATAGAGTTTTTGAATTTGTTGTAATAGTTAATCATACCACTTGTAAACAAAAACACATATTAAAACTATATATATATATATGTATATATATATATAAAATAGTTTTAAAAATTAGGATAATTTCAAATCGTAAAACTCGAAATATTATTCGTATGATTTCATTTTTTTTTTTTATTTAAAGAAACAGAAATCTATATGTTTCAATTTCTAATCAGCATTTTTAAAATATTAATTTAGATAAAAATTAGAAATATTTTATATAAAATTGAAACAACAAATGATGAAAATTTAAAAAAAATATACTTTCAAAGATAATTTTTTTTTATTTGCTGAATCATGTGATTTTTATCAGTTTCAATACATTTTAAATAGCGTAATTTCATTAAAACACTCTCCAAACGATTTTCCCCATATACCATAATGTAATCTAATTTCTTTTGAGTGAACTATAAATGGACCACTAGCCCTACATACTTCATTGCAGTACGAAACATGCTTTGATGACCCAAAATAAGCTTTATCATCTGTATGAAAATCCTAGTATAATTACGGGAGTTAGAACGTGAACAGACAAACCGAATGCATAAGCAACTTTTCAACTTTGTTGGAAAGTGCTTAAGAAGAAACATCCCTAATGAATGCATCAGTAAGCATCATCTGTTACAAACTACACATTTTACAGTGAATATCAAGATTTAAAAAAAATTTGCTTGCATTGTATGTTTTTTATATAAATCAATTTATTAGTGTAAAGACCTAAAGAAGATATATTATAAGCTAAAAAAAAGCAACAATTAGTAAAGTTAAATAACAAAAAACTATTGTTTTCTGCCAGATGCTACAAAGAGCATATCATAGGTTAATAAGAAAATATATTATTTTCCATTTAATCAAAATGTTTTATATCCACACATAAAAATGAGCTAAAATTACAAGAATTACTAATTGAAAATCTTAATTTTCGGCATTACTTTCCATGATCTTCCAGCTTTTTTGAATTGTGATATACTAAAAATATAGTTTGTAAAAGCGTTGTAAAATTTTGTCTAAGGAATTCTTGGATAATTTAGCAAGATAACATTCCAAAACACCGCCGGAAACAGTAAAGCTCTGGATTCTCTATCTTACTCCAAAACAACACAAGTCACTTGATACAAATCTGCAACATGGTTCGTACAGATACCGTTATTTTCCAAGTGAAATACCAGTATTTCTTTAAAGAAAAATAAATATAGGTCAAAAGAGAGAAATTTTGTCTGTTTTAATGGTAGAGTTTCTGTAAAAAATATTGGTACCAAAGAATTTTCTGGTCATGAAATTCCAGGATCCGTACGAACCATGTGCAACACATAAACTAAAATTCTGCAACAGTTATTCAAATATTTATTATTAACTATTATTTTACATAACATAACGAGGCCATTTGCGGAACAATAACATACTAAAAAAGTGCTTTTAATGCAATCGGATTAGTTAAAAGGGTTTCAAAATTTTTAATCTCTAGTTTTCATTAATTTATTATAAAGTGTAAAGCGAAAACAATATTCATAATTCGATACATTTAAGTATTTGAATCCTACTGTTACTGTTAAATATATATTTAAAATATCAATGTTCGTAATACTTTTGATATGTGTAAACAATTCCGTATTGTGTTTTAGTTTTTTCGGCGTTTTCTGGCATTTTTCGCTCACACTGTATCTGTTCTAAGATGACTATATGGTACCTGTAGTCATCATCTGGCTCATACGTCTCCCTTACCATCTAACCGTATATAACAACAGAAAAAGTACCAATTGGTACAATTAAGCTTAAGCTTAATTGTTTTCAAATTAGATATATAGAATCATTGCAGATTTTTGTTTGTTCGTTTCAAATTTTATGAAAATTGAGTCAAAATTAAAAAAGATATTTAAAAAATGCCTTTATTCAATTAAATCCTACTATACGTAAATATTTTTATTATATTCCATGACAGGTAGTTATTCTAGATTGCCATGGTAATTACATCCTATTTTGGATGGAGACATTATATCCACGTTACTGAATTTAATATATAAAATTGTAGTAAATTTTGTATTTTTTCAATTTTCAATAAGAGTGTAACAGCTACTACATCAAGATCTGAATGTGCTTAAAGTTCATTATAGTACGGACGCACTCAATTGCTATGTTTGTCGCGCAGTTTCTAATTTTTTTGGAATTAAAATGCCAATTACTAATTTTTATAGAATTGTTTAAGATACATTTAAACTAAATCAAATTCATAAATTTTAGTTAAGCTAAAAGAATAATGAGATTTATAAATTAATAGCTGTATTTGGGAAAATTTTAATACCTGGCTAAATAAATCACACGAGCTGTAATTTTTGAACTGAGAATTGGATTTTCCAGATATACTGGAAAATTACAATTCATACAATTTATTTCTTTTGTGTTAAATTATCAAATATAATAATACATAAACAGCGTTCACTTAGAGTTTCATTAAATTCGATATTTTCTGTTGAGTTGTTTAAAATAACAGACCTGATGGATTTATTAATATGTTATCGAGTGAATTTTGCTCACTATACTGATCCAGGACAGTTCATTTGAATTGAAAGAGCATTGACAAATTAAGCTGAAGATACATGGGCCACAGCCTGACCTGGTCATGTTTTTGCTTAGATTAACAATTACAACTTATAGAATGTTTATATGCCTCAGTTGATGGGAAAAGAAAAACAATTTCATTAGAATCTCTATTTAACATAGCATGCATCTGAATTGAACTCTAAAAATAAACATATATTACGATAAAAAATACACATTTAAAGACTTTAAATATCTTAAAGTAAACTTCATAAAAAATATACAGTAAGAATAAATGATGTAGATTCCTTAACAGAAAGGAATTTAAATGAATATAATTAAATATTCTATCTCCGTCAGTTTTCAGTTTATTACAAATAAATTACATTGAAAAAATGTTTGATATTTTAGAGCTGTCTCTCATGAATGAAGAATAAAACTTGTATAGGAAAAAATAAAATAAAACACTGAAAATAAAATTACAGGAAAAGATATTTATGAAGATATTTATTGATCTTATAGAAATATTTTATGAATTATTTATGCTATTTTATGATCCACTAGTCCACCTGTCACTTTATTCATCTAGAGTAAATGGAAAGTAGTGAATAGCAGAGATCTGACATTTTGCTGACTTTGTTGTATTTAATGAAATATTATATTTTATGCTTATTGTTAATGCAAAATAAAAATAAATAAATCCGTCACTATGTTCAATGATTTACATTTGTAAGTTAGTGTTTAAGTCATAAAAGATATTTTAACTTTAATTTTTTGCAACAAAATTCTTCATCAAACATTTTCACAATTATTCTTCTATATTCAATTATTCTATCTATATTTCGAAAAGTAATATACCGAAAATGAGCATACTATTTGCTGTTGATATTGTAATGCCTTCTGGCCGACCGCCAGTAAAAGTTAGATTAAGAAATCACTGGGCGAATGAAGAATGCCTCCCATTTGACCAGGCACCATACAGGTAGACTTCAATCAAATAGGTTAATGAAGCATCAAATTTTTCCACAATTTTGAACCTTATCGCGAAGAGGATAGGAAGGATAAATTAGACACTCTGTTCTGCCTCACAATAAGAGGATGTTTGACACCATTGATTTAATGTGAAGATCTGTTTCGTGTTATATTGATTTCCTGTAAGCGGGATGGGAACCATTGAATATTTGCGTTTTATACCAAATAAAGGTATCGAATATTAATTAACTTGTCTTTTTCAAGCAGAATAATGTAGAAAACTGGAGAGATCGAAATATGAATATGCGTCAATCACGGACAAAAGTCTTTTCTTCGACTTGTAGCTACACTATTTTTAAAAAAAATCTGAAATTCAAGGATATATATTTCCTAAATTTCACAAAAATGTCCCTTTTCACGGCGAAAGGGTTTTTTTGTTAAAAGTTGGAAATTTCCCCATATTTCCTGAAAAAACGCAACGGACGAAGATGCAAAGAAATAACGGAGATAATACATTATCTATCGCAAATTTATTTTGCATGTTTATAAAACTGACATGTTGTTACAGAAATGAAAAAACTCAATGAAAGAATCCTGGCTCTTTTTAAGATTTGTATCATGCTGCTGAATTGCAACTGTACAGATACAAACAATTTTCTGTGCAGCAAACTAACCAGACCATATTTTGATCATTCATTGAGCAAAGAAAATTTCCCTAAAAAATGATTTAATCAAGCCATATTATAATTACTCATCAACCATAAGAAAAACATAATAATAAATTAGCCTTATTAATTAAAATT
Organism: Maratus speculifer; assembly: GCA_964019185.1. NCBI lineage: Eukaryota > Metazoa > Arthropoda > Arachnida > Araneae > Salticidae > Maratus > Maratus speculifer. The sequence goes on from OZ025299.1 coordinate 228,537,914, forward strand.
TGCAAGAATTATTACAGAATCGATAAAATTACAGTCTGTCATATAAAAATATTAACACACTGTAGAAATCAGTACATGCCTTTAGAACCACATGCATTTGAAAATACTATGGTGCTATAGCTTAAGCAATGAGATCATACACCAAAGGTTGTCAGTTCGAATCACCCCGATGATATTACTTTTTTCCACGATCAATAATGTAAGAGCTTCTGAATTCTTTGATAGATGGCACCACCAGCCATTTCTCATACCATCACTTCTTCAAACGAAACTTTTCCTTCTTTTATTTCCCAAACCGACTCCCTATTTCACCACCCCCCAAAAAAGGAAGAAAATTTACAGTTGCACTTTTCCTTAATATTTATTTTTTTTAAGTTACTCGGAAGGTCGGAAGTATTTAATTTACTGCGTTTAATAATATCAGAGAAAAAAAATAGTTTGTTCAAGTTTAACATCCAGGGACGCTACGGTTCATTACAAGGGAAATTAAACACTGCCTTCGACCACCTGTTTAAACAGACAAAAAAAAATTGAATTTACTACATTAAGGAATTTAGAGAAAAAAAACATCGCGTTCCCATTGTAAAATTCTTAGCTATATATTCTCTTAGTATTTCATCATTTTAAGTTATAAAAAAAATAATACATAAAATAAAATAAAAATACAGTGTTTTTACAAATCGGTCAAATAGAAAATTTAGAGAGTTCAATTTAAGAGTTCATGGAGAACTTTTTCATTCAAGAAATTTGTTCAGAACAATCCAATTGTAAATATGTATAGTTGATTTCTCACTCAATAAATACAATTTTTTTATCTTTGCTTTTAAATTTTAAACTTCACATGAAAGTGATAGATTCTATCCAAAAAAAAAATATTTTTTTTATTTCTCTGCCACAAATAATTCATGCCATATTCAAACAGTTCATTATTGAAAAAAGGTTCCAGTATTCAATCTCATCTATAAGGCCATTTTCTAATCTTACGTTAAAGACAGAAAAATCTAATAATAAATTAACCTTATTAATTGCAACTTTGATGAGTTATAATAGTATCGATAAAATTGCCCTCGATCTTAAAAAAATATCAATATACTAGGATCAGCTTCATCACTCAATTACCCGCATTTAAAATTATTTAAAACCGAGGGCCTAGTAGCTATGTATAAAGAATGCTAGATTAGCACACTGTAGGCAATGCGTTCAGCCTTCGTCGGATGTAAAAAAACCAGTAAGTCTCCTGCACTATCAAATGTAAGTGTTTCTGAAGCTCTCCTCACTTTTTTCACTTTTTATGCACAAGCAACTATTTTTTTAGTTCAAACGGATTTTCCCATATTTTATTTCCCCAAACGGAAAATCTACTTATGGAATGGAAAAAGTCCGGCAATTTTGCTGCCACTAGTTTTATCGTGAATTCACATATTTATTTTTAACAGTATAGGTGAAAAAATAACGCAGAAAATGCCAAAGAGAAACGAATTTTAGTTTATTCTCCATTCGTCAGCCGTGAGTGTAGAGTATAAGTGATTCCAATGTAATGCATCTTCTTAAAATTCATCACTTTCGAACATTATTTCACTAATGATATTGATTGATCATTAAAAAAAAAAATCCTTTCATTTTTCGAAAATCATCGAAAATATTAATTTTTCAGATATTTTCTATTTATTTTAAATAATTTTGCGCAGTTATATGAAAATTATTTTAAGAAGACTTATCTGGTTCGAATCGACATCTTTTCATTGAGTACGGGTCAAAATGACCCGTCTCCGCGGTTCTAGTGTTAAAATGAATTTAAACATCATTGCTGTATTTTGAGGAAACTTCTTGAAGATCTGATAAGCAAAAACATTTTTTTTGCATTATCCATTTTCATTTTAAAGCATTCATAGTTAAAATATTTCAACTAACTTTTCTAACATTCTTCTGTAGATTACTTAAAAGTAATATTTTTTGAACGAAAACTCTACAATAATTTCTCATTTGATTTGATATTTGTAATGAAGGATATGGAAAAATACGTAACCCGTATTATCGTAAAATTTGGATTTTAATATTATAAATGAACATTTTAAATGGTAATAAAACTTTTTAAAATAAAAATATTTAGTAAAAAGTTATTTTTATCATAATTTTTTGTATGTCATGAAATTATTTTATTTTTTTAACTAACGAGCAATCCAATTCTTACATTTCCGAAGCAGATTTTTTTAGAAAAGTGTGAAAACTTTGTTTCAAAGAGTTCAGTATCATTATAAAAGTTTGTATTTAAATATATCTTTTTTTTCAATAAAAAACTTTCTATTTTTATCCTCATCTTTGTAAGTTTGGAATGTTTTTCTTATGTTCTTCAAATTAAAAGGAATCTTTGTTATTTTAATAGCCAATAAATTTCAAAACATCTATTGTAAAGCATTCTTCGAATTTTGGCCATAGGGTCATTCCACATGAATTCAACCAATGGGTGTTGCATCATAGTCACAGAATTTTTTTTTAATTTTATCATAGATAGACATAGTAGTGAAACCCTCAAATCTGAAATTTAAAAGTAATTTTCACAATATTGGCCGAGATATGGCCATTTGAAAACTGGCCATTTTTACGAAATGGCGGCCATCTTGGAATTGTATCACTGTCTAAATATGGCCATAACTTGACAACTAATGGCTCAAATTTTATATATCTGGTACCAATTTGAAGCTATTTGTACAACGAATGAATATTTTACATCAAAACAATAATAAATTTTCATTTTTTTACTTTTTATTATGTGCAAAGTGAAAATTTCACCGCAAAAAAGGGCAGATTGTAATGGCTCATAAAAAAAATGAATCATCATGAATTTTTCTGAAACTTGGTAAAAACGTTGCTCCATCTGTGTGCTTTAAATAAAAAAAAAATTGGATAGGTAAAATTTGTTGTTTTAAAATAAATGGTTTTTTACACATAAGGTGTCATTAACCAAATAATGATATTTTTAGAATCTGTAAGCATTCCTGATTCAAAAAATAATGGTTAAAATAAAATTTTCTAACATCTAAATTAATGTAAAAGTATAATCAAAACCTCATTTGTACTAATTTTGTAGAAATCTGCCCCCAGCCCCCCTCCCCCCCACCCCCCCCCAAAAAAAATTAGACAATTCAAAAAATTTTACACTGAAAAAGATAAGAAAATAATTAAGGAATATAATGTATAATTATAAAATACCTATAAATGCAGTGCATATATATATGATAATTTACTTCACATATAGGGGCGAGTGGGGTGGAATGGGACAGTAGGTTTTTCTCTTTAAGTATCATTCTAAATATTTCATCAATCACACATTAGGTGAAGTAATGGTACCCCAATCTTCAGTTGAAAAAAGTAGCTGATTTACATAAGCTTGCAATTATATATTATATTATAATTATATATTTTATATTATATAATTCAATAAAGAAATATCAATTTGCAGTTATTTACACTAAATATTTATTTTTACAGTACTTTTTATTTCATTTCATTCAAAATTTTTGTAACTTTTGTCTGCAAATAACCAAGTTTCCTCTTTGAGCTACGCCTATTCATTTTTATTGGCGATAACTCTAACATTTCACAGCTTTTGTTTAATTGTTCCATTACTACTGTGGGTTCACTAAATTCTGGATCAGAGATGCTTTTCATGTCAACAATAGAAATCATCTTATCTATTGATGAATAGCAGGAAGTACATAATTTTTTTCCTGGAATGAGGATGTCTGGATTTGTCATAGACATATCTAAAGAAATTGTTTTCAGTGATTTTGCTCTGTTACTATTTGGATGTTTATTAAATGGATCACAACACTGTCTCTGATTTAAACTATAAAATTTTAGAAATTTATCCTTGTGAACCTTGCATATATTCGCATGCAAAAAACTTTTTTCATCTGGGATTATATAATGTAACCTTTTTTTTAATAAATGTAAATCCCGTGGGGATAATTGAAGAACAGAAATAACATCAGTACTCAGAGAAACATTGAGTTTTTTACATACAAAACATTCCATCTCCACTGTATAATAAGTACAAAATAATTATTGTATGTCTAAATACACTTCATTGAAAACTTTAGAAGTGGTATATGGTATTTAAAAGGAATTACTCAAGTTTCTTGGACATTATGATGCAAGATTACATCATACTTTAATTATAGCCAATTAAGAAGCAGATGAAGTAAAGCAGCAATCTTTTCTTTAAATTGCATCAGCTCATATAGAACATGATGCAAGATAGCATCATACTTTGATTATAGCCAATTAAGAAGCAGATGAAGGTACAGTAGCAATCTTTTCTTTAAATTGCATCAGCTTATATAGAACATGATGCAATATTACATCAGCTTATAGAAACATAATGAAATTTTTACATCATGTTTTAAATTCAAAATTTAAAATTTTGAATTCATGTTTTGATTCTTGAAATAATCTTTTTCTTTATATAATTGCAAGCTTGTGTAAATTAGCTACTTTTTTCAACTGAAGATTGGGGTACCATTACTTCATCTAATATGTGATTGATGAAATATTTAGAATGATACATAAAGAGAAAAACCTACTGTCCCATTCTACCCCACTTGCCCCTATATGTGAAGTAAATCACCATATGTATGCATTGCATTTATAGGTATTTTATAATTATACATTATATTCCTTAATTATTATCTTATCTTTTTCAGTGTAAAATTTTTTGAATTGTCTAATTTATTTTATTTATTTTTTTTTTTTGGGGTGGGGGGAGGGGGGCTGGAGGCAGATTTCTACAAAATTAGTACAAATGAGGTTTTGATTATACTTTTACATTAATTTAGATGTTAGAAAATTTTATTTTAACCATTATTTTTTGAATCAGGAATGCTCACAGATTCTAAAAATATCATTATTTGGTTAATGACACCTTATCTGTAAAAAACCATTTATTTTAAAACAACAAATTTTACCTTTCCAATTTTTTTTTTATTTAAAGCACACAGATGGAGCAACGTTTTTACCAAGTTTCAGAAAAATTCATGATGATTCATTTTTTTTATGAGCCATTACAATCTGCCCTTTTTTGGGGTGAAATTTTCACTTTGCACATAATAAAAAGTAAAAAAATGAAAATTTATTATTGGTTTGATGTGAAATATTCATTCTTTGTACAAATAGCTTCAAATTGGTACCAGATATATAAACTTTGAGCCATTAGTTGTCAAGTTATGGCCATATTTAGACAGTGATACCATTCCAAGATGGCCGCCATTTTGTAAAAATGGCCAGTTTTCAAATGGCCATATCTCGGCCAATATTGTGAAAATCACTTTTAAATTTGAGATTTGAAGGTTTCAGTACTATGTCTGTCTATGATAAAAATTAAAAAAAAATCTGTGACTATGATGCAACAAGTTTTCCTTAAATTGGTTGATTTCACGTGGAATGACCCCATAGTTTAACTTTTCAAAATGCAAAAATAATCTTTAATGTCCATAGCACCTCTGAATTGTACTTTCTTGAAAATTTATCCTGAAACTTTTGTTATATATAGCTATGTGAAGATATTGTATTTGAAAAATATGATTTTACTGGAAATACTTGTTCACACCTACTACGTATTAGTTAAAATTTTTTGATTAATTAATATTTGTTTGGGTATTAATATATTTATATATATATGTATACATTTAATTTTTGCTCTAATTTTTATAATTTTTATTTTTGAATATATTCTTTTAGTTTTTATTATTAATAATAATTCTTTTTTATCTTTTGTTTATTTATTACTGACTTATTTATTTATTTCATTATTTATTTTATTAATTATAAACAATTTATTTGTAATTTTTACTTTGTATTTTTTATATTAAATTTGATTCAAAGTTCTCCTCGTATTCTGCATTCTCCTTATTCGGTTGTGATGTTGCGTGGTTAGATGATGCCTTCTATTTGGCTATTCATTGTTCCTTCGACCATTCCCGAACATTACATTTTCCCTCTCAGTCTTACCCCCCCCCCCCCAGTTTCAAAGTACAAGCATGTAGTTTTGCGCCTGATGAAGGAAGTCAAAGTTATTTCAAAAGGCCTCACAAATTTCTGAATTTGAAACTGGTGACTGAATTATAGTGTTTAAATTCTTTTTGCATTTACAGTAGGAAGTATTACCGTTAATGCATGACAAGTAATAAAAATGGGAGATTTTTTATATGATTTATTTTAATTTATGTCACATTCAAAAGAATTAAAAAAAAATAATTTACTATTCACGTTATTGTACAGGGTGTTCCAAAAATGACCGGTATATTTGAAAAATCAATAAAAATTAAACGGGCAGCGTTAGAAATACACCGTTTGTTGCAATATGTTTCGGACAACAGTAAATTTTCAGGCATACAACTTTGGAAATTTGTTAAAATTTTCAACAACAGATGGCGCTACACGCAATTTGAAAGCTATAGTAGAAAACGCAATCTATGAGCTTGTCTTTCTGTAAAGCCTCTATCCCTGCCCACGAAGACAGTCGCGAGTTAATGCTATGTATATAGGGAGGCATTTTTGTAATAACTCTTTCACATTTTGACATTTTTAAATACTTTTTCTTGCATTGCATAGCTGAGGTCCCTCTCGAGATCGCTTCTTGATTATATTTTTTGATTATGGTGGCAGGTATTTTCTATAAAGTTACTTTTACTTCCAAAACCGGTTTTTGAATTGAAAATAACTTTATAAAAAATATCTGCGACCAAAATCGAAAAAGTAATCAAGCAGCGATCTCGAGAGGGACCTCAGCTATGCAATGCAAAAAATATTATTTAAAAATGTCAAAATGCGAAAGAGTTATTACAAAAATGCCGCCCCATAGGAAAAGTTTTAGCTCCCGAGTGTGTTCGCGGGCAGGTACAGAGGCTTTACAGAATGGCAAACTATAGATTGCGCTTTCTACTATAGCTTTCAAATTGCCTGTAGCGCCATCTGTTGTTGAAAATTTTAACTAATTTCGAAAGTTGTATGCCTGATAATTTACTGTTGTCCCAAACATATTGCAACAAACTGTGTATTTCTAACGCTGCCCGTCTAATTTTTATTGATTTTTCAAATATATCGGTCATTTTTGAAAAACCCTGCATTTATTAACATTGTTATGACTAATAATTGTATATCTTCCGGCATCATAACAAGCTACAAATCAAATGTGACACGGGGGGGGGGGGATTTCGAAAAATACTTTAAGTGTGAGTGACTAAGTAAATGACATTTTAGAGTTAGGAAATGATGCTGTTGTAACACAAATAAAGTTCAGATGTTTATTTGTAGATTTTTTGCGGAAACTTGGCAATTAACATTCAAAAGAACAACAAAACGATTAGATACAGCAAATTTGACTAAAATTAAAATAACCTCATTGATATATTGATCAGAACAAGAAAATCCATCGTAATTTCCACAAGATACTTTTAACAGACTTTTTAATGAAAATTTCGAAACAAACAAAGACGTGTTTAAATTTTAAAAAATAAACAAATAAATATAAAATACATTAATTCTGACAAGAACACTTGTACTATTACTGTTTTTAACATGTTAGAAAGCGCCGTTTTGTATTTCTGGCTGTATTTTAACTCTCGTAAACGTAATCTGATTGTCATGTAAGTGATATATACCGTGCTCAGATTCAGCCATATTTAGCCAGGTGGGGGGTGGGGGGCTACGAATTGGTTTGAGCTCAACTAGCCCAACTGAAATACATAACGAGCTCAGATAATAATGATCATAAGTGACACAAACAGTTTGAAAATATAGTTGTAAAGTATCAAATATCAGCTTTGACTTATTGAATAATGACGCCTTTAACAATACAAAACTCTTTTTTTTAAATAGCAATTTAGGAAACAGTAGAGGATAATTTATTGTTTTCAATCGCATGATTACCTCATTTTATTAAATTTGTTACACATTTCCTTTCTCGTATGTTACTGAGGTTTAATGATGAAATGTGCCGTATTTATAATTAGGTTAGGGGGACACTTTACAAAACGTTATTCGTACAAGTTACATTATCTATAGAGAATATTTATATTATGTGACAACACATATATTGAAAATTAATTGGTATTTTGCGTATTATTTAGTATGTATAAAATATGAATATAATATACAGGGCTGAAAAAATATAAATATATAATTAAGTATGTAATAAATTCCCGCCTATGGAAGAAAATTGCAGAAGGATGTTTTAAACTCTGTGATGAATTTTCAAACTGAATTAAATTTTATCCTACGATTAAATGCATAGACAAATCTATATGCAATACATAGCTGCACTAATAATTCTGCACTAAATAGTTCGGAGACGTTTATGATTATATATGGTAAATAAAGAAACTTGATTTTTAACTGTGTTACTGCAATTGTTTAACTTAATATCATTGTTTACCTTGTTAAAAGATGAAGTTTTGTTACACCTTTTGGATTATATTGGCAAGTGTTTCATAATGTATGCTCGCTGCATGTGTTTTCTTTGTTGTTTTTGATTTTAGTTTTAAATTTTCTAGAAAATCTTATTTTTTTTTTCATTCGAACAGCGTTTTTCAAAAAATGAGAATTATAAAATCACACGTAATGTGTCATCATAAAATGTATATCTCTTGTAGCCTTATTACCAATATTTAATGGATTGCTTAATTATTAATCTTCTTACATGACCCACACATTTACAATGCACCAATTTGACAAGCGCATATTTAAATAATTTGGGAGGTATAAATTATCTATATTATTTTAGATTTTTATTGCTGTTGAGTAGAAAAAAATATTTTTTACACCAAACATCATATCGATTTTCTAAAAGTTTTACATCGGTAAACAACTGAAATCGCTATTTATTGGTAAGAATAAAGATTTTTACTTCATTTGATGGCAGTGAAGTCTTCTAATATCATCATATTTGTGATAAGTTGCACTGAAAAGCAGCAATGAATCCAACCACTCAATTTGAACTGTCAAAGTTTTGTTTGTTTCTTTGATATTGTCTGAAAGCTCATCTACCTGTGAGGAAGAAAAATAAATGCTACAAAAAGAAACATTTCTGAAATCATTGTTACAACGTGGAACTAATGATTGTGAAAATCTCTATTTTAATACACACAATACATAACTTGGAATGACGGCCTTCAAAATTAAATAAAAAAGAAACGTGCTATTACCGTGTTTTTTCAAGGGATTAAAGAGTGAAGTCGATAATATATTTACTACGCTTTTGTATCAAATGCTTAAAAATCTTAAACTAACGTATACAAATATATCATCATTCCTTCGCGTTTCACCCTTCATTCTTTTCAAGTTGCTTAAACGCAAACAGAGGTTTGCGTTTTGAAATTGCAGTGACACTTTGAGCAATATTATATTTTGAGACACAGCAGTATCATATATTAGAAAAATTTAGGAATAAATGAATGTATTCGCGCAAAGAAATTCATACTCCTGGAAAAATAGCTCAAAATTTCTTTCATCGCATACTTAAGACCCTGATCGTTAGGGGAAAAACATTTACGGGCAAATTGCACATGAAATGAAAACAGTGACTATTAAGAACTCTGCAAAATTCTCAAACCCAAAAATAAAACATATTTTAGAAGACTTTTTGTCCCCAAATTGGCTACACATTAATATATTCTGAATCATTTCTTGTGCTGTGATTGCGTTCTTCACATGTTGTTAAAGGGTTGTTGTCAAGAAATATGTTTTTAATATGTTACTATCTAGAATGTTAATGAATGCTAAAATTGTTACTATCTAGAAATGTGCTTCAAAAATAGGGTTGTTAAATAAGTTCAAATAGTGTTGTTAAATATGTTCAAATAGTGCTGTAAATAATGTTCATGAAAATTTATTCTTACAGTAGTGTTGTGCCGTATAACACTTTACCACCAAATTAAGAACGCATTGTAAACACCACACAATTTAGAACACTATAAAACAACACATATTAAATAGTTTCAAAACACTTTTTACATCTTTCCTGTAAAGTGAGACAATTTTAATAAAATGAAAAATTGTTTGCTTTATATAAAAAGAATTTCTGGAGATTACTGAGTGAGTTGATTATTTTTTACCAATAAATACCATTAATTGCATGTCTGGAAATAAGCATGAAATTTGTAATTTTAGGCAGCATCTATACTCACATCAGTAAATTCATGCATTAATATCCTGAAAAATAATAACGTTTAATAATTATAGACATTGTTTATTTTTATTTTTAAAACTGCCTATTAATTTGAGACCACCAAATGAAACAAATATTAACTGTGCTGAATAATTTATTCTAATATCAAAGTCAATAAACATTTAAAAATATAAAACCAGGTATATTTTATTTAAATCTTTAAGATTGATTGATATCATTTGATTGATATTCTTTATGATTATCAATGATTGATATTCTTTTTACAATTGCCGTATAAAGCTACGGCAAAATCTTATCAAATTCTTGTGAGCCCGCATTTAGAAATTTTTCTCAAAAAATTGTACTACATTATAAAGGAAAACGTTCTTTATAATCCAACACTTTTAGATTTTAATAAGCATTTTTTTAAGTATATTAAATTCAGAAAAAAAATCTTGGTATGTGTAAGTAATGGTATATGTAAATAAATAGTTGTAAAAATTTAAATTAATAAATGCGTCAGTTGTAAATCCTGGGGAAAAGTTTTATGAAATATTTACTCCGATACTCCAGTATCGAAGAAAATGATTGATAATGACGTATGACTTTTAAAGCAATTAAGAGGAAAGAAAATACGTAAATAGGTGTTTATCTTGGCCGGGAATGTATTTATCAAAAAACACATGGAATCGGCTTAGGTTAAAGATAGTTTCTTGTAATGCTTGATCATTAAGACACAAATAGCACTAAAAATTAGCATGTGTCTTCTGTAAGTTTAATTCAAATATGTCTCGATTCTAAAAACATAAAGTGATATGAATTTAGAAAATTAATATTTTTTATCTTTTGTACCGAACGACTTTAAGATTCCCCAAAGTATTAACGAAGAGGACTTACATTTCCACTATATAAATTTTCATAAAATCCTTCATTTTAACTGTAACAGTGAGAAGGGATGTCTTTAGTTATCATCTCCAACAGAAGAAGTGATTGATTAAGTTCAACAAAATAACCTGGGAATTTTCCCTTCCTTGAATGTTTTGAATTATATTTTGAATACCCAATTTTTTTCCTCTTGTAATTTTTAAAAACACATTTTGCACAGTCTTTTTCCTGGTACAACACATTCACAACACAACGCGATATTGAAACTCGATCATCAAAAAACTATTTGTAAAGAAGGGAGGGTGAAAAGTAAGGTTTATAAATGCCAAATTATGATTATTTTTCAAATGAAACTAATCATGTATTTAACCAGATTTTTTTATCAACAGCTTCTCAGCTGTATTGCCTCATTTAATATCATTTTCTAAATGGAATTTCTGGTTTGAAACTTGTTATTTTGACTTACGAAAATAATTGCAAGTCGGGAACAACAGAAGGTTTTCACAATCGATAGTTTTACATTTCATGACATCATATACAAAAATATTAAGTGATAAGTAAAGTACATTTTTATACAGAAATTAAATATAATAATAAATTTCTTATTATATAAAGTGCAACATGTGTCTAGTAAATTAAAATATTTGAAATTAAATATGTCATGATTTAACGTTTTTCTTATTTAACCTTCAACAACAAACATAAAAAATCAGAAAAAAAAATTAACGTGCTGACTGTGAAACTGTTTAAATTTAAAATTTAATATTAGAAAAGTAGAAAAAAATCTTTTTAAAGACTTACCATTAATTGAATATAAACAATTATTGTTCAATTTTGATATATGAAAAGGACCATTTTTATTTAATTTGACCGAAAAGTAGTGGTTTTAAAAATTCATACAATAAAGCAATCAGATAGGGGCACATTACGGATGAAGGCTTAGCAAAATTACTGTCTGCTTATTATATAAAGTGTTACCTGGTTAGTGAAAAACAACATATTTGTCTTCAGATTATACATTTCATTTTTCATATCTACATTGCAAATGTGCATCTACGATACTTGAATTTTAGAGGGTATGACAGTTTTCGTACATTTTTGAAAAAGTCATAGAACTCGTTATTTTATTTATTTATTTATTTATTTATTTATTTTGTAAACATATTTCTCATATCCTCTAATTTTAGATGTGCTATATAGAAAAGAATATCTATTTAGAATACGTAGAGAAATTTTGACGAATTCGTCTGAAAATTTGTGGATATAAAGAAAATGTTTGACTTAATATTTTCTGTGAAAGTATGATCCCGAGAGCAACAACAACAGATAGGAAAATATCTAATATTTGAAGTTACCCTGAAAAGTAAAATTGTGTATCCACAGTACATGATTCTGTGGATATTAAACAAGAATTGTGTTACTATTATTTTTAACACAATCAAACTGATTGGTAAAGTAATCATACGAATTGAATATTTCCAGCTGAGCGAAAAATTGCCCAGGCCGGGAATCGAACCCGGATACTTGGCTTACAAGTCCAATGCTTTATCTGTTAATCTATCTGGGCGATAGCCGGCTGGGATTTTCTGGCTGGCTGGGCGAAAAATTTCGATACCCGGCCTGGGCAATTTTTCGCTCAGCTGGAAATATTCATTTCGTATGATTACTTTACCAATCAGTTTGATTGTGTTAAAAATAATAGTATATCTACGTATCCATCGTTATATGGAGTTCCATTACCTGCGGTTTATTCTGCGAGCTGTTTCAAATGACAGACCGGATGTTACGACTAATAAGGTTATCTGAGCGAAAAATCCCAGCCGGCTATCGCCCAGATAGCTTAACAGGTAAAGCATTGGCCATCTAAGCCAAGTATTCGGGTTCGAATCCCGGCCTGGGCAATTTTTCGCTCAGCTGGAAATATTCAATTCGTAAGAATTGTGTTAATTTACATAAGAATAGCATTTTTATTCTCAGAGATATAACGGAAAAATTCGAGAAACTTTCAATTTTTTTTTGTCGGTAACGCACAAAATTTTCAACAAAATTTAACATCACTTGACTTACAGTGCTATTTGATTCGTGCAAAATATCTTTTAACAGCGCATGGGCGAACGATACCATCGAAAGATTGGTATTCTCATAATTTGATAGTCAACTATATTGAAAACAATTAAAAATCAATCAAATATCCTGATTGTTTAAATGATATCGGCGATAGAATGAGCTGATTTTCACTGGCTTCCTAAAAGTAGATGAATGATATGATTTTTCCTAACGTTTAAAAATTGCAAGTCTTTGTGTAGATATTCTATAAAACGTCTAAGTCGAAAGTTTTTGTTATTTTGGGGTATATGGTGTATTTTCATAAATTTACCTTTGTTAAGATATTTTTTGTCCACAAGAAGAATCATAACGAACATGAGTGTTATACAAGAAAATCTCCCGACTTACTTTATTTTTGGAACCTTCACGCATAACGCTTACTTCAATTAACATAATATTGCTTAAGATATTTTATGCGTTGCTTTTTGTTTAGTATTTTTTGATAGATTATTTTCTACAAAATGTTATTTAATTATTTTTGTGCAAAAGTTTCATAAATGCTTTATGAGGTCTCTAGCGGACGCTCGTTCAAATTCAAAAGCTTGCTATTTTCCGAAACATTGTGCTGAAATGCATCAAAAGTTACATCATCATCAATGAACCTATAACAATTTGATGTACATCAAATGAACACGTTGGATGCGCTACAGACACAAATTAGAGTAGTAATTTGTGAGTTATGTAATGGTGGCCATACTACTTAAAAGGATATATCAACTGTCAAATTTACAAAAAATAAGTTTTTCGCAAAACTTAAGAGTAGTGTCTTCCGAACATGAAAAAAAAACACATATTTTACTGTAATTACGTTAGATTTGTCGAGCTAAATAGCATCTTAATATAGTTTATTTCAAAATATTAAGAATTTACACACATATATCTATCAATATATGTGTAATTCTGTGCAAGATTTTTCTTTGTCTGTTTAATACTTTAACATAAAGACTTCAAAAATTTATGGATTATACCTATATCTTTAACTGTATCTAATTCTGTGTATAGTATTTCAAAATTTCCATTTTAAATATAAGTTGAAACTGTTTGATATATTTTAAAGAGTTTATCTATGAGGGTTTTTTCTAACTTGAGTAGAAAACAAATCTAACTTCAGGCTTAAAATATAGCTATATAATTCATAACTCCATGAAAGTTTCATGCAAAAATATTCAAGTACAAGTTCGAGTACAAATGAAATCGTATCGGAAAGTTTCAAAAAACATATTTTTAACATTTTGTGATAAAACATTTTAAAGTTTCTATTAATAACTGATATCTTTATCTTTTATAATTAGTTAGAATTTATCTATGGATGATTTATTTTCTGAGTTGGATAAAAAACAAATCTAACTACAGTCTTAAAATATAGTTATAATTTATAAATCCGTGAAGATTTCCTGCAAAAATATTAAAAAATTAAAGAGAAATCACACACTAAAAATACATTTTGTGATAAAGCATTTTAAAGTGTCTTTTGATAATGGAGGCATTGACATGGGAAAAAGAGTAAATGCCTAAAAAATGCCTTTTCGTTGTTTTGTTGATAAATAGCAAATACCAAGCCAATAACATGGGGGAAAATAAGTACATATCCCTTTTATTTTGTTTCTCATGATAGCCGCAAGAAGTCTCAGGTAGTAAAGTAAAAAGCTAGTCTCTCTGTAAAATTTCATTTTTCGCGCATACTCTCCTTCTCACGTCAACATCTCAATCACTGGAAAACGTTTTGACACAATCTTAGGCATAACTTCTCATGATAGCCGCAAGAAGTCTCAGGTAGTAAAGTAAAAAGCTAGTCTCTCTGTAAAATTTCATTTTTCGCGCATACTCTCCTTCTCACGTCAACATCTCAATCACTGGAAAACGTTTTGACACAATCTTAGTCATAACTGCATAATAATAGGTTTTAATTCATTGTGGCTTTTTTTTCTGAAATGGTCAGAAAATATTGCTCTTTCAGGCAATTTTTTTAAAATAGATTAACAATAGTAATATTACCGCTGAAGGTATAGGAATAATTCAATTGCCACAATTATAAGTGCTGTACGATGGCGGGAGGGTACCACAAAGAACATTTGTGAGACAGTTACTTGATATAGTTACAATTACATATTATGTGCAAAGAAGCAAATCAGAATTGTTTATTAGAATGAAAATACAACAGTTCGGAACCAGACAGAGATTTCAGGAATACATGCTAAAACTGAGATTGAGTTGTTTCTAATGAATTTGATCAAATTATGTTTAGACATTTTTTCCAACATATTCATATAGCTAAATTCATCTAGATATCATGGAAGATAATTTAAAGAAAACAAATTATTTATGTTTAAAAAATGTGAAATAACTACTTACTAGCGATACAGGTATATCTGTCTCCATAACAATTCCCATATCTACACCTTCTTGTATATAATAATTCCAATGTGGAGCATTAAGAACCATAAGTAAATCAGTCTCTTTATTACTGGATTTGCTGCTTGTCCTTAAAACATAAGCATTCCAAGATACGTAGCGCAAGTGATTACGAGGTACATGGTGCAAATCGGAACAAAAAAGTTTTAACTTAAGACATTCTCCCTCTATATCACCTTCAGCCAGCCAAGCATGCTTTTCTCTGTCGTAGCAGTTTGGTAATGATTCACTTGGGTCAACATTCTGCAATGGTATAAGAACTTCACTGACAGCATTTGCAAACATCATTTCAACATAAATCCTCAGTATTCCACGTCGCAAAAGATCAGCAACGCTGCATTTTAGAGTAAAACCTCGTATGCGGCCAGTAACATCAGACATTTGGCACAAGACACCGGAGTCGTACACACGATCACCATCACCCAGGACAATACGGTACTGGACACGGACTGCGTGGTCGAAACCGGTAAGACGGTTCAGGAGTATTTTAGGACGGTTACTGGTTTCTTGATTTTCAGGGGTACCTGAAATGAAACAAGTTATTTAAAAAAAATAAAGTATAGTTACAGAAAAATAGAAAAAAAAATGTTTCAAACATACAATAAGTAGTGTTGCGTGGTTTGGAGGTAAATGAGTTGGAAGAGTGCGTATTCGCCTCAATGACTTACTGTTGTGAAGCACAGAGCTAATTTCTATTATATTTCAACTACGGTGGAGGTTGCTTTTTCCTCGAGAAAAAAATTGTTATTTCATTAAAAAGAGTCATAAGAGAGAAATTTTTAATTCTTTTGATCCTTTTTCTTTCTAATTTGAACTTATAGCTGTTTCAAAACATTAAGTATTAACAATAGCTCCCTAATAATTTTGTATTACTTAAATATCAAGACTTTCTGGATGAGCGAGAAAAGTCTCAGCCGATCTTTTTCGTTGGCAACTCGGCTATTGCAGAAATTAAAAAACTGTAAAATTAAGCACACTGTTACATTCTACGATGGATAAAAGTGCACTTTTACCTCTGTTTATTTTATTTTATTTTATTTGCTATTCCTGATACTTTTATTCTTATTCTCAAATATTTATGATATTTTGTTACTCGATTATTAAGATTTTATGACATATACTGGTATTTTGAACTTTCAATCTTTAATTATATTTCGACAGTTGTGAGGAAACTGTTTCTTATGAAACTGTACAATAAATAAATGGTGACTTCCGCCTTAAATTAAAAATGTCCTATTAAAATATTTTTAATAAAATTATGGACTTCATGGTGCTGAAACGTAATATCAATAGATAAATTTTGAAAAAATAAAAATCTTAAATTTTGATTCCTTTCAGAAACTACAGTTATTAAGTTAAAAATTTACATCAGCTTTGCTCAAATTCAATGATCATATTAAAAAGTATACGCAATAAAAATATCCTTAAAAAAATACAATAACATTTCATTTTGATTATATAAAATAATTACTTTAAACCTTCCAACTGCAAATTTACCTAAAAACCCTTAAAAGCCTAATGTATCATTTATGTAACACCAGTGTTTCCGATTCAGTGAATCTTGTTATTCACATATTTCGTATTCACAACAGAAATGTAAAATGGAACTTTTTGACTTATTAAATAACATGCATTGCTTTATCAATATAACCTAAATTTTTTACTTAAATTTGTCTCGTATGAATTCCGATTCTCTGAATTACGCAACTTCTGGAACGCATTCTATGGGCAATTAAGGATTAATAATGAAACAGTCGTTTCCTAAAAAAATAATAATCCATATGAAACACGCAAATGAATTTAATTTTTGCTAAATCCTTTTATCTTTCTTTAACCCTTTGTACTTCAGTGTTCCATTACAAAAACACCCAATATAACTCCGAAATGCCACAAAGACACCAGAAATCTGGTATAACTATTTTCCATTTGTTGAGGATGGAAAAAAAAAAAGCTTTTTCTTATTTTCAAATAAATTTTTACGTAAATTCGGGCATCATTCAGTTATTTCAATACTTTCGGAATGGAAGTGACAGTTAATGAGTGTACTGAGATAGAGTACTGGATTTTGTATTTGACAATATAGATCACCCTGAAGAAAAGTGACACAGGTCGCAAAAACGTTTAACTCCCTAATGGGCTTGTTATAGGTGTATCTTGATACACAAAGGTTTTATAGCTGTAGTTATAAAGGAAATACCTTTATTACGTTAATTGACCATTCGTGACCACAAAATAAGGGTTAATTGTGTGGGGTGATAATGTTCTCCAACCTTCAAAACCTCATCCCGTGTCTTCATTCTTATGAGTTTAAACATTTTTATATACTTTTTACTCCTGCATGCGGAGCTTTTTTCAAGTTAGAGTAAAATAAGGGAAATTTACTCTTCTCGAGATGTGTCACTTTTATTGCGGGTAAGAGATATTCTATATTTATACATAGAGACTGATTTTACTTATGAAACAATTAAAATAGTCGCAATTCAAGTCAAAAATAAAAGGAATCGATGTAAACGAGTTCAACGGATGTAACAAAATTACTCTTTCAATGTATTATATAAAAAATATAACTTTTCTATATTTTATAAAAAACGCATGCAGCAATATGCTTGAAGCAATGCATATAACTTTCTACACTTTTCGAATTTTTTTATGTTATTTTTCGATGACACATCATATATTTAATTTTGCAAAATTACACAATATATTCTTTTCATTATTAAAGTTAAATATTTTGTTTCACATAATAATAAATGCGTTTATTTTGTAGATTTAAGTAGCAAATATTTTTTCCTAGATTTAAAAAACTTTCGAAAATAATTTACTCTCATACTTCTCGCAAACTAGTTATTAAAGAAAACGGTCAGTCCAATAAATTTATACAGCTTAAAAATAAATCTCTATTAGTATCTCATTTTCATGTATAATATTTAAACATCCCTGAAGAGTTTTAACAATATACTTTAAGCATGCTCTCTAAAAATCATTTTTTACACATCCATTTAGTATATTCCAGAAAAAATTACAGTTCGTGAATTATGCATCCTAAATCTTCCATGAACAGCTATTCAAATCATTATAATATTAATGGTTCAGTAAAAGAAAGAAACTGCACAATTAGTCGCTTTGAAATTTAACCTATTGATATGTACGAAATTTATAGACTTCATTTAATATGAATGCGTGTTCACAGCTGCAGCTAATTCACTTAGCAAATTTTCTTCACCTTTATAGCCTTCATTTTTAATATGAAAAGTGTAACTCAAATAATAATTTCTCATTTTAAAACAGCTGAATAAAGGTCCTCTTTTAATTTTTCAAACATGGATATTATTAAATTTATTCCTTTGGTGAATAATTTTAATAAAAAGATTTTTTAGCACACACACTTATATATTATATATCTCTCTATATATATTATATAATATTTTTGTGCATGCATATTTGTACAAATATTTATGTACAAATATGAATTTAAAAGCAAATGGAAAGATATATGCAAATAAAATTATGCATAAAAAAACTTTAATAAGTATTTGTAAAATTTGAAACCCAATAATATTTTTAAATCTAAGAAATTATCACTGTTCATAATTATATTAATAATTGATTATACAGCGTAACATAAAAAGTTATATGGAGTCTTAATACAGTGTAAAAGAAAACATCTGATTACAAAAAATATTTTAAAACTATGATAAAGTACATTTAAATATTTCTTTTTTTTTCAATGTTTGAAAGCTAGAAATAAAATGAATATATTAACGCAATTTTCTTTTTACGGTTAACAATATTTAATCTGTATAATAAAAAATTTATTAAGTTCAAAGAAAATTATGAGATAATAAAATTTAATGTATATTCATTTAATATTTAATATTGATAATTAAAAATTCACTATGCATAATATATTTATTCTTTTTACTTATTAGTATCGTGGAAGGTAAAATAGCCTTTGTGATGAATTAAATAATTAAAGATTTTTTCTAACTACAATTGAATTATTTTCTGTCAGTATATTTTATACTTTATTCTATTTCAGTAAGTAATGACGAAGTCTGATATTTTATTACAGAGGGTGCTACGTTTTGTGAAAAAAGAAACATTTCTAATCTGTTCATGAGTTAATCTTCAAATCCTGTAGCTATATTTAAGGCTTTTAATTAGATAGAGCACTTCTACTGTTTTGATAAAGAAAAGTTTACTATAGATAAATGATTTTGACCTTTTAGTCACATTATTTTTGTATTATTGATTTTATCAGAATATTTTCTACATTCTTTTACTAGCATTCACTACTTATTTAATCTCACTGTTTTTTAATGGAGAACGTTATTTTGTTATATTAATAAGCAACAGCTGTTGCAAGAGCATGTAGCAAGAGCTGCAGTTGTTATGATTTTTGTTGACCGTTAATAATTCATAGAAATGTACGCCTTATTTAGCTGCAAAAACATGTGATTAAATAAGGCAAAGATTTATATAAGTTATTAGTAGTAAAAAAAAAAATTGTTGGATTGGGTAGTTTTGCAAAAGCGGAGAAGTTGAAAATCCTATCTGGATAGATGTTATTGAGGACCAAAATATGCTTTTTTATTCCAATGTTTTCAATTGAAAGGGATGCATTAGAAAGTAGACTGCTGTCGAAATCAGTTTCTTTTGTCGTATAAACATCAATCTCCTTACGAAATATCAAAGTAATATAGTTATAGAGAAATAATAAATTGTGAAAACACCAAATTTGGTTAAATGATGCGCATTTCAAAATTCGTATCAAGATTAAAGATTCCGGAGTAGAATAGCGCACAAAACAAATTTTAATTAATAAAATTTAATAACTGCATTAATTAATAACATAATTAATAACTGCAATGTTCATTTATGAAAAATAATATAGTCTATATTATACAGAACGGGTACCAATTTTTAAACAAAATTTATGATTTAAAACAAATTTTTTTTAACTAATAATTATTCATCAAATACTAGGATATAGCAAGGAAATTGTTATCGTTTTGTCATCAGTTGTCATCAATCTAACCATGTTCGTTAATAGGTTCTGAAAAACAAATCGTTATTATGTTCTGAAACATATTTGAAAAATGTCACAACGTGAACTCATTGAAAAATAGAACGAGGAATGAAAAATTACGAGGTAATGTTTGTGTTTTTTACAAACTACAGATTTATGTGTGTTAACATTAAAATTAAATTCACGATAAACTTGATTGGACCTGCTAAAAGCAAAAGCAAAACAGATTAAGGATGAAAACTTCTTGAGTGTTCAACAGAGGTTTTACAGCCTAAGGTAGATGGTGAATATGAGTAATGATATTATTTTTCTTTATATATCTTTTCTGGATGCATAATATTTAATCACAAGAACTTGTATTTTTGTTCCTTATCCAAACTTTTAAGTTAGGGTTACATAGATTGGAATCACATACAGTATGTTTATAAAAACTTTCAACAAATATCAATATAATAAATATATATCAATATAATATATCAAATAACAACTTTCGGTTTTGAAAAACAAATCGGGATTTTTATTTCTATTACAATGAAATGTTTCAAATTTTGGAAAATAATACAGAACTACGCATTCGCATTAATATGGAGTTAAGAGTTGAACATGGCTTTCAAATATTAAGTAATTGTTAATAGTTTGAAGGTTTATTCTTAATCTTATTTTATTTTAATATTATGAAAAAATTTAACATCTCTTTTGCCATTTTAAAAACAGTACATGGAATATAACATCAAACTTTTGTTCTTTTTCCCTTATTCTAGGCAGTCTGAGGGTTAACATAGGCATCAGGAGAGAACTAAAATATAATAATCTTACTTATCTTCAGAAAGCCTTCCTCCTTCGACACATTGATCAGAAATATGTTTTAACAGACACATGCAATAATTTTTAACCTGATTTTGATTTCGGTGTATTCCTTTCTATTCTATAACAGCATACAGACCTTGCAATGAAAATATGTTTGAGACATAGAATCTTTTACTAACTACGCAATGAAAGTGTGGATGTGAATAACTCTGCTAATAGGTATTCTCTGCTCGGTTTTAATAAATGCTAAAGATCGTGACACTTATTAAAAATCGTAAAACAAAGAACACATGCAAATACAACAACATTTTGGCATCCTATTATGGTATTTGAAGTTTTTAATGAAAATAGAAACTTATTAGCAGAACCGCCAAACGTCTGGCGTTTTATCAAATATTTTTGTACACTATTTTTTTTTTTTTATCGCAGAATGCATTTACTAAAAACATTTCTACACAAAGAAGTTGGTAGCTACACATCCATATGCCAGGTATCTCTGGTTATTAATGTTATCTGTTAAATTAATTATCTGCCATAGCAAGATGCTTGACATGAGACTTTCAAATACATTAAAGACACAAGAAACCAAATATTCTTAAAAAATCTGATTTTTACAAAGAGGTTCCACTATTTGTATTATATTATATTGCATATTTAAAACAATATTGGCCATGAAAATCAAATGTTACTCTACAATTTAAATAGATAAATGAATTAAGGTATTTTCCTCAGTTATATAAACATAAAACCTGCTATTTCATTTATTTAGGTATATGTTTGTTTTTCGCCTGATAATAAATATATAATGTATAAAAACTTACCTTGAGGGTGAATGCCAACATTCCACTCAAATCCACCAAAAGCAAAATAGGCAGTTTCGGCATTGTTTAGTTTTTGGTGGCTTCCAAAGGGTAAATGCGTCATACGAACATCTACTTCGTATACAGTGATTGGGTTACTCATAGTAAGATCCATTAAGAATTCTCCATTTTCATCAGAAAATTTGCGAGAATGTAATTCGCTCATTAGGATCCATCGGGCTGGTCCTTGCACTGGTTGGTCCGCATTGAATCTACATTGCTAAAAAGTTTGATAATTGTTTTAAACTTATTCAACTGTCACATTAAATAAATATACAGTGTATTTCATGAAGGACTCCTTACACTCAATGCTAAAAATAACGGTATTCTACTCAAATTTTATAAAAAATATTTTACACCGGTGTATTTTTTAACTATTTAGCCTAGTTTGTACATGATTTATCTATTGTTTGTTTTATGAAGAAATTTCTGGTACGAATTGAAATAATTTCATTTGGTACCGACCAATTTTCTGTTTGATGGTTGGATGGTTCTGACATGTTTTAAATAAAGCTCATCAATTATATGCACGACAATTTTACATACAGCTGAAATTTACGTTAGTAGATGATGATGCACTATGAAAAACTGTGCACTAATAGAAAATGCTAAAATTAAAATTAGAATATAATATTAAAATGCTTTTATGCATGTTTTGATAGCTAAATCAAAAGAAAATTAAAACTGTGACATCTTAGATGCAATTTTGAAAAATGTGTTGAAATATTCTTGCAGTCTGAAACATCATTGTACCATTTATCACGAACGTTTGATTTATTTATTAAATTTATGTTTCCAAATTATTTCAAATTAATATGAACAATGGAAGTAATTTGATTTATGTCAGCTTTGTTATAGTTAATAAATTATTCAATTTTTAATTTAGGGAGTTCTGCATGAAAAACACTGTACCTAACAATTTACACCAAATATTACGTTATATGGAATAAAAAGTATTTCTTAAAAAATAATAATACAATAATAAATGATTCTTGAATTGAAATAAAATTTTTACCAATTATCAAAACTACCACTATCAGTTTGACTTTTTAACTGTTCTTTAAAGTACTAAAAATAATTGTCTTTTATAATTTCCTGTAATAAAGATGTACTCAAGTTAAACAAAGGCTACATTAAAACTATTTTTACGTGATTTTCAAACTTCAAGCAGTCAGAAGTTTTCTGACTCTCTTAATAATATATATTAATTAAAAGACCGCTATATTTTAATAGATGTCGGTTAGGGATGAGACCCAAATGATCGACTGTTACCAGTAAATTTCAATAGTATTTCTTGTCCTGTTAAAAACTGAAATTGAAGATCTCATACAGTAAAGAATATAATAAAAATTTAGTGGCGAAAATGAACCGGTTATGTCAGAGCATTCTCATCCTTAATATAAGTTTATCCAAAATAATTTTAAAATATTTTTGTATGAAGTTGGGAGAGAATTACCAAATTGTGGTGTGTAAGGCTCGAAAACTTTTTCCCTTTCTTTGAATCATAAAGCTTTTACTCACAGCAATGCACATATGTGAATACAACTAAATCTTTGAAAACCGTATCTGTGAAAAGATATATTTTCTGTATGTTTTTCAACTAAATGTCAATAATTTTACATATGTGCGTGCAAATGAATGAATGTCCTTTTGATATTTTTCTTATATTTTCAAGTTTTCTCAACTTAAAATTTAAGAATAAATAAATCTAATGGTATCTATATTATCTGCAAATTAAAATATAAAAGAAAGGTAAAATATTTTCTTCTTCATGTAAGCAAAAATGCATATAGCGTAAAATTTAAATATTATTTATTAGAGTTAAATACAATCTATTTCATATTAAACGATACATCCTACTTTATTCGCAGAAGATATACAATAAAATCTCAAGAATTGCTTTCATATTACATGGAATAATGTTTGGTTCTGTACAGGCTTGCTGTTTTTAATTAGGAGTTTTTTGCATACTTATAATTGTATTTAATTTAACTGTCAAATAGCATTATCTTATTTTGTTTCATTTTAAAATGATTTATCGCATCGCTTTTTTTTGCAAACATATTCACAAGGAAATTTTTGAATTTTTCATTTGTAAATGTAGCAAGAAAGTAAATAGTTTGCTGGGAAAATATATCAGATTGATTAAATTAACATACAGAAGAATTAGTTTAAAATATCAATCTAAAATAACTTAACCTTTTAAAATAATAGCATTAAAATGTTTTTCAAGTTAATTTCTTTGATTTTCACTTTTGACGGCGAAAAAAAATATCTTCATATCTAAAAGGACGTCACTAATTACGAGAAAACTGATAACATCTGTTGAGAAAAGAGATTAAGAGGCTGTAAAATCTAATCACATTTTCCTTTTTTTAACCTTTAATAAGCATCAAAATTATTTTTTAAATCTTGAAAATCTATTGGTTTTAAAATTTCTTAAATAACTTTTAAAATCGTGAATAATTTGGATGAGATATATTTACTGTATACTCTTAAATGGGCAGATTTATACACATTATTTTTTTAAGAGACTTTCAAAATAGAGAAGGTTCTCAATTCGATTTTGTTTTCAATGTATAATCCCCAGTTAGTCCAAAATTATTCAACGGATTCATGTAGGGGTCTTTTTTGTAAGAAGAGGGAAATATTGAAGTACTCCCATTTAAATTTCATCAAAATTCATTTGGCACTTTTTAAGAAATTAAATAAAAACCAATAAAATCAATGTTTTTGTCATTCTCATGCAAAGTGCCCATTTAATAGGAGCAGCCAATGTACAACAGAACTATGAAAACTCCTCTTATTTTAATTATTTATGATTGATGATCAGTATAAAACTGCACGACCGATTGGTGTGATTTTTTTTTTAAAATGGATACTTTTGAACTGGTGTTATTTCAATTTTATCGAAATTAGTTCATTACGATTTTATTAATCCAGCAACAAAAAAAATCATTAAAATTCAACAAATAAAAAAATCATTTTCAACAAATTTCATCAAGTGATATCGCGCTCTCTGTTTGGGAAGAAAGTTACCAAGCAACATTCCTACCTCTTTCTACGAATGTATTTCTAGATTTATTGTAGGAAAAAACCAGACTGACGTTTTAATCTTTAATAAACATCCCAGATTTTTGGGGTTACATTCGCTTCATTTGAAGTACTTTTTTACGGAGGGGGTTTTGTACGCTGATACTGGGTGGATGAAATGTCTCCGGTAAATTTTTAAATCTAATATAAAATCAAGTAATTTAATCAAAATTGTCAGTTTGACCTCCATTTTTAATCAAAAACAGTCCTTTTTTTGGCTTTATTTAACGACGAAAATTTTGTAATTAGGTAAAGTGTTTTTAATTTTTTTTTCAAACTGTTTGATTCGACATGTATCTAAAAATTTCTAAATAAAAATGCAGTCCTAACTGGCAGCCCAAAATTGAAATCGATTTCCTCTTAGTTAAAAAAATGTTTCTCTCACAATGTAGTTTTAAAATTACGTGGAAATTATAAGAGTGTTAAGTAATCCATACATGATTTTTTAAAAATTATTTACATTCCTGTAAACGTAGAAAAAGGGGGGAAATACTCCCTTTTATGTATCTATCTAATATAAATAAATATTCAACTGTTGGATGATTTTAAATATATATCTGTACTTACCTCAACATGAAAGTTACTTTTCTTATTCAATTGTTGGCTAATTCGTTACATTTTTTAAAAATTGCATGGAACTTACCTGTGTGATTCTATACATTTTAATAACTTTTATTTTACTTAGTGCAAACTAAATTATCTTAAGTCGTGAACAATGAAAATTTCAGAGGCCATAAGAGAAAGTAGTCTCTCCGTGAAGCTTAACTACAAGCTAATCTATATCTAACTAGATAATCTTTAAATCTAATTGTACTTACCTAAACTAAAAAATTATTTTTCCTGAAATTCAATTATTGAATATTACGAATTTCGTTTGCTCCACACTATGTATGAGCAGTGGACCCTATTAGAGTTTTCCCTAACATTTAGCATCCACAAAATCTTAAAATATGCTTATTTATGTAAAATATAAAGTGACTATTATGGAACTGTATGAAATGAAACCGTCATAATTTCTGAACTGTTTGCGCGATGAAGTTGAAACTTCGTTGTTGACCGCAGGTCATGATGTGAATTAGAATGCACATGCGCACGTAACTTGTTATTGTCAGCCCACTTTTATTTGGATGGATTCACCTATGGGGATATCTTGTATGGATTCTGGAGCAAAAATGTTTCATGGTTTATTTTATAAAGCCCGATTATCAACACGTGCGATATAGTTCCGAAGGGGGCTGCCCTCCGTTGGAATCTTTCTAATGGAATCTAACCCCTATTTACGCAATGAAATCCAGGGTTCGAAGCAAACCATGGATAAGTCTAAAAACGATTAGGTCGACGGCACCGATTGGGTTCGAACCCAGTACTAGCCGTCTACCAGTTTTGAAAACAGAACCTCTCGGCTACTGGTGAGGCCCATAAGCTAAATTGGCGTAAATGGGGGACTGTGAATCCGCATTTCGCGATTGAGAAGGCTCTCCACCCACAACAGGTGTGTTGTGCAATGTCCTGTCACGGAATTATCTATCCGATTTTCGTTGACGGCACGGTGACTACTGAACGATATCTGAAGGTTTTGGAATATGATTTCATCCCCATTATCGAAAGTGATCCTGATTTCGACAAGATGAGGTTTATGAAGACGAAGAAAGTTCCCATCGGACCAAGGAATTCTTTGATGACCTGGAGGGAACACTTTGGAGACCACATTCTGTCTCTGAGGTATCCAAAAGCCCAACAGAATAGGTCTCACTTGGCTGCCATATTCTCTGGATCGGATCACATGTGTCTCATTTTTGTGGATTTACATTACAATGTGTACATAATTAACCCCAAAATCTTTTCTGAGTTCAAAACTGCCTTTCAGGAGTTTATCGACAAAATCAATATTCGTTTACTTCAGAGGGTCATGCAGAATTTTGAGATTCGTCTGCACCAAATTTTAGCCAATCGTAGAAGCCATACCGAATACCCATATCGATTTATATCAAGAAATAAATTATACATTATGTCCTTACCTGAATCCGAATGTCTATAGTGGCGTTTACATGTTGAATAAAATTTGTGCACTGAGCAGTTTTCACTCAGTAGTAACACTTTACGTATTTTTTCATATAGTTCAATAACTGTCAACATGTAACAAGATAATGTTAAAATTTACTTGAAACTTACCTTTTGTAAGTATACCATAGTTAAAATTAAGTTAGATATGAAATAAAATATAAACGACTGTATTCGTTTATGTCAATCTATATAAATTAAGAATATCACAATATGAACCAAGTAAATACAGTATAGGTTTTTTCCTAAACAAAAATTATTTTAACTGCTGGATCGCCATTAAAATTTTAAAAAAATGTTCATTTACGCCACCATTATTCTTGCTCTGTCATTTTATAAATTTTTAATTTTGAAAAAAGGGAAATAAAAACTTTTTGTTTTTTATTTCATTGATTTATTTTCTTCTTGGTAGAAAATGTCAATTTGTCGTACGAAATCGGTAAAAACATTATTAAAACTTTAAAAAAAGAAAAAAAAGATCATTTAATGTTATTTAAACTATCAAATATAGCAGAATTGAATATTTTAAAAAATACAATTCCATATTATTAATATTAATTAGAATCTTACTATTTTGTATTTAATATATGATATCAGTTTCATCCATAGAATAAAAAAAGAATAAGGAAAATGTGACGTAACAGGATTTTTTCGCTAACGTCACCGAATATCAAACTAATCAATTAATGACTTATGCTTCTTACACCATCATAAATATTTTTTTCTTTACATAATAAGTGAAAGTTCAGAACATCGAAATAAAGAGAGGCTTTGTAGAAGTTTTTTTGGAACAACTGCATGCAAGCAGACTTTTACAACACTACCAATACTTACCAATAAAAAGAAAAATTACTTCTTTAATTGAGTTTCTAAGCAATACCTGAAATATTGTGATAGTTTTTTGTTTTCTTTTGTACTATAAAAGAGAAATATTTTAATCTATTTTAACGTACTGTGTTATCTCTTCTTTTTCCCAGCTAAAAATGAACTCTAGTGAAACTGCAAAGAAAATGCAGTTGCGAAACTGTGGTGATTTGGCACAAATCACTGCAGTTTTTTCGAAGTCAACAACTACAAAATCACTACAGTGAATGTGTAGTTCATAACTACACATTTTCTGCAGTGAATTTGAAGTTAAATGCCCCTCCCACCCAAAAAATTTGGCTCTGCTGGCGCCATCTATTGACCATACTGGTAAGCTTGCTTTTTAACATTTCAGAGGCAGAATTTGACTGTGGAAACAGTTGTACTCGAACTGACGATCCCAGGTACAGGAGAGACACGCTTTGACCACTTGCCCGTTGAGACTTGTGTGGTTAGTGTTGTGCGAGGTATAAAGGGGCGGCATTTCAATTAAAGGTTATTTGTTGCAAAAGCTGAATGGCAGGCAGAAAAATTAGATGTTTTAAAGTGCTTTTATTTTATTATTTATTTATTTATTGTAAATCGTTTATATGGGCGTGTATTTTAAAAACAATTTAATATTAAATGAATTAAACAAATACTTTAGCGAATTAGCTAAAGCAAATGAATTGGGTTTTTTTCTGAATTTAAAAATCAGTAAATATTTAATAAAATAATTTTATTTTTAGGCTAATTGCGAAAATAATATTTTTTTTATTATGAATTATAATGTAATTACATGCGTTGTGTTAATTTTATAAAATATATATTTTTCACATGGAAGTACTTACTTTAATAAATTATGGGTCGGTAATTAATATTTTTTACTTAGAATAAAAATTCATTTTATGTCGTTTAATGATAAGGTAAAACATATTTTTTATTATTGTGTTAAAATAATAATTGTTATTTATAAACATTTTTTAATTTAAAAATTAAATATTTATTTATTTATTTATTTATTTATTTATTTTGTAGTGAGTTTTTTAAATAGGGAATATTTCTGAATCTTTCTTGCAAATAAAAAAAAAAATTAAATTTTAGAGGTAATATAAAATACATTTTAGAGGTTTTTCTGATAATATATTTTTTTAGGAATTATAATGTAATTAAATGTGTTAATTTAAGAAATATTTAAAGGAAAAATTAATTTTATAAAATAAGAATATAATATTGTGTTAGAATAATAATTTGTTATTTATAAACATTTTTTAATTTAAAAATTAATATATATATATATATATATATATATATATATATGGGTCATTCCACAAGAATCAGGTAACTTCGTGAAATTGCAAAAAATTTATTTATCATTTAATGTATTCAAAATTTGAAAAACGCCCATTTGTAGACAAAGTTGATTCCGTTTAGGAGCATGTATAATATTTTGAAAATTGAAAAATGTTTTTATTAAAATTTAGCTTTTTGACCCCAAAAAGTCAGTCCCCTGGCGTGTACCACTGGAAAAACTGAAGACTTAAGTACTAATTATTTTTAAACTAATGGATTTAGGTAGAAAAAAGGAAGGTTGTTACATTCTGAGATAGTTAATTAATAACTGTGCATGTTATGTGATTTTTTTAATAAAAATATTACTTTTTTTAAATTTTAAGTTGTGTACCCCTACTTTGCGCGTCAGTCCCCTGGCTCATGTTAGATTCCAAAAATTTCTGATATTATCCATTGTTGATAACTTAATTCTCTTTTTCATATTTATTTATCATATAAAGATGGCAGTGAAGACTGATATTTATCCATCAGCAATTTTTATTCAATGTTTATTGCCATTCTTGTGTCGACAAACAGATTGCAAACACTTAATTTATCAGTCCCCTGGTAAGTAATAATTTAATAATTTATGAATAATTATTATTGATGTGTGCTGCTTTTAACGTCTTTTTATTGCTATATTTAATATTAAAACAGAATAATATGGTATTTGGTTCCAATAAGTAGATTTTTTGTGTTTTATAGTGAAAACGTCAGTCCCCTGGCATCAGTCCCTTGGCAGTTTTTCAGATTAAAAACACCCAGGGGACTGACGTAAAAGCAAAAAACAGTTAAACACATTAGTGAATGCTAGATAACATGATTTATACAATAATTTTACATTATTTTAAATTCTCTTATTAATTAATAATTAGTTACTGATCTATACTATTAAAATCTGTGTGCGTAACTATATAATCTCAAAAACTTAGAAACCACAGCGCGCAGGGCTATGAAATTAGGCACACGGATTGCTGATAGGGGGTCCATGCACGATTGGGGTCAAAAACTTGAATATATTTTTTAAAAAATTATATATATATTTTAACGAATGTTTGCCCTTTTCAATCATTTAGAAAATGGCTGTTGTTTTCGGACAAGAATAAGTATATCTGTGGCTTATCATACTTACATTTGTTGCCACAATGACAAAAAAGTATTAAAAACTACAAAAAAAATTAATAACTAAAAAACAAATTGAGATATAGCTTTTAAAGAAATTAGATTTAAAAGTCATTTTTTTCCTATACGACTGTGTAAAATTTTAAAATGTGCGATGTTTAGAAGTTCAAAATTTTCAGTACCGAAAATTGTAAAACTGAAATTTCATTTAAATTTTGTTTGTTGTTGCTGCATGTACATCATTCTAACAGTCTTGTTATGAAATCGTTTGAGTTGCTTCTGCGATCTTATAACTTGTGAACATTTCGAATTGGGAACGATTGAATTTGAACAAAATAAAAATCTTTCAGGGTGTTGTTCAACACTCACAGCTTCCAAAGAAAAAAAAATCACGTGAAAAGCCTAGTAAAAAATTTACAAGTGAGCAACGGATCAAGTACAGTGTTGGAGACTTTATTCTAGTCAAATTTTTAATAAGAAATAAAGAATACTGGAGTGCCGCAATTTGTTCACATGTTAAAGAAAGCGGAGAGAAGTTGGCTGTGACATTGTATTGGAAAATTTACCAATACCCATTTCAAGTACCAAACGTAATAAAGTCACTTATACATTTAATAAAACTATTGATGTTTGAGAAAAAAAATTACTGTTACTGTTTGCTTTGGTTTTAAAAGTTATAACTTGTTTGAAAATTTTTATTTACAGCTTTAAAAAATTAAATTAGTGTTATTAAAATAAGTAATAAAACATGTATTCGTTGATGTTTAATATAAAAAATATGTATTGAGATTATGTATTAAACATGTTTTCATTGCTCTTTTGGATAATTATTAATAATTATTATTTTTTTAAGCTTGAATTATTCATTAAAAAGTTCATTCTAGAATATAACTACCGGTTTCTGTCAATCGCTTGGAAGTCACGTCAGTCCCCTGGAATCTACTTTTTAAAAAAGCTCGATTTTTTGAAAAATATTTAGATATTTGAGTGTTGCTGTACGAATATAATAAAATTAACTTATTGTTTATTGATATAACAAATTTTTTTTTTAATCTGAGGTAAAAATAGTACATTTCAATTTCACCTCTAAAGTTACCCGATTCTTGTGGAATGACCCATATATATATATATATATATATATATTTTTTTTTTTTTTTTTTTTTTTTTTGAAGTGAGTTTTTTAAATGGG
The DNA here is from genome assembly GCA_964019185.1 of Maratus speculifer. Lineage (NCBI taxonomy): Eukaryota > Metazoa > Arthropoda > Arachnida > Araneae > Salticidae > Maratus > Maratus speculifer. The sequence continues at coordinate 228,569,815 of OZ025299.1, forward strand.
GAATATTTCTGAATCTTTCTTGCAAATTAAAAAAAAATAAACAAATTTTAGAGGTTTTTCTGATATAATTTTTTTAGGAAATATAATGCAATTAAATGTGTTAATTTAAGAAATATATATTTGTAAAAAGGATAAATTAATTTTATAAAATAAGAATATAATATTGTGTTAGAATAATAATTTGTTATTTATAAAAAAATTTTAATTTAAAAATTAAATAAAAATAATATATATATATATATATATATATATATATATATATATATATATAGATTTGGTAGTGAGTTTTTTAAATGGGGAATATTTCTGAATCTTTCTTGCAAATTAAAAAAAAAAATAAACGAATTTTAGCGGTTTTTCTGATAATATATTTTTTTTAGGAATTGTAATGTAATTAAATATGTTAATTTAAGAAATATATATTTGTAAAAAGGAAAAATTAATTTTATAAAATAAGAAGTTCATAATTAATAACTTTGAATTAGAATAAGGACTCATTTTATGTCGTTTTTATTTTTTAATGTAGCATATGTTTTTAATGATTATGTAGATATATTTGATTGTTAACTTATCTACATTTTTACCTAAAAATAAAATAGAAACATTAATTTAATTGTCTTCTTTTTTTTTCTTTGGTAAATAATATTTTACAAAGGGAAATTTCTGATTTTTTTTTTATTTTAATATAAAAAATGACTAGATTTTTCAATATATTTATGACTAATTGTAAAATAATTTTAAACACTTTTAATAATTTAATATTTGCATGAAATAAGAAACTTTGATGTGCTTTTAAAATGAATACATAATTAGAAAATGCACTTCAATTAACTGATGAAGTATTTTTTTTTCTTTCTACGATTCATTAAGTTTAGATCGATAATAATTTTAAAGAGCGATTTAAAAAATTATTTGATGATTCAAATATTTGTATGTCGATTTCAAAATGAAGTAATAGTAAAATAATTGCAAGTAATTTTTAGTTATGAAGATGGAGATGTATGGGGGCAGGAAGCAGAGGAGCTCGTTGGATTTTAAAATTTAATTAAATAAAATTTCCTCTTCTTTTTTTTTTCAAAAACCTAATGTAAATTTTTCGAGTAACTTAGAAAGAAAGAAAAAGAAATTTTCAATTAAGGAGGGGATTGTAGACTCATTGCCCTTCCCTGGATTTTGAAATTTAATTAGCAATTTTTCCTCCAATTTACAAAAGCATAATAAAATTTATTCTTTTAGTGTGATTTAAATAAAGAAAAGAAGAATTTTCCGTGAGGAGTGGGGGAATAGATGAGCCATTTTCCCTCACTCGATTTTGAAATTTAACTAATTTTTTTCTCCGATTTTTGAAAAAATACTAAAATTCAATCTTTTTCTTTAGCTTAAAATATAAGAACGAAGAATTTTCTGTTAGAGGGAGGAAGGTAGAAGAAAGTATTTGCCCCTTCCTAAATTAAAAAAAAATATATATATATATACATTAACAAAATTTTTCTTTTCTGATATTTCCAAAAGCTGATATTTAAAATGTATAATTTTCAAGAAATTTACAATAAAAAGTAAGAAGAAATTTCGCTTTAAGGGGCTGGTTAGTGAAAGGCCCATTGTCCCTCATAACTTTTGAAACTTAATATATTTTTTCTCTGATTTTGATAAACCTCGCAAAATTTATTCGTTTAGAGTAACTTAAAATAAAGGAACTAATAAATTTCCGTTGTATGCAGGGGGCACAGGTAGTCACTACCCCTCACTGGATTTCGAAATGTAATTTAGTGAAATTAATTTTTTTATTCTCTTAGCTTAAAGTAATAAAGGAACTAAGGATTTTAAGTTAGGGGGAAGGAAGCATAGATAGGGACGCTGATTAAAAAAAAAAAAAATGGATTTTAATGTATTAAAACTTGTAATTTCCAAGTAACAAAACAAAGTAGGAACTAATAATTTTTTTTACTACGGAAGTGGATCGATGGGATGAGAAATCCCTACTTCGATTTTGAAGAATATTTGAAATTATTTTTCTCCGATTAAATTCTGTGAATTTATCGGACAATAACTACAGTTATACGAGAGATGCATCGGAAATGTACTTCTAAATTAATGGTTGCATAATAACTTCAAATTCACTGCAGTGATTCTACGTTTATAAAATCTTATATATTTTTTAATTTTTGATTATAAAATGACTTTATAAAAACTACAGTGTTTTCAAAGTTAATAGCGCACAGAATGTTTAAAATAAATTACTGCAAAATCACCTTTAATTAACTACAAAATAACTGAAGTGATTTTATAGTTGAGATTGCACTACAGTAAGACTAGAGAAATTTTAGAAAAACCTCAAAAACACTTCACTTCTACAAAAAAACTGCAGTTCATTTTTAGCTGGGTTGCTCCTAGTTTGTTAAATTTTCGTTGCGCAAGTGTCGATATAAAAAAAGCTTAAAAGTAATACTATAACTTTTAGTAAAAGAACAACAACAACAAAATAGTAAAATAAAAAAATAATGGAAAATATTAAAAGATACGCATTGTTTTGTCTGGTCAGCCAATCACAGTTTATGATAAAAATCTAACTACTACGAAGAGCATTACATTTAATTATATAATTAAACCAGTCTTTTCATCAAAGTTGAAATGCTATACATTTTTTTTAAACAGCTCGTCTGCATGTCTTTAGCCACCACATATTTCGAAATAACATCTTCCCTTTACCTCCAAAGTTATTTATTAAATAGTCAGTTTTTCTGTACTAGTATGTGGGTTGCTTGCGGCCCAGCAGCTTTAAGAATTCTACAATAAATGTTAAAATAAAATGAGGCAATTCTTCGTTTTTATCCATATTACAGTTTGCCACATTTTGGTTATATTGCTTATTCATAATTATATTGATCCGAACATGAAAATTCTATTTCAATTCAATTCAAAACACAATCCATGTAAGGCTCGCTCTAAGTAAATATTTTAATAAATTAATCAAACTTTAACTGAAAACGTTAAATGATGATATGGATCTGAAAAATTCATAAATTATTATGGCAATTGTGAAATTTTACGAAAATTAAAAATGTATTAAAACAGGAAAACAAGAATGTTATTTTTAGATCCCAACGATAATGGCAGGCATCTTCATCAATATGAGGTCTCCCAAACAAAGTATGAAAATTGAACAATCCATTCAAGTTTATGCACCGACATACATAGAAAGAAAAAATATACAAACAAAATGTATAATCTTCTTTGTTAAAATCCAGTTAAAAATCAAGATGTGGATGGCAAGATATTTTTATATCAAATATCCATTAAATGATTAAAAGTTTCAATTATTTTTTCTGGTATAATTATTGATATTATTAATAAACATACCGCAGTCTTTCCCGTTTTAAATCGTTTTTCCTCATTGCTATTTTTTTTTTTTTTTTTTGCAAAAAGTATATGCGATTTTATTATACGAGGTATGAATAAAGTATATTAACGAAATGAGAGAAATGAAATGAATTCGATGAAGAAAAACAATTTTTGTAGATACAGGCAAAGCCGCAATTATCTTTTTGCCACTAAAACACCAAATGTCTCACTCCGAATTGGAAACTCGAATATTTTCTAAAATACTAATTGTGTTGAAATAATAAATATATTTCTTCGATGTTTTAAAAAGTTCTGCTTCTTCGTCTGAAGTGTTGGAAATAGACCCCATTCTCAGCGAAATAGCAATTACATAAATATTCCATAATACAGAACAGAGCGGTTTGTGAATTTCAGTTTTCTGTCTGAGTTTCAGTGAACTGAATGTAGCTTTCGGGATGTCACCAGACTTAATACAAAACAAAATTAGTCAGCTAAAATTTTCACTATTTTATTAACTTGAATTATAGAGAAAGAGCATTTTTGTGAATGACGCTGGCATCACATGGACGGTGGTCATACCTAATGAGAAAATTTTACATTTTCAACCCAATGTCCATAACTTTAACGAGTCGTAGAATTTCAATTCTTACACCGTTGAATAAGAAAATATATTCTTTCAAATATAATTTGTTTGGAAACTTTATGCTATTTTTGGGAAAAACATTTTCAGTAACTTAGTGGTTTTTTAAATCATTTCTTGCCTGATTTAAAAAAGATATTTATTTCTATCCCGTGAAACCCTGCTATGAACTATTAATTTTTGGCTCTAATAGCAATCTAATTAGTTTTGTTTCGGGCTAATATTCAAGAAATAAATTAAAACGCTATTAATATTTAAATTAAAAAACTCTTGACGCAAATTTAAAAGACGTGTTATCGAACTACACGCATAAACCATAGATATGAATAGAATCAAACAGATTGCTCTAACAAGGAAGGTCTCCATTGGGGGCATACTCAGAATTTTTTGAAAAAAATACGAATTAAACTACTCATGTAGGTAATAAAGGATCAGTGAAAATTAGCGGCGGAATTACATTATTAGATATGTAACAAAATAAAATAGTTTGGAATAATTGGCGTGAAAAGCTAAAGGCGACGCTGGATTTGGCGAGCAGTGCATTTCCTGGCCAAAAGCAGACGATTTTAACGAATCTAAAAATTGATTTTAATTGACTTCACTGTTAAAAATCTGCAGCATTTACTGCAACATCACTCCACTACTTTTATAGAATATCTCTCTTCTCACCAATGAGAATGCTCCATAGCACGGTGAATTGACCGTGTCATACATTGTTAAAAATCTGCTGCCTTTTGTTGCAACGCAATCCACCGCTTGTATATAATATCTCTATTCCAACCAATGAGAAAGCTCCATTTCACGGCCAAGTAACCGTTTTCTATACAAGCAAGGGAGTGCGTTGCAACAAAATGCAGCAGATTTTTAACAGTGTATTTTTCAATTTGGAACAATTTTAATCAATTTAAATTGTGTTTTAAATGATAAAATATATAAATTTAATTTTGTTATAAGTACATATAAACGTATATGACAGAATTACACTTAAAGTAAAGTAAAAATGCAAAACTAAAATTACTTAAACTAAACCCATTTAAATAAATTGAACATAGAAAGTTTTTTCTTTAAAATTATTCGAAGTGTAAGAGCGTATTTTTCCAAATTTCGGTTTTTCGCCAACCGGAGATAAATCGCCAAATGAACGAAACTTTTTTTTTTTTTTTTTTTTTTTTTTTTTTTTACGGACGTTATAAGGAGGTTCCGCCGAAATAATTTTTATAAACATGTATAACTATATGAGAAGAACATTCTGTAATTTTTTCAGATTTTTCTGAGTATGCCCGTATGGAGACCTTCCTTGTAAGTAGCACAATATTTAGCATTTTCTTCGCCCATTAATTCGTGCCATGCAGTCAATAACGTTTCTTGGTGAATTGTGTGTCTATGATAGCCCAATAGTTCAGTCTGCAGCATATTGGCAGCTTCAAGCCAGAAGGTTCTTGGTTCGGATTCTGGTTTGGATAATTTTTCACTAAGTTGTACTTATTGAATGTTTTAGTTAAAAATATTGGCGTTTTTCAGGCTATGCAGTAATCGCACACGTTTACAATTTAGTTACATTTTAACAAACATTTCCAGATTTACTATTTGATATAAACAAGAAGGTGCGAGTATTACCCGTGCTCAGAGGGTTCTGTGCAATAAATATATGAATTATTCTATGTATTATATTATTAAAAAACCTTTGCTGAAAGAATAACAAGACTTTGTAAAAAAGTATACAATGTACGATATAGCTGTACATACTAGGAAAGTATGAATTTCTTCATAATAAAATTTCAAAGGGATATGAAACCCAAATAATATCAGATATTTTTTTTTCTATAACTCTATTTTAATATTATTTTAATTTGTTTTCTATTGTTAATATCTCTTTTAATAAATTCAAAACTTTAATTGAATAAATTATTGATATTTTTTTAAATAAAATGTTTTTTTTGGTGTTGTGACGGCGCAGACTAAACTAATATATTAAATTTAGAAAAGTTATTTTTATTTTCATTTTAAAAAAATTCTATGTTTTATAATACTGGAAGGATTGGTTGTATTCCAAGTCTTATTAATGTAATAAACGTTTCCGGTTTTAGTTTGGTGTGAGGCATGCTAGAGTTAAAAAAAAATAAATAAAGGTTTTTGAATGGGGTATCCTATTAAAGTATTATTCCTCTTGAAATGTACTATCAGTATATCTATTCTGCTAAAATCGATCATCTTACGCGCTTTTTTTAATATTAATAATGGACATATTATTGGTAATATTAGTAGAATTATATAATAAAAATACTACATTTCTTAAAAGTTAATAATAATTTCATTTTCAATGCTGGTTTTTTAGAGCATTTTACACTTTTCTGCAAGAAACTACTTTTAACCTGTACCTTTCTTCTACCAGTGCAATAAGCTTCTAATACCCTATTTCAAGGAATATTTTTAAATTTTATTTATCTTTTATTTTTGTTATTTAGAAAATAATCTTTTAACCCTTTCCGGCGCAAGCAAATTATATTAGTAAAATGAGAAATTGTCGATTGACACCGGAATTTATAAAGGACTTGTCTAGATATTACGAATTCCTTAATTTAAGCTTCCATTGTAAAAGCAAAATTATATTAAAATATTACTGGCGCCGTTTGCAAGTTTGGAATTAAAATTAGGTGTTGCCGGCCCGGCAACACTGCGCAAGAAAGGGTTAGGTACAGAGATGTTTAGAGTTCTGTCTGTTGTGTAATACTGGGGATTTATATAAATTTAGTTGAAAAAAATGTATAATTTTTTTTATTGTTGTTTTCCACAAAAACGTAGGTTTTTCTTTACCTTTAGCCCCACAACATTTTACTTAACAGTCTTTAGGCTTAACTGTATGTAAAATTTAATAAAGTACAAAATCTAACATCACAAACTTAATGAAAAAATAAAGAAATAACAGAAATATTGATAAAGAAATAACAGGAAAAATCCATATATATAAATTTTTCAATATTGATTTTGAACGCTTCCTATTTTTAGTAAAAATGGGAGTACTGAACTCCAGCTTTTATGTTTTCAACATTTATCGCTGGCAGTCTCAAGTTTTGCACTTATGGTGGAGATTTGACGGCCCCGAAAAGTTGTCTAGTCCTTTTTCTAAACACATACTTACATTTGTACTATTTTCGCGCTGTCCATTAATTTCTTCACATGATTAGCTATTTAAGAATCATTCAAGAAGTACTAGGCGGAATCATCTGTAATTTTGTATTCGTATATACACTATATTGCCATTGATTATTGGACACTTGCGATTTTAGACATTTTACTAAATATCTAGAAAAATACATGACGAATCATCTCGAAACTCTTAGTATATAAATATAATAGTATACGTCATACATCTCCGTGAAGATTTTTTACCGAAACTCCATAGGGGACCGTCAACAAATTAAAAAAAAATGAATATCTTTTGAATAACCCTGTCAAAACTAATGTAGCAAAAGCGCTCAAACTCTAGAGTATGATTGAATGCCTTATTGTAATACACTGTGTTCATTTTTATGCAAATAGCATGCATACTCGCAGAGTAATAAAGGTTTTTATAAAAATGGTCCCAAATTTTTCCAAGTTTTTTCCTTATAATTTTAAGAGTTCTTAATATAAAATAATATTTTTTTCAGAAAATATGACAAACAACATTGCACACAGTACCCTGTAATCAGAATTAAAAAATAATGAAAATTGTATACAAAATGAGTTGGTTTACTAAATAATCTTTTACTGCGCATGCGTCAACAATATCAAAATTTCATTTGCATATTATGTTAGCTAAATGTATAGAGCAACTTTTGTGAAAGTCACAAAATCATAACTTGAAAATTCTGAAAATAATCGTCAATTGAATAAGTTGAAAATCCGTTATTCTCAAAATGAAGCAAAAACAAGAGGGGTTGTATCCATATATTCATTGATTAGTGTCAATATAAAATACACAATACGGGATGTTACGACTGCTTTTGGATAAAATCCCTCATTTTTTTGCTTCGTTTTGGAAAGAACGGATTTTGTCCTTTTTCTATAGACGATTACTTTCAGAATTTTCAAGCCATAATTTTGAGACTTTTACAAAAGTTGCTCTATAGATTTAGCTAACATAATATGCAAATGAAATTTTGATATCTTTGACGCATGCGCAGTAAAAAATTATTTAGTAAACCTACTCATTTTTCAAAAATTTGGGGGCATTTTTATAAAAACCTTAATTACTCTGCGAGTATGCATGCTATTTGCATAAAAATGAACACAGTGTATTACAATAAGGCATTCAATCATAATCTATAGTTTGAGCGTTTTTGCTACATTAGTTTTGACAGGGTTATTCAAAAGATATTCATTATTTTTTAATTTGTTGACGGTCCCCTATGGAGTTTCGGTAAAAAATCTTCACGGAGATGTATGATGTATACTATTATATTTATACACTAAGAGTTTCGAGATGATTCCTCATGTATTTTTCTAGATATTTAGTAAAATGTCTAAAATCGCAAGTGTCCCATAATCAATGGCAATATAGTGTATATATCTGTAATTTTGTATTCGAGCTTTTCGTATTATTGTTATATTTCAAAATTTATTTCTAATAAAAATCACATGTCATCATACTTAAGTTTTTCAAGTATTAATTTGTGAAACTGATTTGATAGAAAATTATGAAGTACAACTTATATTTTGTTTTTAAATCGCTAAATTTCTTTTCCGTTCCTCTACATTTGTACACTTCCATGCAGATTCAAGCAGCGTGAAAGTAATTTTTTATTTATGTGTTAGTCATTTTCATGTTACTTCGTAACAAAGCTATACTATAAAAAAGCTATTTAAAGTTAACATTTTGCAAAATTACAAAAAATATTTGTCTAGATTTAAAAACTTTTTCTCGAAAAAAATTTTGTCACGGGAAATTTCAATGGGTAATATTTATCTAATTAATTCATAAAGACTTTATCGTTATATAAGATAAATTTTTTTTAACAAATAACTAGAAATTCATGGAGTTGTAGTATTTAAGAGAAACCCTATAATAATAAGAATTAGTTTAGACATACACACAAAACAGACTTTGTCAAATAAAAAAATTACGAGCTCATTTTTATATGCAATTGCAAAAATTATTCAATAGTTTCTTCTGGATTATGAAATGACTTTATTAAAACTGATTTTATTTCAGTGCACTTTTCATTAAGTAAAAATATATTAAAAATTTCCTAACAAAACACGCAATAAATTAGAAAGTAATACTTTTAATTCTTTAATAAACTAGTGATATAATGTTTGTTTTCGATTTTCTGAAATACATATTTAACTGGTTTTTTTTTTAGTTTTATTGGATAGTTTAAAATTACACTTTTTTGTTTCTTCGTGAACAAAAGAAATTATAACTCACATGATATTTGCAATATTTAAAATAAATTTAATTTCCAATATTTATTTCTTTTGATGTATTTGTTTTTTAACTTTTATTTTTCGAGAAATCCATTTGAGTTTATTTTTAAATATGCGGTAATAATTGATTAAACTTTGGTGTTTTAATTAAAACTTTAATAATATAGTGTTCATTTAAGAGATTTTTTAATTTCATTTTTAAGCTTTTTTTTATCTATAGTTTAGAATGTTAAATTTTATAATTTTAAATGTTTTTTAAACCTATAACTTTCCATTTAGAACCCTGATTATTTATATTTATGGATAAAGTACTAATATGAAATGGTAAATTATATTGAAAAAAAAATCCTTTATAATCACATACTATATGGGACTTTAGTTATATAAATTTCAAAAAATACTCGCAAAAAATATATTGTAAGCCTCATAATTTAAATAACACGTGTTCTTAATTAATGATACTATTTCAGTTATAAGGTTTACCCATCCCCTTTCTAAGGATTTTAAAGAGATCAAAATTTTAGAACATTTCACGAAATATCAGCCATTTTCAAACATACTCCTTGGGATAACATTCTAACTTAGCTACTACTTAAGCTATAAGGAGATTCGACCTCATTTGACTGCTTGGCCGAAGATAAAACTCTTCATAAGTGGGGATTGGTGGGGTCTATATTAACTTTAGACAGTTAGGAGGTATTCCACAATCCCCCTCCCTCCCAGAACACGGAAATTGACTTTTTCATGTTACACATCGTTTTTAAGTTTATGGCGTGTGCATTACCAGGCACCCCCTTCTCTTAAATCACTTTTTCATCCCCAAAGCGTCCTGTAAACATTAATTTATCCATAACTACCCCAAGCAATTTTCCAAACATTATGGACAAAAATATTTCAAATGTACATATCTCAAACAAAATCAAGTTAAGGATAGAAAAACATACAAATTTAAGAAAATAATTAGACGCGCGGGCAACGCGCGCAGGGCTGATATGCTAGCAATCAATATAGTTTCAAACGTTTTCTTTTTACTTGGTATATCAAAACGAACAATTTTTAAATTTAAACAAGAATGATTTTAAACATGTATTATTTTATTAATCCAGGATTTTTAATTTTTAAACCAGATGTATATAACTGCGAAAACAACTAAAGTTTCTGCTCATAAAAATACCATTTACCTTTTTCCAGTTTAACAAAGAATAAAAATAATTGTTAGCAACGTACAGCATAGACCATTCGTGACTTGTATTATAATGCACTCAAAATCTGACAAAGATTTTAAATTTGAAACTAGCTCAGTAACAGAACAAGGACATTCAAAAAGTTTTATGTAATAATTTAAGTAATGGTGGCAAGGAAGTACACAATTAAAATTTTAAACACATACTTTCTGAATCTTAAAGGCATGTTTTCCCGATCAAAATTATACGATTTTTAAGTCTTTCTTGTATAGTTCAATGTCTTAAATGCACCTGAATGTTTAAACGGAAAAAATAATATATAAATTGAAAACATTCATCACGAAAAATCACATAATTTGTTCATTTATAGTAACACTAGGTCAGATATTTGAGTTAAGAATGTGAGAGCACTTCTGAAATCATATGTAAACAGTGATATTGGTCTTCCTTTTCTTGAGAATTACTGAAACAATTTTGCTACTTTTTAATAGTTTCGGCAGTAGTTGAAGTAGAAGTGGATCGTTCAGCAATTAATAAAAAGAAGACGAAAAAGCAATAATTGTTTTCCAAACAAAGAAATAAATAAAAGAATTAAAGAAGAAAAGAATGTAAAACTGTTTATATTGATGTATTTTTTTCTACAACATCACACAAAAGAAAATTCAATTCCATTTTCAGAAGAAATTCGCTATACAGCGTCTCTCACATACACATTTATAAAATTTATAAAAAAATTCCTAACGCCACACTAAATTATAAAATTTTAGGAAACGATCTCGTATGATTTTAAAATACATATCTGGTCTATTATAAACAATGGCATTATACATTTACACTTACCTATTAGCAAAGAAATTTGACACATTTTTATGGAGCAAAATATCAGAAAAAATACCGAGAAACAACTTGACTGTTATTTAAAGAAAGAAATGGAAAATGGCATCTACTATATAATCTCCATTTTACATAAATATATTAAATATCAGCTAGAATAATAGTATAAATGATACTACTTCCTGTCATATTCAACTGCATCAAACGCTCAATTTGTTTCGAAAATTTGACCATAATCTAATGCTGAAAGGATAGTGGTTAAATAAATGAAACTTATTAATATATCATTCATAGAAATAAATGAGTTATTTAGAAAGATTTTTAACTACAATACTATTTATGTACCAATCGACATCCTTAAAATGTATTTTTTGTTATAAATCTATAATTGATCAAACATTTGTAAGTCGATCATCTATTTAGATAATCCTGAGATTCAATTGAAATTTATAGAACTTCAAAATCAAAACATTCGGACAATAAAACTGAATTGCTTCCTTCGGTCGCTAAATTTCTACTCATCCCCGTCATCTTGCGGAATTCTACTTTTTATTTCATATTTATAAATAATTAGACATTTTTTCTATAAATAAATATTTGCAAATGCTTCTCAATAGATTATTCTAAGCGTGAAAGCTGAATTCACTTAATCTTATTTAAATTCACAATCAATTATGCTTAATATTTTTACATACTATAAATAAGTTATTGATAATTTATGATAATTTGAATTCAGTGAACAAAGAATAATTCATCAGTTATAAATATTCCAAGTGGATGAAAAAAGTCCGGTCCAGGATTCGAACCAGGGATGTATTGGCTGAAGTCGCCAATGCTCTTTCAACTGAGCTATCCCGGACAAATACTGGGGGATTATTTCACCCAAATAACCTTAACGACCACAAAATTTGGTCTGATACTTTGGATCAGCTCAACAGACTAAACCGTGTTATAAATTAATTTATAAGAATAATTATTCCTTCATCTGGTTTTCTTCTCAAACTCCCTGAATCTATTTTTAATTTATTATAAATTGATAATAAAAAATACCTCTATGGTATTTAATAATAATTACGAAGATTTAAAAAAACTATACTGCTGTGTTTTCAAAAACTTTCTCCATGAACTATTTTATAGAAAAAAATAAAAGAAAAAAAATGTAAGTTATTCAGATTTATGAATATGACATTTACAAAATGCGGATTTCTGCTTACATAAACCACTTCTTATCCCTTCCTTCCTACTTCGTAAAGTTTGGAAACCGGTTTTGAAATTCACTTTCATATCAAGTGAAACAGAAGTCATTTTATGTGCCGTTTCGCAAAAATGCGAAAAACAGCTTCCAAAACTTTCTTTATATCACCTTTACAAAATTATATGGTGGCTTTTTATTCCTATAAAACCTAAGATTTCTCTTAAAAGTTATAACTACACATCCTTTTGAGTTTTGCGTTTCCACTTTCTTTTCTAACCTATCCTAAAATAATAAAAACAATCCTTTTAAAATTAATATTTGATATGTACGTTCATTGTTCCTATATTATACGCGATTTCTCATAGTTTTGTCCCAAAAAGCGTATATTTGTAATTTTATTTAATAAATACAGCAAACTCAATTTAGTTGAGAATTTCAGCTTTTACCCACACTCATTATGTCCGCATGAAACACAGTAAACAACTACATGGTGTCAAATTGAAGAATAAATTGAATCCAATTTTTCACATAAATTAAATAGGTTATCAGTTTATTTCTAAAATAAACGTTTTTGTTTGCTATTAGCACTTTTTGAAATTGACGTTTTTGCTGGTGGGAATTTTTTTTCTTTATGATTGTCATTGGCAATTTCTTAATATATTATTAACAATGTATTCAACGGAATAGCTTTTAAAAAAAGAGAGTAAAAACGCAATGTTGATTTTGCTCTAACAATTTGCGAAAAAAAAAAATTCCGCATCATTCAATGTAATTTTTAGCATCTATAAGTGATATCTAAAATTAATTACAAACAGAAGGAAAACTTTAGGAAAAGGGAAATTTTTCTCATTAACTGTAGATAAGTCTCAAAAGTAACACACATCTGCAAAGTCTACGAAAGTCTGCTGCACATATTTTCATAAGGAGAAAAATACTTACTATTATTCTTTTAATACAAAACTAACTTTTTTGTACAAATTGAATCATTGGTTTCAATCTAAGGAAGCATTACATTATATTACTGTAACATTAAAATCAGTTTTGTCTTTTTACAGTAGATAAAAACGAAGTGACACATCCGAAATGATTAAATTTGACAAATGCATTCCACGCATATCAATTTATCTTAAAATATTAATTTAATTGCTGTCAATTTTTGAAATACTTAAAATAGCGTTGAAATACAGCTTTGAATTTTAATCATATCTTTATCATAAATTTTCATTTAAATGCTATCAATTATTGAAATACTTAATCTGATGTTGAAATATATAAAACGTAAAGCTTATTATTGGGCTGCTTAATAAATTAAATAAATTTAACTACAATTAAGAAAATTAACTTTAAAACACATTTTAATAAATGTATTGTAACTAAACAATGAATACTCCAATATCAGAATTTTAAACCTTTTCAAACTTGACCATATGAAAAAACAATACTTAATGACTGAATGATCAATGCAACATACATTTTACCAAAATGTTTATTGTTGTATATTGTAATAAAAATGTTTTTTGCCTTTAATTCCTTTTAATTCGTCATCCTTTGTAGACCTCAACATTTTCTCTTTCATTTATGGAATATAAAGATTTAGATAATTTTACTGTTTAGTATTTTTTATATCTGTTTCTGTTCCTACTGTAGCATTACTTATGGATTATTTTAAAGACGGACTTTTCCTAAATCTTGGTATTGTGACGCTGATTTTGCTTTTTTAACTGTATCTACTTTAGGTCATTGTTTTTTCTCCTTCTTTTTCTATTATAGTCTGCGGCAGTTATGGAGCTATTTCACTCGTGCGGAAGTACACTATTGCTCATGATTTAAGAAAGCTCCCTAGCGGCGCAATTTAACTAGTGACTTTTTTTTATTTATATCAGTTGAGTTTGATTTACATAAAAGTGTTTGGTGCTTTTTTGGTTTACTTTGCTGGTTTTTAGGATTTCGTTCATCTGACGAAACTTTATTCGCCTCTGTCCGCTGACTCTCTGTCTGTCTGTCACAGAGTCCGTTCACAAAAGCTATGTAAGTCAAAGCGTTCAAATTTTGTGTACCTATAGCTGAATACCTCTTGTCATACAACAAGTCATAAAATTTTGGAAAAGACAATTATTTTAATTAAAACAAAAAAATTTTAATATCATCAGTCCATTTTTTAAAGTTTTTTTTTTGTTCTAATTTGCATGCAAGTTTAAATAGATATAAAAATTATTTCTTTTTTACGTTTTAAAAAGAAATGGAGTACTTCCCTTGCCACAATTACAAATTTGTTATTAAAAACTACAAAATCGAGAAACAGCGAATAAATCAAGATTAAATAAATCGAGATACAGCGTTTAAACTCATTGCATTTAAAAATACAGTTTCTTTCCTATAAGATGGTGTAAAAATTGAAAATGTGCGATATTTATAAGTTTAAAAATTTGCAGTAGTGTAAAGTTCAAATTTTAAATTACATTTCTTCTAATTGTTGCACGCAAGTTTAAATAAAATTATTATGTAAGGTATCCTGGGGTAATAACGCCACGTTAAGGATATCCTAATTTACACGGCTTAATTTTATATTGTATTTTTAAAACAAATATAGGATTCGATACAGCAACTCATTGTCTATCTTTAGAAAAAAATAATTTAACAGATATGCATTCATAAAATATAATGGAGTGATTTTTTGAACAATGCTACTTGGCGTTATTACCCGCATACGTGGTTAATAACGCCATGCGAGCAGATCTATAAAAAAAGATGGAATAATCCCATGTAGATGACCCATTTCTAAAATTACAAACTCTACAACCCTAGAAGTTGTCAAATTTTTGGCAAAAATTTTTCTAACCGATAGAAAATGTATAATTTTTTGCAAGAAAAAGTACGGGGGGGGGAGGCAAAAGAATATCAGACTCTGAGGTTTTAATTGTGTTTATCTAAATCAGTTCTTACGCTCACATATATGCATTCTATGCGATAGAAAATATTCAATTTTTTGTGAAAATGAAAAGAAAGAGAGATTGGGAGAGCATCTACAGTATATAACACCCTGAGCTTTTTTTTGTTAAAAAGTCCCGCTTAAATATAATTATACAACAAAACATTGCACGGTTTTAACCTTATTTGTAATCATAATGTAATATTTTTATCATGTGAAATTTTATAATAACAAGAGTTATGTGTAGTAAATATTTTTGCTAACACTGTTAAAGTTTTTAAAAGACTTTTTAACCCGTAAACCCCACACTAATGTAGATTAGCTCAAACTTAAAGTTAAAATGTTGGCGTTATATTAAACATTCTTTAATAAATTTGTATTTTTAATTAAGTAAATATGATTTCCCTATTACCCTCATAGCATGCATGGGCACAGTGACGTCACAATGACGTCACTGTGACGTCACTGTGAGTCACTTTGGTCACATCACATCTGTGACCAAAATGCCACCACTCAGTGACGTCACATTGTGACTGAGATGTGACTTTCTTAAAAATTTTTAGAAAATCGTCATAATGTTAATGCCAAAGTAGTCACAAATGACACACTTTTCACAAATTGGTTACATTGTGACGTCACAAAGTGGTCACGATGTGACGTCGCAAAAAAGCTCTAAAACGGCCATAACGACTTCACATTTTAGTCACTGTGACTTCACATCGACGTCACGTGACATCACATCGACAATCAATGGTCACAAAGTCACAATGTGACTTCACAACGACGTTGCAGTGACGTCATCATGTCTTACGGGTAGCAATATACCTGTGAGATCCCTTATTGAATTTTATGCATGATTCATGTGGTTATATTTCGTTATCTCTATATTAACAACAAAATTAAACTTTAACTGCTGTTAGCGCTCTCACTAAACCCTGCTTTTTTTTGTCAAATTTTAGATTTTAACTTGTAGTTTGCAATTTAACTATACGTACAGCTGAAATTATGTTCCGTTTGAACTACTAGTACTAATGTTAGAAATATTTAAATAGATTAAACTTAATTAAACTTAATCCTGTACAAAAAGTTTAGTGCAGAAATAGTACCCTATGAGTTTTAATCATTGATAGCCTTCTAACCTTTAACTAATGTTACCAGTCTCACAGACCATTTCTTTTTCGCAATTTTTATAGTTTAACTTGTAATTTTTAGTTTAACTACAAACACTATAGAAATTTTGTTTCATTTGGAACTTTAGTACTATTACCAGACACTTTTAAATAGTTGCATACTAATTATAATCCACTTATACAAAACGTTTAGTACAAAATACCGTTCTATGTGTTAATCAGGCCTTTTATACAACTTTTGATATTTTGGCCTCACAGACCCCTTCACATTAGTTACGTTACAATTTATATCACATCAGTTAAAGGTTAAATTTCGAAAATTTCGAAAAAGAGAACGCTGAGAAAGCGGACAGTTAAAATTTAGAATTCCATTGAACAATTAAGTGGTAATTTGAGTAGAAACCTGATTTTGAAAATTGATGAATTAGAATATCGAAAACATTTTGATATCGCTTTATTTATAAGAGTTTAAAACAGTTTTTACGTTAGTATTAAAAAAGAAAGATCGGTTATGGGTATAGGATCCTACCCTACCCTTTATTCTAACCATTTTAACAATAACAATAATGCTGGCTCATACGTAACGTAAAAAATAAAAGCCTTTTGGATGTAGTTCCGCCCCTGTAAGGAATCAACCGGGGTATTAACTCCAAGGAATGGCGTATTACCCCGATATACTAATTGCACAGTTCATATTAAACTACAAATTATCTCGCGAACATATACAAAATCGTCTACAACATTTTGAAAGTACATGAAATGCACTACAAATTTAAATAGCAAGCAAAATATTTCCTGGTAAATATATAGTCTTCACATCACAGAACTTACTTCTCAAATTTTAGATCAAGCATTAATTTTAGAGCTTTTAAAAGCTCTAAGACCTACAAATGGAACAAATTAACTTTAAGCTGTTGTTTGTGTTTTATATGACTTAGAGTCCTTCTTCACAGAGCCCACAGGTGCCATTTTCTAGATTATTTCATAGTTATGCGTAATATTAGCACTTGGCGTTATTATCCTTCCTGGCGTTATTACACCAGAACACCTTATGTAACATAAATTAATGGATTAAATAAATCAAGTGAAAAACGTTTTTATTTGTTTTTATTTCATCATATCACATCATATTTATCCTCTATTTTGACATTCGAAGTGAATTTTTTTTTAAATGTATTAAATTCCTATTCATTTAAATTATTAGCCGCCTCTGGTGACCGGTTTGGTCTCCCTTAAATTTTTGCTAAGCTTTGTAACATTTTACTTTTATACATATTTTTATTTATTAGTGTACCTTCACTAAATCTGTAGATACTGATGGAAAAATCAACAAATCTATGCGATCAAAGAAGAATTTAGGAGAAGAATTCAGTATTCTGTTCTGGTTGGCGCGATTGGTGAATAAATCCAAAATGGCGCCAAAAAACCACCTTTCGTTTGTTAATTTAATGATAAAATGTTTTAAAGGATATATTAAACGAAATTCTGTGTGCGATCTGCGATCACACTTATCCACTTGTTTAAAGATAATATTTGCAGTTTAGAAACATGTTCCGTAAGTAAACGTAAGTAAAGTTCCGTAAGTAAAAAACCCCTGAAAACAAAATCGAAAATTTGAAATATGTTGTTTGTACACATCAATTTCCGCTAGACAGTACAAAAAAAGTTTTAAAATTTCAAATACAAACGAACTGCCTTAAAAAATTCTTTCATAAGATTTTAACATTAGCGAACGAGTGTTTACGTGTGAGTGAAGTAGCCGTTTAAATATTCTGCAAAGTGTGGTCTTACTGATGTTCCCTTTCAGGATTAATTTGAATTGTACGTGAAATTGTTTAAACAAAAGAGCTTTCAAATATATCAGATGTGTTAGCTCTAGGCAGGACTCCCAAATGGTCCGCGAACTGAACATCAATATTTTTTATCAGACATTTTCATGATAGGTTTCCATTGAATTCGCGCTAGAATTAACATCCAAAGATAGTTTCTCAGCAATTTACAAGAAAAATCATTAAGAAGAAAATAAGAAGAACCATTAAGAAGAAAATTGCTCTAAGAAAATTCTGATGTTCAGTTGGCGGACCATTTGGGAGCCCTGCTCTAGGTCAAGGTATTCGTAAATGTGATTATCTCTGAACTTCAGACGGTTCTTGAATTGAATATGAGCTATTTTTGCCCTTTTTAATACATTCATTTTTTATAAAAATTCAAAATCTCCATCACTTATATTTCTGCCTAATGTGCAATTTGATTGGATAGATACATCATACCATTATTGTAGAAGTTGTAATACTACATTCCTTATGCTCAGTTTTAAAAAATATGCTGGCTGAATCATCAATAGTTGTTAAATCCTCATTAACAAAAATTTTTAAATCATCATTAACGTCGAAATTCTGAGAAATGTTAGCATTCGAAGCAGGAAGATCCTCAGTAATACTTGATTTCATATCATGAAAATCATCGATAAAAATTGACTTTTTGACAGAAAACATGTCAATGTCATGCAAATAACATCGCTAATACCTTAGCTCTCATAAGCCATATTATCTAGTCCAGCCACATTGTGTCAATCATGTATCGTTCTTAATTATTTAAGTCATTTAAATTATCTTTATGAATGCGCAATCTCTTACAGAGCTCCAAGATACGTTGGAGAGTCCAGATGTAAGTTTCCCTGGTGACTGTGGACAGAGGTGTGTATGAAAGACAAAACATATAATGAAATATTAAAGATAAAACTTAACTTTACTTTCCTACATCCCATATAGCACGAAAGCTCCTCAATACCTCCCCAGGAGCTCCAAGTCATCCCATATTCCTCCTAATGCTGAAATGACAAGGTCAGGACGTCCTGGGGAAGAGTCTTTTACGGTGTCCCCAGGAGTGAGCTCCCAGAAGTGTCCCTCGGAGCAACTTCCCAGAGAGGCTACTCCTGGGGAAGTACCTGGGAAATCATTCCTGGGGAAGTACCCGGTTAGTCTCTCCTGAGGAAGTGCCGAGGAAGCCACAGTGCTGGCGCCATCTCGTGAGTGATTCTGGAGTACAATATTTAATTTATTTTTATTAAAGTATTGAATTTAATTTGATCGGTATAAGTTTTTTAATGAGTTAATTTTATTTTATCAATTATTCGATTTCTTATTTTTTTAGCAAGTTAGATAATTGTTATTAAATTGCAATTATTTTAAATTTTTCTAAAAATTTTAATCTTTTTTAGTTAAATTTTAATTTATTATTTCTGTTAATTCCTATTTTAATATACTAATTACTATTATGTATCTTTTAAACCAAATTTTGTTCATTTATCAATATTTTATCAATTACTGATAAATAACCTATTGCGTTTTGTTTTTTGTTATTATTACTTTTTTATTAATTAAGAAATTAATTTAACTTGTTTAAAGTAACTAAATTGTAAGTTTCTAAATTAATAAACTAAAATCTCTAAATAGAAGACAATTCTGGATCATATATTTTTTCTGATATTTAGAGGTAAAGGTATTTATGCAAAGAAAAAGAAAAGAGATTCTTAAAGTAAGTTTGTTCATAAGTACCCGTTAAAACTTTGTTATGAAAATTATCTAAATCGAATCCTGATGCATCTTAATATAAGATGTTTAATGTTTATATATATATATATATATATATATATATATATATATATATATATATATATATATATATAATTAGCTAACATACTTACTAAGCACTATTAAAAAAAGTGTCGCGACGAAACTAGACATTTTTATCACAGCACATAACACCCTTTAAAATGGTACCTTTGGATTTAAAATGTATAAATATTGAGCCGCACCTCTCCCCCTCCTCAAATGCATACCAATACATGGTTTATTTAAAAAGATTTTCTGTTTAAAAAATATACATTCCTATAAAATCAGTTAAAAATTATAAATTCACGCAAATTTAATGTTTAATTAAGGTTATTATCAATTAACTACCACTGTAATTTATGTATGTGTTGGGGATAAGAAAATGTTAGCTAAATAGAAGCATAAATTGAAGTGTCATTTCTGATCAGTGGCGCCAGCTTATATGCGCCCATGGGGCGCAAGCCCATGGGGCGCAAGCCCACAGAATAATTTGATATCTCTATCCACCCATTATTAATTGAGCCCACCCAATATTTATGTATTTGTTCGAAAAATTTTTCAGCACACTCAATATTTTACAAAAGTTGACGCCACTGTTTCTGAAGACCTATTTTCTTTTATTTATCATTAATTAATTTTTTAAATGTAAGTTGGACTTATTAACAAATTATTTTACTAATAGCTTTTATAGATTATCAAACATAATATCATTATTATTATTTAAATTCTGATAGATAAAGTAAAATCTTTACTTTGAAAACTTCAAAAATATGAATATTTTTTGGTTCTGAAATTACAGATAAATATTTATCTGTATTTCCTTAATAACAAATATTTTATCACAATTTTCAACTGAAAAATATATTGCATTACTTAAAACCTTCATTTAACAAACCGATTTCATATTATATTTCTTCGGATATCTATAAAACATGGAATTTCCTGTTTTACCATGTATGTACTTAGTTACGTGACAATGAGAGTATTATCACATAAATGCAAACAATGCAGGAATCACCGTCCCAACCTTCCATCAATTACAAGATTACTATTATAAACTCACAATAAGCTACCCGCCTCCTCCCCTTCCCAACAAGTTTTGCAGCTGAGAATGTTTCACGGGAATTTCACAGGGATCACTCAAGGTTAGAAAGAAAGAAAATAAAAAGTGTAAAACATCTTATATTTTAAATAAAGACATCAGTTCTTTTAGGCTTTTAGAATTGTCTAAAATCTTAGTTACTAAAAATACATTTCAAGAAGTCAACAAATATATTTCCCGTCGTTGATTAAATGAAAAAAGGTGCATATTGTATTTTTTATGCACTTAAAGATTTCATACAATTTTTAAAGACTATTAAATGGAGATTTAACTGAAAAGTAATTTTATTTATAACAATAAGAAAATAAAATGATTTTGTTAACAGATTCAAATTTTATTAATAGTTTCTATTTTATGTAACTCAAACAGTGTTTCAGTGTAATGATAAAATTTTACAAATGATGTTCACACCAAATTCTGATATAACAAGATTATACAAATTTGTACAATGGTGTGTTATTAATAAAAATACAGAATTTTAATATTTTTACAATGTTATAAAATAATACAGTGGTTTTACAGTATTTTTTAATCCCGCAACAAGTGGTAAATCTCCAAACATCTGAAACTCGTACCGTCGTATATAAGAATTTCATAAGTAACGGATTTAATTATTCGTTAATAAATGCTCGCCAAAATATACCTAATCACTTTAAAACGGGTTTGTTGATTGGTTGTATTTATGACGGCCAATTATCAACATGAGGGACATATCAAGGGAGGGGGTGTTGCCCACAGTGAAGGTCTTTCTAAAGGAACCTAACCCGTATTTACGCGAGGAAATCCAAGATTCGAAGAAAACCGCGGAAAACTCCAAACAATTAGACCGACAGGCGCGATTGGGTACAAACCCAACACATCCCATCTACCAGCTTCAATAGCAGAATCTATTGACAGCTGGGGCCCAGTATGAAACTGCAACAATGAAATATTTCAAAGAGTGAAAATTAAGAAAGAAAAAACTTAAGAAAAGACTACGCAAATTTATATATTTTTTTCATAAATTTATATAATAAGAGCACCTTTTACCAAGCGTAAAAAGAAAAAAAAAATCGATAAAAATTTCTGTAAAAAAAGTCAGACCGAGAGAGAGCAAAAAGTTTCCTTTTTGAAAGAATTTACTTAAATTTTATTTGTCAATCATGAAAAAAAAAAAAATCAAGGGACATATCAAGGGAGGAGGATTGCCCTCCAGAGGGTCTTTCTAAAGGAAGCTAACCCGTGTTTACGCAAGGAAGTTTAAGATTCGAAGAAAACCGTGGTAAACTCCGAACGATTAGGCCGACGGGTGGATTGGCTACAAACTCAGCACCTCCCATCTACCAGCTTCGAGAGAAGAACCTTTTGGCCACTGGTGATATTCTCTATGAAACTGAAACAATCAAATATTTCAAAGAGTAAAAATTAGGAAAGAAAAGACTGAGCAAATTTATATATATATTTTTTCATAAATTCATTTAATAAGAGCACTAAGAGAAAAAAAAATCGATTAAAATTTCTGTAAAAAAAAGTAAGAGAGAGAAAGAGCAAAAAAGTTTTATTTTTGAAAGGATTCACATAGTCTTTATTTGTCAATCATTAAAAAAATCATAATTTTAAAGAAACTATGTGTTTTAATCTCTTGCTATTTTAATCTCTGGAAATAATATTTTTACTAACTAAAATAAAATTTTATAGGGGATATCATCAGAAACGTTTTGCATCATTCATTGTGTGTCAAAATATATAGTTCATAATCCATTTTCTAACTACAGAACGATTTTAATGGATTTTAAGTATTAAAAGCTAAAAGGATATTTTTATCATTTAAAAATACAATTTCATTTAAAAAATTTTAAATTCGAAGACATTTATGTTATAACAAATAATTATTGATAATTTATTTAGAGTTATTAATTTTAATTTATGTCGAATGTATGCAAAAGGCACAAAAAATGAGGACATTTCCTAGTTTTAAGTTTCAAAAGCGGAGTAAAAATGCATGTATACCTTAGAAACCTTTACTCCTCATTGACCCTACAGCATAACGGTAAGAGCACGCGTCCAGAATAACAAGGTACTCGGGTTCAAGTCCAGGAGGGAAAATGAAGGTAAGAAATTTGTTACTGAATTATCTCTGTGTATGTAAATCCGTCTGAATAATAGAAAAAAAAACATTCGCGTTTTCTTCTAAAAAAATTTAAATTAAATCATAACTTTAATTTAATTTTTTTTAACATATTAGTGACCTTGAAGTTTCCCAAAGTCCTCCTATATCACTTCCTCAAATCTTCCCCAGAACCTCCCAGGGAGGACCCTAAGGGAGGTCCTGGGGAGCGCCCCAGGATGCTGTAAAGCGGACATTTTTGGTTCCTGAGGACCTCCTGGTGACAATTTTCTGCATCCTCAGGGATGCCTGGAGGATGACGGTCCTGGGATGTGAATCCTCCCCAGGACATCCTGGGGAGGCAAGTGTGCTATATGGGATAAGAGCCAAATGAGTTGAGACGTTTGCGATATCCCTTTATAAGCTTCAAAAAGACATCCACGAAAAAAGCAGGACTTTGCATACGAAAGAAGCGTTAAATCGCTTCAGTGATTTCGCCATTGCTTCCAAAGCTCTAGTCAAGCATTGCTTTCGTATTAAACTACAAATTATTCCAAGACCTGGATGTGCACGCCCATCCAGGTCTTGGAATGTCCAACCCTTGATGATGACCCTCACTGAATTGGCGGCAATATCTCCGCGCCTTGCGTTTCGACATCCCATCTGAACCATAGATTTCAATAGAGAGGCATCAACAAGTGTTGGACAGACCGAGATATGAACGGGCATGCACGACCACTATAAACTAAAGCAATGCTTGTCTACAATGCCGAAATCACATAAGTGGCTCAAAGCTTCTTTAGTATGTAAAGACCTGATTTTTTCCTGGAGGTCTTTTAGAAGCTTATAAAGGGATATCGCAAACGTCTCAACTCACTTTGCACTTACATAGAAAAGTTACGTCTTAGCTTTAATGTTTCATTATTTCTTTTGTCTTTCAAACACACCTCTATCCACAGTCGCCAGAGGAAATTTATTTTCGGATTCTCCCTTTGTATTAAGGGGAAAAGATGGCTGTTGAAGCACACCGATTAATTGAGAAATGTCTTAATTTTTATTTATGTTAGTTTTATTATTTATCTTAAATTTGAGTGTTTTGTATCTACACAAGAATTTCACATGTTTGTTTCTTAATTAGAAGAGAATATATCATTTTTTGTCATGGTTAACCATATCATTTGTCAACAAAATCACCTGATAAAATTTCTCATAGATATTTTAAAAAAAAATTAAAATTTGTTAAATAAGTGGGGCAATTTAAAATAGTTATAAATCGCAATTTTATTTATAGAATTTAATTTTTTTCGCTTAAATAAACAGAAATATGTGAAATTAAATTTTGATTCAGCATTTTAAAAAATATTAATATCAATAAAAATAAAAAATATTTTAACTAAAAATTTTCAAAAAAAGTAACTTAAAAAATATTTTTTTAAGTAAATTTTGTTTTTGAAATTTGTTGAATAAAAATTGTAGTAAAATAATTGAAAAACACATATTTGAAGTTTGAACCAAGTTTCTTTAACGACACTTGCTTTATAAAAATTTGGATAGGAGAAATTGCGAAAAACCTATCAGGAAGAAAAACGCATTTTCACAAGCAGTATTTTCCATGACAGTCATTGCTTGAAAGCTAAATTTTGAAAACAAACCGAAATGAAAAGATTAATATTTCCTGTGCCAATTAACATAGAAACATGATTTAAACGTCATTTTATATGTTGATAAAACATGTAACAATGTTGTATAAACTTACCTCAAAAAATTGCTTAAAAGACTCTCCGCGTTTTAAGCATTGCAATCGCCGCTAATAAATTGGTGGAAAAAAAAGGTCTTAATGTCGATAGGTTTGCAATCAATTAGGGTGTAATCGGGTTTAATAGGGTATAAAATGCCAAATCAAGGAAACTTTGCTCCACATTTACGAAAGTTTGATCTATCCTGCTATGGTGGAACGAATTATTTCCAGTGAGCTGTATAACTCAAACTAGTGTCTCTATCTATATTTTGAGACCAAAACTTTGCAGTTAACTCAAGTAATGTAACAGATTTAATCTTTTTTCTCTCTTGGACCAAAGTTACCCTAATAGATGAAAAATACCCTGATTAACTGTATTTGATCTTCAAATTAAAGAAGGCGAAACCATGATCCGTATTTTTGAATACGGTACTTCTTCTATGTAATATGGGACCGCTTGACAATAAACAATGTATATTATAATTAGAAATTTTAAAAATGTTAAATGCAGAGGCATGTTCCCAAAATTTATATATTTCACTATAAAGCATTTATATACGACTCGTGCGTTCAGATTTACGGCAAGAACATTTATAGGTTGCATTTATAAGTAATCAAATTTAAATGCTATGATTTTATTGCACATAGTAACATGCAATACAGTTAGAAAAATATTTTCTGTCACAGATTCAACTAATTTGCATTAAGTAAATGTTTTCTTGATAACAGAAAAGTAAAAAAAAAATGTCATATCTTCTTTTAAATTGAAGTTTTAATTACTATTAAAAAATTCATAGATTAAAAAATTTCTTAAAGTAATCGAGTTTGAATAACACATTTCAAAAATATCTGTAACTTTTTGAAACAATGATATTATTTTGACATTAGTTCTTGCAAATGCTTGAATACCCAAATCATTCTGGAAAAAAGAAAATTAGCTTGTAAAATTGCAATGACGAATAGGAACTACTTAAAAAAGAACAAAGAATTTGTAAAATAAATTTTTACAAATATGTACTTTTCTTCGGTCTATTTCTAATTTTGTCAAGAGTAATTTTCTATCGACGCGCGAAAGAACTTATTAAATATGTCAGTTATAAAAATGAAAAATTATGATGTTTTATAAATTATCGTTGTAAATCTTAATGTTTATAGACATCTTCTAAATAATTCATGCGTAAAAAAGTTGTTTTGAGGACATCCATAATAAGAGTAAAAATTAAACAAGTGTAAATTAAATTTTCTTCAACTTGTTCCCTTTTTTTTCATTAGAAATGGCACTTCTAATAAATATTCAGATTCTGACAGAAATGTGCGGAGAGAGATTTCATTTAAAATGTCTTCAAGGCTACTATTTAATTAAAAAACTAAAGTTCAAGAATATTTTTTAATACAAAACTTGTTAATTATGTATATAATAATTATTTTCTAGTTGTATATTCCATAAAAAGAAAATATTATCAAGTATTATATATCAAAATTATGCTTCTAAAGCAGATGTACCAAGCTTTTAATAATGATTCGCAATACATGGGTTAATATGACATAAATTCGATACGTTTAAAATCATAATTTTTTTAAGAAATGATTTTAAATACATATTACACACGAATCCATAAATTAAATAAAGAAAACATTTACTAAATACATTTTCTGTGTCGAAACGTAGTTAAACCGGGTAAAATTAATCCATATATTATGTAAGATTAATGGCAGCTTCGCACATCTACTCTAACTAACGGATTAGTCATTAGCTATGCAGTCATACTATATTTTAAGGAAGCAGGTCATTTCGCCCCGACACTTCGGTCCCGTCGTTTCTGTCCAGCCGTTTCAGTCCCGAGACATTTCGATGCCATACAGTTGTTGGAGGCAATAATATTGTTAAATAAAAGAATTCTCAAAAATTTAATTGTGTTTATTAAATGTATTTATTAATAACAAGTCAAAATTATTTCAATTATTAATTGTTTATATAACTAATTTATTAATTACTTTTTTTAACTGTTACATAAACTGTATGACACTTATTATGGGTTAAATGCATATATATATATATACAGGGGCGGTCACAAGTTTACAGCCAGGGAGTTTCTTCGATTTGTTTACCAGAAGGTTCCGGCGAAGAAGAAACACAATTGCTTCAAAAGTTAGGAATATATGAACGTCCTCTGATCACATTATTATTTTGATTGGATACTGAAGACATTTCATGGAAAGGGACAGAATTCAAAATTCGTTTGTGCAAAAGTTTTCGGTCAATCATCATTCCTTATTATTTTTCGATCGGTAAAGTGTTTTTGGTCGTGTTTGTGAATGAATCAAAGTGAATAGCATAGTTCAAATACAAAAATAAAAAATTCAATAGTTATTGTTCGTAAATGAGTGGTTAGCTTGTCGCTTACGAGTCAATTTTCTGGAGATATTGCGGCAAATTTATCGATCGGTTAAACCGACTTTAAACGATATTTAAAAATTATATAAACATGGCCATGGGCTTCAGGACTTTCTGATGTCCTGGAGACCCCCGAAAATAACTATTTTGGTGGAGAAAATTATCAGGGGAAAAACAGTTGATGACCCGCATAAAAATGTCTTTGCAATATCCTGCGATTTACGGATTGAACATATTGCTGAAATAAGCCAGTCTACAGTATCAAGATGCTGATGGGATGGAGAACTTTATGGAAAAGTTGGTGTTAAAAAAATTTTAGTTGAAAAAAAAATACCAACGTACCCGACTGCTGTTTTCCAATGAACACAAAGTCAGGTCAAGTGAAAACTGGACAAAACTTTTCCATCAATCGAATTTCAAACTATTTAGGGAGTGATGGCAGACACACATGGATGACCTAAGAACAAAAGATATGGTTCGACATATGTTTTCGTACAATGAAGCATGGCGGAGGACACGTTGTAATGTGGGGAGTATTTTCTTCAAAAAGTCTTGGTCCGTTATTTGAAGTCTGCGGCAAGATGAATGATGCAATGTATAAGGATATCTTCAAGAATATTTACTGCCTTATTAGAGGAAAAATTTTGGTCGCAACAATTTGTTTTAACATGATAACAACTTAATCAATGCATTCAAGCTCGCCAAGCAATAGCATTTGCTTAAACAAATTCCGCTTTTGGAGTGGCCAGCCAAAATCATCGAGATTAATCCGATATAAAAGCTTTGGAAATAAGTTGAAAAACGTGTACGGAACTTTAAATATTCCAACTTAGCAGAAATTTCCAAAAAATTGCAAGAAGTGTGGAAAAAACGTACCATACACGATCTTCAACTGTTGATTGTATCAGTATCACATTAGTGCGCCGCAGTACTTATTACGAAAGGTATGGTGATAAAATACTAATTATAAATGTTGTTGATCACTGTTATTTTCTATTACAATACCATTTTCTTTTCTAAACTTGCGAAAGTGGCCGAAAACTTTCGAGCACATGCGTTTTTTTTTCAATTAATTTTATCAATTAAATTTATTGATATTTATATGTTATTCCATAAATAAGATCCTAACTATTCTGTCAATAAAATACATAAGTATCACTTTGAGATTCCTCTTCATATGAGTATAGTTATAAATTAACTAAAAAAATTTTGCTGGCCGGAAACTTTTGACCGCCACTGTGAGTATATATATATATATATATATATTAATTTGGGTTTCTATAATGTTACTAACTTCATTAGGATGGTTGAAAGTGTTAAGGATTCTGAAGAAAAATATGCTATTTATTTATTAGTTAGTTTACAACATTTTTCTTGCTTTAAATATATTTAATAATAATATCTTGCTCTTTGCGAATTGCACAATGTTACATTCCTTTAAAAAATCTTTTATCTTGATATAATTACCCTCCCCTAATAATTTTAAAAATTATTTTTATGTTCTTGTGCAATATTGTATTATTATTATTATTATTATTATTATTATTATTATTATATACTTACTTACTTACCTACTCTCTTAAAATGTCAGCCAAAAAATAACTCAAGTTGAGCCGAATTTCGCTCATCTCACGTTTTGAAATGCAGCTTCTCTCAAAGAGTTGAAACAACTCAAGTCAGTGAGTTGGTTTTCAACAATTTAAATCAAGATGAGTTATTTAAATGAGCAATCTAAATCAAGATTTAAGTAAAGCATTTAAAAGTAACTCATTCACGATGCAGCGAATTCAGCTCTTTCCTGAGAAGCCAAATTCCCTCTTTCGTTTTAAGAGTGTACTTACATAATAATTTAATTATTTAATAACTACTTAAAATATATGTTTCTTTTTTTTTCTTTTTTTTTTTTTTTTTGAATTTTCAAAATAATACTGTTTTAGTTTTTGGAAATAATAAATCAAAAATTTTGAAAAATTTTTAAATGAATAATAATTACTATTAATTAGTTAGCTGCGTAAATTTAATACACATATTATGTAAGATTGTTAGAAGATTCACACTGTAGCTAATGGTTTAATCATTAGCTATGCAGTCATACAATATTTTAATGCTTGGATAAATTTACATACCTTTTCGACATTAAATATCATGTACTGTTGAATTTCACGTAAAGGGGATAAAGTCAAAAATCTGCAGCAAAATTTCCAATCATTCAACCATTTTTATAAGTAACGATTACTTAATCATATTTTTAAAAGTTCTCAATGATAAGTAAAATTTAACCAAAGTACTATCAAAATTATGGTAAAATAATGTTAAATGTAAAACCAGTCAAATGATTGGACAGATTGCTGCAAATGTTTAACAGCACATGTAGTAAATACAATACAGCAATGTTTGTAAATACCTTTTCTCAGAAATGTATACACTATTACAATTTCGCAATAAACTGTCCAGTTATTTTAGAGTTTTAAAAGATAACGGAAATTTGATCTTTCGATAAAGCACATCTTATTACTACATTATTGACTGAATTGCGGGCAGAATATAGAAAAATTACTGTTAGGAAATTGTTTTCTATGAAAACGGCTAAACTACTGGACAGTTTGCTGCAAATTTATGACAATATAGTTTCAGCTTACTGCATGAGCATTAATGACTCTGATTCATAATTAAGAGTCTCCTTTTGTGTCATTAACAACATGCATATAGAGATGACAAGGCTGAATACCTGTATTTAAATGCAGTAAATATTGTTTTCTTTAATCAAATAAGAAATGTATAGTGTCGGACTTAAACATGAGTGCTAATGACTCTGATACGTGAATGGGAATCTCCCTTTGTATCTCCAACAACATGCTTGCAGAGATGCCAATTCTCCGTCTTGTTGTAAGCTAATATTTAAATACAATTTTTTTTTAATCAAAGAATTTTCTTTTACTTTAAATAAAGAATTTTCCTATAGGAATATACTGATATTGAGAAAACCAGAAAATTTAATCTATATGCATGAAATAATAATTCTAATTTAAATTTCTTTAAAACTTTTTCGTCTTGCATCAGGATCCGTGCAGAATGTCTGATTCACGTACTTAGCTTGATCTTCTTAGTATATTTAATTGTAACTTGTTTCTACATGTTAGTTTTTTGAATAAATAAGCATCTTCGTTTGAAATAACATTTCTGCATGCGATTAGAAATTTAAATTTCAGGTCTTTAATAACGTTATTTGTCTGTATAAGACATCAATTCAGACTAATTCGAGAACACTCTACACTTTTGTAATTCACTGTTTGTGGCTAATACACAAAGATCAAGGGATACGGACAAATGTCATATCCCGCCACGCAGAGACTCTGATGTCTAGACAGATCGTACATTGTAACTTTATCATTATTACACTTGCACAGCTGTAACTGTCTCAGTTTGCAAGATTTTTTATGTACCCCATCGAAAATTAAAACAGTAGTTTTAGCAAATATTTGTCTGGTATCAAAATAAAAACATCTGGTATCATTATTCCTCCACTTCTGTTTTTATAATCAAAATTTAATAATAAATGGATATATTTTTAAGTTTTCAAATAGTTCATGATACATATTAATAATGTAATACTATTATAATTTATACGGATGGAATATTTTGAGGGCTAATATATTTTAAACATTTCAAGAAATCAAAAAGCTTACAGGGTTTGTACGCTTCAAGGAATATATGATTAAAAATAACTTTTTACCATTAAAACTAACTTTTATTAAGAATATTATAGTAATAAAATAATACTTAATTATATTTTATCTAAATTAATGGAAACATAACGTAATTTTAATAAAATGAATTGAAAAAATATATTGATAATAGTAGAAAACCAATGTAGCTTACAAACGCAAATTTTTTATAAGAAGAGGTGATGTTGATTTGTAGTATTATATAATGGTTATATATATATATATATATATATATATATATATATATATAGAGAGAGAGAGAGAGAGAGAGAGAGAAACCGAAAACATACCATTATATATATATATATATAAAAATTAATTCACTAATGTCGATAACTTTATCCGGAAATAATTTATGAACAAATTATATATTTTTTAATGCAAGCATATTTATTTTTCATAATCATCTGCACGTGACAGAGATGAACTAAAATATATATATATCATGCTTTAAAATTATTATAAGTATCAAATAAATAAATATATTGC
This sequence comes from Maratus speculifer, assembly GCA_964019185.1. NCBI lineage: Eukaryota > Metazoa > Arthropoda > Arachnida > Araneae > Salticidae > Maratus > Maratus speculifer. The sequence goes on from OZ025299.1 coordinate 228,601,627, forward strand.
GATGCAATTTTAAACAAACTGCAATACACATTTGTTTTTCTACAAATTGCGTTTTTGAAAGTATTTTTTTCTGTATTCGATGATGTAAAAATGCTAAATGTGCAATTATTTTTAGGTTCAAAATATAGCATTTAAATTAAAATTCAATCGCCTATGGTTTCCAATATCAAAATAATGTCAGCTTTACGCAAGGACAAGTTTATTCTTTATAATAAATACACATAATATTAAGACATATGAGCTATATGTATGATTTTTGTCTTGTAATAGCACTCGCAGATATAGACCGATTTTGATGTGACTAAGGATGTATATAGGACTTATCACGAAGTCTTCCGAGTATATTGCAATGTTTCATAATGTCCAGCACTAGAAATTCAAAATTCTATATCTCAGACATTTTTAAATACAGTGGATAAACAAGAAATCCCGCACAATCTACCTTTTATGTCCAAAGAATTAAAGGGCACTTAAACACACTTAAAAGACATTTTTAAACAACATTTAAAACATGTTTTTGAATTTCGAGTTATTTAGTACATTTTCTAAAATTTGAAATGCTCAAATGGTCCCAATTTTTTGAAACAAAATGGTAGATGAGTCTGTACTACGAACTCTGCCAAGATTTTTGTAAGTCTTGTACACATACTGAAACACTTCTAAATATATTTATGAATACTAGTAATATAGTACGAGAAGTATCAGATATATCTTAGGTGCCCACATCTCTTAATTATTCCGGAGTATGATACAAGAAAAAAAAGTATAAAATTGGAAATTATTTATAAAAAAATATGTCTTCTTTTAACATGGTACTTATGAGTTTTCATTTTAAAATACTTTATTAAATAAAATTTATGTTTGACAACATGTTTTTCATGGATCAGATTCCGGATTATTAAGAAATGTTGGCATCTATGTATAAATAAGCATACAAATATAAGCAAATATATATGTATATATATATCTATATTCTAATGATCGGTAAAAATATATCTTCATTTTCCAAAATTGCTTTTTACCGGACCGCTGCAATAAGTAACTTTTTTTCTAATGAAAACTACCTGATAGTGATCCTAAGAAGAGTTTTAAGAGATAGAGATAAATATGTATTTTTAATAAATTTTCATAAAAAATATCAAATACAATTTCTGTAAAAACATTATATTCATAAACAGTTTGTTATAAAAAAGTTCATCCTTAAATATTATATTTATATAAAAATCATCAAATGTTGTTTTCTCAATAAAATGAACTACTGCTTTAAACATTTGAAGTTTTACACTTATTTTTAGTATATATTATGCAGATTTATTTAGTATGCAGAAAATATATTTAAAATCGTCAAGTTTAAACACGCAGTTTTTAACGTCAGGTCATTTTTGATGGAAAAAAAAGAATTAATTTTTCTTTCCTAAAAATTGTAAGAATAAGAAAGAAATTGCACAGAAATAGCATTTAATAAATCAGATTTTATTTTATACTAATTTATTTAAAATGGTCTGTAGAAAATTTAAGGAATACCTTTCACATAGATGTATAAAAGACAAAAACCAAACTGAAATTTCATAGACAGATTTAAAGTTTCTGAATTTTTCTTTACAAATAATTAACTTTAATCCTTTAATAACTGAATTTGAACTCTCTACATTCTAGCGGATATTTGTTTATTCATTTCTTACCACTATTTAAAAATAATCTGTACTATACCCTTTCACCATAATTTTTTCATTAGAAATTTACCACGAAGTAAATTTTTTGTAACTAGTGATACAAGTGAATATAAACGTAATCGCCATCGTTATTACCAATCAAAATATAACACTATTTGTGGCAGTCTTAAATCAATTTATGTTATAATGTTTTTCCACATCGCATAGCAAGTCCTGCTTCTCTAATTACAGAAATGAATCACAAAAAGTAAAAAACAAATTTTGCAATTTTCATGAAAATAAATCCTGAAACGCAAAAAACTGTTTAATCAACAAGCCAATTATACAAAATTGTTCTAAATTCATGCAGTTTTGTATTTATTTAAAATTGTACTTCGTTACGTTATTTCTAAAGTAATTTATACTGCAGAATAACTTCCATGTAAACTTACCAGAATTAGTAATTATTAGTTAAAAGTTATTTTGTAATTCATAGTGAGCGCATAAAGTTCTTTCGTGATTGCCATTACAGAAAGTGTGATTGTTAGCATCAGTATGAATATTTAGGACTTCCGTTGTTTTACTCCGTATCTAACAGAAAGCAATAGAGTATTGTATGAGGCGTGCGAGCGTGCGACATTTGTGTTTGCGTTTCTTCTTAAGAAAGGAAGTTAATATAAACTTTATTAACAACTCTGCTTAAATTATCCATGTATATTTCTTATTTTTAAATATAACTTGATTATTTATGTCGAAAACTTATTTACTATATGACGTAAGGCAGTAAATAAAACTGCTAATTAATAATTATTACACAATAATAGTAAAGAATCCCAGACAAAGTACATTTATATTACAATCTCTACAAATTTAAAATAATAGTGAATTCTACAAAAGCATCTTGTTTTAAATAACGCAAGACAAAAAATATTTTATCAGAAGATTTTTGCTCACGGTATATTTTTTTTAACTACTAAAACGAAGTACAATCGTTTTTATTTTTAAGAATTATAAAAAGTCTATATGCAGGATGCGTCATAAAGAATGGTTATTAATCGTTTCGTACAGTAGCGCATAAATTTCGAGATGGCTTTACTACGCTTCTTTGTTTTAGTTTTAAATACCACTAATAGATAGCGCTAAGCTATGTGTTAGAAACATAGAAGTAGTATATAAATTGAAATCAAAGTGAACTTTTCCATTCTGTTAAGTAGTTAAAAATTCGAAAATACTTTTTCTTCAATTGCAAGTTTGTTTTGAGGTTGTTCTGATTAAGTAGGACGCCACCTGCCGGTAATATAGATAGTAAAACTCGAAACCGCAGTAATGATATAGTATATCTGATATTACTCTAGTCTAAAAATAACCTAAGCAGATGCTATTATTTACTTATTACTTAATCTTTAAAGTATTCCATTTTAAGTGAACCTGTATATTGTTATTCAACATTGATTGCAATCAAATAAGATACGAAACAAATATCATACACACATGGAACAATATATTTTTGTAATTTATTTTCAATAAAGGACTTATTTTTATGAATGCAATGGAATCATTAATTTGGTTTACAAATCTTTTTCTAACGAGTTGGAAATTTACAACCCATTGTTTAATCGCAGACACATTAATTCAAATTAATACTCCAAGTAATTCAGTTTCATTGGGCAATTAACTAAAATGTCCAATCATTAAAGAAATAAATTACATTAAACTGGTAACTGAATAAGTTTTTATAATGCAATCTCATAAATGTTTCTTTTCTTATTCTTTTAATTTAATTTTTCATTGTTGATTGTAGTGACTCATACCGCTTAATTGTAACTCTAAATAAGTATAATTCTAAAAAGTATTTTTTTCTTTTACAGAGAAATATTTTTTATTTAATTTACCACGTACTGTAATTTTTTTAAAGTGTTTTATTTCCCATTAAAAATAATTCAATTTAAAATTATTCACTTAAATATATATGTATATATATATAGGTTGTGGGTGTGATATTAAAACGAAATGCATTTTCTCTTTTAATACATTTTCCCAGTTCCCTGCAATTTTGAACGAATAGTCTATTTGAACATATTTGCCATTAAAATATATCCTACAAAATATTCTAAAAGTCTATAACATCGCCACATATATTTAGGAATAAATTAACTCACGTTGCGTGCGTGACACTTTAATTGCGGGTGTGAGCAGTATTTATAAATATGTATAAATAATACATGGAAAAAACTCTTTCTCGTGCAGTATAAATGTTAAAATAAACAAGAATAGTATATTGCAAAAATAATTTTAAATTAATTTGTTTAATATTTTTTCTTGCCTTCGGGTTGAGGAGGTTAGGAGATGCCATTATCCGAGTTAGACATGCTTTTTAATTTACACAAATTTCATGTTTCTAAGACCAAAAGTATAGATTTTCTGAAACCATTTTAGGTGGTATATTAGAAAGATTATCAAACTTACCCTTTACATCTCCCCAGAATCCTTACATTCCTGACACTGTTAATATTCTAATAGCCTCGAGTTTTGGGGATCTCAGGACAAGCTACTATAACGAAAGTTACCAAATGTCCCATTTTTTTGTTACCAACATTTTTAATAGAAAAATTTATCTTAACCAAACAATTTATGTAATTAAATTAGATGGCATTTTCCATACGAAAATAGTAATATTCAAAATTCAATTTTAATATTTTCCCAGAAAACATGTATAAGTCTTTTTTTCGTATAAAATTTTACGAATGTAGTAGCAAAATTCAGTTTAATGGAAAATAAGTAGAAAAAGTTAATATTTCAAGTGTGCGCTCCCGAAGTTTGATTAAGAGATCAGCGCCACCTAGCTGATAAATGATATAACGTTCAGTTGAGCTTTGTGTCCCTCGAACAACACGTCTGTATCGAGCGCCCTCGTTCTCAAATCAAAAGCTCATTTAAATGTTTGCCCCCTGGCAATAATCAATAAAAACCTATGGTGAAATAAAAACAGTCCATTTTTCTCTAATGCTCCCGACATATGGTCCTAGCCGACCGGAGCACAGCTAAATAAAAAATGAGCGCTTTAACTACTTTAAATCGCCAACGCGGCGTATTGAAAACTAAAGTAAATAAAATCACGAAATTCATTAACGAATATGAATGCATTCATCTAAAAGGATCGCAAGAAGAGCAGCAAGAAGAACGACTCCGCTTAGAAAGCAAAAGGGCTTCTATTTTGGAAATTAAAACGTCATTACGTAATTTGATAGTATCGTATACAACTCTTCCGGAAGATGTCGACATAACTGATTCTTTGGAACTAGCAACGGAGCTAGAGGATGAACTGGAAGATTCAGAGGTAAAACTTAACATTATTCTTTCTAAATATGAATGCGTTAATGTCAATAAAGGATATCCTACTGTTAGTAATAGCTTTAAAATTCCAGACTTACTTCTACCCAATTTTTATGGAAAATATGATGAATTTCAAAATTTTAAGACTCAATCTATGTCTATTATCGGAAATAATAAAAATATGAATTCAACTCAGCAGTTATGCTACTTAAAGGGCTGTTTAAAGGGTGACGCCAAAAGGCTTGAGTCAGCTCAAGGTACTTACGAATCTCTTTGGCAATCTTTAGAAGAAAGATATGAAAATAAAAGAGCTGTCATTGATTGCCATATTATTAAACTACTTAATTTTTCAAAAGTACCCGATTCTCCTAACCATTTAATGCAATTAATTGATAATACAAAATGTAATTTGCGTGCATTAAAATTACTTGAATTTGAATCTAATGAGCTGTCAGATGCTTTAATAATGCACATCTTGTTTCAAAGATTGGATTCTGAAATAAAAAAATCGTTCGAAATGAAATTAAATAAAAACGAAATTCCTAAATTAGCTAGCTTTTTAAGCTTTTTGGAAGAAAGAAGTCGTATTCTTCAAAATACTGCTATTTCAAAGGAACAAAAAAAGTCTCCTTATAATAATTGGAAATCTGGCACTAAGCCAAACATGGAAAAATCCTTTTTAACAAAATCAAAACAGCGAAAAGGGTGTAATCTAGGATGTACAGATTCACATTCTTTATATAGATGTGAAAAATTTAAACAAATGAACGTGATAAAGAGATCAGAATTTGTTAAAAGTAACAATTTATGTCAATCTTGCTTAAATAACCATCTACCTAATCCTTGTTTATCTAAAAATAAATGCCTTTCTTGTGACAGCAAAGAGCATAATTCATTACTTCATTCATTAAATGAAAATAATAATATCAGAAGGCAATTCATTGTTGAAGACCAGACAGATAGGCGCCAAATGGATTCCCCTCCTCCCTTTCTCCTGATAATAAAACATTTTTCGCGAAGGAAAATGAAATAAATAAATCTTGTGTAATTTTAAACACAGCTGTGATATATTTGAAGGACGGTTTTGGGGAATTTCAACCTTTAATTTCTGCATTAGACAGTTGTTCCAGCTCGCATTTATTGACCTCTCATGCAGCAAATCTGTTAGGATTGCGTAAACAAAAAACACATATTTCCATTTCCGGACTTAATGATTTATGTTTAAACGCTAAATCATTTGTTAGTACGGAATTAACGAATGAAAACAAAACTAAATCTTATCAAGTAGATATGTTAGTTGTTCCTAAAATCGCTAATCTACCACCCAAATATATAAATACGTCAAAATTAAAATTGCCGTCGAACATAGAATTAGCGGATAATAATTGGAATAAGCCGAAACGCGTACAGGCACTGATTGGAGCACAGTTATTCTATGGATTAATAGGGTCTAATAAAATTAAAATTGATGATTCCCAATTAATGTTGTGAGGGAGTGACCTTTGCAGAAAGGCACTCTAGTATTTCTGAGATCGTGACGTCAATAATTTAACAAGTGTAAGCGTAAAAGTGACATCTATCCTCTCTTTTACTTTAACTTTCTAGAGTGTGTGTGCTCTTTCGGATTTTACAGTTAGCTCGCGGTTATTAGTAATATGTTAATGTGAAGTATCTCAGTTTGCAGCATACAAAAGCTTGGGTTTGAGTGTCTCTGGCGTGTCTCTGGCATTAGCCAGCAGCCAGCGAGTGAGGATCTCCAGTATTAGACAAGCGAAGTGAATTATTGTTCAGCGAAGTGCTAGCGAATAGGAAGTAGCGACGGCCTCCAGTGAAGTGGAAAGAAGTTTGGATAGTTGTTTTGAGATTCGGAAGTGGTAAGAAACCTCTTAGTTCCATTTTCGATTATTTGGTGAAATAAAGAATTACCCACAGCCACGGGCTGTTTAACTAAGCTTTGTTTAGCAGCTCAGCCTGAAGATAGTGAGAAGTGTTAGGTGGTGCCCCGACTGAGCTAGGCCGAAGCCTGTGAGTATGATTTAGCTGTTCATAGTGTTTTCAGTTGTGTAAATTTAAGACTGGCTCCACTTCCCTTCAGCCATTATCACTTTAATAAACTTTGTTATTTTATCTTAAATTACTGAGTATGTCTACATTTAACCTCCACCACGACCAACCTAACGTTACAAATGACGCTCACCGTGGGTTCACCGTTACAAATGGCGCCCAACGAAACATCGGACATTGTGAGATTGTGCCACGTGTGTATTTTACCGGTGAAGGTGATATTAGTGAATTTTTAGTTAAGTTAGATGATTATATTTTGTTCAATAATATACCTGAGAAAAGTAGGTACGTAGTGCTTAAATGCTCGTTGAAGGGCGAAGCACTTTTGTGGTTAGAGAATATAGGAAAGTTTTTGATTAATGATGAAGCGAAAAGATTTGAACAAACTGTGATTGAGTTAAAGAAGGCATTTCCTCCCGTTAAAGATAAGAGTATTTTGAGAAAAGAGTTCTATTGTAATAAGCAGAATATTTATGAGTCGGCGTCAAAATTCTATCTACGTAAGCTTGAACTAAAAAATAAATTAGATTTAGATATCACATTTGAGGAATTGTTGGACATTATTTTTCCTCTTTTTAATCCAAATATACAGGACTTTATTGAAGTTAGAGCACCGAAGAATTTTGCAGAAATGCATCAGATATTATCGAAGTATGAGACTCGGCATAGCTCGGATCAACGGGATTTGCGTAGCCCTCGGCAGAGACCTGTCACGGATAGTAATTTGAGAAATGAGGGGGAACGTAATTTTGTGAGAGGGGGGCAGCGATTTCCGGATAATAATTTGCGTAATAGAAATGATGGATTTGGTCGTAATATGTCAAATACGAATAATGGTAATAGGAATTGTGGTGGTGCTAATAGTTTTAGAAGTGGTGAGAGAAATATGTATGGAAATAGACAGAATAGTGGTTATAATGGTAGTGGGGGAGGACGGGACAGGAATGTTTCTTCGCAAGTAAGGAGATTAACTTCGGATGAGAATGTTGAAAATAGGTCAATGCAAAACAAATGTGTTCAGAAATCGGAAAAGCCTTCTGTGAGTTTGAATAAAATTACTATTAATCCGGTTGAGTTACCTGAAGTGTTAATTGTGTTAGATGGTATTGTCGTTAAAAGTGTCTTCGATACAGGGGCAGATAAGTCGTTCATTTCTTTTGATTGTTATCGGAAATATTTTTCGTATAAGAAGTTGAAGAGGTCAAGTCTGGTGGTTCAGTCGGCACAGGGAGTAGCTTGCGATAATAAAGGTTCAGTAGAATTGGAAGTTGAAATTCGTTCGGTTAAGACAGGTTGGGAGTTTTGTGTGTTAGATGGATTAACAGTGCATTGTATAGTTGGTGTGGATTATATGAAGGATAGAGGAATTAGTTTGGATTTCTTTAAAAAGTCGTTAATCGTGAACAATGATGAGAATGTGAGTAAGAAAGAGTCAGTGTCAGTTAATTTAGAGGAGTCGGGTTCAAGTGAGGTTAAGAAAGTGGAGTTTAATAAGTCTTTAGTCGATTTTTGTAAAGTTTTTTCAGATAAACCGAGTTTAAGGAATGAAATTCATATTGGGTTTGACGCACTAGTTGCTAGTAAACCATTTCGTTATGATTTTATATCTAATATTTTTAAGTCTTTGTGTGAAATTTGGAGACTGGGGACGGTAAGGAACTTCCTCAGTCTAATATGGCTGAACGTGTAAATCGTACATTAATTCATATGATTTCTTCGTATGTTGGTTCTCATCACGCAAATTGGGACCAGTTTCTTCAGCATTTTGCGTATGCACTTCGTACAGCAGTTCACGAGTCGACGGGGAAAACGCCAGCTGAATTGTTTTTGGGTAGAAAAGTCATTACTCCATTCCAAAGGCTAGTTATGGTGTCAGATGCGGAAAATCAGTACATGTGTCAGGATATTGAGAGGTTGGTTAAGGAAGCTCAGGTTCAGATAGGAAAAGCGCAAGAAAAGCAAGCTCAGTATTATAATATGCGTAGAAGGGAGTTAGAAGTGAAAGTTAGAGATTTTGTGTTAGTTGAAAAGCATTGGTTAAGTTCAAGTCGTCAAAAGAGAGTAGCTAAGTTTGGTCCGAAGTTTGTAGGTCCGTTCGAGGTTTTAGAAGTTCGAAATAATAATTTGGTTGTTGATGTCAATGGTGAAAGAATGACGGTTAATTTGGATCAGGTCAGAGTTTATAAGTTTAGAGAAAATGGTAGTGAAGGTTCTCATGTGTCGAGTGGTGTTTCGCGAAATTCCCGATCCAATGAGTGTCCCGAGTCCAGCACTTCTTCATCTAATTCTTTTCATCAATATTCAAGAAGAAAATTTGGTCAAACAGCTCCAAAAACTGTTGTTGAAAGTAGAAAGCCTATCAATCCGAGAGCACAGTATGATAATAAAAATAAGAGAGCTGTGTCAAATACATCAGATTCTGTCTGCCATAAAAGGAAAAAGATTATAAACTATCCCGTTCCTCCACTTATGAGACAGCAACCTCGCAAACATAAATTATCTAATAGTTCACCATCTTCGGTACTTAATCCCCGGAAAAGATTTCAGATGGACACTCGCCAAACTGTTAAAAGGACTTTAAAGTCGGAATTTTTGCCCAATAAGAAACAGCGTAGGTCTGGAAGGAAACGTGGCCTAGGATCTTCAGTAACTTCGGGTGCGTCTAGAAAGAGGAGACAACTCTCAGATTACCGGCATCAACAGTGTGAATCTCGCCATGGAGTGACCCCAGCGAACCGGCCAGAGCAGAGTCGTCGAGCGGAACCTACAAGTATCCCACGGCATCCATTCCGAACCAGGCTGCAGGCACGACAGTCAACTGTGGCGTCACCATACAGTTCTGATGACGAAAGATCCTTCGTACAAGGTTTCTGGGACAAGAGGAGAAAAACATCCTGTAGTATGAAGCCAGCCAGCAGCGAATCATCTCTATGATTGGGTGATAATGTTCTTTATTAAATTTCTATTAGAGTGCATATGTGTGGTAGCAATATGAAGGAATAGAAAGCAGAAAGACTGTTTGCTACTTTTTGGCCATTTTTGGAATTTTTTGACGGACTCACGATTAGTGCTTAATTGTGTTCAAAATTTGTTTGCAAAATTGTTAGTTTTATGTATGTTTGAGATTTTGGTCTTAACTGCTTTTAAAAATTCTGGATCTATTGTTAAATTGTTATGTTATTTGTTAAAAATGTTACTATATTGTTATATTGTTCATGTGTTATAAAATGTATGTTAATGTATGTTTAAATTTTCAGAAAATACAGATAGTAATTTGGGTTATTTTGTACACGCGCCGCGGTTCAGGCGCGCACGTGTTTTGCGGTCAAGAAGTCCTTGACACGCGTTTCTATCTCTTATACTAACATTTAATGAATTAACTTTCTCCTTATCGTTCGTGTTTTATGTGTTGCGTTTGTACTTTAATTGGGAATGGTTTCCGCAAGTTGCGAAGTTTTAAACTGCGTTTGAATTTGAAATTGTATTGTATTAAAATTGAATGTTAATGTGATTTTGTTGCAGGGAAGTATACCTGTGTTATGTATTGATTCTGCTATTTTTCTTTTAGTTAATACAGATGAAGAGCATGATGACGTCATTTTGTAAATTTTTTATATTTTTTTTATTGTTGCATAAGCACAGCGATATGACGCTGTACGTATGTGCCCCAATTATTGTTAAAGTGGAGTTAAGTTCTGAAGAATTTTGGGAGTTAGTTCATTGGATAATGGGTATGTAGGTATTACGTAATAGCAGAGTTATTTTGAGTATGAAGTAAAATTTAATTTTAGATGAGTTCGGTATTTGGATGAGGAAAATTTTTACGCATTGGGTTTTTTGGACTTGGTGCGAATTTTAGTATTAGGAAAGTTATGGACGGATAATTTTTGGTAATGTTATAGTTGTATTGCAATATTGAGGAAAATTTCGGAAGTTGAGTATTTTGAGAAATTTTAGCACTCCCAGTGGAGTGGGCTGTTTTGAAAGAAGTAGTAATTAGTTTTGAAAGTTTTACGAGTTTTGGAAGTTTTACGGAGGCTATTTGTAAGATAGAAGAATGATTGTATTGAATATGTGAATATTTGAGGCAAACTGAGGTTTTTTGGTTGTGATGGGTTAAAGTTAATATTTTAAAAGTTATGTTTCGGCGCTAAATTTCACCCATCACTGTGTTTATTACGGCTCGAAATTTATAACAAGAAAAAGTTCTGGGCATGCATTTGGCCCAGCCCTTTTTCTCTGTAAAATCCGAGGGGGGGTTGTGAGGGAGTGACCTTTGCAGAAAGGCACTCTAGTATTTCTGAGATCGTGACGTCAATAATTTAACAAGTGTAAGCGTAAAAGCGACATCTATCCTCTCTTTTACTTTAACTTTCTAGAGTGTGTGTGCTCTTTCAGATTTTACAGTTAGCTCGCGGTTATTAGTAATATGTTAATGTGAAGTATCTCAGTTTGCAGCATACAAAAGCTTGGGTTTGAGTGTCTCTGGCATTAGCCAGCAGCCAGCGAGTGAGGATCTCCAGTATTAGACAAGCGAAGTGAATTATTGTTCAGCGAAGTGCTAGCGAATAGGAAGTAGCGACGGCCTCCAGTGAAGTGGAAAGAAGTTTGGATAGTTGTTTTGAGATTCGGCCGTGGTAAGAAACCTCTTAGTTCCATTTTTGATTATTTGGTGAAATAAAGAATTACGAACAGCCACGGGCTGTTTAACTAAGCTTTGTTTAGCAGCTCAGCCTGAAGATAGTGAGAAGTGTTAGGTGGTGCCCCGACTGAGCTAGGCCGAAGCCTGTGAGTATGATTTAGCTGTTCATAGTGTTTTCAGTTGTGTAAATTTAAGACTGGCTCCACTTCCCTTCAGCCATTATCACTTTAATAAACTTTGTTATTTTATCTTAAATTACTGAGTATGTCTACATTTAACCTCCACCACGACCAACCTAACGTTACAAATGACGCTCACCGTGGGTTTACCGTTACAATGTTAGTAGAAACGTTTTTCGGGCACGTTATATCAGGAACTTTATGCAATTCTATCTCAAATTTAAGGGAATATTCTGATTCTTGTTTTTTAGTAACAGATTATAAAAATTTGGAAAAAAAATAAGTTCTTTTTGGTAAATGGAGCAAGTAAGTGAATTAATGCCCTTAGTTAGTGAGGAGTTAAATTACTGTAATGAACATTTTTTAAAGACTCACTATCGGAAACCGGACGACAGATATGTAGTTGAATTGCCCTTTAAGATTCAAATGTTAGATAATTCTCTGGGAGATTCAAAAGAAATTGCCGCTAAAAGATTAAATCAGTTATGGAACCGTTTAGAGCGGGATCCCAAATTAAAGGAATTATACTCAGAATTTCTAAAGGAATACACTAATTTAGGACAAATGGAAGAAAACTCCGATGACATAAATCCTGATAAAAGATATTTTTTCCCTCATCACGGTGTTTTGCGACCATCAAGTACTACAACTAAACTGAGGGCTGTTTTTGATGGGAGTTGTAAAACTACTAATGGGAAGTCTTTAAACGACTTATTGTTTAAAGGAGGGATAATACAGGATGATCTTTTTCCAATTATGATTCGTTTTAGAAAACATATTTTCGCATTTACAGTTGATGTAAATAAAATGTTTCGACAAATAGAAGTAAATCCGTCGCATACTAGATACCAAAAAATATTGTGGAGAGAAGGGAGGGAGGAACCTGACAAAATCTACACTCTGAAAACGGTCACCTACGGTTGTGCAAGCAGTCCATACCTTGCCACTAGAGTGCTCCAACAGTTAGCGGTAGATGAAGCAAACAATTTCCCATTAGCTGCCGAAGTTGTAAAGAACGATATGTACATGGACGATTGCCTGTCAGGTGCATCAGACATTTCCGAATTTTTTTAAATTAAAGAACAATTAACAGACATCTTCGAAAAAGGTCAGATGGCCTTGCATAAATGGCGTTCTAATGTTATTTAAGAAATAAATCCTGATTATCAAACATTTCCCTTTAATCAAAATGCCGAAGAAACTTCAACAAAAACTCTCGGAATACTGTGGGACTGCACTAGTGATACATTTAACTTTAAAGTTATCGTCAACAGAAGTTCTACCTATACAAAACGCGAAATTCTTAGTCAAATTGCAAGACTCTTTGACCTCCTTGGCTTGCTCGGTCCTGTAATTTGTCGTGCAAAAATCTTCATGCAACAACTATGGTTGCTAAAGTGCGACTGGAATGATAAATTTTCACTTCATGTTGCTCAAGAGTGGGACAATTTCCTCAATTCACTAGTTCTTATAGAAACGATCAAAATACCCAGATGTACTCTATTTAAAGATGCATCAACTATTCTCTTACATGGGTTTGCTGACGCGAGTGAGAAAGCATTCGGAGCTTCCCTTTATCTTCAAACGAACACTGACTCAAATTCGCCTGTTTGCCACCTCATTTGCATCAAAAGTAAAGTTCCCCCTATTAAAACGGTCAGCATACCGAGGCTTGAACTTTCAGCCTGTCTATTGTTGTGCCAACTTGCTCAAAAGGTAATTAGAGCTATGAACCTTCAAATCGACAAGGTCATACTTTGGTCGAACTCTACGATTTCCCTAGTATGGATAAACATGCCCCCACATCTTCTAAAAACTTTCGTTGCGAACTGAGTGTCTAAGATTCAAGAACTTACCAAAAACTACGAGTGGAGATATGTGCCGTCAAAATTAAATCCAGCGGATGTGTTATCCCGAGGTCAAGATGCAAAATCGCTTGCTACAAATTAACTGTGGTTTGAAGGACCCGATTTCCTGAAACAAGACATTGTAAACTTTTGTCCACAAAAGGACTCTCATACCAAAGACGAACAATATTTAAAGGAACTAAAGTCAGTTCTGGTTCTCACTTCAGTTATAATTTATGACTTTATGAACTCGTTTCTTACCATTTCAAATAGTTATATTAAATTAATGAGAGTGTTAGCATTTATTTTCAGGTTTGTCCACAACTGTAAAAATCAGACAAAACTTAAGGGTACCTTAACTCTAGACGAACTAAGAGTTTCTAGAAATTTCTTAATTAAGAGAGCTCAAGGTGAGTATTTTTCATCAGAAATTTTGGCATTGAAAAAGGGCGTGTCTGTCCCTGTAAAAAGTAAGTTAAGATTTTTAGATCCTTTCTTAGATAAGGATGATCTATTAAGAGTGGGTGGTCGTTTGACCAACTCAAATTTAAGCTATGACCGATCTCACCAAATCATTTTACCCCAAGTAGTAAATTGACTAAAATTATCTTTCTTTACTATCATAAAAGAGACTTGCATGTTGGTCCTCAAGGGCTATTAAATAGTGTAAGACAATTATTTTGGCCCATTAATGGAAGAAACATTGCTCGTCAAGTTGTACATGAGTGTGTTCAATGTTTCAAAATAAAACCTTCAATTGTAAGTCAAATAATGGGTAATTTACCCCCTGAGAGAGTAATACAAGGGCCACCGTTTTCCAATGCAGGTCTTGACCTATGCGGTCCATTTTTTATTAAATATCGCAACCAGAGAAAAGGGATATTTGATAAAGTTTATGTGGCCATTTTCATATGCATGGTTACTAAAGCAGTGCATTTAGAACTACTTTCTGACTTAACTTCTGCTGCATTAATTGCAACACTTAAAAGATTTTTTGCTCTTAGAGGCAAAAGTAATACTATGTTTTGTGACAATGCATCCAACTTTGTTGGAGCATGTGCGGAACTGAAGAGATTATTAAATTCTATAAATAAAAAAAATGATGATGTATCAAATTTTCTGCAAGTTCTCTGGCAATTTCTTCCCCCTCGTTCCCCAAATTTTGGAGGAGTCTGGGAGAGAGGCGTCGGACAGTTCAAATACCACTTAAAAAGAACTATTGGTGTTACGAAATTAACCATTGAAGAATTTTTAACTATTACTACTCAAATCGAAGTTATTCTAAATTCGCGCCCTCTTTCCCCATTATCTTCTGAATTAGAAGACTATGAAGTTTTGGCCCCAGGACATTTCTTGATTGGTAGACCAATTAATGCTCTTCGTGAGCCAAATTTGATTAATGTAAGAGAAAACTTGCTCGACCGATGGCAGAAAACTCAAAAAATCGTGCAACTAATTTGGAAAAATTGGTCCAATTCTTATTTAAGCCATTTGCAACAGAGATCCAAATGGCTCTTTAAAAAACAAAACGTTGCACCAGGTATGATGGTTCTGGTAAAGGATAGAGACCTACCAGTTTGTAAATGGATAGTAGGTCGTATTTCAGAAATCATCAAGGGAAATGATGACAATGTTAGGGTTGTAATAGTCCGGACTCCATCCGGAACTTACAAAAGAAGTATCTCTAATATTTGTGTTCTACCAATTGTAAATAACGAAAATATTAATTAAGCTTAACCTATTTCTATTGAATTTCTTATTTCTTATTATTGTATTTATATTAAGTGTTTTATGTGTAACCATTAATTTGTAATAGTATCTGTATGTTATTGTATATTTAATTGTTGTGTATCATTGAACTATCAGAATACTTCAATGGGGCCGGTATGTGCGCTCCCGAAGTTTGATTAAGAGATCAGCGCCACCTAGCTGATAAATGATGTAACGTTCAGTTGAGCTTTGTGTCCCTCGAACAACGCGTCTGTATCGAGCGCCCTCGCTCTCAAATCAAAAGCTCATTTAAATGTTTGCCCCCTGGCAATAATCAATAAAAACCAATGGTGAAATAAAAACAGTCCACTTTTCTCTAACGCTCCCGACATCAAGAAAGAAACATTTATTACAGACTTTAAAAATGCAGATTCCATTGAAAGAAAAAAACTTCTTAAAACCATTAATTACACGACATTTATCTTCTTCACATTTGAATTATAATTTTACCAGACTTATTCTATTTTTTTAGTTTTAGTACCAGTGATCCAACAGAAATTACTGTTAAAATGGACAATATAGAGTGCATGCTTTGAATGTTTGGAGACATACGTACTTATAACTTATTTTGGTGCGGTTATATGTTATTTAGCTTACTGTGACCAACTAGCAGTTAAAATATTCGAGTGAAAATTTGCCGGTTCGGTTCGATCGTGTTTCGTCTATCGGACACATAGACTGTGATTTAGGGATACAGGGATTCGAGTGTGAACGCTTGTTACGTACTATGAGCGATTAAATGTTGTGAATTCAAAGCCTTCATCAAAGGCTTTTGACCTCAGGTAAGTTTTTAAAATCAACATACTTCATTAATGTATTTTTTACAATTTTCGATATCCCACTTGGTAGTGATATTTAACATAATTTTAAAGAACCATTGATTCAAGCGTTTTCATAAATAGTGTTGTTTCTGAAAAAGAAGTCGTCTTAGTCATTTAATGATACCAAATAAACTTGCCAGTTCATATTAAAATTCAGTATCATGTTGACTCTATAATGTGACAACATGCTTCATTAATGTATGTTTCAGAATTTTTGGTCTTCCAGTTAGTAGTGACATTTAACATAGTTTTAAAGAACCATTAATTCATGCGTTTTCATAAATAGTGTCGTTTTGATACAGAAGTCGTCTTAGGCATTATTTTTGAGCAGCGATTCTCCTTACGTTAGTTGAGTTTAAATTAGTAAAATTACAGTTAGTTAATTTGAGAGTTAATATTGAGTATCGTAATTATGATCTACAGGCTGAATTTCAAACCTCATTGATTTAATGATACCAAATAAATTTGTCATTTTATATTAAAATTCAGTATCATGTTCACTCTATAATGTGACGGGCCCGAGGAATTCGCCACTGTGATTGCACTAACATAGTAAAAAATTTAATGAAGCATGTATCAAAATACTTTTATCATTTGTGATGTATTCAAAAATTAAAAATGTAAGAGCAACTGTATATCAAACTAAAATAATTATTTCCCATAAAATCTATTACCTCCTACTAAAAACTTATTAATGAATTGTAACATATACATATTCATTTTCTAATAAATGTGGATTTGTCATTAGATTTATTTGTTTCTAAGATTATCGGTGACGCAGTAATCTGGAAAAAAAAATCACATTTTTACAATTTTTAATTTAAATGCTCTAGTATTTAAATGAATTTATATCAGACTTTTCATCGAAATACAATGTTATGGCATATTGCGTAATATTTTTCAGGTATCTAATTAAATTATCTTTGATAATGTTAAGTATGAAAATAATAAAAATAATATTCTTTTAGTAAAATGAACTTATAAAAATATGTCGTTTAAAGATTTTTTCCCGAACAGTAAGGTGCATCCTGAAGGCAAATGAATATCGATTCATTTCTGTACTCAAATATGAATAAAAGAATGGAAAAAGAGATATTTTTTGAAAATATATCAATTTGTAGCAAAATTTTCAAACTGTTATATTTAAAAAAATTAGTTTTAAATATTTACAATTTTTACATTTGAAAAGAAATATACAGGGCGCAATATGTCATCTATCGCTTACCTTTAATTTCTCAATAGTTGATCGTAGACATACAGTTCCAATTACAAAAACCTTTCAAATGTGGTAAATATTCAAGTTGTAGTTAGTAAGCAATTCAAAGTAAAAAATCAAACTGATAAAAATTACGAAACATAACTTTTTATACCGTCCCTCAATCCCTATATTTATATATAGAAAAAGTTCACACATATCATAACAGATGTAACACAAAAAGCTTGATTTCTGTTCTACAAAAATTGACACAATTATTAAATTTCAAAGCTTGAGTTTTTTGCACATTTTTTGTCGTTTATTCGGTTAAAAATGAATTAAAGTAATTCGAGATTTAAATCAAGGTTCAATGTCTTTTTTTACAACGAAAACGGTATCGTTTTACCCGGCATCGCCAAAATCTGATTTTTAGAGGTAGTATGCAAAAATAAGAAATATTAAAATTAAATAAAAATAAATAAATACCAATTTATTACATCAGAAAACGGCCAACTATAAAAAAATAAATACATGAAATTGCGGAATCTCTTAAGTGTTCAACATTGGCCACAATGAGCAATTGAATACGTGACAGTACTGAATTCTGGACAAGTTGAAACATAGCAGGTGTAACTGTGTGACAAGCAAGGATGATGCGCTGCATCACACTGGATGTGCTACATCCAGTCACAGTTCTATGTGACTGAGCCTACTTCTGTAGTTGATCTGAAGCAGCGCACTATCCTTGTTTGTCCCACAGTTAAACCTGCTATGATCCAATGTATTCTGGACTTAGTGCTGTCACGCATTCAATTCTGCATATCTATTAATAGAGAATACTTTGAGCAGTAAGTTGATCTCGGTATTTATGCATTTATTTCGTAATATTAATATATATTTGTTATTATTATTATTAATAATATGTATCTATTAATAATTATTTATTATAATTTTATGGACCGTTACAGCGGACCGTTTTCTGATATGATAATATATATATATATATATATATATATATATATATGATTACAAGATTTCATTCTTAGCTTTGTATACGACCACTGTATGTCAAATAAAATTTTTAGATGAATTACCCTCTTTGGCGATACGCCAATTTTTCGATTCAAGCTAAAGGTGGTTTCGCTGTAAAAAGCACATTGCACCCTGATTTCGATTTCGAATTACTTTAATTAGTTTTTCAACTAATCCCTGAATAAACAACAAAATTGTGCTCAAAAATCTCAAACTTTTATATTTAATAACTGTATCAAATTTTCTCGAATAGATGTCAAATTTTTTGTGTTATTTTTGATATGATATGTATGAAAATTTACTAAATATTACTAAAAGGACTGGAGGACCGTTTAAAAAGTTAGATGTCTTAATTTTTATAAAATTATTTTTTTACTTTAAACAGTGCAATAAAATGGATATTTACACCATTTAAAACATCTTTGTAGTTGGAACTATATGTCTACGACCACCGGTTGAGAAATTAAAGGTCTATGATTAATAACGTATTGCACCCCCTCTTAGCGGAAAGATTTGTGAGGAAGTCTAAAATTTTGTAGGTAAAAAAATGAAAAGGAAAACCTCCAATTTTTCAAAATGCTATGAAGATATTGATAGGATTTTTTGCTTTTTCATCCTTCAATATTTGTATGGAACTTTAAATATATTTATTTGCTCACTATTGTAATTTGTGCATTTATTCAGTATTGTACTTTTAAAAAAATTCCAAACGTTTAACCAGTGAATAAAGGAGGGTTTGGAAGAAGTTAGGCCGACTGTGGCGGCTTTGAGCTCACTCATTCTTGTTTTGAAATTGTGTCAGGTATTTTCATAAATATTACAGATACATAATAGCATTCTTTTTTATCTGTTTAATGTAATAAGGAACCGCACTTTTGTAAATTTTCATGTCCAACGATATTTACCCTTTGTTCGTGTAGGAATCTTTATTCATTGATTGATCATCTACATTTTTTTACCCTATTTTGCAAGTTAAGACAATACTAACAGGCTCAAAATTCACAAACTTCATACTCAAAAGATTCTTACCAAAATATGGAAACATATATCCCATTATATCCCTTTGAAGTAATCTCTGTTATCAGCATTGCATGTTTGAGACGATTGTACAGTTCCTGAAAATACCGGCCTTATTCAATAAAGTGCTTATTCGATAAGATATAGAGTGCTTATTTCTTAAGTGCTTATTCGATATCGAATATATAAGTATCGTGACATGGCTTTGAAGATACGGATCCAAAAATTTCTCTCCTCTTAAATTAATCTTAAACGTGAGAGGAAAAATAACCTGTTAGATTAGGAACAATGAATATGGAAAAATATCGAAAATATCTTCTGTACGGATTATTAACTCTTTCGTGAAAAAGTGATGGATGAATATGGCTGAGCATATTCATATCCATGTAACTATTGTTTTTTTTATGCGATGCCAAAAGAAGACTTTGCCTGAAAATTTTAAAAATATCCTATTTCACAGTTCTGAATAGTCGATGGCAGATACTTCAACATTACTAAAAAAGACTATAAAGCATCTTTTCTTCATGAATACATTCACGGAACTTCATTTCCAGTACTTCTTATAAATCGTACTTCTTAGAAATCGGTACTTCTTATAAATCGATCTAATATGATATCACGTTCACATAATCTACATATCTCTAATTAAAATCTGTTACTTCCTGAAGTAACAGTTTTTATAATTTTCATGTCCTAGGAAATTGGTCTAAAACGCCAAATTTGATAGTAATTTATGAACGATTTTTACTTGTGAAAATACTGAAAACACCCTGAGAAAACTTATTCTTAAATGCATTGTATGCTCTGCAAAAACTGATAATTCTCATTTCTCAGGAATTTTACTCTGTCTATCTGAAAACATTATGCATATTCGACTGAAAACAATTTTATAGCTGTATCAGAAACAGTTGTTTATAATTTTAATGCTAATTTCTATTTGTGAAATGCTTTTAACTTAATTTCAATTAAATCCCATTTTCAGTCATAGAAAAACTAATTTTAGAATTATAATTATCATTTATCATTTTTAAAATATCAACCGATATTCAGTTTATTTAGTTTAGTAAATATATGATTCAATTTGATAAATTCCTTCCGACGTAAAAGCTACACTAATGAGTCAACATCAGTGAAAATAAACATTTAAAAGCATTCGTGCTTTATACGAAATTCTCTAATCAAGTTCAATACTCATAAAAGGTCAAATTGCTTGAGGAAAACTCTGATAGCAATCAATAAAAAACTTTAAAAGGATCTTAAAATAAGAGCTGAATTATCAAAATATGATGTATGAATTCAAAAGTAATTGGCTTCCATAATAATAAGTAGCTATTGGCTTTTCTTGTGATAGGCTTCACTTATGTTTCCAATAGTTTTATGAAAATTACTTTTATATATTACATGATTAATAACTTTTAATACAATGAAAAGAATTTATATGAAAACTTCATAAACTTCAAAAAAGTTCATATTTATTATTTTAGAACTTGAAAGAAATTATATAAAGTAAATTACCTAAGTAAAAATTTCTGAAAGCTTTTTCTTTAATTTTCTTTTTTTAATTATTGAAAAACAAACAAAACAAGAAAAAAAATCACGTATCATGCATATATTATGATAAATGCGTAATAAAATACTATAACATTATTGAATTCATTTAAAAAAACTGTAAAATGCTTCTATTCTATTGAAACGAAACCTCACTGTTTAAAATGGTTAAAATAAGGTATCTACATTTATAAAACACAAAACAGTGTGAAAGTATTATATTCAGAAATTAACTCTCACAGTTGATAAAAAATTCGGATTCTTTTGAACAGCCATGTTCAAACACACTGCATGCTTTAAAAAATTGTCTGAGCTGTAAAATTCATAACATATTTGGAAATTTATTCGCAGAATTTATTTGCAATTTATTTGAGGCTAAAATCCCACTTCATCACTTCATCATCAGCCTGTACTGAATATAGGTAAATATTAAAAAGTATTGTTACTAATTTATAAGTATTTACATATAGTTAAAGACCACTCTCAATTCAGATGATGGTAAAAAAAGTAAATGGATATTTTGATAAAACGAATCACTCTCTCACGATATATCTCTCATAACTTCTATTTTGGCCAATTTGGCGAGAATCACTCATATTCACAAATTTATTTAGACAGCGTAATGCACTAAAATTTATTTATCCTTAAAAACGAATGACGCATCAGGAAACACACTTACAGCGATTATCAGTGATAGAGAGTATTATAAGAAAAATTTTTTGTACGTCTCTATAAATGAACAAATATATGCATTTTATAAAATGCAGTTAGAATCATTTACTGCAACGCAGCGATGACTATCACTTTATTATCGTTGGATAAGCAACATAAAATTTAAAATACACTACTAATGCCAAATATGCAATAATGTAAAGAAATTTCATGTGTATCCCTGTAAATGAAAAATAAATGCTGCGTACCGTAAAATGGGGTGGATCGGAACACTTTTCAAATTTAACGTTAAAAAAAAGCAACAACTGATTTTTTAATTCTTTTATTTTTCTACTAGAAACTTTGGTCTTGTTTTATTCTTTACTTTTTAAGCAAAAACGAAACATTTTTACTGTTTATATATATATTATTTACATTTTTAATAGTGTTCCGATTCACCCCGCAGATAGGGGTGAATCGGAACAAATGTTATAATATTTATTTATTCCGATTCAAATTTTAATAGGGTTAATAAAAACAGGTAATAACGATAAGGGAAGAATAGGAACATATAGTTACTGTAAAACCAAGCTTTTATTTTATATACAAATAAAGATATGCCTTTTTAAAAATTAGAAAACAACTTTGAAATCAGGAAAAATTAAAATTCATTTTAAGAAATTATATTCGAATTGCAGAAGTAAAATTTGATACAAATTCAGCTCTGTTCCGTGTTATCCTTTACTAGTAGTCATTGGGTAAGTGAATCTATAGAGTAGACCCAATGGCTGCATATATTAATACGATCTACTAATACCCCCCCCCCCCATCCCCAGCCCTTAGTACTGTTTGCATCCCTTTCTTTTTAATTGGTTTTTCATTTTGAGATGTTTTTGTAATGTTGTGGATGTTAGAGAATAATTCTGTGCAGTTTTTCTAACTAATTTGTACTTTTAAATTCTTTTATTGTGTGTTGCATGTCTGTTGGACTAGGCGTTGACTTTTTTTGTTTAACCAAGTACTTTCTTGGCACTTTTAAACTCTTCAAGTAATTAAAACGAACAAAATATTGTTACAATACATATTCATACGTACATTTCCATATATTACATGAAACTATTACTGTATAGAAAAATAAACCATAAGAGAAAACGTGTTCCGATTCACCCCGTAAATCTTAAACCTCTGATGTTACAAGCCATTTTTCATTTTTTTATTATGTAGTTTAGAAATAAATAAAATTTAATACAGCATATCGTTTACAGGTCTATCATTAATTAAAAATCCCCTCTCTTAGGTTTAGAATACGAAAAATACTGTAGTTACATACAAAGTTTTGAAGACTTTGAAAAAAATGAGGTTTTTGAGGATCCTCTTGAAGTTTTTTATATACCCCAGTAGCTGTGCAAACATGTCAAAACTGAATTTTCCAACTCTTAATGTTATTACCTTCTTATAAAAAAATTGGCAATTAAAAATATCATCACATATATTTATAATGAATTTATTTGTATGACCGGGAAGTTTCGTTCCTATTCACTCCGCTGTTCCTATTCACCCCATTTTACGGTACTCGATATTCCACACGAAAAATGTTGTATTGTACTTTATT
Source organism: Maratus speculifer (assembly GCA_964019185.1). NCBI lineage: Eukaryota > Metazoa > Arthropoda > Arachnida > Araneae > Salticidae > Maratus > Maratus speculifer. The sequence goes on from OZ025299.1 coordinate 228,624,990, forward strand.
AATGGATATCAGTTTAATTGTGTTCCAAATAGAATAAATTTATAAATATGTACCGCGAAACATTTTCCCCCGTAGTCCATAATATACCGCAATAATTTTCAGTGTCCCTGTAAAAATACTATACATTCTTCACACTACATTTTCTTTGGACAGTGTTTTATCATAAACCTGAATAAAATATATCAAAAACATGGTAACCCAAATATATTTACATGAATTAGTGAAGTTTGCAGTGACACTTTTTCATTCTTGGTTTCTAAAGTTTGGTTAAAAGCTTTGAAAGAAATGCTTTTGTAGAGTAAATTTCATTGGATGATACTGTTATAGTCTGTCAAGGAATGATGCCATATCTGTAACATAATATTGTTTTTGATGTTCTTGTGATCTTATATAGAAATGTATTCAGTTAAATGTTTGTGATTGTGTTGTATGTAACAAATGCTTCGTACAGCTTAAGAAAAAACACTGCTGATGGCTCGTTAGAATGAGTTTGAAACACTGGGTGTCTGTTGAAACGTTGGATTGTTGTTTATCTGTGATTAATATGGTTTTTATTTATATTGTACGCTAATGATTATCGAATTTGCTTTTATCAATAAATTTTAACAGCGTAAGTCATATTTGTACTGCAATTTTATGGAGACATGGTAACATGGACTATTGCAATATCTTAAAAGAGTATAAAGTTTCTAGTTTGGGTTTAGACCGTGAATGGACCGTGAATAGCATTTCTGCGTTCATGTAAACATTTGAATGTAGTTCCTAAATTTTTAAGATTCAAAATTAACAGTATGAACAATTGGCTTGGTGACACTAAACAGAAGTTAGAACATACTTGCCTTAATATCGACATTCGTAAGAAGTTTATTGAATTGGATGGTTGTTCCAGTCAGTCTTATAAAATTTGACTAAGCCAATGTGATTTTTCCAGCACTATTCAATAAGTTTTTGTATTCTATAGAAGGACTCAGGTTTAAGCAAAAAGATTTAATTACAGTACGTCATGAGAGAAATTTCAAATTCTCGTTAAGTAAATCAAAAATTGTTCGCCCTCCTACGCCCCCAAGTTAAACCAATTTATTTTATAAACATTTCAAATAGAACATTTTGAAGAAAGGAGGAGAAGTTTATATCTTATGGTTATAAATTTAATTGTCAAAGTTACATTAATGCAAGAGGCACTTGCACAGATTTAGAATCCGTGATTCAAGATATACCATTGAACAGGACACAGTGACAATATTTTTTTTTTAATTTAAGAAAAAATGTTTATTAAGTAACAATAAATCACGAAAAATAAACATCTTGATAAAGACTCTAGATTAAGAATAAATAAAAATTTAGTTTTCATGAAAACTGATAAACTGGAAAATTGGCAGTATTAAATCACGATACTAAAATGAAACATTGTATAGAAGAATTGCCATGTCATGTACTTAATTAAGACCCCGGTGTTCGGATACGCAGTAAAGCACAAGGGCTTCTTAAAAATAGTAATTGGATGAAGCTAAATTTAACCATGCAGAATTTAAGCTTAGAATTACAGTTAGAATCAAAGATCATCAATCAAACTTTCCTTTTAGACCGATTGTTGCGAAATACCAGGGTCCATTGTATTATGTTCAAAAAGCTTTTGTTAACTTTCTCAAAACGATCAGTCCGTCTTCACAGTTTTTCTGTTTTTTCTACTGAAGAGCTTTTTCACCGGATTGGTGATTCGGAAATTAAGATAATACAATATTAGCCAGTTCGATAATGTCTGATTTTTCCACTACATAAATATTTCTGAAGTTATGGATAATATGAACCAGTCTATAGCTAAATTAAATAATCTGAGTCAAAAAATTAATACCCATTAAAAACAGGGTTAAATTTAATTCATCAGAGTAACACATTCTACTTTAATGATAAATATTATAAACAAGATAAAGGTGCCCCAATCGGTTACCTTTTTGAAATATTTTTGCCGAGTTTAAAAAGGTCCACACAAATGAGGTGTGGATTATACACATTCTATTTATGAAAATATTGATATAATGAATAATCTTTTAATATGAGTTTATTAATAACTTTTATAATTAAAATATACTCTTGAATATAAAACCCAGTAGAATATACTCAGAATATTTCAAAAGAAAAGCAAACAAATTAAATCGGATAATTTTTAAAAGATATATAGGAAGAAATTAAAGTACTCGTAAGTAAATCTAAATATTTTAAGTAAATAATCTAAAAAAATCTAAAGTAGTCTAAGTAAAGTACTTGTAATTAAAATTTTACACATGAATTTAATATTAGCATACTAAAAATGTAACCCTCTGTATCTCCATAAAGATTTAACTAAAACACCTTAAAATATATATTAATAGAATATTAAATGCCCTCTCCCCTATATAATGTATCCCAATAGATGAAATCTCTTCTAAAAATTCTCTCCATTCATGACATTTATACGTATTTAATAAAAAGAACTAAGAAAAAAACTTAATTGAAAATTTAAAAAATCAATAAAATATCTAAATTTAATCTAAATATGAATTAAAAATATAAAAAAACAATAATAATATCATATTAATATTATAATATAATTTTATGTAAATAATATACATACATAATATAATATCATGTAAAAAAAACTACATTCATTTTGGTATAAAATACGTTAAAAAAATAAAATAAAAAGTACTAATTTTTAAAAATAAAAGTAAAAGCAGTCATTTTCCATAGTGATCTAGTCAAAAGAAGTGGAAAAATAGCCGCTGAATTAGTAGTGTAGCCACTAATTCAGCTAGATAATTTAGTACAAAAATAAATAAATAAAAGACTGAAAGATGCCTTATTAAAAAAGAGTGAAATAAACACTCCGTAAGATGGATAAAATTCACTCATATAGGATAAGTGCATGTTCAATACAAGGAAAAGGGCGAAAAATAACTTCGTCTAACTTAAGAACGCTGGATTTTTAGGTAGATTTCGTATGAAATACTACCTATTGCATTATCTCCCATGTTGGAATTTCTGAAAAATTTTTGCAGATCTACACCGATCATGACTCCTAGACCTCAAAACGACCATCAGTAAAAAAAGTTTATCTATCTATCTATCTATCTATCCATCTATCTATGGTTGTATATCACTTTCTTCTGAACATGATAACTTCCATAACTATGCTCAGATCTTCTTCAAACTTTTACATAAAATCAAGGGGAATAAAATCCCGGTCGAGTTCGTTAATGGGCAAAATCGGACCAAAGGGGTGAAAATAGGGAGGGTTTTTGTGAAAACCGATAAAACGCGAAAAATTCTTAGTTAAAATAGATATCGAATTAGTTTAAAGTTTATATTACTTCTAAAAAACGCGTACAAATTTTATGCATGATAGATTTTCGATAAAGTTAAAAATGGGCTCAAGGGGCGAAAAAAAACAGGGTTTTTGGGGGAAAAAAATTCATAACTTCGTCAATTCTCAAGATATCAAATCCAACTAATTTTTTTATAAATGTACTCAACATTATCTAAACCTTTTGTATTCACAAGTTTTTGATAGGACCAACTTTTACCGATGAAAAAAAAATTAAAAAGAAAAAGAAAAAGGGGGGAGGAAAAAGAAAAAAAAATCCATAACTTACTCAATTCTTAAGCAAGCAAATCTAATTAAATTTATTTTACATCTTCACAATAATATCTACAAATTTTATACTAACAAGTTTTTCATAGGACATATTCTTATAGCAAAAATAAATTAAACACAAATAGGAGTTGGAGAAAAAACCTCAAATCCAAACTGCTTATATTCTGACTCACTTTAACATTCATTTTTTATTTTAAACGCATCCAAATGGCGGATCCTCTTATTAAGGAACTATATAATGTGACGTATTGGCCAGTGTTTTTAAAAAGACAGAATATATTTCAAAAAAGGCTGCCAAATAGGGTATTTTGAACAAAATTTCCCGAAATATAGTGATAGAAAAATTGAGGAAGTATAACAAATTGCGTTTTTCAGAGTCATTTTTAAATTCATTTTTGTTCTCAAATGCATGAAATTTACAGGTCCTCTTATTTAGGAACTATATAGTGAGTGGCCAGTTTTTTGATAAAGGCAGAATATATTTAAAAAAAGGCTGCCAAAATGGGCACTTCGAACAAAATTTCCCTATCGATCATGATTAAAGAATTGAGGATGTATTCAAATAACAAATTGGTTATTTTATGACTCATTTTTTAAACCAATTTTGCTCTCAAACGCATTAAATTAACAGTTTTTTGTTATTCAGAAACTATATAATGTACTTATTCATCAATTTTTTGATACAGGCTAAATTTTTTAAAAAGCTGCCAAATTGAGCACTTCGCAAAAAAAAAAATTCCCAAAGCAATCATGATTAAAGAATTGCGGATATATTCAAATAACAAATTGATTATTTTATGACTCATTTTTAAATTCAATTTTATTCTGAAACGCATTCAATTGACAGTTATTTGTTATTTAGGAACTGTGTAATGGACCGTATTGGTTAGTTTTTTCACAAAGGCATAAATTTAAAAAAGTTGTCAAAATGGGCACTTCGCACTTAATTTCCCTAAGCGATCTTGATTAAAGAATTGTGGATGTATTCAAGTAACAAATTGGTTATTTTATGACTCATTTTTAAATTCAATTTTGCTCTCAGACGCATTCAAGTGACACTTTTATTGTTATTTAGGAATTATATAATGTACGTATTGGTCAATTTTTAATAAAGTTAGAATATATTACAAAATATGTTTTCAAAATGTGCATTTGAGCCGAATTTCGTTTAAGATGATTTTGATAAAATCAGTTCTTACAGAAAAATGAAATAATTTTTTTTTCAAAAGTGGTTAAATAAAGTAGTTAAACCAGGTTTATCGCTAATAATATTTTATTTTTTGTTGATGAAATGAAAACTCTTCTAAATCTACCTCCGCCTATAGGCCAAGCCGACAGGGATTTTTTAAAAGAGATTATGTTTAGGAAAAAAACGTCGTTTATTAAAATATTTTTAAGATACTTAGCCGTTTACACGCCGAATTAATATCGCAATGTAATTATAATTTTGTTTTCCTATATTACAGCTTCAAATGTTTTAATTTATGCATACAAATTTAGAAAATAACAAAAAAAATATTCTGCAGTTTTTTGGCTGTTTTCATTTTAGTGTTCACTTATTGGTACATGATTATTGATTGACAACCTATACAAATACAATAAATTATTTACCGCTGTATGCTATTGCATATTGTTCTTGAGTATTTTCTTGAATTCCAAAAACATTTAGATTCCTAGCGGTAAAATGTTAATAATATAGAGAAAACGATAAAGACAAATAATATATTTTTATGTAAATTAATGAATTTACATTTTCCTTATATCTGTGATAAATTCTTAAACATAAATATTTTTCTCAAAAGTTGAAACCAAACTTATGTTTTATAGAAAAAATAAGGACATCGTTATTATGTTGGAAAATATGTGTTTTGTATTACGAATAATTCAGTGTTCCCATTTGAGAACATTGGCGTTTAAACGGTTAAATAAAATTTGGTCACAAGTTTTTGCTCATCCGTTTGCATGTTAAGAAAGAAAATACAGCTTTTAATGTATGTATATATTAATTAAAGACCTGTTTTTATTAAAATATACAATAAAAAATCCTGTTTCCTGTGCAAAATTTAGTATATGTATTTAGATTTTATAATTATTGCAAATATTTTGCATAATAACGCATGTAAGTGGTTTTCTAGCATATTGTGGAAGGAAAGTTAAATAAATTTTGTTACAGAAGATTTGGTATAAAGCTCAATTCTTCGCTGAAATTAATAATTTTTATTTTAGTATTTTATTATTTTAAATAAAATGTAAGAAATTTGGAAGGTAAAAGTATTTCTAAAGAAAATTTGAAGTTCTTTCAGAAAGTCCAGAGAACGATAATAATCCATCTAGATTTCTCTCCTGCTGATGTTAATGACATACAGTTCAACTTTCATACACATAACTTGAGTAGAATAACTCAACCATGATTTCACTTTAACTAGTGTTCTCATCTGAGTAATAGATGAACATGAGTTGGACAGAGTGAAAAATTGAAATGTGTGCCAGGAGAAGATCTTTTCTGTCTGATTGTTTAAGTAGCTTCTTTTAACCCGTCCGGCGCATACAAGTTTTATTCGTAAAATGAGAAATTGTTGATTGACACCGGAATTTACAAGAGACTTTTTTAGAAATTAAGAACTTCCTGATTTAAGCTGTCATTGTAAAAGTTAAATTTTATTAAAATATTATTGGTGCCATTTGTATGCTTAGAATTAAAGTTAGGTATTGCCGGAGTGGTAACACTGCGCCGGAAAGGCTTAAAAGAAAAAAAAAACAATTGGAGTTGCCGAGCCAGATGCAAAACAAATCCAGAAAATTTCAATATACCAGACTAAAGAACCACCTCCCGTTCAAACATTGATTCATACATACATATATCTGCATCATATACATACATTTTTCATGCAGTAACTTTGGTATTTATAAATGTAATTTATTGTGACTATGCATGAGTACTGGGCACAACAAGGGTTATCCACCATCATCTTTCAAATCTGCACTCACTTAAACGAATCTTGAAATCCTTTCATTCTTATCTTATTTTGTGATAAAAGGTGACCCATTATAAAATAATTTTATTATTGGGCTGCATGCTAGCTATTATCTGTTCACAATATTATCTGTTCTCCATAAAAGAATGCTGAAAATGTTTTTCCATTATAAGGCAACTATTATCTGTCCTCATATGAGGCCCGTATAAATCAGAGTGTTAGTCTCTGAGATTCATAAACGTAGTTTCCCGCAAATTTAATTTACTTGTTGTAACAATCATTATTACTCTCATTCATTTAAAATAACATAGTCATATCGTCTAGTATCAAATCGTTTTCAAATTTGGAAAGTTTTAGCAAAATATCACATAAGTGTTGATTAAAAACAAATCGTGATAAATGAAGTCCATTTATTATAGATGATTTATTTAGCAAAATTCGCTTTCAGTTTCAGAATTGAAGAAACTTTTTTAATCGGGTTCCAAGCATCTTGTGTTAGTGTAAAATTAACTGACTAAAAAAATGGAAGCTACTTTTTTTTCCTAGTAAGGATATTTTTCATATATATTCATTTATTTTTGTATGAATTTTACTTCATTTTATGTTATTTTAGAAGTTAATTTTGTGAAATCTTTAACTTAATGCTTTTAACATTGAATAACTATTTTTTCATTATGTGTTTGACATGTACACTCTTTTTTTTTAAATATCCAAATAAACCTGGTATCCTATGAATTTATCCAGTTGATTTATACAATTTTAACAATATTTTGTCGGTGCTGAACTATGGCGGCCATGTTTAATCATGCTCTTAGGTCATATCTTTACTCTTGTACTCGGTATTAAAATTATTATTTTAATGTTTAATTTATTCTGAAACTTGAGAAAAAAACTGTCTATTTTTTTGAAAATCTTACAAATAAAGAAATCTGTATTCAAAATTCAGGTTTTTTTTTAACCTACCCTTGCCAATATCCATGAATTGAACTTTTGAATTTCATTACATAAACTGCCTACATCGGAAACTTATTGCACATTATTGTAACATTTAGGATATTTCTTACTTTTCCCGTGTCCTTGGCAAAGAAGAGCTGTATTTTATGAAACTAATAATTATATAAATTACCTGAGATCATTGATGTCGTAAAAGCACTCAATGCAGCTTTTGCTCATATCAATAGAATTTTCTGTTCTTTAAATATAGACATTATTCTGTGATAACCTAATTATCTAACATAAAATACCATAAACTAAATTTTTAGGATTAATCGTGGAATGTTATCTAATGTACACATGATAAACATCACTTTTCTTCGCAGTCTGTTTCTTTTGTATTAATAAACAATTTTTTTCTATGTTATTTGGAAATAAAACTTTTAAAAGAAATTATCTTTGCAACTGGTTTAACTCTAATGTAGCTCACCCGTAAATAAAACTGAATCAAAATGAATGTAGCATTCCAGATTCCAGAGTTAATACTAGACTACTTAAAGAAAATAAGATTACAGCATTCAGTTTGTCTCATACGTTTAACAGTAGAAATATTCCAAACAGCATTCTTCTAATGACAATGTTTCTTCTGTTACTTAATTTAATGTTGATAGTTTGGCCCTGGAACATGCAATTACTTTGTATATTGTGTTTCATGTGTGTATCGCAATATTATGTATTAGAACTGGCATTAAATAGTCATTTTTGAAAATTCTTTTTAGTAAATGCATCTTCAAAGCTTGAATTTGGATCTGCGACTCTAATTTTTAAAATCTTTATACCATATTTTACGCAATTAGGAAAATATAAAAGTTAAAAATGTTTTAAAAAGACAAATATTAATATAATCCGGAAATTTTTTAGTAGGGGGAGGAGGGTTTCTAAGTGGTTGCTTCCATGGGTGCAAAATGCCTTTGAGGAAGCTCTGGTATGTGTAATGAAAATATAAACACGAAAAAGTATTTAGAAAGACGTAGGAGGGAATGGTTGATTTTACATTTTTACATATAAAAGAAGGAAATGTTTCAGATTTTGTCATAAATATTTGAATATCTCCTTGAGATATCTACTTTTAATTCGCCGGATAAATTACTCTCTGCTAAAAATCACTTAATGAAGCAAACAGATATTTAATTGCATTCGAAATAATAGTTTTATTTTTCTACTCATTTTAAAGAGAAAATAAATCTACATACATATTTTTCATCTCAAGTTTAAATATTACGCATAATGTATACTTATATGTTTTTGAACAACAGGAAATGTATAATTATCATTTATAAATTACTTACTTTTTCAAAATATATTTCATTTTTACTAAAATGTTCTCTGTTTAAAAGACAAAATGTGTAGTCCACATAACATCGGGTACTAGCTGTAGCATTGCGAAGTATCAGATGAACGCCCAGCATTTTGGAGTCCGTACGATTGAAGCTGATGACCCATTTGTGATAGCCATATGTAAACTCTTTTGTGGTTGCATCTCTGTGGAAATCTCTGGTAACAGACCTCGTGACGATGAAAGTGAAGACTCCTGTTCCCGCACTATCTTTAACCCGCGTAAATCGATAAAGCAGTGCCATCTAAGCATGAGTGGATTTTATAGGCCTCTATTCTTGTTTAGATTACTTTCAACCCTAAAAAAATATAATTTTTTTTATTTTCTTCAAAAATCTATAAATAAAAATACAAGATATGACACACATCTTTAACTAGAAACACAAATTAACTGCCCCTGTATAGAAAGTAGTGCAATATTCAAGGCCCGATTATCCTATGAAGCTAAGGAAAGCACAGTGTCATTTCGTAGAAACTTACCAATGCTACAAATAACATTTCAAGTCCGCTCAGTTAAGTTCACCTATATTTCATTAAACAACATTTTTAAGTTCCTCTTATATAAAAATTGGATACAACCAAGAAAATATGCAATAATTATTTAATAATAAAAATGTTAGCTTGAGAAAAAGATTTAATTCAACATGTATGTACAACAAAAGACATCAATTTCCTGAAAAAATATTTCTCTCAATTTTTGAAAAAGATTAAGTTATTAGTATTATGTAGATTTCGTATGAAATATTACCTATTGCTGTCGCTCCAATGTTGGAATTTCTGAAATTTTTTTGCAGATGTAAGCCGATCGTGACCTGTAGACTCCAAAACTACCATTAGTAAAAAAGTTTATATATATATATATATAGATCACTTTCTTATGGACACGATATTTTCTATAGTTCTGCTCCAATCTCTTCGAAACTGATATAATATCTCGGCTAAGTTCGTTAATGGACAAAATCGGTCCAAGGGGGTGGAAATAGAGAGAGTTTTTGTGAAAACCGAAAAAACGCCATAACGTCTTAATTATAATAGATATCGAATCGGTTTAAACTTTATATTACTTCTTAAAATGCGCCAAAATTTTATGTATGACAGAATTTTGATAAATTTAGAACTGGGCTCAACGGCGAAAAAATAGGTTTTTTGGGAGAAAAAAATTCACAACTTTGTCAATTCTCAAGATATCATATGCAACTAAAGTTTGTGTAAATGTTCTCAACATTATCTAAAACTTTTGTATTTACAAGTTTTTGATGAGACTAGTTCTTACCGATAAAAAAAAATAAAAACGAAAATAAAAAGGGGGGTTAAAAAAGACAAAAATCCATAACTTTGTCAATTCTTAAACTATCAAATCTATTTAAATTTTTTACATCTTCTTAATAATATCTACAACTTTTGTATTGACAAGTTTTCATAGGATTAATTCGTATAGCAAAATTAAATTAAACAAAAGTAGGAGTATCAGAAAAAACCCTCAAATCCAAACTGCTTATATTCTGACTCATTTTTAAATTCATTTCTGATTTTAAACGCACCCAAATAGCAGATCCTCTTAATTAGGAACTATATCATGTGGCGCATTGGTCAGTTTGTTGATAAAGATAGAATATATTTCAAAAAAGCTTGCCAAAAAAGGTATTTTGAACAGAATTTCCCGAGGTGATTGTGATTCAAAATTTGAGGACATATTCAATTAACAAATTGCGATTTTTCTGACTCATTTTTAAATTCATTTTTGCTTTCAAATGCATTCAATTGACAGTTTTTTTTATTTACGAACTATATAATGTGCCGTATTATTCAATTTTTTAATAAAGTCAGAATATATTTCAAAATATGTTGTCAAAATAGGCATTTGAGCCGAATTTAGGTTAAGATGTTTCTTATAAAACAAGTTCTTAGAGAAAAAATGAAATTAAAAAATTTTCAAAAGAGGCCAAATAAAGTTGTTAAACTAGGTTTATCTGTAATGAAATTTTCTTTTTTGTTGTTGAAATGAGCACTCTTCGAAATCTACCTCCGCCTATAGCGATGTCGGGAAGTTTTTTTTTTTTTTTTTTTTTTTTTTTTTGCATTGGCCGTAATGTAACGAAATAATTTTGATTGTCCCTGTAATTAAATAATACATCTGTTTTTCATAAAACTGTTATAGGTTGACGGACAGACAGACGGACAGAATATAAATCCAAACGTTTTTTAACTGTCACCACAATGCAAAAATAAAAATAAAGCAGCAGATGATAATTTTAAATATGAATATATCCGAGAATCTTTCTGTGTACGAAGACTTTTATGGCGTGTTCTTTCTCTGCCTCCTTTCATTTTAATTTTTAGATATTAAAGAAAATCTATCAATGTTAAAAAAAAATATTGGGTGTTATTCGGGATAGCATGATGATGTTATTAAAAAATATCGGAGTTTATATTCGAATGCAATTCCAGGGAAATTCCCTTTTACTACAATTTTTGAAGTGTACGAACAGTTACTGTGGCTCACTTTTTTTCCTTAACATTTATTTTATTGAAACTTATTTATAAAAAATCATCCAAATATTAAAGAATCTACTTAGAAAATTTTTTATATGAATTTTAATTTCCCAGTAATAAAATTTACATATTACAATGAATATAAACTCAGAACTTTTTTCCACAGAATTAATTTCCCAAGAAAGTGTTGAAAACAATCTCACATAAGTAATTAGACTTGAAAGCTTTACTTAATTTATTTACAGACGGTATTAGGCTATTTATTTTTTATTATAAATGGAAATATAAGACAAATATAGTCATATGCAAGCTTCGTATTTTAGAAGCAGCTGCTTTATGTAAATTTCTTTACATTTCTATAGTTTAAGTGAACATGGTGGAAGCAACAAAGTTACAACAAATTTCCATTCGTAATGTAATGATAGAACATTTTAACGATAGTAAAAGCACCTGAACTATCTCAAAACAAGTTCAAATAAGTCATTCAACTATTTTTTCTATTATATAACGATGGAAAATACATGGAACAATTGAAAAAACATTAAAAACGGGAGCTCTTGACAAGCTAACTCCAAGAAATCCAAGGTTTGTTATGCATAAAGTCAAGAATAATCCACGGATTAGCCCAGTGAAAGTTACAATAGAATTGAAAAACATATTTGCAATAAAATTAAATCCTGAAATTGTTAGACTTGTAATCAGATCACATGGAAACAACATTAGAGTTGCCAGAAGAAATTTTCGTTGAAGAAAGAGCAAGGAATTTAGGTCTGGATTTTTCAAAATCCATGGTAGACAAAGATGTATCATTTTGAGAAATCTTATATTTGTCGAGGAATAAAATTTTAACATATTTGGGTCTGAGGGATGAATAACTGCGGGGAGAAGGCCCATCGAAATGTTCAATCCAAAAAATATATTTCCAACTGTCAGACGTAGAGGTGTAGGCATACAAGTTTAGGGATGTTCTGCTGTTTCTGGTATGAGAAATTTACTGTAATATAAAATAATATGGTATAATAATTGAATATAAATATCCTGAAAGAAAACTTGAAAATATCTCTCCCAAAATTTGGAAATCAAAACGCATTCAACTTTTATCAAAATAATGATCCTAAACATACAGTTCTGAACCAGTTAACAAACAGTTTACTTATGGCAGCTGTGCTACTGTACCAAAGTTATCAAGACTTAACCATATTCTCCAGATTTAAACCTCATTGAATATGTGTCGCATGAATTAGACAAAAAAACAAGAAGAAATAAGTTATCTTTGAAAGAACAACTTAAAACCATATTAAGTGAGTAATATTATTAACAAAATCAAACATTCTTACGCAAAAAACTCGTAGTATACATGCCAAAATGTATTAATTGCGTCATTGTAGTTAAAGGATATACCCAACAAAGTTTTAAAATGTTTGATTATTTGCATATTTTTGTTTACTTTCGTTAAATCTTCAAAGTGTCCAATTGCGTATATGACATTGTTTTTAAAAATTTCTCGAAAATTAATTTTTGAAAAAAAGTTTTGAATTAATTTTTATTACAATATATATGTTTATTATAGAGAATAGAAAGTTTGTATGAAAAAAATTAAGCAAATCATTAAAAGAGACTATTCATCAATTGATACAAAAGGTACAAATAAAGATAATTTATTGCGAAAACAACATTAGTCAATATCAAGGTATATTTTAATGACCAAAGACAGAAAAATGTGATCGAAATATGTATCTTACGAATAGGAGCAAGGGTTACGAATTTTGAATAAAACTATTTCCGAATAATAATCTTCGCCTTTGTTTTGCCGCAAAAATATTCAATTAAATAAAACAAACAATAATATACGGAAATAGTGATATTGAAAATCACAATACCCTGAAACAATGTTTAATAGAATCTGTAGGATGCAAATGGAAATCACTTGTCTGTTTTTACTTAAATTTCTAGTAAAAGTATGATTAATAGATTTTATTTCTCATTTATGCGGCACTAAAATCAATTTGCCGTAATCAGCAAAAACAGCAAGTGTCCAAACTATGTATTTTTTAATTTAATTCTTATAAAATAAATAACTAATAAATAACTAATAAAATAAATAACTAATAAATAACTAATAATAACTATAATAAATAACTAATAACTTATAAAATAAATAACTAAATAATATAAAATAAAAAACTTTAGCTTTCTAACAGATATAATAGATACAAAACTTTTATTAAAAATCTAACAATCTTCTGAAGAACAGTTTACAATGATTCCTCAAATTTATTTAATCTGTGACTTATGAAGTTTTTTAAATTATTTATTCAAATAATTAAGACATTCAGTAGCACATTACAAAATACTAAAAGTATATATACATAAACTAACCCAGGTTTTGATAATTAATCATACACATATGAAAATAATGGCATGGAGATAAGAAAAATAAGGGAAAAAATCTACTTTTCTTCGGATCTAACTTCAAGGCAATATAATTCATGAAATAAGCTGTACAAAAATACTAATTATTATTATGTTGAGTATAACAATTTAAACATATCGAACGGAATGTATAGAGAGAGTAGCAATATTTCGAAGCATAATTATATGTTACAGAATAATGTGTTGCATGAAAGCTACAAATATGGCACTTTTCAAAATTTCTTTTCAAAAGTCTGGCATACTTGTTGTCAATAATGTCCTATAAAGAGTAAATTGCTAAACGTTGAATTTTCAGCTCTGCCACTAGTGAATTTATTTTAAGTTTTCTGTGTTTTGTTAAAAAAATTGATTTTGTCTGTTTCAAAACTGTAATCTTTGCTAGAGTTTTCAACGAATCTTCGATGTTTTCTGTTTTTTTTATTACATATAGTGGTAGACAAAATAATAAAATAATAGTCTGCAGTGACAACCCTGAATTTATCATATCGAACTTTGTTCTTTTGGGAAAAATAGAAAATAGATTTATAACTGAAGGAAACAAAGTAATTTTACACCGAATCAATTTTTCGCTTTCTTGGGGAAATTAAATGTCCCATAAAATCATGAAATCGACTAAGAAATAAATCAAAATGTGCGCCGTTATATAAAGTTTGTTTTCAATCATGAAATTGGATGTACAAAAGACATCACCAAATCTGTTTTTTGAAGCAATATAAATCGATCCAAAAATATTTATAGTAGATAGATACCTTAATGCTTTAAGTATGTAAATTAAATAATATTTTATTACATTTTTCGGGAGTTACATTTTTTCGTTTACATTTTATAGCACAAACTCAAAGGTAAAAGGTATTAAATTGCAGAAGTATTATAACGTGTGAACTAACACTTAATTTGATTCAAAATGAAAAAAAAAATCCAACGATATAAAATAATTTTATTTTGAGCAAGGTCATTTTTAGTAGGTAAAAGTTAAAAATAACTAATTATTGTAAAGTAATGAAAAGTATTTAACAATTAACAACAAAGCTATTAAATAAAAGTAAATATTTTTTGAACTGTTATAGGTGTTAAAGGTAAAATAAAGCATGTTCAAAAATCGTAATTAATAAACATTAAACAAGTTTCAGAAAATTTCATGACGTAACAGAAACATTTAGGATAAACATATAACAGAGCAAATATAAAATAAAATGAAGCTAGATATTTGTGAGTATGGGTTAATTTCTGACATAACTGACACAGCGGAATAGATAATTTGTTTATTACACAGAACAGACAACTGTTTTACATTAATCATAAATGCTTATGTTATGTCAGGAAAGTTCTATTTCTGAATTATTACTGTAACCTCATTGTTCTCTACATTTCTCAAAAATTATCTTTGGAAACTATTTGGAGATTACCCAAATAAGAACTTCTGAAAACATTAGATCTCCAAAGTTCATGGAAACATTTTAAAAATAAATAAACTTCATTGATACCGATAAATATTATATCATATGCCTCTTTTAACTTTGGAAATTGTATTATATTCTGAGGTTTATGATTGATTATTTTTAAACTGTTTAGGAACCTAAAACGAAACTTAAAGAGCAATGTGTATTTATGAAACTCCGCTAAATTTTCTTTACTCTTTGTGTCTCAAATTATGAATTATTGAAAATTTCATCTTCTAAGGCACTTTTCGTGAATTTTTTAAACATTAGAAAATTTACAGAATCATGTAATAAATTCTAAAAGAATCTTTTTAATTAATACTAGAACGCCCGGAAATTATACACAAGTTTCATAATAATGTTTCATACCAGAATTTTTATTTAGAATTAGTTACTGGATTATTTGACGTAAATCTGCGTGTTGTGTAATTAATTTATTTTATGAAAAGATTTCTGGCTCCAGTTGATATTTAACCCTTTCCGGCGCGGAGTAAGTTTAATTGAAATAATTATCTGCCACCAGAATTTATAAACGAATTTATTAGAGAATACGAACTTGCTTATTTTCAGGCATTTTATCAAAGGAAAATTTTAATTAAATATTCTTGGTGCCAGTAAAATTTAAATTAGATGTCCTTTTTAAGGGACACCGCGCCGGAAAGGGTTAACCCTTTCCGGCGCAAGCAAATTCTATTAGTAAAATGAGAAATTGTCGATTGACACTTGAGTTTATAAAGGACTTGTCTAGATATTACGAATTCCTTAATTTAAGCTTTCATTGTAAAAGCAAAATTATATTAAAATATTACTGGTGCCGTTTGCAAGTTTGGAATTAAAATTAGGTGCTGCCGGCCCGGCATCACTGCGCAAGAAAGGGTTAATTATGGGGTCGGAGTCGAATCGACTTCTTTTGGATGTTTTAGTGTTAAAATTAATTAATTAAATTTGGATTTATAGAGATTTTGTGCAATATTTATAATCCGACACAAACATTTTTTTAAATGCACTTTTTCGTATTTTATAGAATAAGGAAATGTACAAATATTACGCTCTTTCGTGAGAAATATACAAAAACTTCCGAACTGAATCATTTCCCCACAAACTTTCAACGCCAAAAAAGCTGAAAATAATCAAATGAAAAAGAATTCACTCTTTTAAAACTAATTTTGTTTCCAGTAATGCCTTTGAAACAAGATAACTAATTCTAAACTTTATTACTACTAATCGATGCATTAAATGAATTTTATAACAACTTATGTAAAAAATACAGAGTGATTATAAAAAAACTATCCCGATAATTGGGCCCCTAACTATTATACCACTCACAGAAACTGACAGAAATTTTGGCAAAAGGTATTTTTAGGTATGCGCTCAAGAATGATATGGAAAACGTCAGTGTCACTCAAACAGTTACGGTTACAGTGAGAAAACTTCGGAAAAAATCAAATGGCAACACCCAGGTTTTTGTATTGGAATGTGATCTCCATTCTGAAAAAACCTAAATAGCGTTGGAATGGCAACTGTAACATGAAAATCACCGGAACTATGCAAGGGAAAAGTAAAAAGGACTTTGCCGTGCACCAGAACGTTAATGTTCGTTTCATTTACGTCACACGTCACACCGTTTCTTCGGCTGATATCCCAGCCTGATTTGTTTTTTACACAAACGAGAAGAAGAAACCAAGAAACGTAAATTTCGAGTTTACGTAAGACACAGTCATGATGGACGTCGTTGCGCTAATAGAAAGAAAAGGCACTGCGAAATTCGAGCCGCGTACGTTGCCTTCTGCCATTCCAAACAAGATGCCGCTTTCAGTTAAAGAATGTGGGAAAATCGTAAAGATTTATTATCTGAATGGACAAAATGCAGCAGAGACATTGCGTAGTTACCGCCGCAACCATGGATTACGGCGAGGCCCGTGCACTGTCAAAGCTGTACAGGACTTGATTCAAAAATTTGAAGAAACTGGTTGCACATGCGATCGACCTCGATCTGGACGACCTTCCGTTCCTGTGGAAGCTGTTGCAGAAGTTCATCAAACGATAAGCACAGTTTGTCCCGCAACTGAACGCGGTTTTTCGCGTGTTCTGAATATGCCTAATTCAACTGTACGGGCGATTCTGCGCTCTGTTTTAAACATGTTCCCTTATCGATTGCAGCGGGTCCAGATGTTGGAACTAGCAGACTATCAGTTACGGTTGGATTTTGTAAATCAATTCCTTATCCGGTACGATGAAGATAGCAGCTTACCTTTACGAATTCTGTGGACAGATGAGGTGTATTTTTCGTTAACTGATAACGTGAATTCAAAACATTGTGTGCACTGGGCAGAGAATAATCCACATGATGTGCTTGCCCGTCCATTACACTAGGAAATGTGACCGTGTGGTGTTGTATAACAAGTACGTTCATCCTCAGCCTTTACTTTTTGAAGAAGTTATTGCCGTTAATCTGCAAGCGTGTACAGTAACGAGTGATCCCTATCTGGACATGTTAACACGTTACGCGATTCCCGCATTGCAATGGCAAAATGCTATATCTGAAGTTGTGTGGATGAAAGAAGGTGCTCCTTCACATGTCGAGTCTTCTGTCAAACGTGTCTTAAGTCAACAGTTTGGTGACAGATTTATCCCCGGTCATTTCCCGCTTCCGTGGCCACCAAGTTCTCCTGATCTGACACCAATGGATTTCTGGCTGTGGGGATATCTGAAATCCAAAGTTTATCAGTTTCGTCCTCAAACTGCATCTGATTTGAAAGATGCCATCTGAAATGCGATTCAAGAGATTCCTATTGCCATGGTATGTGCTGTAGTGCTATCCACCATCTGCCTCATGCAAAGTCCCATCACGTGTGAAGGAGGTCATGTGGAAAATTTGTGAAACACAATAAAATACTTTATTTCTTGCTGCTTCTCTGTCCTTATCGATTGCCTTCACTTTTAGCCTATCTACCGCCGCTGATTTTCCTTCTGCAGTTACCGTTCCAACGCTATATGGGACTTTTCCAATGGAGATCACATTCCAATACAAAAAAACTGGGTGTTGCCATTTGATGTTTTCGAAAATTTCTCACTGTAACCGTAACTGTTTGTGTGACACTGTTGTTTTCCATATCATTCTTGAGCGCATACCTCAAAATATCTTTTCCCAAAATTTCATTCAGTTTATGTGAATGGTATGATAGTTAACAGCCCAAATGTCGGGATAGTTTTTTTTAATCACCCTGTATATTACAACACGTTTGAAATCAAATATTTTGAACGGAAATTTTAATCTTTAAAAAAATTAATGTTACATTGTATTTTTTGTGGCATCAATGTTATACTTTAGAAATCTACAATGAAGGGGGTAGATAAAAATAATTTTTGCCCCCTCCCCTCATGATAAGTTCAAAATGTAACCAGTCTAATCAGTTTTGAATGGGTGGATATATATTTATAACCTCCTTAGTAGATTTTAAGGTTGGAGAATGGTCAGGAAAAAACACAATCAAAAAATGTGTTGAATACCAGTATTAATTTGTTAAAGAGAAACTCACCTTCTGTAACCCCCCCCCCCCCCTTTGAATTAGTCAAAGTAATTTATATAAGAAAATACTGGTAGTTTCCGCTTTTTCTGTCTGTGTTTTCCTCTGACAACACGCCACCCTGTTTTTTGTTTGAGTCTGGGATACAAAATCTTTAAAATTACTAAAAAATATTTATTGCATTAAAAATTTCTCTGGTGTTTCTTTTTTTTTTAATAGCCTAAAAAGATTTCAAAATTGGGGTAACATTGGTTATATATATTATATAAAATATTAATTAAATATTGACATGAAATATTATTTCAATATTGACACGCTTATATTTTGAAATTATTGACAGGAGTAATTTCGTCTTGGAAGCTACTTCAAAACGAATAGCGGCACATCATTGGCATTTCATGGCAAATATTTCCAACGAAAAGTCAATATGTCTGCACATTTTTTACACCTCATTAATATTAATAATGACAATAGTTAAATAATATCGACACTACATTTGAAATGCTTACAATAAATGCAATATTACCGAAATAGCGGGACATTACAAGATTTTAATGGGTAGGAGCACAGTGGATTGATTTTTCCAATTTTTCATTAATAGTTAAAGCAGACTTTTTCATGTTTTCCACCAAATACTGTCATAAAAATACTTTTTGAAGAGAGAAAGACCTGTTTATTATCTTTTTCCATTGATATTTACTTAATGCACATCATTTGGTGCATTTAATGAGAATATTTGGCATAGCGAAGAGGTTTTTTTTAAACACCTTATTCTTTTTTATCCACGTGCATTTGAAATTCCATTGTGTCTGATATTGTCCATTTTGATGCACATATATACATACATAACATATTTGACATAGCCGTGTGAAAATAAATGTAAACGATATGATAACTGTAATATTACTGCTAAATAAAATAATACTATTATAATAATATAGATAAATAATGAAATATATACCACGTACCTTAATACATTGTTCACTATTCTCGAGACTTGAATAATTTTCATGAAA
This sequence comes from Maratus speculifer, assembly GCA_964019185.1. Classification (NCBI taxonomy): domain Eukaryota; kingdom Metazoa; phylum Arthropoda; class Arachnida; order Araneae; family Salticidae; genus Maratus; species Maratus speculifer. The sequence continues at coordinate 228,644,832 of OZ025299.1, forward strand.
ATTAAACCCTAAAAACGGCAAAAAACATGAAGCAATAACAGAATTCTGATATCCTGTTGAAACTGAAACGAAACAACCAGCAGCACGAACCATTTCCAAGGAAAAGAAATGTTGTGAAAATAGGAGTATTCGCTTTAAAGTTTTTTTGTGCATGTATAAAATAAATAAATGAATAAATAAATAGACAAAATTTGTGTAATTCCTTTCTTGTAAGCTGTTTGAAAATAGTTGAATATTGTACAGTGTAAAATATCATTAGTCAACTAAAACTTCACACTTTCATATGTTATTCGCGAGCCTCATCTGCATCAATATTTTTTTCTTAAAAAACACCAATGTCTCTAAAATGAAACTTATTATAGTTCATAAAAAGATTAAACCAACATCATATCCTTAATTTTAATAATTAGATTTTCTTTCATGAAGTTAAAAGAATTAAAGGAAAAACACCAATGCTGCAATGAAAGTATTAGAAATTCTAAAATAAACTACTCCAACGAAAACTGTCCATTTTCACATTTTTTTACTATAATTTTGTACGTATAATCTAATTTGGTACTAATTAAGAACGTAGAATTCTTAGTAAAAATAACACTCTTATTTATGCTCTCTCAATTTTAACATATGCTAAACACTTAACTTGCGATAAATTAATGTTATAAGCGTTTGCTTAATTGCACTTCAGATTCAAATTAAGAGAATATATCCTCATGATTATGGTTATGGGATACATTTTAATTGTTAACCATTCGTGCCCAGCATCTATTGCGTAAATTTTATTTGGTTGGCACCACTATTTTTAGCAGATTTAAGTTTATTTCATTAATCACTAAAATACATCATTAAAATAAAATAATTATTGCTTTTCTTTTTTACCGGTGTCAAAAACTGTGCTGCATGCACCTTTTGAAGCGTCCCTAAAAAGAGACGCTAGGCACTAATGGGTTAAAGTGAACTGCTTTCGCTACAGAATTATTTTGTTCATAACTCAAGTATTCAAAATTAAATTGAAATGATTGTTTGACATTTTTTTAAAACTTTCTAAGAGTTAGCTTAAAAAAAAAAAATATTAAGACGTGCATCCGAAGGATGTGTGCAAAATTAATTTATTAAATAAATAGAAAACAGGAGTTCTGCATTTTCAGAACTTAGATGAATATATATATATACAAGGTGAGTCATAATTATCAAAAAAATAGGTATCTCCTTATTTATTGCCCCTATGCACATACTTCTAATTACAAAGTTTCAGTTATAAAAAAATATTCAAAATGTGATGATATAAATTTCAACTCCATGGAGGGTCTATTTCAAAAAATACGAAAATTAAATATCTATATGCTCTCCGATGTCAAAATTCACAAATTAAGAAAATATTTCTTATCCATTTCTGAATTAAACAAAAAAATTTCATCTCCTTATCTCAAAATCTCACAGAGATATTAAAATACAAAATTCTCCAAAATTCGCGACTTGCACCACTTAACCATACCTCTAAGCGAAGAGTTTCTGACTCATTTTGAAAGGAAGATAGGAATCTTCAATAAATTGTCTATTTAAGACAGGTGACTCTCATTTGGACGTTAAAAAGTCACGTTAAAAGTTTACCCTAGCACGAACCCTACTGAAAATGAAGTATCTACCATGATTAGTTTATCTACAGAGAGAATCAAAGTTTCCCATTACATTACGGCTTATAGGGAAAAATCGTTAATATACTCGGATTGCCATGAAATTTTAGGACGTTATTGACGTTTACCCTAGCACGAACCCTATTGAAAATGAAGTTTCTATTATGATTAGTTTATCTACAGGGCGAATCAAAAGTTTTCCATTACATTACGGCCCATGGGGAAAAATCGTTAATATACTCGGATTGCCATGAAATTTTAGGAAGTTATTGACGTTTACCCTAGCACAAGTCCTATCAAAAATGAAGTTTCTACAATGATTAGTTTATCTACAGGGCGAATCAAAAGTTTCCTATTACATTGCGGCCTATGGGGAAAAATCGTTTCAAAGGAATTTTAAAGATGTTATACCATTGTCAAACATATTAAAATATGCATTCTATAAAATATAAGGTGAAAATGTAGCTATTATTCATTCACAGGGCCACACAAAAGAATTCCATTAGATAATGGTAAAAGGGGGAATTGTGTGTGACATATTTTAAATATATTAAGCTTTTTCATGTATAAGAAAATTGATATATATCACTGAATCTTAATATAAATTATACGCTACTGTCTTGCATAATATGAAGTACATAGCATTTACAGGGCCACACAAAATATTTCAAATAGTATATTCTTTCCGAAGTACCGAATATGTGTCCGATGATGGCTGATGGAGGGATGAAATGCATTTTAATTATGATATTCGCGTTTATATTTCGCTAAATATATACACATTATATGGTGTGTATAAATGTTATAGTTGATATACAGGGCTACCCAAAAGAGCTCACCAACGTTACTGAATATGAGCGTAAATTATTTAAACGTGGTTCTTAAATAAGCTATGCATTTTCACGCTGAGCTGCATTCAATTTACTGAGAAATGTTTGCAGAATGTAGATAAAGGGATATACAGGGCCAAAGAAATTTCAAGCTACTGGGTATTTTGTTGCTAAGCTAAATTTTCCCATTATATGAACTGACATATGAAATAAAGGGCTGTTCTAATGTACTGGAATACATATTTGGGTATATTTGACAATACACTATTATTTCCTTAAATAACAATGTTTTGTTAAAGATTTCATTAGGTGTTGGAAAGTGCTTCATAATCTATGCTTAACGCATGATTTTTCTTACTTGTTAATTTTAAAGAAACACAAAAAGCTGCGATGTATTTGTTTTATTAATGAATCTCTATTTATACGTAACTGTTTCAGTCTTCCTTTAACACCTTTTAAGGCGGAATCTCATGGAAAAAAATGCGTTATAGACAAGTTCTTTTCTTTAGAATGTACAAATGTAATCTATTTTTCCTCGGGTAGTATTATATTCACTTTATATGGATCGTTTTCGTTTAAGACAAGGTTGCGTCATTTCTGAAAATATGGACTTACTCAAATATGAGAACATGATATTTTACTCTTGAGTGTGTGCATGTTTTCGGAAATGAGTATATGCATGTTTCAGACATGTTTCAGAGCTATTTTGACTATGCATCAGACTCATATTTGAGTATTTATTTGATGAGTTTTGAAGATGCTGTTTCTAGAGTCTACGCAACATGATTAAAAGCTAATGTAAATCTTAAGATAACTTATAGAAATGAAGCGTGCATATAATAAAAATAGAGATAAATATTGTTAAACAACAAAATTAATTAAATTACCTTAGAAACTTTTAATGAAATCCTGCTTATTCCACCAACAAAATTTTGTTTCTTTGTTTGTTTGTTTTACGAATTAAGCCTTTTTCATTTCGAGGGCTAAAGTAAGCAGCTCAGCTTCTGCAATGACATTACAAAGGGTTTTAAATGTTCTTTCGCGATTAAGATAAAATAAAGTTCGCCACTTTTCATAATATAAAACGTTCTTGAAATTATGGTTTCCTTCGAAATCATAACAAGTCTGACATCATGTGAATAAATTCAACTACACTGGTGTAATTTATTAATTTAACGGATAAAAGCAATTCCATGTAAAACTATTTCCGGTATTTCAGAATCGGAATCATTGAGTAGAATTGAATCAAAAAGTTTCAAAACAGAATGAAAACATCGATTTGCGCAAATTTGAAAATATCATTTTTTCAGTGTGTACAAATATAGACAGTACAAAACATATTTTAGTTTTAAGAATTAGAACACACACTTTTATTCTACATAAAATTACTCTGTTAACTGTTTAACTGCGAGAGTGGGAAACTACCTTTTAACTTCTTACCGCTTGCGATCCATCCTTACATTCTTAGACTCAATTTGCTCGTATAGCCGCGTTCTGTCACCCCGTAAAGTTTCCCCCCCCCCTTTTTTAGATGAACCCTGTAGATATTTAAAATTAAATATAGTTTATCCTCTTCAGACCTGAGGTACACAAATGTGTACCTCCATTCTTTTCTTCATGAAAACTAAACTGTTCGAATTTTTTGCATTTTTACATTACTTCTATACAGCTGAATGTTTTTTGCTTTTAAACAAAACCAATAAATGGCAGCACTGATGAATATTACCTCATAAAATAAATATTATTTACATCCGAGTTTCGAAAATACCTTCAAGACATTGTGGCCAAGAAAGTAAGAAATATTCATGATTTTTTAACTTAAATGCTTAAGAATAAAAAATTTTGAAGATTTGCTGATCATTTACTTTTTTAAAGACCTTCATTTTGTTATTGCGTAAATTTATATTACTGATAGTTAAACTGATGTTTTAAGGGGATTAGTACTTTTATATCCATATTTATAAAACTAAATTACTAGTCCCCTAAAGTACTGATTTCCTAAAAATGACTCTTTCTGTCATCTATGCTGTCATATCGATTATGTAAAAGCAATAAATATATATTTGTAGAGTTAGTTTATGCTCATGTCTGAAGAGGTTATAATAGCTCCATAGTTTGACAAAAATCAATTTATATTATTTCAAAACAGCGCGTAATTTAATTAAATTTTTTTCTGTAATTGGAAAATAGCAACGAAAAGATATAAGTGTTTACTATCTTTCAACCAGTTTTTCTTTAATTTCTACAGACCTGCAGCACTTAGTTGCCAACATTTAAAAAAGTCTGTCAGAGCAGTGGCGGAAGGATGAGGTATCTTTCATATTACTTTTAAAAAAATAATAATAAAATTATTAGAACATACGCAGCTTAAAATAGTGCAACCGGATTATGGAAATACACTACTGGTTTTTCTCAAAACTTAATGTGAATAGGATTTCGCGAAATTATTTATCTCTATATTAGCTGGGTTTTTAAAAAGTAATTTATATTTGGTCTATAAACTCGTGCTAAACTAAAGTGCCAGTTATTTTAAAACAACATGATATTTGAAAAGTACCAATGAACATGGTCGAGAGCGTAGTAATTCCTGTGCACATGCTCACTTACATCGAAATCAATTGATATATACGATTGGTGTCGCAAAAAAAAAAAAAAAAAAAAAAAAAAAAAAAAAAAAAAAAAATAGATTTTTTAAAATGTCACCCACATTTAGCAAAGGCTCGTCAGGAGGTTCACAATCGTTCTACTACCAGTGCTTTATTAAACTAAATTTCTTTTCCTTTAATTGTTTAGCTTTTAATGATTAGATCAAGTAAAATTAATTATATAAATATTCAGGTAGAAAAGTGATTGTAATCACTCTGACGATCCGCCACTGCAAAAATATTTTAAATTCAAACTGCAATGTCTTTCTTAAGATACGAACAAAACAAAAAATGCTCTACCAAGCTCAAACAGATAAGATTTTTTTTCAATTTATAGTTTTTTTTTTACCAATATTTAAATTTAATTTTTTTTAAATTTAAACTAGCAAAAGCCATGCTTTGTTTGGATTCGCGAAGCATTATTTTATAAAGCAGATATTTGAAAGTAAAAAGATTTTTTTATATTATTTTTGCATCTTTATTAAACAAAAACATTATTTTATGTTTTGGCGCATTTTAATTTTTTATTTATGATGTAAGACTGGCATAATAAAATATTTTCGAAGCAAACTTTTACAAAATATTTTTAAATTTTCAACTAAAAGCTCTTTTAAAGATATTTTTACAATTTCCAGTAACCACTGGTGTTTTTTAAAGTTGTTTGAAATATGCATGTTTCCAATCTTTGTAATTAACATCAAATAATGTTTGATAGCTATTTTAGAATAATATATTTGAAGAGAGCTTGAAGAAAGTTACTTCGTCAAAATCCTATTTTCTGGAAAAACATTTTAAATCTGCTCTCGTTGATACTATGAATTTTTAACTGTAAAACTTTTTTTTCTAATTTCTTTGTTTTTATACATGTTAGCGTATCAGAATTTTTGATATTGTAGAATTTTTCGTAAGGAAAATTTCTATTGAATGCTTAATTTTGAAGGATTTTCACTCTCGACAACGTTATGTACGTTTTTAAGCCAACTTGTGTCTATATATCCTCAATATCTACAACTGCTTCATCTAATGTTAAACCTTGGGAAAGCTAACTGCAGAAGAAATTCTTTCCTTGTGCAATTTATGCTTCCATTTTTCCAGAATTTAATTATCGGGGGAATTGGTACGCACCAATTCTTATAAGTTAAATTTTTGTAGTATTCAAATTTATCCATGATTATTCGCGATATCTGGTCTGGTGGCTTGTGATTTTCTTTATTATGTGCAGCAAAGTCTAAAGTCCCGTTTACTAAATCTTTTTCGGTCCACAAATACGAACGTAACATTACTTTAGATCCAAATGATAAAGTAAGAAATGGTTAAAGTCAATTTGTCGTTTCTGAATCGGCCAACTTTGCTTTAGTACATTTATAAACAGCTTGAATCGAGGCAACAACTTCAAGCTTCAATTCTTTTAATTTTTCATTTATATAACAAATTTAACAATTAATTTTATTTGTTTACAATTCTTTTGTAGCCACTTTACTAAAAAAAAAAATAATAATTCACAATACAATTTTTTTTAAATGTTTAAGCGTCATCTGTGCAAACGATTTTGCTGAATAATGAAAACATATTTTATTTATTAAATTAATCATGATTCTATCTATAAATACTTACTCCATGATTTATATTTTTTTCTGAAAATATACGCGTTTCATTTTTATTTGTTAAAATGCGTCCGTATAGGAAATGCATGTAAAATAAATTAATTAAAATAATAAATTTTTTCACGTTTTACTGTAAAAAAATTACATTGTGCAAATCTACAGATCATAATTTATTTTTGTGTTTAATTTGAAGTTAAAATATTGAATAGTTTTTTTGTAAAGTGTACGATAAAAAGTAATTTGAGTGGCCTAGTAGAGGATTCGCTTCGCTCATCCTAATAACCTCTATTTTAGAAAAAGATAGCGGATGGAAACATAGCAATTAACTTAATCAACAAATTGGTATTTACGGCGTACAAATCAAGTTGCATCCAAATTAGATCTTTACAAAATGTCAACCACACTAGAAATTCAAAGGGCTATAACTCCGCCATTTTTTAAGATATAGACGAAACAAAAATGCTCTGGAACCTTTGTATCAATAACAAACACATACAAGGAAATTTCCATTGGTAATTTTTCGTACTGTATTTTAAATTTTAAAATTTATTTTAAAAAATAACTGACCACCATTTTGAAACAAGAGGTCCGATGATGCTGGCCAACGAACTCGGTTGTGACATTTTTATGTAGTTTGTATACACCAATTTACATCCAAATGCGTTCCAAATACGATAGTTACAATATAACAAAGATCATATATAAATATACATACATATATTCATACACACACACATATACAGGGTGTTTCTAAATTCATGGTCCAAACTTTAAGGGGTGATAGTACACATCAAGACAAACAATATTTAAATAGGAAACCAAGGGTCTCAAAGTCTTCCGAAGGAGATAGGCGCCATTAAAGTTTAGGGTCCAAAAATTCAAATGATTATGAAAAATAGAAAAATTGGTCGATTCGTTTGCGGTTTTCACTAAAATTATTCTTTATGTCAGTATTGTCTTGAAAATAAATTATAAAGATAAATTTCAAAAAAAGACGATAGAGGGCGCTTTAGACTTTAGAGTAACGAACAACTATTTTTTACCGTTATTTTTTGAATCTCATTAAAGGTTTCGTAAGCTTAGACTTAAACTTAAATTTTGAGGTCAAAATCTGAATAGTTGGAAGCAGTTAAGTTGCACAAACTTAACTGTGTTCAGAGGATTTTAAATTCAAATGATTATAAAAAACGGAAAAATTGGTCGATTGATTTGCGGTTTTCACTAAATCTATTCTTTATGTCGGTATTTTATTGAAAATGAATTATAAAGATAAATTTCAAAAAATGCCGATAGAGGGCGCTTTAGACTTTGGAGTAACGTACAACTATATTTTACCGTTATTTTTCGCATCTCATAAAATTTTCTTAGAAGCTTAGACATAAACTTTAATTTTGAGATGAAAATCTGAATCGTTGGGAGTGGTTAAGTAGAGCAAACTGAACTGTGTTCAATGGGGGTGGGGAGGTTCAAATTTCAAATTATTTTAAAAAACGGAAAAATTGGTCGATTCGTCTGCCGTTTTCGCTAAAACTATTCTTTATGTCAATATTTCCTTGAAAATAAATTTTAAAGATTAATTTCAAAAAATACCGATAGAGGGCACCTTAAACTTTAGAGTAACCAACAACTATTTTTAAGCGTTATTTTTTGTATTTAATTAAATTCTTGCAAATGCTTAGATTTAAATTTTGACCTCAAATTCTAAATCGATAGAGGGGTTAAGAAGCGGAAACTGAACAGTGTTCAGGAGTTAAAATGTTACCCTCCTCGAACACATTTCAAATTACCGCACTTAACTACTTAAAACGATGCAGATTTTGAGCTCAAAATTTAAGTTTGAACTTTTACAAGCATTTAATTAGATACAAAAAATAACGGTTAAAAACAGTTTTTGGTTACTCCAAAGTTTAAGGCGCCCTCTAACGGTATTTTTTAAAATTAATCTTTAAAATTTATTTTCAAGGAAATATTGACATAAAGAATAGTTTTAGCGAAAACGGCAAACGAATCGAACAATTTTTCCGTTTTTTATAATCATTTGAAATTTGAGCCTCCCCACCCCCATTGAACACAGTTCAGTTTGCGCTACTTAACCACTACCAACGATTCAGATTTTCATCTCGAAATTTAAGTTTATGTCTAAGCTTCTAAAAATGCGAAAAATAATGGTAAAATATAGTTGTACGTTACTCCAAAGTCTAAAGCGCCCTCTATCGGCATTTTTTGAAATTTATCCTTATAATTCATTTTCAATAAAATACCGACATAAAGAATAGTTTTAGTGAAAACCGCAAATCAATCGACCAATTTTTCCGTTTTTTATAAGCATTTGAATTTAAAACCCTCTGAACACAGTTAAGTTTGTGCTACTTAACTGCTTCCAACTATTCAGATTTTGAGTTCAAAATTTAAGTTTAAGTCTAAGCTTACGAAACCTTTAATGAGATGCAAAAAATAACGGTAAAAAATAATTGTTCGTTACTCTAAAGTCTAAAGCGCCCTCTATTGTCATTTTTTAAAATTTATCTTTATAATTTATTTTCAAGACAATACTGACATAAAGAATAATTTTAGTGAAAACCGCAAACGAATCGACCAATTTTTCTGTTTTTCATAATCATTTGAATTTTTGGACACTAAACTTTAATGGCGCCTATCTCCTTCGGAAGACTTTGGGACCCTTGGTTTCGTATTTAAATATTGTTTGTCTTGATGTATACTATCACCCCTTAAATTTTGGACCATGAATTTAGAAACACCCTGTATATATATAGATTGAGAAAGAGAGAGATATAGACGAATATATATATATAAAATAACATTTAAACGGAAGGAGGTATTTGGACCTGGGGGTCATTATTGGCGAAAACATACAAATATTTTCTGGAAATGCTTTTCTCCGGATGGCCGCAATGGGTACCTTTTTATTTTTTGTAATAAAAGCTACCTAAAATTTTCGTTAAAAACAGCAAAAAAATTAATGTCTCAAAAAAATTGAGAAGCAGTTTTGAAACAAATTGCATTTAAAAGTGCGTTTTTTCTCCAATACGGCAGTATATATATTTTTTCAAAACAAGCAAAATTTCAATTTTGTAACAAACTGCAGATAAAGGGCTTCTTCCCCCTGTACAACGGTACAAGAATTTTTCAAAACGATCAAAATTTCAGTTTTCAAAAAAATTGCATTTAGAAGTACTAATTTCTCCTATACGACGGTATAAAAATTTTGCAAAGCAAGCAAAATTTCTAAGCATTACACATATTGTGTGATGTTTAAAAAAATGCAGTTCAGATTAGCCCGTATACTGATACATCTTCTTTGTTTTACGGCTAGATTATATGACTGACGTTATTTTACTGAAAGTTAACGAAAATTCAAACTTATTTGCTACCCCCAAGAAATGGTATATAAGAAGTTAAAAAATAAAGATTTTTCCAACTTTTAATTGATAATTTTTGAAACACTTATTTAAAGAGACATTGAAAAAAAACGGAATATTTCAACATATTTTAAATATATTTAAAAAATAGAAAAAAGAAAATATTATCAAATTTTAAAATACTAATTTATGGTCCCATTATTTAGAGCAGATCTTTTTACCATTTTTTATAGCTCTAGAATACATAGTAATAAAGAATGTTTCTTTATTACTAAAGAATATTTCTTTAATGCCTCATTAGTTCATTGTTAGTACAAACAAATGTTCTGACATTTAATTAATGAGTGTAAGCAGAATTCAATTTTAAAATTTCCATAGACATTCATCATACCTTTCCTCTACATCTAAGTAGAGTCATTAAGATTAAACTGCACGAAAGAGACCGTTTAATAATGATCGTTAAAATTTGTATGCCAAGATTGCGTGCTAGAAACTTAACATTCTTTTTGAGTAACCAATAAAAAGTTCTGATGATAGCTTAGTTTTGTGAAAAGACTTTCTTATTATTTTTCTAAACGGCAAAGAAAATAAACAGTCATATTCTTCATTAAGTTTCGAAGCATACAACAAACTTTTCTAAACACACATTTTTAGAAACAAAGAGAGAAAATGCATGTTAGGTTTCTATAATTTACTCTGATTAAAAGAAATTTTGCAGATAAACCTCAGAGAGTGTGAAAACAAATATCATTTGGATTTCAAAAAGTCATATTTTGTCGGAAAATTACAAATTTCTCAGCATAAATTTAAAGTTTTATTCTAAGATGGAGGAATTTAATTTTTAAGGAAACTTTTACAAGTAAATATTATCAAATTCTACGTTTATTGCACATTTTGCAAAGTATTAAACATCACTTAAAGTAATCATTTTCATTTTGAAAGAAATAAAGCAGAAAGAAAAGAGAAGCAAAACAGAAGTTTAAATTAAATTGCACTTATTATGCTGAGATTGAAAAATTTCGTGTAATGTTTAGATTTTAATTTACGCTAAAGCAGAATTACTGGGGTGTTTTTGATCTCGTGCGCATTTCTTTCTTCATATATTTTAGGAATTCTATTGACAGATGAATCATTTGTGTACAAAATTAATATTGACCAAATGCAGTAATTCAATAATTTATATGCTAAATATCCAGTAATACGTTTATAGTTCATTTTATTCATCATGCGTTATTTAATGTGTTTGTGCCAGGTAGGTGCAAGTACTGATTCGATTGGAGCAAGATTAATAAGAATCATATGATATGGTGAAAAAATCAAGTGACATCTGTAAATTAAATATCGCCAATCACAGTTTAAGTACAGTTGTTTTCAAAAATTTAAACTAACGAAAATCACAACGAAGTTTTTAGATCTGCGATATCGACTTTTTTAGACTCCTATACTAAAACAAGACATAGTTGGGAAACGTGGTTAAAATTTGACTACTGCTGGTGTAACAGGAAATATTGCATAATTCTGAAATGTTTATGAATTAATGTTGAGATATGTATGATTAAAGTTTTTTTTTCTTTTGGATTTCGAGAAGCATGTTGAAATTCTGGTTAATATACCTCGATCAAGTTTTTTTCTTTTTTTGCAGATACATGGAATTATACACAGATGTGATATTGATTTCACTGTAAATCATTCACAAATGCTGAAAAGAATGTTACAGTAGAATGTTTTAAAAGTAATTGAGTGTTCCAAATGAAAAACATTCTTTAATCTTAAATATCTTGATATTTCAAAAAGTAGTTATAAATGTAAAACTTCAATATTATTAGTTCAATACCATACCAACTTTGATATTTATCTTAAAAATTTCTGCTTCAATCCATAAATCGAAATAAAAACGAATTAATCTTGATTCTGATATGCAACACAACTCAACATTTTTCTTCAGCTGTTTGCAAATTGCTAGCTGAGGAGAATTCGGCGTTCTCATTTCTGCTTGAGCCTCCATTAAGCCCCCATTTCAAAAGCCCATGGCTTCTGATGATAATCCTAGTTAATGTGTTTATTATTTCTAGTTAAATTTCTGGCAGTATTAAAGTTAATAGTTCTTAACTTCTTTAAACAATATGTTAAGAATAGTAATTAAAACTAACATCTCTTCAATACTGTTAATTTATAATTAGAACCCGATAGCATCTTAAAATGTTTAGTTAGCCTAAAGCCTATTTTTATTGTTAAGATAATACTTTATTAGTGCAATAATTAGAGTAGTTAGCATTGGTATTAAAGTGATTACTAACACATAAGCATATTCCTAATGTTTTATCTTTTAGGTTCAGCCCTCCCTCCCCCTTCACTGCTGACCATAGCCGGCGGTGGGATGGAAGAGGCGGGTTTTTTTAACAGCTCCCTTATTTATTAGGTGCCATTTAGATTCTATCCAGAACGAGCTACAGGACCAGCTCCAATGGGAGAACCTATTGGCCAGTTTTTACTCGGTGGGGTACGGTAGAAAGGCGGGATCTCATCTCCCATTGCAACGATTTCGATTGCCATGCTTTTCGGCGATAAAAAACAGTCTTTAGCAGTACGACTCAGTTTTCGGCCATTCTTGCTTTAACTTTCCCCCAAAATCACCCCCATTCTCAGCTAAATTCTGTACCACCGTTTAGGCACTAAAACACCCAGCCCCATTTCGTCTGGCATGATGAGAACTTGGTGTGTGGCGACAAGTCAAAAAGAAATTTTAGTTTACAATAAACTACATAGAAAGACAACACAGCTTTTGAATTAATTCGCCGGTTCGGGTGCTTGTCTCACTGGATCGCCTCATGCGGCGATCCGGCTACCTTCGCCCTGGTCTCGAGATCAACTGAAACTCGTTTAGCTGGGCAGAATTTCAACATGTAGGGGCGTAATCTACGGTGTTCGAGCCACCAATACAGTAAACCACCGACGGTGACAACCTGCCAATTATGAAAAACCATTGGCTTTTTTTCCTTTTAATATTTCAGTCTTTTAGATACTTAGGGTATTCATTTAAAAGGTATTTAATTTTAAATAGTTATTATAACTGTAGAGTTAATACTCACATAGATAATAGTTAATAGATATTTTTCTCTCTGCACCATAAGGTCCATAGTTTCCTTAAAGCAATACCTTAGTAACATCTCACTAGCACCCTTAAGATTAATTACTTTTAATCCTCTTAGTTTAAGTTATCTCTTAATAAGCACGCTTGCAATATATTAGTCTAATAGTCATGTAGTTTTAGTATCCGCAATCGTATAAAAGTTAAGCTGCACAAGCAAGTAAAAACTAACACCTCTTATTTCCAGCTAAATAATATAAAATGATCTTATGGAAATTAAAATAGTGTGCGACAACAAATCACAAAGTCAATACAATTTTCAATTAACAGCTCAGAAAATCCAACATAGAACCTAATTTAATTGGCCGACCATGGTACTTGTCTTAGTGGGTCACCGCATGCGGTGATCAAATGACCTTCGCCCTACTCCCCAGGCAACTCAAACCCGTTTAGCTGGGCAGAATCCGGGCAGGTAGGGGCCTAGTCAGCGGTTTCCGAGTCCCCAATACAGAATAGTACGAAAAATCGAGTAAAATGATAAAAAATTGCTATTACAGCGATCTCTTTGGATGGATTATTCCGAAATCCAAGACGAATCTGCTTTCCATAGGCAAAAACATAAATATAAATTTGGCTCATACCTATTGCATAACCTGATTGACTTTTCGGGGATGCAGCAGAAACAATTCCCTCTTGAGGTTGAATATATCCAAATTCAAGGAAATACTATTGGCCATACTCAAAACATACATAAAAATTTAATTCTATGCATAAATCCTTGCATTTTGCGGTGGTACAATAACGTAAATAGAACAAAACCGATATTGCAGAGCCCCATTTTGCCGGAATAATTTCAAATAAAGAAGAACCTGCTGGCCAAAGCCAAAAATATGTATAGAAAACTTGGTACAATTCTGTGCATAACTTCATACACTGGCGACACGTCACATACATGGACAGACAGACATTTTTCTTAAACCTGTATTTGGGAGATTTCTGAAATTTAAAATGTATAAATACGTGAGAAAATGGAATTAAAAAAATTTCAATTGCAATACTTTTTTCCATTGAAGATAGAAAAAAAGTATAAAACTGAAATATGTACATACATGTAAATTTTTGAAATATTAGTCACTGAATAATATAGCGCCTCTAACAGCTCGGTTTGTAATGAAGTTACAGCAAGTTATTTCACAAACAAGCTTAAAATGTTATTTTAGAGTATTTTCATAAAATATCAGAATTGCATTGCTGGTATATTTAAGATATTCACTATGTAAATGCAAATGCCGGAAATGTTGACATCAGGGGATTTGGAACGGCTGGCTCAATTTTAAGATGCAAAATTGTCCTATTTTATGTCAGTCTTTTTTGCGTCTTAAGTATCACATTCTCACAGTCTGAAACGTTTTAACTGTCGCTATTTTTACATACTGTTTTTCAGAAAATAAGTGACCATACTTGATTAGTGACACATGAAATATAAAGTTTTTAACCTTTTACAGCTTTTATTATCGGCCTAAAAATCAGAGCTAAAAGATTATGGTGCTAAGTGATTATGATGGTGGAAGGTTTTAAAATTATTTTAAGTACTCTCAGTATGGAACTTTTTTTTGCGTTTTCTTTTTCAAAATGTGTTTTCTTTCTGTTTTGTTATACTTTTGTAAAATTCCATTTTAGGTAAGAAGTTGAAACCTTTCCAAAACTGTGCAACTTACCTATTTCTTTTTAAAAAAATCCAGCATTCTTTTCTGAGCGAAAAATTCTTTAAAATAATGAAAAATATTTTGTTGAAATTTTTAGGTTTTTCAAACATTTTTATTATAATGTTTTTAATTTTATTTCTATTACGCCAAAATTAAAATTGATTCTTACTATTCTTAAATTGCATGCTTTCTGATACCACAACAAGGTGATATATTAGCAGGATTTTTAGAAACGTATACTGAATAGGCATCTTGTTAAAAATTATGTAAAAGGTTAATTAGTTCTTGAAGACTAATTTATACATGGAATTTATTTCTTTTGATTTAAATATGGGCTATAATGTGCACATTTACTGTAAAAGAAAATATATATATATCTCTATTTTTAAGTAAAATACATCATCTTAAATACTTCTCAAAATCTGCGCTCCTTTTACATGTTATGTCAAGATGTTAGATGTGCCTTTAAAATTTCAAAGCACTATCTGAAGCGGTGTTAATTTATTTTATCTAGATAAACTATGAAAGAATTCACCATACAATGTTCCTCTTTAATGCAAAAGAGAAATAGCCTTTATGTTCTGCGATCATAAACTGCGTTCGTTTAAATGGGTAGGGCATAAATTCAGCGACTGAAAATCAATTCAATTTTTTGATCATATACATTTGCAGTCAAGAGTTTCCGGACAGCTAAATTTTTTTTATTAATTTGTAAGTATACTCATATGAAGAAGAGTCTCAATGTGATACTTATACATTTTATTGACATAGTAGTTAAAAATTCATTTATGACATAATAAAGAAACATCAATAAATTTAATTGGGAAAATCAATCGCAAAAGTAAACGAGTGTTCTGAAAAGTTTTTTGGGAAGTTTAAAAAATGGTTTAATTATAGAAAAGTACTAATAAAAGTAAAGAAGCAATAAATACTGCGGCGCAACGAAAAAGCATCGTTTCAATAAACGGTTGAAGAATGTCTGTGGTAAGTTTTTCAATTCTTCTAGCAATCGGGAAAAATTCTGCTGAATTCGGTTATTTATAATTCTGTAAACGTTTGTCAAATCCGTTCCAAAGATTTTCTATTGCATCTAATGGCGTAATTCGGCTGGTAAATTTTTTGTGCGACAGCCACTGCTCCACGAGATTGCGTATAAATTTCGTATCGTTATCATGTTGAAAGAAACAGTTACGACTTTAAATTTTCTTTCAATTTTGCAAATGATCTTGCGAGATATTTTTATATGTTCTGCCATTTATCTTGCGGCGGATTTCAATTAACTGAGCATTTCACAATATAACACGTCCTCCGTCATTCTTTATTGTAGGAATAACATATCTCGAATCATATGTTTTGCTTTTAGTCATCGGACGTAGTGTTTGCCATCGCACCAAAAAAAAAAAAAAGGTTTAGCTTAGATTCAACGTAAAATAGTACTTTTTCCCAGATTTCACTTGACCGTTCTTTGTGTTCCTTGGGTAACGAGTCGGCTCCACTCATTTTATTTTATTTCTGAAAGTTTTTTAAACACCATCTATTCCATAAAGTTTTACATTACGCAAGCGTTTTAACACGGTCCATCTTTAATATTTTCACACCATAAAACGCGGGATATTGCAGCGGCATTTTTATGCGGGTCCTCTGCTTTTATCCTGATGATTCTGTCTTCAAAATTAATTCATTTCTGGATTCTTCTGGACCGCAGCAAGTTCTGAAGACCATAGCCATCTTTATATTTTTTGAGATGTCATTCATAGTAGATTTTCCGATAAATAAATTCGCCACAATCTCACGAAAGGTTAGTTAGTTTGTGACGTGGTTGGGCACGCCGCCGGTGTTTTGCTGGTTAAATGAAGACATAATCTTAAGTAAAATTTAAAATCCAATAGTTTATTTAAACTTCTAGGAAATGGGAAATGGAGCTAAATTCAAGATTTCAGTCACTAAGCATAATACTAAAAGATTAAATTGTAAGCTATACTCATGTCTACGGCTTAAGCTCAGCTCGGGGCACTCACACCGGCTCTACTTTCAGGTCGTGGCTAAAAGCTAGTTTAAAGCTATAATAAAACAGCCCGTGGCTGCAAACAATCTTTATTTCCAAAATACTCAACGTATTAAATAACTCTTACCCGCTGGCTTTCCTCTTAGGTAACTCAGCTTACAACACAATCTAACTCGGCTCACAATACTAGCTATTTCGCTTCAGAACACCTTGCCTCGCTTCACAGCACAATCTATCTCACTTTGCGGGCTCCTGCCGCTTCACAACACAATCTATCTCACTTGGCGGGCTCCTGCCGCTTCACCACACCTCACACACTCCAACTCATAGCTTTTATACATTGCAAACTGAAGACGGATCTATAAATTTGCATAATACTCCCAACCGCAGCTACCTATAGACTCGAGGGCGCCACACACACTCCGGAAAGTTAAAGTTGAATAAAGGATAGATATCGCTTTTGCGCAACACATGTTAGAACATTGGCGTCACGATCTCACTAAAAATACTAGAGTGCCTTTATCACAAAGGACAGTCCCTCACAAGTTACCCTTTAGTTACAAACAAATAACTCGTTTACGAACAATGACTGTTTACCTTTTCATGTTTGAATTTCAGCTACGTTATTCTCGGTGATTAATTAACAAACACGTGCAAAAACACTTTACCAAAAGGAAAAACTAACGGTAGCGAATTTCCGGAAGCTTTTGCACATGCGAATTTCAAATTCCCCCATTTACATCAAGTATCTTCAGTTCCAACAAAGTTGAAAAGTATTTACGTATTCGGTGTCTCTATCCGTCTGTTCACTTCTAACTTTTGTAAAAAAACTCGAATTTTCATGCAATTGATAAAGATTTTTTAGAGTTAAAGCATATTTGTTATTGTATATGAAGCAAGTAAGATTAACATTTCATTTACAGGGGCAATCGAAATAATTCCATTACATTATAGTTTATGGAGAAAAATCATTCGCAAAGTAATTTAATAAGGCTACGTTATTTCAGATGTATTGAAACTGATGTAAATCACTAAATTTCACTACGATTACATTAGAACAGGGCATTTATAGCATTTTCGATACATTCACAGGGGAAGACACAAAAGAAATTAGTTACAGTACTCTCTTTCAGTAATAATTGCTGGAGAGGGCGTTTCGAAATTTATTATGCACTTTTAAATTTAGCTCAATTTTTGCACATTACTCGTTATATACAATATCTATACCGTAAAAGGATGAACAAAAGTATTTCCATACCATTCTCCTCACTAGAGGCAGTTGCTGAAGGGGAATTTTCAACTGAAGTATTTGTATTTCTTAAGCGAAATAAATTTTGGAAATACATATATTTAATGATACAAATCTATATATTATACACTGGGGTGCTGAAAAAATTTGGAAAATTTTCCATTTGTAGAAGGAAATAACTGAAATTATGTACGTTTACTACGTTTACATACGTTTGAATTAGATATAATATTTTAACTTATTAAACGATGCAGAAATTTTGTTACCAATATTCTCTGATTTCCATCAGAGAATATTGGTAGCAAAATTTATATTCTGTGCTTGACCAATGTTTTTTCTTCCTTATTTAAACTAAAACATAAAAAATAATTTGCTTTATTGTCACAAAACATTTCAAATCTTCCGGGAAATCTTGGAGATGCGACCATAATTTTTGATAATTTCATCACAGTATATACTTTACAAACATATTTAGCCTTAATAGTAATAGATATGCAAATATACACAAGAAATTTATACAATTCTACCTGAAAATTTAAAGGTAAAACTTTATTTTTTGGAAGGTTAAAGGCTTTTCAATCGATTTTCCAATCCGCATTCATCAATATATTTATATAATGGAAATTCTTTTACTAAGATTGTATAGTAAAAATCTTACAGATTTATTTATGTATTTATGAGATCTTTAAAAGAATTATATAATTTCAGGGGCTGAAAATCAGGATTTCGAATTCACTGCAATAGAATTTATATTCAGAATAAAATAACCTACTTTGATATTCGATTTCTAGGAAGACTTGAATTGTAGGAAACATTCTTAATGCAAGTTTGTATTTTTGATGCAATAAAAAACAAACAATGGTGCGCAGTGTATGCCCCACAGCTATTTTTATTCATTGATTTTCTCACCTGTATATTGAAAGCCACCAATTTGTTTAGTGCAAGCATAGTTTTGCTTTACAGCATCTGTTTCGACTAGATAAAATAATGAGCTAATAAAAAAAGCTTCATTATATAGAGTTATCCTAAACGAATCATCGGATTTTAAAAGTATGTTTACTTACACGTATACTAGGTGCAAATACAGGTGATACATGGATAGATAGCCACACTCCGAAGTTTCTGGTACATAGTACAAATGTTCAGTATGTCTTAATCACTCGGAACACAGTCCCATTGTAATCTATTTCCGTCCATACATTCAATAACATGTTTTTGTCTATGACTATCACAACAGCAGTAATGCATTCTTACACGCCAACTACGAGGCGAACTTTTAAAATTGGTCAGTGTATATATCTTTTCATGTATTCTCAAGTCTTTTTACATCAAATACCTCTCAATACAGATTGTTTTGAAATCCAAATAATAATTTAGACTAAACCTGTTTAGCACTATAAATATTATAATGCATGTGTATATCTACTCTTTTAAATGGAAAATTCATAATTCTAACGCATTTTTATAAAATTTATCACAAATCATCTACGAATAATTACTCTATAGTTTAATATACAAAATGCGATTTCAATGTTTTTCAAGTCGGTAGTAAATTACAAATTAATCTTTTCGAGGTAGATTTCGTATGAAATACTACCTATTGCTATCGCTCCCATGTTGGAATTTCTAAAACATAAATTGCAGATCTACGTCGATCATGACCTCTAGACTCCAAAACAACCATCAGTAAAAAAGTTTAACTATCTATCTATCTATCTTTCTATCGGTGTATATCAGTTTTTTATGGACACGATAACGTCCATAATTCGCTCCAATCTCTTCCAAACTGATACATAAAATCAAAGGGTATAAAATCTCGGCTAAGTTCGTTAAATCGGACCAAGGGAGTGGAAATGGAGGGGTTTTGTGAAACATAAAAAACGCCATAACTTTGTAATTAAATTAGATATAAAATCGGTTTAAACTTTATATTACTTCTAAAAAAATGGGCCAAAAGTTTATGCATGACAGATTTTTAATAAAGATAAAAATGGGCCCAAGGGGCGAAAAAAGCAGGGTTTTGGGGAGAAAAAAATTCATAACTTCGTCAATTCTCAAGATATAAAACCCAACTAAATTTTTCATAAATGATTATCTAAAACTGATTATTATCTAAAACTTTTGTATTTACAAGTTTTTGGTAGGACTATTATTTACTGATGAAAAAAAAAATTAAAAACGAAAACAAAAAGGGGGGGGGGGTGAAAAAAGACAAAAATCCACAACTTCTTCAAATTCTTAAACTATCAAATCCGATTAAATTTATTTTACATCTACTCAATAATATCTACAACTTTTATGCTGACAAGTTTTTCATAGGACCAATTCTTATAGCAAAAATAAATTAAACAAAAATGGGAATTGGAGAAAAAACCCCAAATCCAAACTGCGTATATTCTGACTCATTTTTAAATTAATTTTTGATTTTAAACGCATCAAAATGGCAGATATAATCTAAATACAAGAATCTAAATACAAAAATAGATCACAAGCTCAGAAATACACTTTAAGTTACACAAATGTGTAGAGTTGTTTGCCTTCTTTCGATTGCAAAGATGCCACGAAACATTGAAATTTCTAAACAAGCGATTTGAAAAACATGTCGATTTAAAGTTAATGGCGTAAAAGTTTTTAAATTATGTGAAACAGGAAGTAGAAGAGCTGCCATTTATAAAATTATATTCAAAAACTTCTAATTTAAATTCTTGAAAACGATCTGGCAGACCAAAACAAAGTAGTTAAAGACTCAATAGCAAGATCATGCAACTTGTTTCGTCACAAAATAATGTTACTCTGACAAGATTCTCAACGGGTTGATGATATGGTCTGAAGGGATATTTTCACCCACTTGTAATAAAAATGATTTGCTGCGAAAAATGGTTTCCAGCGATGCTTCCAGAAGATTTACGAATGCTGGCAGAAGTGTATCGACGCCGAAAGTGACTACTTTGAAGGTGGATATGTTTGGTGCTGCGAAATATTCAGGGAAATGTTTTTTACAACTTTTCCCCGAATTTTTTTAATCATACTACGTAATCTCCATCACATCATAAAAATAACACAGCTGGTAGAATATAAAAAACGAAAAACCTGTATATCAGTTATATTTCTGGCTTGTATCATTTTAGGCTACCAGAAGTAAAATTATAAATTTGAACTACATTAAATAAGTTTCAGCGAAAGATTTTTTATTGCACTAGTAAATTTATTTCTTTATTGTAATTTTTTATGTTCTCCTCATAAATTAAAATCTTTTAGTAAACAAGTGAAGTCCCATAAGTTAGATTCCTTAAAGATAAAGATTTTTCTTAGACACACGTTTATGTTATGTGGGGATAACTGAATTTAGACAATCATATATTTTATTCGATCAAAGTTTTAACTTTAAGATAAAAGATTAGTTCAAAATTATACAAAGGGTACATTGCGTTTAAGGTGTGAATAATTAATTTTAAATTTAATTTTTCTATCAGCATTTTGTCTTTTATAAAAGAAAGAAAATAAATAAATATATAAAAGCATTTAAAATAAGGAGAATGACGAATAACAAGATAATGATAATCACATTATATATATATATATATATATATATATATATATAATATATATTATAATATATGTATTATAATATATATATTAATGAAAAAATCTTCAATAATGAAAATAAGACATTGATTAAACTTTATCAATTTTATTTCGAAACTTTAAAACAAATTTTGGTGCTTAATTTTTCTTTTAATTTTATAAAAATTTCTGTGTTTTATAAATACAACTTGAGTAAAAAGGAATTGCTTTTTTAATATTCATAGGAAAACTACGTTAAATTGAATGAAGTTATATATATGTAATATTAAGCAGAGATTGAACTAAGAAACCATCCCTAAGAACGTTACACACATAGTTATAAATAGGGATTATAAGGAAATCTTTTGTAGTCATTCTTACTTTATTATTCAGGAGAGAAATAACGGGCTTGTAAGCGACTCTTAAAAATTCGTAGTAAAAAATCTTTTCAGATTTCAAAAGGAAATGTAAATTAATATTATATTAACATACATATAAAAGTAAAAATGGTTTTTAAACACTTTTTTTATAAACATTTAGTGTTCATCGTGAAAATCACGCAGGAAAAATAATTGAACTAGCTTTAAACTATCATTTTAACATTTATATATTGATTTCTAAAAGTATATTAACATGATAATTAATATTAAACAATCTTTTAAGGGAGACCCGAACTCCATTTTCTGCCAAAAATCATCCAAAGTTCAATTTTTTTTTTTAATCTCAGAAAACGATAAAATGCATATTTGCGAATATCCATGCAAAAATTAAGAACTCGGGGTCACTTGGGACAGGTAGCAAATGAGCTTTTTTAACTGTAGTCACGAGAGTTTAAAGGACTAGCGGCCATTTAAGATGTGTTTTCCTGAAAATGACTTTTTCCATATTTTGCCTAAGTTCAAAGTACTAAGGCTCTATGGTAAAATTATTTAGAAACAAAGTGTTTATGTTTTTAGAATCTTAAAAAAATTTGCAACAAAAGTAAGGAGAGATATTTTTTTAACTATTTCTGAAAATTTTACATAAATTGGTAAACATGAAAATTATAATGAATTTAAGGAAATTTACCATGCGTAATTTCTTTCCTTTTTTTTTAGCTGATTAAAACAGAAAATTAAAATTATCTCTCCCTAGGTCTTTTCCATATACTAAAACACTATTTAAGAAATTTTAGTAATACCAAAATATTGAAAATTGAATGAGGAATAGTAATTTTAAAAAGTGTATTTTTCGAGAAAAAAAATCATAAAAATCCCCATAAAAATATACTTTTTAATAAAAAGTGATTTTTTTTGCTAATTATTCCTTACAAAAAGATTCTTAAATAGTACACCAAAATTCATTACTTTAAAATCAATAATAAAAAATTTGGCTTCTTTCTTCTTCTTCTCCCAATAAAGTATCGCATTCTTTATTTTTATTTATTATTTATTTTCTATTTCCCAGTCTTTTAATTGTTTCCTTTTAGTAGTTTCACAGATATGTACACATTGATTGCTCAGATCGTTTACGGTAAATTACTGTTATTTTGTATTGTTTTACCTAAATAAGTGCTTGAATTTTGATAACTATTCGTCTGAATTTCTATAGAATTTCAGTAGCACAAAATATTTTGAACTTAAAAGATTTCTCATAAATTACCAATTTAGACTGGGGATGCGAACACAGATAATTCATTTTAAAAGAGATCATATTTAAATAAAAGGCCACACAATCTCTTTGCCAAAATAGGAGAGTTATATAATAGAGAGAAATAGCGCATCTGCTACTCAGGAAAGATGGCTCATTTCCCCAAAAGTTTCAGTGCTAATAATGATTGCGCAGATTATTGGTAAATTTTCTTGAATTACAAATATCATATAAAATATAGGAATTAATCAATTTTGAAATAATTTTGGTAAAACACATAGTTGTTGAAACTAGATTTGGCAACAAATTAATTTTAAAAAATACATTTGGAGATTTTAAAAAATAATAATAATTTAATGCAGTTGTTATTAAATTACATTTATGCAAATAGTTTTGTTAAAAAATTAATAATGAACTTGCTTAAATAATAATTAAATATCTATACATATTTTTTAATTTATTTAGAATTAATTTGTAATAAATTAAATGTTAAACTGTTATTTGTGTCGTTTGCAAGTTTCGATTTAAACTTCGGTGTGACCGAAGTGGCACTGCTATATGCCGGGAAGAATTAAATAATCATTTCTTGTCTGTATATAAATAAAGTTTGATGAATAGTTGGTTGCACAAACTAAGTTAAAATTTTAATAAAGTAAAAAAGTAAAAAAAATGGAAAGAAAGAAAGTAAAAATGGGTCAAGAAGATCCGGTTTACCTATGCATTTTATACTTTTTTATGATGAAGCTTGTACCATTTTTTAGCTGCATTTTTTAATGCATCATGAAAACTTCAGTTTAAGCGCTTCATGAAACACATTTTTCTTCTTTTTTACAGCCGTTTTACATTGTTTTGAATATTCGTATGTATTATTCTCTTGAATACTTTTTTGTCGTACTATATTCATGGTCTTAAACTTTTTATGAAAGAAATTTTTATGATTTTCATTTTTTTATTGGTACTTTAATGTGATGTCCCTATTTTAGTACACATTTCTTCTTCTGTTTAGGTCACTTGTTTTATGAAGTTACCTTTATTTCAGTATATTACATTCATGATTTTACCAGTTTAAGTAAATATTTTTCTGCGTTTACTCATAAAATAAAAAACAAATGCAACAAGCTAACTAAACTGACGTAAACAAAAGAAGAAATGTTTCATAAAACAGGGAAATCTCATAACATTAATGCGCCAGACTTTTTATTGCATGATCACGCTATTTTTCATAAATAAACTCTTTTTCATATACAAAATTTTACGATTATACTTTCTTTGAAATTGCATTTGTGTGTTTTGTTTCAATGCAATTTATTCTATAATTTGCTTAATACTAGTTAAAAATAAATATATATGGGTGATTCTCAAAATAGGGGACAATTTCAAAAGTGAAATCTTAAAAAAAATTACTGTTAGCAAAATTTCTGAAAAAAATAGGTGTTGTTAATATAGTATTAGGTATACTTTACATGTAGTCAGCAGAGCTAAATATTTAAAAATTAACTTAAAAAAAATAATTAGTATTTTTTGAGCCATGCTAATGACAAAACAAATTGCATGGAATAAATATATTAAGAAAATTTTATTTTCTTCCTGTTTAAATAATTTCTTCTATATTTATTAGCCTTCCTTTTCAGCAAATGGTTTTCATTTTTACATATCTACATAGAAGGAGAATAAAAAGATTACCAAAGAGCAAACTTTGTTTACATGAGCAACATTCTGACACTAACAATGTAAGAAGCTGTCTTAGTGATTTTCTGACAGATGTAATGCATATTTTAGGGATAATAAATGTAATACCTAAATTTATATGTAAAATTAAACTTTATAAAGGATACAATATAAGCACTGGTTACATTTATGCACATAGGAGTCTTTAGCATGGACAGAAAGACCATGCTAATGACACTGATATTTGTCCATGCTAATGACAAATTTTAATTTAAATAAGATTATGCGCCATAATATAATCACAATGCAATAGTCCTTTCTGGGGCTTTTTAAAACACAAAAGTTCTATGCAAATAAGTAAAATAAAAATTTTAACTATAAAATAAACATGAAAATTATTAACCATTTTAATGACATACAATTGATGTACGCCCCTAATATTCAACTTATATTCTTAAAATACAATACATGCTTCTATTTTCAGGCTGGGATAAAAAGGCTACTTGTTGCCATGGAGAAACTTTATATTTTCAAACTATTGTCATATGTGAAAATGAAATTTTCATTAATAACCAGCTGTTATAGTATGATCTTGTTTTGAAAATAGAATAAGGAGGACAAACTTTAATTCTTTTTTTATATATTACAATTTTATTTTTAAAAAGAAATTTATTGGATAAATCCTCTCCTTGATTAATTTAAAGAAAGAATAACATTTGTTTTATTTTATAAACATGATATTAACTCTTGAAAAATGCTAGTATACACAAGGCACAGGTGCTGTGGACATCCATGCTAATGACATTTTGAACATTTATTCTGTTATTTTAATGTGTTTTTAACTAAAAAATGAGTAATTCTTGAGTGTAAATAATGAATAATATTAAGACAAACATATCTAAATATAAAAACATGACAGAAAACCACTCAATTTTTTTTGTATGCCGAAAGACATAAATTGTCCCCTATTTTGAGAATCACCCATATATGTATTTTTTTCAAATTACATATTTTTTTAAATTGGATTTAGTTAGAAATATCGTTGTAAAATTAAGAGTAAATCAGAGACTACATGAACTAATATAAATAAAACTCTCACGTTTGACGATTCAGCAATTCTCGAGCTATATTTTGTCTTTTCTCATGATCATTTCCTATCAAAATCACGTGAAGCTTAACGAAACGTAAACTCTCAAAGATTTGACGAAAGTGTTTCCTTAATCAAAGCCAGACTTATGCATTTTAAATAAACCTGTTCGAAGAAATGCGCGCTACAGTACTTCCTCGAATCCTCCGATTCATGCAAGCTGATATTTGCTTATTTATGTTAGTTTTTAAGAATTTATTTTAAAGCAGTATTTTTTAACGGTTTTCTAAAAATACTGAAATATAGGTAGTTATTATTTCTGCATTAGTTACTTTTTTAACTGTTAAAATTTTTAGGAAATTTATTACTATTTTTTATGGATATTTTTATTGTTATTTCTTATGATTCAACTTGAAAAAAATGAATTTCATGTGTTTTACAAAAATGCTTAAAAAGAATAAAAATTAATAAAATTTCAAAACAACGGATTCTCTATTTCATTTAAGAAGAATATTCTTTTTTTTCAATCAAATTAAAAATATAAAGATAATTGATTCCTTTCCCGACTATAAATAGTAAAATGTTAAAATCTTAACAACCTACTCAAAGTGATAAAATATTCCTGTATATGCACTTACAAAATTCGTTATTTCTGTGCAACAAATTAATCCGATCACATTCTAAATCACTTAACAAGAAAATTTCTCTAATAAATTACTTAATCAAGTCATATCATAATTATTCATGAACTATAAGAAAACCATAAAAATAAATTAGCTTTATCAATTAACACTTGCTATAATTATAAGAGAATCGGTTAAATTACAATCCTTATAAAAATATAAATACACAGTAGTATATCTACACTGTTAACACTAGAACCGCCGGCTTTTTTATAAAAAAATTATAAAAAGTGTTTGACACCAGAATTTTTATTTAAAACTATCTAAATTATTTAATTAGCTTAGTTTTGTATTTCACATATTTAACAAATCTCATGAAAAAATTTCTGGTTCGAATCGGCCGTTTTCAATTTGGCAGGGCGTCAAAATGACCCCTAATGGCGGTTCTAGTGTTAAAAAACTGTAGTTCTTCTAAATTCATGTAGTACACTATTAAAAATCTGTAGTTCTTCTAAATTCATGTAATACACTGCTAAAAATCTGTACCATTTGCTGCAGCATCACTTCACCGCTTTTATAAAACATTTCTATTCTGACCAACGAGGATGCTCCAAAATGCAGTGAAGTAACCATTTTGCATAAAAGCGGTGGAGTGATGCAGCCGCAAATGGTACAGATTTTTAACAGTGTACTACATGAATTTAGAATAACTTCCATTTAAGAGCTCCTAGGCGTAAGATCTACTACAACAAACTCCGACACCAGAGATAGTCAGTTCAAATACCCCTAAGACATTATTTTTTTCTTCTATGAATAAATACGGGTGCTTCTGAACTGTTCGATAGATGGTACCACCAGCCCTCTTTTGTCGAAATTTGTATCCTTAACTAAAGGAAAGAAAGTAATTTCTTCAATTTGACGAAATATTCGCTCGGAGCATTTTCCAGGAAACGGTTTCGTTGAAAACGAAGAAAATTTCATGAAATCGGAGTGTGAATCATTTTTGAATATGTATTTGCACTTTCCGAAGAGAAATACTCTTATAAGATTATTAAGCAAAGTTGAGAAAATATAGTTTTAACATTTCTAAATGTAAAATAAGTGAAATAATTTATACATAAAAAAGAAACATAAAAATTTATATTTGTCTGAAAAAAGGTAAAAAACTCCCAACAAAAATACATTCAGAGGAAAATTTTGTAAAATGTTGGCACAGAGAAAGCAATTGAAGTTTTGCAAAAGGTTCTATTCTTATTGTGGGATTCTCTTATAGAGGAAAACATAAAATAAATAATGTCAATAATGTCAAAATTAAACTCAGATTCCGAATCAATTCCTATTAGAAATATGTTTTCTAAGAAGGCATTCCACAATTCTACTCATACAACCTTCATTGTCCCAAGTTCCATTGGGGTTTAACACCAATGCTTCTAAATCTACTGCTATACTTTTATTTAAAAAAATGTAAAATGAAACAGAATTTAGAAATCCATTTTAATGCATCCCACCTATGTCCCCCCCCAACGTATTTCAGACTTTCAGAATTACTTTTTAGAATTTAATGTTTACTGAATATCTTTTGAAATATCATACATTTCATTCATAAATTTACGTAGTTGTAAAAACACTAAAAATCTCACAAGCATTAAAAGTTTAATATCTCTAGTTTTAAAAGACTTTTTTAAAAAAAAAGTGTACTTAAATACGTAAAAAATATATTGAAATGAAAGGTGATAGAGATTTTTATACACATGATATACTCTTCCTTTGTCCACTCGTTGATCACTTTTCCTTTAAGCGCGATCACTAATAGCACAGACTTTTAAAAAAATGTCCTTTTATTTTGATAAGCTACTACCACCGAAATAAATAAGTGAAATCGGGCACATTGTGAGAAATATTACCAAACAGGATGCTAAACTGATTCAATTAAATTTAAAGAACAAATTATTTACATATAAACAAAACATTAATTACAGTTAAGAACGCTGATATAGACGATCCGGTCCGATATTAAGTTATACATATATCAAATGCTTTCTGCGTACTGGGGAACTTATTAGAATATGTTATTTCCAATTCACATTAGGTCATTTAAATATATTATTTCAAAGATCAACCTTGATGATTTTGTTCCACCGGCTATATACGCCACGAACCTCTGTTTCCCGAAAACTGCACTCTGAAAAAAGCAAATCCCGCACCTTCGGAAACTAACCAGAACTAACTTTCTCTCTGAACTATTACTCTGAGAGAACAAAAGAAAAACAGGACTACATTTCTGACCAAATCCACACCTCTATATTATTTCAAATTTCTCCCTTAGCCAGATAGCTCGGGACTTCATTGTTTCTTTATCTGTGACGTACGTTCTGGAATAGAAAGAGGAACTGCCATTCATTGTTACAATGGGATTTGTTCATGCAATACTATCTAACTAAAATATCTTGGATTAACTTACAGATAAGAAAAAATTACCCTAAAACTCTAAATGCGCAGAAAGTGATACGAATGCAACATATAATAGAAAATATAGTATCAGGTAACAGTAATCCTAAATAATTACCTGCTCATTAGCGTCAGACATCTGACAAGACAACACATATGTGTAGTATTGTTTCTTACGAAGGTATTGTTTCCTAAAGGTTTTGTTTATGGAAATATATATATTGTGAAACTACACAAACTAGTCATTTAGGAGATTGCCCGTCTCTATTATGTATTTGAATCACAAATTTAAAAAATTTGAATATTTAAAGCATTTTATATGTTCTCATTTTTAAGATACTGATTTTTTTTCTTTAATTGATACTGAATTAATATGGTGAAATGTTGTAGCAATACCGTTATAGTTAAATTTTGGCAACACATTACATTAGTTAAGTATTTTGCGGTTGTAGAGCTATTTATTATATTTTACTCTCGAACTGACGTTATTATGACAGTTATCCAGCATCAACTTTTTTTCTTCGTTTTCATTTAGTTAAAAATTCATGTTTACTTCTCATGCCTTCTTAAAAATATAAAATATATCAGAAAATTATTCACTATAGCTTTAAATTAAACTAATGCTAAAGAAAAAAGTTCTTTAAAAAGAAATGGAAAATTCCGCGATTATTTAAAAAAAAATAATAATAATAATAATAATAATGCGTCGTATATAATTTGCGAAGCACTTTCCCAACACTTCTAGAATAATGTAAAAAACACCTTGAAGATATATAGGGTGTATCTAAACTACTGGGCAAAACTTTAAAGGGTGATAGTACACATCAAGCAAATAATATTAAATGGGAAACTAGGGTCCCAAACGTCTTCCGAAGGAGATAGGCGCCATCAAAGTTTCGGGTCCAAAATTTTATATGATTATAAAAAACGGAAAAATTGGTCGATTCGTTTGCGGTCTTCACGAAAACTATTCTTTATGTCAGTATTGTCTTGAAAATAAATTATAAAGATATATTTCAAAAAATGCAGATAGTGGGCACTTTAGACTTTGGAGTAGCAAAAAACTGTTGTTTACCGTTATTTTTTGCATATCATTAAATTTTTATAGAAGTTTAGACGTAAACTTAAATTTTGAGCTCAAAATCTATTGTTAAGTAGTGAGAACTGAACCGTGTTCAATAGGAGTAGGTAGGTTCAAATTTCAAATGATTATAAAAAACAGAATAATTGGCCAATTGATTTGCGGTTTTCACTAAAACTATTCTATATGGCAGTATTGTCTTGAAAATAAATTATAAACTTCAATTTCAAAAAATGTCGATAGAGGGCGCTTTAGATTTTGGAGTAACGTACAACTACTTTTTACCGTTATTTTTGCCTCCCATTAAGTTTTTTTGAAGCTTAGACATAAACTTAAATTTTGTGCTGAAAATCTGAATCGTTGAGAGTGGTTAAGTAGCACTAGCTGAACTGAGTTCAAAGGGGGTGAGAAGGTCCAAATTTCAAATGATTATACAAAACGGAAAAATTGGTCGATTCGTTTGCGGTTTTCTCTAACACCATTCTTTATGTCAGTATTTCCTTGAAAATAAATTTTAAAGATAAATTTCAAAAATTTCCGTTAGAGGGCGCCTTAAACTTTAGAGTAACCAACAACAATTTTTAACTGTTATTTTTTGTATTTAATTAAATGCTTGCAAAAGTTTAAACTTTAACTTTGAGCTCAAATTCTGAATAGTTGGGAGAGGTTAAGTAGCACAAACTGAACTGTGTTCAGGACTTGAAATGTTACCCTGCCCACCCTACGAACACAATTCAATTTTTCGCTATTTAATTACTCACAACGATTCAGATTTTGAGCTCAAAATTTAAGTCTAAGCTTTTAAAACATTTATTTACATAAAAAAAAATAACGGTTAAAAATAGTTGGTTATTCTTAAAGTTTAAGGCGCCCTCTAAAGGAATTTTTTGAAATTTAGTTTTAAAATTTATTTTTAAGGAAATACTGACATAAAGAATGGTTTTAGACAACACCGCAAACGATTCGACGAATTTTTCCGCTTTTTATAATCATTTGAAATTTGAACCTCCCCACCCCCATTGAACACAGTTCAGTTTGCGCTACTTAACCACTCTTAACGATTCAGATTTTCAGCTCAAAATTTAAGTTTATGTTTAAGCTTCTAAAAAATTTAATGAGATGCAAAAAATAACGGTAAAAAATAGTTGTACGTTACTCCAAAGTCTAAAGCGCCCTCTATCAACATTTTTTGAAATTTATCTGTGTAATTTATTTTTTAGACAATACTTACATAAAGAATAATTTTAGTGAAAACCGCAAAACAATTGACCATTTTTTTCTGTTTTTTATAATCATTTGAAATTTGATCCTACTCACTTCCATTGAACACGGCTCTGTTTGCGGTATTTAAACACAGATTTTGCGCTCAAAATTTAAATTTATGTCTAAACTTCTAAAAAAAATTAATGAGGTGCAAAAAATAACGGTAAAAAATAGTTGTTCATTACTCCAAAATCTAAAGCGCCCTCTATCGGCATTTTTGAAATCTTTCTTTATAATTTATTTTCAAGACAATACTGACATAAAGAATAGTTTTCGTGAAAACCGCAAACGAATCGACCAATTTTTTCGTTTTTTATAATCATTTCAAATTTTGGACTTTAAACTTTGATGGCGCCTATCTTTTTCGGAAGACGTTTGGGACCCTTAGTTTCCCATTTAATATCATTACCTTGATCTGTATTATCACCCCTTAAAGTTTTGCCCAGTAGTTTAGATACACCCTGTATTTAAGTAAATAATTTAGAAAACGCTTGTCATGCTCAGTCTCCAATTTTGGCATTTAACACCAAATCTCGATGAGATATTCGAGTTATATTGAGAGCAATATGATCCCTTTATTTTTTGCAATCCACGTGATCTACAGAGGTATAATTCAACAATAAAACGCAAAATGCAAATCATAATTCACTTCCCATGCATGTGGCGTTTCAAAATAAGTTGTGCAGCTCTGTATATGATCTAAATATTTTTATACATTCCAGATATTAGAATAAAATTTAATTTTAATAATGGACCGCATAATAGAAAAAAACGCATCTGAATGTGCATTTCCAGCGATTATAGGTTTTAGATAGTGCTTTAACTGAATTTTTCTAGTGTCCCTGTAAATGAACAAATAACTGCTATGCACTCCATATTCATGGTATGCGTCTCAGAAGTACAACAATTTTATGGTATTTGAAAGAGTGCAACATTTAAAAAATACACTCCAACTGATTTCTCCCCATAAACATAATATAGCTTTTTTGTCGCTCTGTAAATCAATGATAAATGCCATTCACGCGATGCTCCATACAACGAACGAAAGTTATACTGCAGTTTACATAATGTATATGAATTTCAGTATGCTCGAAATAGTGTAATTTTATTAAAATACACTGCAAACGATTTTTCCCCTAGACAATAATGTAGCACGAAATTATTTTGGGTACCTGTTTAAGTAACCTATATGGCCTGCACATTCTATTTTAAAAAGGATTGTCCTGTTAAACTCCTTACTAATATGTACAAAGCTAAGGATATTCCTAGTACATTTAAGCATATTTGACTGCATAAAGATTGGCAGACGAACAGACAAACCGAAGTCACCAACACTTTGCAACTATTTTGTTATTTGTTAATAAGGATAGCAAAAGTATTAAGGCAAGTTTAAATCCTTAAAAGCAAAAATAAAGAAATTTTTTTACGTTTCATATTTTTGCACATTTCTACGTTAATAAAAATTTATTGTTACGAAACCCGTAGTTTTTAGATTTGCTCATTTATGACATTTATGAAAATTTGTGTTTATTTTTTAAATAAATTTTACTACAAATTATAAATATTTAAATTTATCACTTTTCATTCCCGCAACATATAAATTGCATAAAATTGGAATATGCACCATAAAATAAAATACTTAAAGTCTCATAATTTGTAAAAAGAGTTTAGAAAAAAAATGGATCATCAAAGTGTATAATTTAGCATATTCTTTATTTTCATATTATGTGGAACTTAATACTGCTCAGACTTCCGAAATTGTATTTACTCTAACTGAATTCTACTTACTAGGAAAAAAGCTTATATTGTTTGTATTATCATCTATTTATATTTTATTTTATCTGCGATCATATTTATCCGTAATAATCTAGGTAGATTTACTTATAAAACCACAAGATTAGGACAATATTAAGCAGAGAATTGGGGAATCTCTTTTAATGCTTCTTAATTTAAAGACTCTGCATACGATATGAATATAAATACTGGATTTTCTAAGGTTCGTAATAAATAAATAAACTTAAAAACACTTTTATGGTTGTATTATTAATAGATGACTAAAACATAATTACCAGAGTAGTAAATATTTACGCATAAATATGAAACACATTGTTAAAAGAGATTTAATAAGATCTGAAAGAAATATTGAAATTCTTAAGATAAAATCTTAATATAAAATACAAATCAGATCATATTTTGAAGCAAAGTTACTTTTAACCAATTCAACATAATTTGATTTGAATTTTAGATTCAATATAAAATGAAGATTTTTCTGTTCCTTGACAGTTTTCAGTCTGCTTTTAAACTGTTGCCCATAACCTAACGGTGTTTTTTTCAGCAAATGAAACTTTGGGAAAAGTGTTTTTCAATTCTTTCATGCTATTCTATTAAGTTTTCACTTAATGATTCATAAATGGTTTATTGAGATAAAGGTTAAGAATTTGAATGCATTTGTAAAACTGAACAGAACCAAACCCAGCAGCCTTCAAATGAGAAATCTAAAATGAATTCCAAAAAATCTGTCTATTGTAGCAATGAAGACAAAACTTGTAAGATATTACTTTATATATTATAAAAGAACAAAGTAAATTATTTTTTTTCAATCTGGTATTTAGTCAAAATATCATTTGCTACGTTTGTAATCAAATGAAATTTTAGTTCAATGATTCAATGAGTCAGTCAGTTTGTAACGTACCCCCGAAAGCCCTAAGGCCCCACAATAGTCACTGAAAAAGTCCCGAATGATAATGTAAAGTCTACGGGAGCGTTCTTTTCAAATATCTCCATCAAATTTTTATATTTTTACATGATGTTTTTTGCATAGGATAGCTGAGGACCACCTGCAACTGGCCTAGATTTTACTTTTTCAATTTTGCTTGTACATTTTTTATGTTATGATAGTGTCAATTTCAGAACCGGTTTAAACCGATTTTGAAATTTAAAGTAATTTTTTTTAAATCTGAAACGAAAATTGAAAATGTAAAAACGTAGCCCGGTTGTAGATCGCCCTCAGGTATGCTAGGCAAAAAAAAAAAAAAAAAAAAAAAAAAAAAAAAAAACATGTAAAAATGTTTAAATTTGAGCGCGATATTTGAAAAGAACACTCCCGTAGACTTTACATTATCATCCAGGTCTTTTTCTTTGACTATTGTGGGGCCTTAAGGAGCAACATAGATCTTTTTTATTTTCTAAAGTATTCCTACTTGTTACCTATATTAAAGTATGTACTTACTTAACTTATATATATATATTTAAATAAGCCTAATAACTTCACATTAGGTTGCTTTTTATAGACACTTTCACCGGAAAGATTTCCCTTCCAACTCTATTTAGTTAATGTATTATTTACATGATCTGTCTGGTTTTAAATTTTTATATTAATTACACTTTTTCAAACAGGATCTCATGCCACATATTAAAAAAAAAAATCCCTGTCGGCTTGGCCTATAGGTAGAGGTAGATTTCGAAGAGCTTTCATTTCAACAACAAAAAATAAAATATTACAAACGATAAACCCAGTTTAACTACTTTATTTGGTCACTTTTTAAAATATTTTAATTTCATTTTTCTGTAAAAACTAATTTTATCAAAATCCTCTTTAAACGAAATTCGGCTCAAATGTCCATTTTGAAAACATGTTTTGAATATATATTCTGACTTTATTAAAAAATCGACCAATACGCACATTATATAATTCCCAAATAACAAAAAAACTGCCAATTGAATGCGTTTGAGAGCAAAATTGAATTAAAAAATGAGTCATAAAATAACCAATTTGTTATTTGACTACATCCTCAATTCTTAAATCGTGATCGCTTTGGGAAATTTTGTGCAAAGTGCCAAGTTTGACAGCTTTTTTTAAATATATATTTTGCCTTTATCAAAACACTGACCAATACGGCCCATTCCACAGTTCCTAAATAACAAATAACTGTCAATTAATGCGTTTGAGAGCAAAATTGAATTTAAAAATGAGTCAAAAAATAACCAATTCGTTATTTGAATACATCCTTAATTCTTTAATCATGATCGCTTTGGGAATTTTTTTTTTGCGAAGTGCCCACTTTGACAGCTTTTTAAAAAAATATATTTAGCCTTTATCAAAAAATTTATGAATACGCACATTATATAGTTTCTAAATAACAAAAAACTGTCAATTGAATGCGTTTGAGAGCAAAATTGGATTTAAAAATCAGTCACAAAATAACCAATTTGTTATTTGAATACATCCTCAATTCTTTAATCATGATCGCTTTGGGAAATTTTGTGCGAAGTGCCCATTTTGGCAGCCCTTTTTTGAAATATATTCTGGCTTTATCAAAAAACTTGCCACTCCAGCTCACTATATAGTTCCTAAATAAGAGGATCTGTAAATTGGATGCGTTTGAGAACAAGAGTGAATTTAAAAATGACTCGAAAAAACGCAATTTGTTATACTACCTCAATTTTTCAATCACTATTACTTCGGGAAATTCTGTTCAAAATACCCATTTTGGCACCCATTTTTAAAAATATATTCTGCCTTTATCAAAACATAGGAAAATACGCCACATTATATAGTTCCTAAATAAGAGGATCTGCCATTTGGATGCGTTTAAAATCAAAAATGAATTTAAAAATGAGTCAAAATATAAACAGTTTGGATTTGAGGTTTTTTTCTCCAACTCCTATTTTTTTTAATTTATTTTTGATATAAGAATTGGTCCTTTGAAAAACTTGTTATATAAAAGTTGTACATATTATTGAGAAGATGTAAAATAAATTTAATTAGATTTGATTGCTTAAGAATTGAGTAAGTTGTGGATTTTTTTCATTTTCCTTCCCCTTTTTCTTTTCGTTTTTAATTTTTTTTCATCGGTAAAAGCTGGTCCTATCAAAAACTTGTAAATACAATAGTTTTAGATAATGTTGATTACGTTTATAAAAAATTTAGCTGCATTTAATATCTTGAGAATTGACGAAGTTATGAATTTTTTTCTCCCAAAAACCCTGTTTTATTCGCCCCTTGAGACCATTTTTAACTTTATCAAAAATCTGTCATGCATAAACTTTTAGCCCATTTTTTAGAAGTAATATAAACTTTAAACCGATTCGATATCTATTTTAATTAAAAAGTTATCGGATTTTTTCGGTTTTTACAAAAACCCTCCCTATTTCCACACCCTTGGTTCGATTTTGCCTATTAACGAACACGACCGAGATTTTATGCCCCTTGATTTTATGAAAAAGTTTGAAGAAGATCTGAGCATAATTTTGGAAGTTATCGTGTCTAATATGAATCTAGTGGAAGTGAAATATATATATATATATATATATATATATATATATACAGATAGATAGATAGATAGATAAACTTTTTTACTGATGGTAGTTTTGGGGTCTAGGAGTCATGATCGGTGTAGATCTGCAAAAAGTTTTCAGAAATTCCAACATGAGAGAGAATGCAATAGGTAGTATTTCATACGAAATCTACCTAACAGAGACATGTGGAAGACAGATTTGACTGTTCCTGAAAAAAGGAAAATGAAATATAGATATTGTGAAATTTTTTTTCTCTTAAAGTGAACCTAATGGAACACATTTACCAAGGATCAGACTTTAATTCAAGTGAACATAA
This sequence comes from Maratus speculifer, assembly GCA_964019185.1. Taxonomy (NCBI): domain Eukaryota; kingdom Metazoa; phylum Arthropoda; class Arachnida; order Araneae; family Salticidae; genus Maratus; species Maratus speculifer. Next base: position 228,681,947 of record OZ025299.1, read on the forward strand.
TACATTTGGAGGTTGATTTGCCAGAATCTTCTAAGTCACATTGTAAAATCATGACTAGTCTAGAGCCTTTCAAAATGCAATACAACATACGGTAATCTTGTATATTTATACAATTATTCGCATTGTTATAAATAAAACGACTCAGATGTAGGAATCCCAAATTTTTCTTCTATCTAATGCATGGTAAAATTTCGAAATTTGCTATCACAGTACAAAAATCAAATGACAACCTTTGTCCAACATGAAAATTCTAAAGATTTGAAATTCTGAACACTAGTTCTTGAGGTATGACTATCACTAAAATCATGTAAATTCTACAAAATTCAGCATAACATCACCACCTTGTGAACACGCGACACCAAAATGTAAGCAAAACTAATTCATGTCAAGGATTAGCCGAATCTGAAGTTGGTGGAAATATGTACATTAGTTCTTGAGATAGAGCTGTTATGGAAATCATTAAAAATGGAATATAGCTGCGTCCGCTGTGGAATATTTACAGCAAAATTTAAAAATCCTGAAAAGTATAAAAAGTTATTTTTAACTCGTTTGTAACTTTAACCTGGAAAAATCATATAAAAATTCGGAGTTTAAAGAGAGATAAAAAACCTAAATATATACGCGCTGAGAAAAAATATTATTAAAATTGCTGCATTTAAATGAACAGAAAGGATAAGTATTTTCCCCCTCTAATTAGATGGGATTCCATTTTTTTCTTCCCCGCTATATAAATCCGTGTAATGAAGTTTTTTAAAGCCTTTTCAGTTACAAAAAAAAAAATAACCATATATACATGATATTTTAAAATTAAATCTCAAAACGATTCATGATAAAAAGAACATAAATACAAGCTATTATTGTCGATTGTTAAAAGGGGAATATATGATTAATAATGTTGATGCTAGATTTTGTTACGTACACGAGGTAAAACTATAGAGTTTCGAAAATATAATTAATAATTTTAATTTTAACATTTTTCACATGCAAGTTCAATATACAGCTTGTTTAATTAGAGTATAGCTTTTCTTCAACTATGGAAAATAAGTGTCTCATTTTTTTTCTCAATATTTCATATCCGGAGACGGCCATGGTAATGAACTAGTTATTACTTATACAGCATACAATACAGATTTAATTACTAAAAGCGAAAAGTCCAGAGATTAATTTAATGAGTTTTTGAATATTTCCCTTTTAAAATACTTTTAACTTAGAAAAATACCTATGAATACTGTTTATTTATTTATTTTCTATCTTTAAGCATAAGATTAAAGATTTTTATATTCTTCCTTAGGCGGAAATTTAACAGATGCAAGTTGTTGGACGACTTCCAAGTCTTGAAGAAAAATATGTTGTTAGTCTTATTCAGAGAACGTTATGTAATATTTAATAGGAAAAAAATGATGAATATTCTTCAGCGTATCCAAGATGTATTCCATTAACTATAACAGCATAATTTCAGAATTTCAATTAGCTTACAATAACTGTTATTTATGACGTTTGCACATTTTGACAATTCACAACAAAATTTCCTGTCATATTAAATTAATGAATATGTTCTTCTACAATCAAATTATCTCGCTGAAAAGAATTTTTAAATGTTTTTTATCACATTTAATTTTTTTACTCATGTAAAAATCCGTAAATTCTTTATAGTAGTCATACGTGAATACACTGTAACAATTTATAGAAATTTCATATAGATAAAATATTTAAAATAATACAGTATGAGCTAATAGTTACCCACATTTCTTAAAACTTTTTTTTATATTAATAAATCTTCGAAGAGACATGTCATAATTAAATACATAACATGTTTTTTTTTTTTTTTTTCATTTTGAAAGCAATATTTAAGAAAAAACGACATTTCCTGAGCCTTTTAAAACAAACTGAAAAAAAAAAACGCTAGTTGTGACAAAAAAAAAAGTTAGGAGCTTTCATTATAGAAAAAAATTAAAACAATATTATTTTTTAATTAATTTTTCAATTAATTTACAGCAGTGAAATTACGCTTGAAATTCTTGTATATTCAAGAATTTTAAAAGTAATTTCACTACTATAAATAAATTGAAAAATTATTTTAATTAGAATATGTGATTAAATATGTGCTTCTTGTGTCTCATGTTACGCCGCAGGATAGTGTGCTCATAAAGACGGTTCAATCTCGTGCTGCCAGTTGCAGGTTAACCAACATATGAAGTAAGAAACTGTAAATTGGTCATCGTCGCCGTAGCTTAAATTGTAGAGCAAATGGAACGCTAATTCAAGGGTCCCGGCTTGGACTTTTTTCACTAAGTTGGTTCTACACTTAGGTAGCAATGTAAGAAAAAAAATCACGTATTATATGTTGATCAAAATAATTTAACATTCTATTAAAATAACTTGTTTTTTAACTTCGTCAATATTTTAAACTATATAATAATTTCAAATAAAGTTATCTTAAATTTATGTATAGTATCTATAACTTAAGACTAAAACTATATTTTTTTCTTTGTTCATCATGTAAAAATTGTGTGTGTGCCTAGCGAAAATTCCGGCAAAATATACAAGATAAAACGTACAAATTGGTGAAGAATGAAAGTAAAATAAAATTAAGTGGCTTAAGATAAATCTGCTGTGAAATATTAAACAAGTTCGTTGTTACACTTTGAGCTAAACCGCTTAAAGTATCTCTTTTTAATTGCTTATTTTACAAAAAAACATCGAAACATTTTTATTCACGATGAGAATAATTACAGGAATTCTTTTGTGTAATTCCTTTTTAGGTAGATTTCGTATGAAATACTACCTATTGCATTCTCTCCCATGTTGGATTTTCTAAAAAATTTTTGCAGATCTACACCGATCATGACTCCTAGACCCAAAAACTACCACCAGTAAAAAAGTTTATCTATCTATCTATCTATCTATCTATCTACACTACCTGGCCATTGATGATCGTCTACTTAAGATTTTAGACATTTTTTAAATATCTAGAAAAATACATGAGGAATCATCCTGAAACTCTCAGTGTACAAACATAATAGTACAGGGCATATATTTCCGTGAAGATTTTTTCCTGAAACTTTATAGGGGACCGTCAAGAAATTAAAAAAATGAATATCTTTTGGATAATCCTGTCAAAACATGTAGCAAAATTGCTCAAACTGTAGATTGTGATTAAGTGGCTTATTGTAATAAACTGTGTTAATTTTTATGTCGATAGCATGTATACTCGTAGAGAAATTAAGGTTCTTATAAAAACAGTCCCAACTTTTGCCAAGTTTTTGCTTATAATTTGCAAAGTTCTTAATATAAAATAATATTATTTTCTGACAATGTGACAAACAACATTGCACATAATACCTTGTAATCAGAATTAAAATATAATAAAAATTGTATAGAAAATGAGTAGGTTTACTAAATATTTTTTGACTGCGCATGCGTCAAAGATATCAAAATTTCATTTGCATATTATGTTAGCTAAATGTATAGAGAAACTTTTGTGAAAGTCTCAAAATCATAGCTTGAAAATTCTGAAAACAATCGTCAATAGAATAATTTGAAAATCCGTTGCTCCCAAAAGGAAGCAAAAGAATGAGGGATTTTATCCAAATGTAGTAGCAAGTCCCATATTGTGTACTCTATATTGACACTAATCAATGAACATATGGATACAACCCCTCTTGTTTTTACTTCGTTTTGGGAATAACGGATTTTCAATTTATTCTATTGACGATTATTTTCAGAATTTTCAAGCTGTGATTTTTCGACTTTCACAAAAGTTGCTCTATAAATTTAGGTAACATAATATGCAAATGAAATTTTGATATCGTTGACGCATTTGCAGTGAAAAATTATTTAGTAAACCTACTCATTTTCTATACAATTTTTATTATATTTTAATTCTGATTACAGGGTATTATGTGCAATGCTGTTTGTCACATTGTCAGAAAATAATATTATTTTATATTAAGAACTTTGCAAATTATAAGCAAAAACTTGGCAAAAGTTGGGACTGCTTTTATAAAAACCTTAATTTCTCTACGAGTATACATGCTATCGACATAAAAATTAACACAGTTTATTACAATAAGCCACTTAATCACAATCTACAGTTTGAGCAATTTTGCTACATGTTTTGACAGGATTATCCAAAAGATATTCATTTTTTTAATTTGTTGACGGTCCCCTATAAAGTTTCAGGAAAAAAATCTTCACGGAAATATATGCCCTGTACTATTATGTTTGTACACTGAGTATGTTTGTACAACCTACTCATTATTCATACAATATTTATTATTTTTTAATTCTGATTACAGGGTATTATGTGCTATTTCACGTTACATTCCTGTTTAATTACGCTGCGTTTTTTCTGACTGTCTTTGCACTACACATTTTTATCGCAATTGTGACTAATTTCTTTTTTTATGGGAAAAGCGCAAATATGATTTTTTCAAATATGGCATTGACAGTGAGCTGCAGCCAAGAAGGGATCCCTTGTCCTTTCTTATGTTCAATTAGAAGCACTAGTCAAACCCTTTTTCATACTTAAAAACATATTGACCTTTTTTGTTGCTCACCAGAGCATTTATTAATACTTCTAAACGAAATGACTTAGAATTTTTAGTCGGCTCAATCCACTTCGAGAGGTCCAACACTAGTTTCATGACCTATTTATTTATTTATTTATTTATTTAGTTATTTACTACTCTAACATGATGGAAGTTCAAAGTAATGACTATTGTTTAAATTCCATTATTTTTTGTCTGTGCATGGCAGCCATTTTCGTTTCACGGTGTGCATGGTGAAATTTCATAATAAATTTTAAGATTTTTTTCAAAATCTGCCCGTTTATAAGGAGATTTTTTTTCTAGCAAAACATTCACCTTGACTTTTTTTTTTTTTTCAATTACGCCAAAAATGCTTGTACTCACACACCCAGTTCCAGATCAGCAACATGATTACAGTTTGTTAAAATTGAATTTTTTTATATTATTGTTAAATGTTGAATATTGTTAAAGGTTGAATATTTTCTTTTTATATTAACTCTGCAAATTATAAGCAAAAACTTGTCAAAAGTTGGGACTGTTTTTACAAAAACCTTAATTTCTCTGCGAGTATAAATGCAATTTTCAGAAAAATGAGCACAGTTTATTAAAATAAGCCATTTAATCATAATCTACAGTTTGAACGTTACTTTTGTTTTGACAGGGTTATACAAAATATATTTGTTTTTACAATTTGTTGACGGTCTCTATGGAGTTAAGGGAAAAAAATCTTCACGGAAATCAATGACTTGTACTATTCTGTTTATACATGTGGAGTTTTAGCCTCAGGAATTTTTCTGGATGTTTAACAAAACATCTACAATCGCAAGTCAACGGTCACTTTTGACCATATAGTGTATATATTTATAACCAACTGTATGTTTTTTATTTTATTTTATTTTATTTTATTTTATTTTATTTTTTTTTATTTTTTTATTTATTTTTTTTTTTACAAAGTTATCTTATTTTTTTATTTTCTTTAAAGAATATATATGATAATTATTATACTGATTATACGAAACCATCTTAGAGCTAGTAATACTTGCAGTTGACCGTTTATTTTAACATCTAATCATCGCACAATTTTAAATTTTACACAGTCGAAAATGATGAGAAATTTTATTTTAAATGCAGTTTGCATCAAAATATTATTTTATTTTATTCATTTTTTTTTTGTATATTTTTTGAAATAGTTTTCAGTTATAATTTTTATTTCAATTTTCACAAAAGTTTTTTTATATTTAAAACAATGTAAATTGTTTGCTGTTTGTTTTTGAGTAAAGTTCGTAAACGAAATTAAAACTTCATCAATCAATAAAATAAATAATGAACAAATAAAAATTTATTTAGACATATAGTAAAACTATGCGCTATGAATAACTGAAATTATTAGAATAAAAAAGACTGGTGTAAGTAGCGAAACAATAGAAGATACCGGATGTCCCAAAAATGACTGATGGATTTTAAAATTGAATAACTTGCAAACGGTGACAGCTATTTAAAAATTTTTTGCAGGAGGGTTATATATGTCAGGAGTTTTTTTACCGTGATTTTTTATTTTAGTTCGAATATCAAACAGAAGGTGGAGCTGACGGCGATTGAAGGCCAGGTCGACGCTTCACTCAGCACTGATCACCTGGCCTTCAATCGCCGTCAGCGCCACCTTCTGTTTGAGATTCGAACTAAAATAAAAAATCACGGTAAAAAAAAAACTCCTGACATTATACATAACCCTCCTGCAAAAAATTTTTAAATAGCTGTCACCGTTTGCAAGTTATTGAATTTTAAAATCCATCAGTCATTTTTGGGACACCCGGTATTTTACTTCATTAGTTCGTTGGAAATACAAAAATAAAATTTTTAATAAATTTCAATGTTTTATTCGCAATTATTTATTTTAGTATTTTAACTGATATTTTCACTATAAAAATGCTTTTCAGGTTTGTCAGTTGGCTATTGAAGAAAATATATAAAAACATAAAAAACGAGTCTGATAAAAAAAAAAATGAAAAAAATACATAAATAAATAAAAATTCTCGGATTTTCTTTATCGATCAGTCCGGGTTGGATCCCATTCACCTATAGTTCCTCGAAAAAAAAAAATCATTTTACACTTTTTGGTGGAAAATATTTTTTAAAAAGCAGAAATTCTTTGCCAATTTACACAAATTGGGGAAATGAAATAATTGTAATTTTTTGAAATGCAGAAAGGAAATGCGAACTTAGAATAATTCGTAACTAAGCGCATATGTAAAAGCAAAAGTAATAAATAATGAAAAAAAAGGGAATAAAACTTGTACAGATATCCACAGGTAATGCAAATATATATCTAGGTCATTTTAGTATTTTCGATTTTCCCCATGAATCATGTATTCTTTAAGAAGTGCAGTACACTATCTTAATAAACACAGTTTTGTTTTTGGAATTGTGAGTTTTCGACTAACGATTAAAAATGTAGTGCGCTGTCTGAATAATTTTAAATCCGCTTTCGTACGTGGAAAGACTGTAAATTTTGAAATATTGATGTAACTACTTGAAGGTTACATAATGTTTTTTCATACTGAAACGTGCTATCCCATTCGTGATTACACAAGGGAATAGTAGCATTTGAAAATAGCGAAAAAAGGATATTGCATTGTTTTGCTAGTTACAATTTATTTTTCAAATTAATAGTCTATCGATATTCTTGGAAAATATAAAATTTTCATACCTAGTATAAAGAAATGAATGCAAGATTTCATAATGCTTTTATAAATATATTTTTCTCGAAATAAATTTTCCCTAATGTATACATATTTCAAATGTTCCATGCGTTTTAATTTTTGTTAAAATTTCTATATATCGCTATGTGACAACTTTTTGAAACAATTTTGTGATTCGCTATTTTAAAATGGGTTATTTAAAATTAAAAAAATAGCAGGAAATGAAGTTTCCTAAAAATTCTAAGGTTAATATATTTTCTTGCTACTATTAAACAAATCGGTATTTTTTCCCTTGTATTTCCATCTGGACAACTTGAATGATAATTTAAAATTGCAGAAAAACAGAAACTAATGAAAAAAACCTGCAGAAGATAATTCATTTAATAGTGAATATCCATTTTTTTAATGAAAGTTTCCGTTAAGTGCAAAAAATAACCATTTACATTTATTTTTTCATATAGGAAACGTGTGGCGAAATAGGTAAACAGCCTTTAGAAAGTATTTTTTTAAAGTAAACATTAATATTTTTTAACAAAAAATTGCCATTATAACCTAGAAGGCAGCATCTAAAGAATTTTAAGGGTTACTCTGAATTGACAAAAACATATTCATCTCACTTGTTGGTTTTTTTTTTTTATCGGAAACTGCAGAAGAGACTTCAAATTTCACATACCTATATCTCCGGTCATAATCCTCAGCAACTGCAGCTCGGTGTGGTCTCGCATTATCATCCATTAGAATGAAACCATTGCCAATATCACTGGCATATGGGCGCACATATGAATCAAGATCATATCCCGATATCTCGCGCCAGTAAGAGTTCCTCCATGAAATACATGCAGGTCAGTGTTGCCTCCGAGTGAGATCCCTGCCCAAACCATGATTCCACCGTTTCTGTACCTGTGTGTTTCGACAGTATTTGATTGATAGTATCGAGTGCATTGTTCTCTCTATATCAGAAGACGTCCTGAATCGCTCTTCAGTGTGAATCTGGACTCGCCTGTGAAGAGTACAGAAGATTACTATTGTCTGGTGTAGGAAACATGTTCTCTTGCTAGACATAAGCAGGCCCTTCTCTGTCGTCTGTTGAGGTGGACGCGCAAAACTGGTCGCCTTGCATAGAGACTGCATTGTGAAAACGTCTTCGCACCGTAGTAGCGGAGATTCCTCTCCCTGATGCTCATAAATGGTCTGCAATGAGTTGAAGCACAGTAGTGCGTCTTCTTCTCCGGGCTCAAGGAGCTAGAAACCGGTCTTCTGCAGGTATTGTAACATGTGGGCGGCCTGGAACATTTCTTCTGAACGCAGAATCTTCGGATTCGTATTGATCCCAGAGTCGTTGGACTACACTGCGAGACACATTGAGTCTTCTAGAAATATCGGCTGTGACAACCCCATTTCCATTCATCCTACTACCCGACAACTTAATGAATCAGGCAAACGACTTTTTCTAGACATTTCTAGACTGTAGTGGTTGTCTTGAACAAAACTGACAACAATAGTTCAAATACAGCAACACCTACACGCAAAATTACAAAAGCCTTGTAATTGCATATTTTTCTCTCATTCACAAATACCTATTCTTTTTTTTTAAATAAAAGTGATAGGTGTAATTTTTGTGAAATTTTTAAATCTTATTATTGTCATTCATATAAACTATGAAGTTTAATCTTGTTTCTGGTGAGCTTCAAAAAACATGCAGTATCTTAACTTTTGGAGACCAGTGTGTTCTTTTTGGTGTTCCCAACATACAGGGATAGCATAAATGAATGAACGGATTTAACAAAAATATGCTTTAAAAGTTGTTACACATATAACAAGTGATGCATAAAAAAGAAATATATTCCAAGTTTTTTTCAGTTGTAAATGTTCGATGTGCGAATTATTCATATGCCTTATGTTTGCCTTAGCATAGTTATGGATAATAATTTTATAACATAATTTAAAATAATCAGAATTGATGAGCACAATGTTTGGTTGTCTCCTTGTTAGTGCGCTATGTCACATATACAAGTATATGGAGATGGAAATGTACTTCTAATATTATCATTAGTTCGTGTTCGTTTTTAATTTATAAATCTTTTTCCTGTATTTTTTATGAATATATTTTTCATTTAGTCAATTGAAGTAAAATAAAATCTAGTAAAAATTTTTCATTGACAGTTGCATATAAAGATTACCGATGTTTGATTTTACGCTTAGCTAGCGATGTGACAGTTCCCTTATATAATATTCAATCATTTAAAGCGTAATTTCACTGCTGAAAATTAGTTGCAAAATTAATTAAATTATGTACATTTTACCGTTTCAAAAATTATTAAATCTATTTCTGTATTGAAAGGGGACATTGTAGAACATTTTCTTTATAACTACTAGAAAACAACGACAATCTAGCTCTAGCATTAGTAGAAATGTAACATTAATTTTTCTTTTTTAATAGTGACAGACAAATTAATTTAAAAAATCGCCACTGTCTGCATTGTAATACAGGAAAAAAAATGACAATTTATCCTCGTAAAAAATACCTAAAAGAAATATTTTAACTTAGAAAACAGCTCAGAATCATGATTAATAAAATAAACTAATTCAGCGTGATAATATCGAATATCAGAAGATTGAACAGGATTAAAGAAACGTGAACATTGACGTTCTTGAAGAGTAATATTAATGCAATATACTGAATATACCTTTCTAATTACACAGGTAGTGTGTATATATTTTACGTTTCTCATTTTGTAATTGTCAATTACATTTTCGTGGTATATTTTATCTAAATTTTAGATTTGACTGATACGAAAGCTATTTCCATTTGATGTGAAGAACTATAGTTACATATAATTATATATTATATAAAATTACATTCATAGAATCTTTACATATCGAATTTCAAATATACATTAAAATATCTTTAAAATATTGTTCACTTTTCTGAAAGTATCATGCATTATTTCTCGACTATTTTCAAGTTCTGTAAATGAATATTTCAGACATCTATGTGATGGATAATGCAAACAGCGGATTGCTCCAAAACATACCTTTATCATTTCTAACAATTAAATTACTTGCCCTATTTCAAAAACTATTGTCAGTAATTAAAATCTAAAGAAAGATCTCAGCTCTGTCTGAACAATTGCAGCTAATAATTGTAATCAGAATCAAATAGTAAATTTCAATATATTACCTGAAATTACTCCACCTGTGACCAGGGGAGTTTCCACCTTTATATATATATATATTAATAATATGTTTCATGTTGTAAAGATCTATTCACATTGTTAATTTCCACTCGTGATGCACGCAGCATCGGTATCTGGAAAGGTTTCTCATAATGCAGATTTTGACTCTCGATAATACACTTGAATAATTCTTTTGAAATTTATTACAGAAGTGACGAATTTTTAATGCTGCTAGCTAAATTATACTAAATATGTATGATGTCATTATTTATTAGTTATAACAATTCCTGGTATACAGACAATAGGTAATATTATATAGAATGATTTGAATAGATTTCCTTCTTGTGAAAGCAAAGCGTAAAGTCTTGTGCATGGAAGAAAGGATGATTTTCAAAACAAGTTTAATTAGTTAAGTTTAAGAAGTACTGACAGAGGATTAAATGTTATTATACGCTCTTTTATATGCTAAAAATAATGTCGATTTTCATAACGCGAATCATATTATTCTTAAGGGTGCGCATACGGCGGAAATAAACTTAATTTTCTCCATAAATTCGAAAAGTCGTGCATTGTTACATAATCTAATTTTAAAGTGATTATATTTGATAATTATTAGGCTAGTCATTGTTAATTTATAATTAATTGATATTTTTTGCCCTAAACTACATTTATAATATTTTCAATGGCTGTCAATAAATCAAATAAAATAAATTAAAATGAAAATATTTTGATGAGAACGAATCGAGCATTTTTCCCTAGCTACAATTTTTTTTTAGAAAAATTGTTCTTATTTATATTTATATATAATTTTATATTATTTAAAATTACATTCCTTTACATGTGTAAGGATTATATATTCTTTACATATGTAATTTCAAACATATATTAAAATACCTTTAAAAGATTGTTCCCCTTATCTTATTCAAGTATTTCTTGACAATTTTCAAGCTCTGTAAATGAATATTTCAGACGTGATTGATAATTTAAATAGTGGATCGTATCAAATATACCGTTATCTCTAACAATGAAATTACTTGCCTTTTTTCAACAACTATTTTTAATAATTAAACTTTAAAGAAAGATCTCAGCTCTTCCTGTACAGTTGCTGCTAATAATTGCAATCAGAATTAAGTAGTAAATTTCAATATATTATCTGAAATAACTCCACCTGTGACCGGAGGAGATTCAACCCCTATACATTTATTAAAAATTTGTTTCATGTTATAAAGATTTATTCAGATTGTTAATTTCTACTCATGATGCACGCAGCATCAGTTTCTGGAAAGCTTTCACATAATACAGATTTTGACTCTCGATAATACACTTCAACAATTCTTTTGAAATTTATTATAGAAGTGATGAATTTTTAACGCTATTTAGCTAAATTATACTAAATATGTATGATACCATTATTTATTAGTTATAACAATTCTTGGTATTCAGACATTAGATAGAATTATTTGAATAGACTTCCTTCTAATGAACGCAAAGCGTAAAGTCTTGTGCATGCAACAAAGGAAGATATTAAAAACAAGTTTAATTAGTTAAGTTTGAGAAGTACTGACAGAAGATTAAATGTTATTATAAGCTCTTTCATATGCTTAAAATAATGACGATTTTCATAACGTGGAGCGTTATTCTTAAGGGCTCGCATACGGTGGAATTAAACTTAATTTTCCCCATAAATGCGCATAGGAGGCATCGTTACATAAACTGAATTTCTGACTAAATTTAAAGTGATTATATTTGATAACTATTACACTAGTCAATGCTCATTTATAATTATTTTAAATTTTTTTCACAAATGTAATTTTTTAATATTTTCAATAACAGTCGGGAATAAGTTTAAAAAATAATTAAAATGGGAATATTTTGACAGGATGGGAACGAATGAAACATTCTACTACTTTAAGCGCATTAACTACATTTATATGAAACAAAACATGAATATAATTTTGAAAGAAATTTTACCTAATGTTGTTTTTACACACATTCATATGTTTAAAATAAAAGGGAAATGAATACTGATATTTTTTGTAATGCTTACCTTATTTAATTGGACAATTTTGCGAATAAATAAAATGAAGATCCCTAATTAAAAATAGCGTTATTACTTATCAGTATGTCTTTGAACCTATGATGAGGAAAGATCTCAGCTTAAAGTGATACTAGTTAAAGTAGTTATCGCAAAAAGGATAACTGCACTCTTCCAAATTATGTTTTATCCGTTCTTGGTTACTCGCTTTTTTGCTACTTTCAAAAGAAAAAAAAAGATGAGAGTACATAATTAATAGTTCTCAAAAACACATTTGGTTAGTTAGGTTTGGTTTGGTCAGTACATGTACAAAAGGAAGGCATTTCGAAACAAATTTTTTTTAAACTTTTTACGATTCAGTATTTTATTAAACTATCTAAAATATAGAACAAAAATCATCATATTTTTATTGGATTGATTTAGTGAAAAAATTCAAATACGCTGTTTACATTTTTTGAAAGATAATTTGTAGAAATAGGAATGCAAGATTGTGATGTTCATTCCCTTAAGCTATGGATTATTCGAAATGTTAGATTCGTAAAAATCTAAAAAACATATTCTTGACATTGAGAGATTATATTCACAACATATTTAGAATATTGAATAAGTTGCAAGATCAATTTGTTTCAATTGTACCTAAAAATAACTTGAGAATAAAAGCGTATTTCTATAATAAAAATTTAATTGTAAAATGCTCTCTTAATCATATTTTATATTTCTAATTAGAATGTTCGCCATGAAATATACATGTATATTTCATGGCGTTGAATATACACCGTGATTTATAAATATCGAAAAATTAGTCGATTCCCTTAAAATATTGCCTCTTGACACATATTTTCAACTGCAAAGTTTCATAAAAAAGGTGAAAAATTTAATGACATAAATTGAAACTCCATTTGGGGTCTTTTAGAGAAAATACAAAAATAAAAGTTTTATACGACTCTAACAGATTAAAATTCTCAATTAGGAAAAAATTTTTTACCTATTCCTCAATTTAAGAACAAAAAAATCATCTCAATATTTTTAAAATTAGCAGAGATATTAAAATCCGAAATTTGTAACTTATACCATTTATCCATGTCTCTTATCAACAACTTTTTGACTCATTCTAAATGTAAAATAGGGATAAAGGGCTGTGCAAACATAACTTTATCATTTTAGGGGGGGGGGGGGTTTGGCAAATGATATCGTAAGATTTCTCTATGGGAAGGGGGATTTGTCTTTTGATATAGATATAATTTTTAATCAAACAAAAATTTTCTTTTTTCATTTGTAACATGGCTTTTGATTCAAATTTTGATTAAAATTATCTCTTTTTAGTCTGTTATCAATATTTTTGAAAACACAATGTTTTTGATAGAATCACTAAATTATTATAAAAATATTTAATTATAAAATATGGAATACCACCAATATTTGACATTCCTATTCTTCATCATATGTGTTTGCATATATAATCATTATTCGAGAAACCATAATTGAAGTTTATTTGAAGAGCAGCTTGCATTGTTGATAAGAATTCCCCCCCTCCCCCCTCCTTTGTACGGGGCAAGTGTAACAAGACATTATTACTGTTGAATTCATTATGTAACTTAAAGCTATTATAAAATACTTTTAAATAATAACAATTTATTTTAGTGCTACATGATACAAAGTGATAGTACTGACTTCTTTTCATGTAAATCAGTGAAGGATGCGAAAAATAAATATTACCAGTTTTTTATATATCACTCCTAAAAAAGAAATGAATTCTAGAAAAAAATGACGTTGTAACAATATTATTGCCGGGAAGGTGGGGGAGAGTTCGATGGATGATAACGTATGATATCGGAAGGAGGGGGGGGGGGGAGTAAAATTATAGGCTGTCCCGCTTGATTGAATTTCTACCTAGACTTTTTTTTACTTATATATGGTTAAAAATTAATTCGTACGGACGAGTTCTGACTAAAAATACTTATTTTAGTTTTTCTTTTTTCATGCTTATAATTTTCCTTTTTAAAGAAGCACTAAAGACTCTAATATGTTTGCTTTATTCATGAATCTCTACTTATTTGTAAATATTTCATTTATCCTTTAATACTCTTAATCCATAATTAATGTGTTGAAAATTTAAAAAATACTACACAGTAAAGTCTTTTAAGACGGAATCACATAGGAAAGAAAAAAACAGTACGTTATAGACATATTTCCTTCATAGGAAATGTAAACATAGTCTGTTTTTTTAGGTATTATATTCCTTTTGAATCAACAGATTTTTCTGTTTAAGACAGGATTTCGTTATAGACAGGTTCTTTTCCACTTGCTTTACCGTACTGATTTTTTTTTTTTTTTTTTTGCTTTTAAATCTACAATTCTTTTAAAACATGAAATTTAAAGTTTTATTGTAAATTAATAGTGATTTAAAAATGTATCATATTAGTAAAAACTTTTAGCTACCAAATGTTACATATATTTTTGTACGAATTAGGTCAGTCAGAGACAGTGATTTTAATACGTGTTGTGTCGAGACCGGCCCTGAAAATTTAGCCTCCTGCAGATCAAGGAAGAAGGAAGCCAATCGCTTTTCGGTATGGAAAAGTGCGAGAGGTCCAGCCTACCGGGTCTGTCCTTTCCCGGTCCGAGAAAGTAGACTTTTTATACGGCCTTGCCGGGACAATAAAAAGGGTGTAGTTGTGAAGGCTAAAATTATGAAAAATATTTAAGAAAAGCATCTAAGAAAATCGTTGTTTTAAATACTTGACGGAAATTTAAATAGTACGGAAAAGAGGCAGATACTGCAAAAATTAAACTGAATCGAAGTTTAAGCTACAGACAGAAGGTTCTTTTTTACATACAATTTTTTAAAAAGCATTTTAACTTTTTATTTATGGCCAATATTTGTTTAAACTTTAAAGCGTTTTTCTTCATTACTGATTTTTTTCACACCTCTTCGTGTTTAAATCATTATAAATTAAGGATTGTTAAAGAAAAAGGGTGAAAACTTGTCTTTTTTATAATCTTACATTATTTTTTTTTCGCAAGATTAAAAAAATATTTACTTTAAGTAAATATTTCTTTTATTTTTTAAATTAATATTTAAAAATATCCTGAAACAAAAATAAAAATTATATTTGCCGCTTTAATAAAAATAAATAAATAAATAAAGGAAATCCGATGAATAATGTTTCATGTTATAACGGTTTTAAATTACCCCCTTCCCCACTTTAAAAAAATACTAATCATTAAAGAAAAAAATCTTTCTGGGAAATTTTAGGATGTGGTTTTGTTTGCAAATTCTATGATATCACACACAAAAATATGATATCACACACAAAATTCTAACTCAAAATGTTTTCTACATGTTTCCTAGAACTCTTTTAGCAACATTGATTTTCGAATTGTACGCATTTTGATTTGTGTATAACCCCTTGAAACCTGATGAGCATTTAAACGGAAATAACTTTGTGATTTTTGCAGACATGAAGATGCAATTTTTTGCTTTTAATTCAGGAATAAATAAGAAAAGTTTTTCTGATTAGAATTTTTACCCTATGGAGGCCGTATAAAAATTTTATATTCTTTTTTTTTTTTTCAAATCGACCCCCCCCCCCCATGCAGTTGAAACATATGTTGATATAATTTACACCTTTTTTTAAATAAAACTTTGCAATTGGAAGCATGAATCCACTGGCAATATTTGAGGTAATAGCCTATTGTTTTGATATCTATGAATAACACTGTATATGCTATACATGGAAAAATTCAACAAATGTCAAAATGTACAGTGATTGTTTTCCTTAATTTTTATAATTATTCGACATGAACCTTGTTAAAAAATTGTAAATATGATATTTTGAAATGTTTTTTTTAAAACTGTTACAAACCGAATATTTTTTCTTTAAAAAAGCTTTCGTCGTTACACTTTCATTCTTCGGGAAGAGAAATCCTATTTGGAAGAAACACACAATTTAATATTGCTATTAAAAGAACTTTAAAAGCATTTTCTTCTTTACAACATGTGTTTCCGACAAATATGAAAATTTGTTTTGCCAGAAACACGCCACGTGAATCCAAAGAAAGTAGATAAAGGAAAGATGTTGTGGCTCTGTGGTGATTGTTTTTCTATAAAACAAGGATAGATTGAACGTGAAAAAATATTGGAAATCATATTGTATATGAACGAAAGTTTTGTTTTTAAATTATATTAACTGAGTGTTTAGTACTGGTGGATTTTATAAATACGAAAAGAAAGAGATGGAACTAAAATGCGAAAATGTACAATATGGAGATTATTTGAACGGTAAAATTATCCCATACGAAAAGTGCAAAAAATATCATAGCTATGCTTTTCAAGATTTGTGCAGTTAAAAAGTAATATATATATATACACACACATGTATATTGGAAACAATAAATGGTTCAAGAATTTGTCGTTAAATTTACATAGCTTGTGATTTAAACTCTGAATCAACGCAGAAAAAGTTGTAATTTGAGACAAATGTACACAGTTTTATAAAGCTATTAAAATACTTCCAATGTTTTTTTTCATTTCCAAAAAAAAAAAAAAAAAAAAAAAAAAAAAAAATTAAATTTCTAATATTTTCAAAAGCACTCCCTTGATGGATGCGTGAGTTGGAAATTAAAATAACCTTTGGAAACGACTTCCGCCTTTAAAAAAATATTTATTTTTTATTTAAAGAAATGTAGGTGAAATATGAAGAAGTACTTTAAAATTGAACTGCTTACGAACGAAACTTGTTTTAGTCGTGATGTATCTAATGTGAATACTTTTTAAAACAAGGATTCAGTTTGCAAATATTGAAAAAGAAAGATATGATAAGTTGCTAAACCCTTAAAAATATGCTATAGTCAATTTGTAAAATGTCTGTTCGTTTATAAAATTCCTAGCAAAATAAATGAATGCATGCAGGAATGTATTCATTTTTGCCGAAATGGATAAATGATAATGCTAGAAAAACAAGAAAATCTTTGGAAGTGTACAATTATGTTCAAAGAATCAGAATGTTGGTGATTTTGAAATACACTGTTAAAAAAATTCTGAAATTCACGAACATTTTTTTCCTGAATTTCACAGAAAAGCTCCCTTTTAACAACAAAAGGGTATTTTCCGTTACAAATCACAAAATTCCATCATATTTCCTGAAAATAACGAAACGGATGGAAATAAAAACAAAAAAACGGAGACACGCCGTTGTGTGGGGAGTTCCATGGCCGAGTGGTCAAGGCACCACACTGCTAATCGCCTGCGAGCCCCACCAGTGGCCGAGAGGTTCTGACCTCAAACTGGTAGACGGTAGGTGCTGGGTTCGAACCCAATCGCGACCGTCGGCCTAACCGTTCGGAGTTTTCCGTGGTTTTCTTCGAACCTTGCGTAAATACGGGTTAGGTTCTCTTAGAAAGACCCCCACGGAGGGCAACCCACCCCTTAGGGCCTATATCCCACTGCGTAGATAATTGGCCGACATACATACAAACAAACTAATCGCCTGCGAGCGCAGATTGAGGGTTCGAGTCCCATTGGCGCCATTGAATAATGAAACATAAAAAATTCCTTTTAAATTACATTTTTTCTGTTTATTTTTCTCTTTTTTTCTTATTAAATATCTTTTAATTTATCAGCCGAAAAATAAATAAATAAAAAAATAAATAGTATATGACAATTTCAAAAAAATGTCTCTCTCTCTCTCTCTCTCTCTCTCTATATATATATATATATATATATATATATATATATTTGAAAAAAATTGTTAATAAAAAAATTTTTATTAAAAAAAAAACAGTGGTTTTAAACAGTGATTTTTTTAAATTTAAGCTATTTAAAAAATTAAAAAAAAAATAATAATAAGTATTATGCATCAGTCTAAAATAATCCGTTTACAAACATTCTAAGGAATATATTTGAAAGGAAATCTTTAAAAAGCACAACAGATTTTCCCACTAACTCATAAAAGACATACTTTGGACCGTTTGGCATCAGCAACTTTGGCTCAGTTCATAAGAATTTGTTCCGCAATCTGAAGGTCCCGAGTTCGTTCCGAGGACGGTGTGAACTAAATTATCCAAAATAACAATTAAGCAAAATAACATGGTGCAGCTTAAAATCACTGGGAGATTTCGAATTCTTTGAAGATTAATCGGTAAATAATTTTTAAAAATTATGTTAAATTATTACTATTATAAATCAAACTTTGTAATGGAAAGTTACTGATTCTTACACCGGAGTTTTCCCTTCTTGTATTTCCCACAACGGAAAATCTACTAACGGAACGGTAAAAGTTCGGCTACATTGCTGTCGGTAGTTTCACCTGGAATTCACAGATTTATTTTTAACAGTGTACACTGCTCAAAACAATTAAAGGATATTTGAAGTTTTATATAAAATAAAGATATAAACGATTTTTTTTGCCGAAAACAGAAGAAGAGAATAACAAATGCAAATTTTTCTAGTTTTCAAACTGTGGAGTATGCAAATTTTGAGTTCGACGTCAAAAACGTCACTTCAGCGGCAGCGAATGAAATTTGACTTTCAACTGAATAAAAGAGAATGAAGACAAGGATGATCGGCATTCAGTAATTGCTTTGTTTCGATGAGTACGATGTCTCAGCGAAGTCATTTGACAGATTCAGAAGCTTGGAGAATTGTTGGTAGGTTAGAAAGGGGCCAAACTCAAGCCGAAGTAGCGCAAGCCATTGGAGTGTCACAAAGTGTCATTTCCAGGATCTGGAACCATTTTTTGGAGAGTGGATGTGCAGGCCGAAGACCAGGACAAGGTCGTAGACGGGCAACAACGCCCAATGAAGATCGGTATTTAGCGTTAACAGCTCGGAGATACCGAAACATGAACGCTACTCTTCTCCAACAACACGTTCACTCAACTACAGGCACCACGATTTCAGACTGTCCGAAACCGGCTCCATGCTGTAGGTCTGTATGCTCGCCGACCGATGGTATGTGTTAGATTAATATCAAGGCATCTTTGGACCGCAGGGAGTGGGCAACCGAGCATGTCAACTGGAGGAGAAATGAATGGAGCAATATTCTGTTTTCTGACGAGTCCCATTTTTCTGTGCATCCGGATAAGAGGTGTATTTTCATCTGGAGGGACCGTGGCAGTAGGAATAATTCTGCGTTCGTGCACGAAAGTGTCAGATTTTGCGGTGGAGGAGTGTTGGTGTATAGTGGCATCTCCATTGACGGGCGCACTGACCTCTACATCATTCGAGATGGAGCTCTGACTGGTCGCCGATATAGGGATGAGATCCTCAGACCTATTGTAATCCCTTACGCTGCAGCAATCGGAGATAACTTCATTTTAATGGACGATAACTGCAGGCCACATCGTGCAAACCTGGTGGAGGATTTCCTTTTCGAGGAAGGAATCGTTCGAATGGAATGGCCAGCGTGTTCTCCAGACATGAATCCAATCGAGCACGTTTGGGACGCTCTAGGAAGACGAGTTTCTGGCCGCCAACAACCCCCACAAACTCTCCAAGAACTGGAAAGAGCTCTTCTGGAAGAGCGGGGCAGAATACTCCAACTCGTCATTAATAGCCTCATTGAGTCCATGCCTCAATGGTGTTCAACGTTGCTGGCCGCCCGTGAAAACCAAACCCCTACCGAAAATGATTTTCTTTGAAAACACCTTTTGTTATTCTTTTTTTTTTCTCATATGCACAAATTGTGTTTTTTTCCTTTTGTACACAAATGCGCAATAAAATGCATTTTTCTGCCAAACATGTGTAATTTATTCTCATATAACCTACTATGTCTGTCGACCATGTATCAATCACCTAAAAAGTTTCCCAGATACAAAATCCACCTAAAACTGCAATATCCTTTAATTGTTTTGAGCAGTGTATATACTCTTTATTCCAAACCAGTTTTTAGATTACCTTTTTGTGACATGTATAATGGCTTACAATTTCAGTCTGCTGTATACAGATCTGAATTTACAAATGATTCTTAGCTTTCTTTAAATTCAATAGACACTTGTTCTTTAAAGTCAAATTTTGAAAAATATTAACTCCTGAAATTGTTCATTCATCTAACAAAGTACCAGCCAGATTATTCCATCAGCAATTTATAAAAGAAAACTGTTTCTTTGAAAATTTCTTTTTGTAACATAAATAAAGATAAGTATAAAATATGTAAAATAAAGAAAAAATAGTTCTTTCTTAACAAGAAAAGTTTTTAAACATTAAATTTGTTTGGAATTTATTTAAAAATTAACCTTAAAATGGTTAATAAAGGTATGATGTATGGTAAAAATAAAATATGTACAATAGCGATTTTTTTTGTATAAATGAAATTGCAGTTATTTGCATAAGGAGAACACGAAACAAATATAATTTCATGATCTACTGTTACTTTAGAAATTTGGTCGTAAGAACTCAGAAATAATATGAAATTTATCACAGTAATCTTTTTTATACATATTTCTCATTTTATATCGATATTTGACGATGTTATTATTAAAATTTCGAAAAAAAATTAAATCCATTTTCTCCATGCTCCACTTATAGCAGATTACGTGAAACTGAATAAAACTATTTTTTTTCTTTTTATACTCTAAAATTAATACATAAAAAAAAATTCACTTTAAACTCTACGCATCGTCGTTGCTTAGATTTATTACAATGATATGTTTCATTATTTTAGTTTAAAAATAGGTACAACAGTTGTAAAAAAGGATTTTTAATTTTAAAAAAGGAAAAAATCAGGAAATTGTTTTGTCTAATTGTGTTGTATAACTACATTTTCCAAACGTCTTCAAAACTCAACTTGAGAATTATCATGTTAACCCTTTCATCTCCATGCCGTATGTTGCGTGATGTATTATACTCAGGAAATTTCTTACATCAATACTACATCAATCATACAAAATTACATGACTAAATAAAACGTACAATAATAATTTTTCATGTAATATTATAAATGTGAAAGTGTGTCCGAAATTTTAAATGAAGTCAACGTCAAAACGAATGAATTAATACATTTTCATCTTTTCATATAGATGAGTCATAGCCGGAAAAAGAACATAGGCTAATTTATAATTATTTTTTTCAAATATTTTTCTTAATCATTCAAAATTTCATTATTTCTCATACAGAATCAATTGGCAATTTTCGTGTAATATTTAATCAGCTTTTTTTTTTCGTTGCCAAAATATAAAAACCGAAATAGTAATTTCTCCTAAGTAATTATTTTTCTGTTGGAAGATTTTCACGTGAAAAAAGAAAATGAAGTAAATAAATAACTAATTTATAAAATATGATTGCTGCATCATATTAGAAACAACACATAAATAATGAAGTATTTCTTTCTAATAATACTAGGTGCGAATTTTGAGTAAATACTGAAAAGAGGCGAATATGACGTTACATATGGAAAATTAAACGGTTATTTCTAGATGTTGAAATAAAATAAGATTGAGCAATCGTCCGCAAACTGTTAACATAAAGATTTAATTTTTTTATTTAAAATTTAAAAAATGCTAAAAAAGAAAGATTAAAAAATGGACAAAAAATGTCAATAGTATCGTAATCCATGTCGTAAATGACGTCATGATTGGCGAAAAATAGCTTTTATCATTTTTTAAAAGTATAAAATAACTCGACTGAACGGTCGAAAAACGGTCGAGAGCAAGTATTACTAGCGCTCGGAGGGTTTTGTACAATAAATATTTGAATTATTAAAAAATAATTTATAAAATAATTATTAGACTTTGTAAAAACTATAGAACGTAGGATTGTGTGTATCTGTATATACTAGAAAAGTATGAACGGGGATATACACTGTTAAAAATAAAGGTGACAAACCAGTTGCATTTGGCGCCCAGTGGCGAAAAGGAGTTACCATTTGACACCCGCGGGCTTGAAAATGTGTTTGGGGTGCCGTTTCATCACTCACTGGGCGATTGAGGCTAAATAGGGTGCCGCGCAATGCATACCGTTGGAAGATTTTCACCCCTTAGTCATTTGCGCATGCTCTGTGACTGTATCCTTCCCCTTCAACGACAGCAATTTCTCCCTTCGATGACTATCACCGCTATGCGCTATCCCAATTTCGTTTAGAACTTCGAATGGCTAACTTTTGGCGAGCTTTTTTATATAAAGCAACCTTTGAATTTCAGGACATTTGAACATTTTAGGGAGTCTTTGAAGGTAAGCTCTATGGCCGAGCGGTTAAAGCTCTGAGCTTGCAATCAGACGTTGTGGATTCGAAACCTTCCATAACCAAAACTCGGTTTATATATTATTTTAATTTATTATTATTGGGCACTATGGATTAAGGGTGCCATCTTTTCACCCTAATTAAAGGTCCTATTCTCGCTCCCCTAGGGGTGTCACCAGTGAGACAAACCTTTCACCCCTAAAAGGTGCAATGTGTCACCATTAGTTTTAACAGTGTATATATCATATCATACAAAATGAGCAAATATTAAAAAAATGTCGCGTACCCGTGGTAACCGATTTTTGTAAAATTTAATTCACACGTTCAGTTTATATTTAAACAGAGATATGCAAAATATCTTTAACAAATATTTTAATCTAGTCTAATGGTCAATTTTTAGCTAATAATCAAAATTAAATTTTTAAGCATGCTGACAAACCCTCGATTTTATGTGAATTCTTAATGTAAGCTTTCATGCTGAAACAGACAATCCTGAAACTCAAATAAATATGATCTGTTTAATTGCTGAATTTCATTAAAATCCGTGTTGTGCCAGTATCAGATTAAAAAGACATTGAAGACATATGAAGTAACCTCCGTAATAATAAACGTTTATGTATGATTCTGGAATGTCCAATTTTCAGGCAAGTTAATATAACGTCTGTTTTTCTTAAGCATAGAAGTCAGGTCATAATATTTCTTTTAATATGGTGGAGTTTATTATTGTACCTTAAATCACAACTTTATTGCCACTGATTTTGAATACAATGCTTTATGAGTATTTTACCATCTGATGATGGAATTTTATGATGAAATAGATTAAGAGCACGTTTTACCGCCTCATCTGCTTTCTCTATTCAAGAAATAGCCGTTTGTTCTGACCCCCAGCCAAATAACATATTACTATTACACCTTGTCGGTTCATTATAAAAGGTTAAGATAAATGAGATAAAATGATTTTTTAAAGTGATTTTATTGCAGCAATAGAAATGATTTATATTTTGTTTGTATGCATGACGAAGAATGTGTTACGATGGTGAGATCACGATGCTTCATGGCCCTTTCTAATGAAATTAATTTAACCATAACAGCTTATATGGAAGTTAAGATAACGGACTGCACTTTATCGGGGTGAAGATATAATGAATGTTACTATGCGAAAGTATTTTTTTTATCATTTTTTCGACAATGAATTTTTTTCAACATATTTTTTCTTGAACTTAAAAGTGTACACTTTACAACTTATATATATATATATATATATATATATATATATATATACTTTACATCTCATACATATTTTACTTAACCCCTTGGGGACAAGCTACCGGTATACTTGCCGCATAAGGTACATAAAATACGCGATTATTCTCACGAATAAAATTTTATTATAAAAATTGCATTATTTTATACGCGAATTTTCCCGATTCAATTAGACAAGAATTTCTGTTTTTAAAAACTGGTGATTAAAGATTGAAAATTCCCTCAAAGATGCTCGTTCCGAAGGAGTTACTGTAAATGCTTCGAATATCAATCATCCATCCATTTTCAGTTCTTTATTTACTTTGAATTGGAGAATAATTTGTTATACATTAACTCTGATTTTTCTTTATACGTCTTCGCACGATTGCATACATAAAACTCATAAATTCAGCAATGCATAGTTTCATATTCAAATTTCATGAAAATTATGTTGCATTACGTATCTTAAATATTTAAAGAATATTCAAGAAGATATTCTAAATTCTCTAAAATCTAATCATCAAGTGTATGAGAGGCATATCTGTATTATAAATCCCTTAACATACACTTTTAAATATTTAATCTTCAAACACTCCGAAACACCTTCGGAACTTAACAAAATTGCTGATATAATTATGCATAATTAGTTCCAAAAATTTTATAAGCTAAACATTTTTGAAAATTGAATCATCAACCAAATTAACTGAGATAGAAAATTATAATAGAAATTTTCTTTTTAGAAAGCTTCTATCATCCTTAAATAATGATTTGTGACTATTTTTCTAGTAATGAATCATGAAAGTAAATTTCGGCTACGCATTACATATTTAAATTACTTATAGCACTTGAATTGAATAAATAATTACATTGTTTTTAATTATTGATATTATTTATTTTTACGTGGTTCCTGTCGCAAATGAGAAAAGTAAAGAGTAAACATGGCAAGAAAATTATATTTTTGAAAAACAATTTCTGGATGTCATTATTATACATTAGAAATTTGCAATATTTTATGCAAACAATTATTATGATATTTACAACCTTTATTACTTGCATTCACACGCAATTTTTTCAGTATATATACGTAAAAAAAGCCATATAGTAAAGCACTTTAAAAGCGCATATACTCAAATTTACTTTTGACAGCGCTGTAAGCAAAAATACTTCAAACCCGTCAAACCAGTTCGCTATGCAAACACATTTTTTTTTTTTTTTTTTTTTTTTTTTTTTTTTTTTGAAGCTGAATATATTGCTTCTCCAGATCTTTTTTTTTTTTTCGAGATACAGCTGTATAATATGACAATTTTCACATACTCTTTCAGAAGTTAAAATAATGTTCGCTCTGATAAAGGTATATATGCATATATATATATATGCATGTATGTATATATATATATATATATGCATATATATATATAGATATATATATATATATATATATATATATATGTGTGTGTGTGTGTGTATACATACAGTGCGTGTAAAAACTATAAGGGCAGCAAAATATATTAATTTTTTTAATAAATTTCAAAACAAATGAAACTTTTTTCCTTATAATGTGTGTCACCAGCTGAAAAACTAATAAAAACGTCTACAAAATTCAACTGTGAGTATTTTATTACGAAAATAAAGTAATTGTACAAAAAATCACAATTTTTGCCTTTGTAAAAACTTAGATAACAAAGATAGCAAAATAAGTTCTATAGAGTAACCGAATAAACAAATATTTAATGTATTATGCACCCACCTATGAGTTTAATGATTGCAAATATTTTATCAATAACTCGACATCATTTATTTTTGGCACAGATCGGGATTGTTTTTGTACTAGTCATCTTCAATTGTTGATCTAGGTTTTGTGCTGAAGAAAAGTGCCTTCCATTTTTATAAACTCATCTAGCTAGATTTCCCGATAAGTTATCGGTAGGATTAATATAAGGATGTCTGGGTGGCCATTGTAAAATTTCAATATTTTTCTTATAAAACAAAAGTTTTTTCTCACGACTTGTGTGGATAGGTGCATTATCTTGTTCTTACCTCTATTTTTTCCTGTCAGGAGTGTAGCAAAAAATGAAAGATGGTCAGAAAGAGTTTGTATATGCGTCTTTGAATTAAATTTTCCTGAAAGATATACAAGTGACACCACGTCGTTTAACGAAAAGTATGCCCCATGTGGCAATGAATCCGCCATCTAACTGATGTTTTAATAAAATCTCTTTTCTTTTCTCAAATCATGCCAGTAACATTCCAAGCCATCAGGGTCACTTAAATTTCACTTCTTTTCGTCGGTTAAATATTGGGATGATGTAAGAAAAGAAAAAGAGATTTTATTAAAATATCCGTTAGGTGGTGGATTCATTACAATATGGGGCTGATTTTCATTTATTGACCTGGAATCACTTGTATATCTTTCAGGAAAATTTAATTCATAGAAACATATACAAACTCTTTCTGACCATCCTTCATTTGTTGTTACACTTCTGACAGGAAAAAACAATTGTAACAGCGAGATAATTCACCTATACGAGCAAATCGCCAGAAAAAACTTTAGTTCTATAAGAAAAATA
Organism: Maratus speculifer; assembly: GCA_964019185.1. Classification (NCBI taxonomy): domain Eukaryota; kingdom Metazoa; phylum Arthropoda; class Arachnida; order Araneae; family Salticidae; genus Maratus; species Maratus speculifer. The sequence continues at coordinate 228,708,372 of OZ025299.1, forward strand.
TTGAAGTTTCGCAATGGATGCTCAGAAATTCTGATTTAAATCCTATCGATAACTTATGGGGAAATCTATAAAGACGAATTTATAATAATGGAAGTCATTTATACCAAACATCAGAACTCAGATCTATGATTAAAGATAAATAGCACAAAAATAATCCCTAATGGTGGCAAAAGTTAATGATTTAGAGGAATGATGGAATATTTGCAATTATTAAACTCAGAGGTGGGTGCATAATATATTAAATATTTGTTCTTTTGGTTACTATATAGAATTTATTTTACTGTCTTTAAACTTTGACACAGGCAAAAATAGGGACTTTTTTTTACAATTATTTATTTTCATAGTAAAATACTCACAGTTGAATTTGTTGATATTTTTATTAACCTTTCAACTTGTTGATACATATTATAAAGAAAAACGTTTCGCTTGAAAATTTCTTTTGAATTTTGATTTGATGTTTTCAAATTTATCAAAAAAAAAATCAATATTTTTTGCTGTCCTTATAGTTTTGACACGCGCTGTATGTATATATATATATATATATATATATATATATATATATATATATATATATATATATATATATATATATATATATATATTCGGGCCAAAAATCCCCGTAGCGCCGTACTATGATTCCTGTGTACCTCAAAAGTCAGGATTGTTCTCACCATTTCCACCTAGAAACACATTCGCCTGATTTTCCGACTCCAAAAGATTACTCTATCTGGATATGATTTCTGCAGAAGTCGATGGTAGTACAAAATACCTTTAAGGACAGTGGGACCACCTCGTTTTCTATTCAAGACGGTGTTCTCCCACATTGTCTGCCGAATTATTTAATAGCCTCAACGAACATTTCGATGATCGTGCCGTTGTAACAAATATTTAGAATCATGCGAGTGGCATGAATTGCTCTCCCTATTCACCTAATTTGACTCCATGATTAGTTTTTATCTGTTGATAGTACTTGAAAATCGAGGTGGCCGTGAAAATCCACAAACAAGTACCGAAATGAAACAAGGCATCCTAGAAATATGTTACACTATTTCGGCATTGACATCATTACGAGGGTTTAAGAATTTTATTCTCAGATAGAGTCATATTCTTACTTCAAATAGTAACTATATTGAAAATATCTTTACTTAGTTTTGCGAGTTTCTTCACAACATGCTCATACACTTTTTATTTTTCCCACTTAGTAGCCCCATCTGACCTGGTAAACGTCAAAACTAAATTAGAGCTTTTTTGTATGAAAACTATCTGGTTCTCCAAGAAGAATGCATTTTTTTAAATAACATCATATCGTCTTTCACATTTTCTTTCTTCGAAAGTTATTTTCATCAAAATAAAATAGTGTACTTTGATATGGTTCATTTTCAGTAGATTAGATAAGAAAACTAGTTAAAAAATATTTATTTTCAAAGCAATACTATAAACACCTATGTATTTCGTATTAGAAAAAAACTATAGAATGCATAGTGATACCCTTTTTATTCCTGGAATTGTTGGAAGGAAGACGCTTAGCTATCGATTTGCTTAAATGTTTGTATGTTGAATGAAGACCAAAGATAAATGATATCATCGAATAATAAATTTTACCTTTCAGAAATAAAACAAGATGAATTTATAGTATAAAAATCTAGAAGAAAATATTTGTACATTTTGTATGTTAAGTAATCCCACAATGTTTGATAGCCATTTTTTAAATATAACATAAATGAATATAATGCTGATTGCTTTAACTTTATTAATATATAAAAAACAACTTTATTTATTCATTGAGTTGTTAAGATCCAGTTCCCTTTTTCATTATTATAATTGTAAATAGGATATTATAATGTTATATATTTCAAAAGAAAAATTCTCATGACAAAAATAATTAACTTTTTTTCGATAAATACATAATTTGAGTTACTAAAAATGTAAATAGCTAAAATCTATACCAAAAAATACAAATTACTAGAGATATACCCCTGCATATTATCATCTTAATGCTTTTAACATTCCATTAATATTTCTGCTTTTGCGTTTCATTTAGGTTTAATTTGTTAGTTTATTGTTTAGTATAAAAAAATGTTAATAATAGAACCTTATTTTCAAAATATACCACTTTGCTGATAACATTCATTCCAATAACCACCCTATTTTAAATTTAAATAATTAAACTGAAATGCTATTTAAATACACCTCATTAAACAAACAAATTGTAGAATAATGGAAAATAAAATGCAAAGACAATTTAAAAGAATACAATATAATAAAAATAATATCATTTCACTGTTTTTTACCGTTTAATATGTAATTATTTTTTTAATATACAAAGTATAATTATACATACAGAATAAAAGCATGTATATCCATTTTTTCTAATATCAACATCCCTTTTTCTATGCATATACAAAATGCAAATCGATGAATGGGATATAAAGCGGAAGGTTTTTGAACAGACATTTGACTATGTTGGCCAATGTATATAAAAAAAAACACTTGTTGGTTAAAAATTTCAAAACATTAAATATTGTTGTAAATTGTGTCAGGAAATTATTTAAAAGATTACAACGTGAAAGCCTTGAACAAATCCACTGATATAGTGTAATACTATAAAGCAATAAATAACCTTTTTGAGTGCCATCGAGTGCCTATGTCCCAGAAAAGTTCTGAACGCTAACAATTTGCTATAATATTTAGGTATTTTCGCTATATTTCACACATCTCTTTATATCCAATGAAACCAGAGTGAAATAGCTAATGTAAAATTAAACGACAAGCATGAAAATTTGTGATAACTAAAAAGAAAATAAAGAAATAAAAGAACAAATGCAATGCAAGGATAATATTGTCAAGATCACTTTTTAATATACATACCAAAGAAACTTCTGCAATTGTACTAATACGTACTCAATTAATAGCGTCTTTTTTTCTCATTATTTAATGCACGAATATGCATTATTTTGCATACATTTCCAAAATTTTATTTCCATTCTTTCTTCTTTTATTTTTTTTCTGCCCAGTGCATAACATTCATCTGTAAATTTCAATGCTTGTTTCTTATTTGAAAGTCCGAGTTTTATACCAGAATATAAAGTACAAGGTGGCGTTAATTAAACTGGCGGAACTCAGAGTGTTCTGTAGTGCAATCTAATTATGATAAGGGCACCGAATTTTTTAGGAACATTAAAAAAAAGGGGGAGACGAAGGGTTCCGCGAAAAAAAAATTCGTTCCAAAAGTCATCGCTAGGGGAATATGTGGCGCTGTGTATTCGAAAAAGAGAGTTTCAAAAAATGAAGAATCGATACTGAAATAAAATTACCGTTTATTTAACGAATTTAGCAATTTAATCCAAGCTCAAAATGGTAACAGTTTATAAAGTGCTAAAAATTTACATGAACACTGCTAAAGTTTCTTTATCTGCAATTTCACTTACAGAGCCCCAGAGAAAGCAACAGCAGAAGAAGTTCTTTCTTGAAATTTCACGTTACCTATTTTAGCCCAATGTCAAATTATTTGGCTTTAAAAGGTAATGTGCTACTGTTAGAAAAAATTTCATTGAAAGTTAACTTTAATGTCTAATTCTTTAGTCGAGCGAGCTCTGTTAGTCAAATTCTTTTACCTCAACCAGTGCAATGCCCAAGCCACTCTTCGCGCTTTTAGAAACCACAAAAAATGCATAAAGTTAATGGTTCTTTGCCAGTTAATGGTTGAGAAGTTTGAGAAAACAGGTTCCCTAAATGTTCAGTCAGGCAGAGAACGAAATCCCGTATCACAGGATACAATCGAAGAATTGGCAACGGCGATTGTCAACAGAGCACCAGACAATATTGCCACCACACCCAGCACTCGGGGGATTTCTCGGAGTCTGAATATGGCTTGTTATACGGTATGGAAATCCTTCCAAAGATTATCCACTTCTATCAGTACAAGATTTTGGCATGTAATTCCCCTGATAGCGCTATTATTACAATGTTTAATCCTTTCCGGCACAGTGTGCCGGGCTGGGATACCTAATTTTAATTCCAAACTTGCGATCGGCACCAATGATATTTTAGTAAAATTCTGCTTTTACAATAAAAGCTTAAATTAAGGAATTTAAAATATCTAATAAATTCGTTTGTGAATTCTGGTGTCCGTCGATAATTTCTCATTTTACTAACAGATTTTGCCCGTGCCGGAAAGGGTTAAATGCAAAAAAGTGTAGGTGCCTCCGTCATTTCGTTATTTCTTGTTCTTGTGTTTGTTCTAGTGTGTAAATTTTGCTATTCAACAAAATGAATCTTCGCGGTTTGTCTATCGAGGTGGTACATGATTTGTTATTTTATGGAGATTCTGCTAAAAATACCCCATTTACGGTATTTACATAATATCTTTATCTAAGTACTACGAGGATTAACCCCTTGAGCTCTGATGGTAGAATTTTCTACCACATAATTTTAATTCCGAAATGTCGCAATGACACCAGAAAATTCGACCAAATTTATTAGGGAAATGTTTAATGCATTTCTTTGTGTTTTTTGTTAACCGGTTTTTTTCTTTGCAAAATACTGGTGCCAATTTGAGATTTGGAATTTTGAAGAAATTTGCACCCCAGAGCTCAAAGGGTTAAATAATTGGCAGTATACAAGGACAGGTACGGTAGAGCGTAACCTTTTGAACAGAATGACAACAGAATGAGTGACAACTGCATATAAATTGAATTTTTATACTAGCATTTCAATAAGATAATTATAAAAAATTAATTATAATTTTTTTTATGTAGAATGTTTGTATTTAGGTATTACGCTCTAAATATTGAATATTTTAATTGCAGTGTGAATATGGAGCCTTGCCAAAATATGAAACTGAGAGGTTCAAAATTGGTATCATCTGAGTGGTTAATTTGGTAGAATGATCGTGCGTTATGTTAGCTTTATGCTTAGTTTACAATATAAAAGAATCATGTATCTTAAATAAAAAAATATATATTCTTCGCATTATCACCAATGACTAAACTTTTTGGGGTTAATTATTTTTTTTACATTCTTGTTAGAATATTTACTATATTTAAATATTTTTTTTAATTTAAAAATTAAAATTAGCGTGATAGGAACCGAAAGTTGCAAGAGAATCTTTTGATTTTATCCTCGTTGAAAAAAAATATTTAAAGATAATATGTGATGATTTTCATGTTACTCTTGATATGCAAATAAATAATTTGAGGCATCTTATAAAACGATCATTTGAAAATCAACTTATTTTTTTATTGCATCTAATTTTTTAAAAACTTACAATTTATTTTTTCAGTTAAATATGACATGAAGCAGCAAATTGGAAAAATAAAATGCATTTTTAACAGTAGTACACTCCACGATAAGACGGTTAAAATGATGATATTTTTCCTCACTCCAAAACTATAAAATTTTTCACAAATTTTCGAAAACATTATGCATGATTATTAAGGTAATTTTTAATAGAAGTCTTTTTTTATTTTCCGATAAATGAATTACATATTGAATTATAAGACATTTTTATCCCACAAGGGCAACTTTTTTTTAATTTGAAAACCCCAACTTTGACAACATTTTTTGAAAACTGTTCTGCCTTTACCAAAAAATGGAAAAAAAAAATTATCTAGATAACGCAATTTCGTAATAATAGCACCAAAAATTTTCCATTAGTTTGGGAATATAAAGGAATTTGGACATATATCTGAAATTAGCCGATTTGATTTTAAAATAGATTTAAATGTGTATTTAGACAAGACAATTTTAGAAAGAATGAAAAAAAAATGTGAGAAATATAAGCATGTTTTATTTAAAATATTTGTGAATCTAACAAACACTCTGAAATATGACTATCAAACATTCTACTTCACAGAGCACATGCAAATCATTGTTGACACGCAACATCTATATTATAAAGCACAAACATATTCGTGAGTAACGATGATGTTATATTAACGACGGCAACGATTTGGGTAGCAAATTTTCCCTTCTTGCAAATCTAATAATTTCTAAATGTCTGACAATTTTGTCTACAATTTTTTTCAGAGCTGAATAAAGAAAAGTAGTATTATTAAACTCAATATATTTGGAAACTGTGACTTTATATATTGTTTATTATGACTTTTTAAATAAGCTTGAAGCATAATTTCAGAAAAATGTATCTTTATCGAGTGCCTCCGATTATGAAAGATTAGCCCATTGGCATTCAAAAAAGCTAATAAAATGTTCAATCTATTTTTCTGGCTAATTTCCCATACTGAACTAATACTTCATCAATAAGTATTATAAGGGAAACACAAATATAACACACATTAATAAAATACGTGCTTCACGTGTAATCATTTAATTGATCATTAACAAAAAGGCTGTAAGTACCAAAAACTTTAGCAATTTCTCCGACTATTGACTGCTGAATGCGGCTAATACAAAAGTATCTCTGTTAATGAATTTTAAATTATTTTTTCAATACATAATTGATATTTTTAACATATATATTTTATCTTTTTAGTAGCCAATATAAAACATTACATTAAATGTAAAAAAAACTATGGTAGCTTTCAATAAGTTGATGCAAATGAATATTATTTTTTTGGACGTTTGTATAAGTATGGAACAAAAGAACCAAATTTATTCATGTTCTGCATTTAATTAACGATGTAGAGGAAAATGGGTTATCTCTGCCATGGAGTAATGGCGTCTCTCAATGCTTGGAAATCACCACAAAATTTTGACAGACATCGATCATCATGTCCTCTGTTGAGAATACAGCAAGGTATGCGTTTATGGTTTGAATTCTGTAATTTTATTTTTTCGTATACTTTCCTACTTAAACGATAATATAGCATTTTTATCCGTTAATTAGCTTTTTTTACCTTTTAGGATTAGTTTTTCATTTTAATTTGATTTCTTTTCGATTCTACTGTATATACTAACTACTTAGTTACAACTTGATGACTAGGAAGGTTAATTTTGAGGTGTTGGGACGTCATGGCGTTTCTCTCTTTCTCTTTCTTCTTAAACATAAATAATAGGGAAATAATAGCCGCGTACTTGGGGAAAATTCTTATAGAACCAAGTCTTACATGAGAAAAAAGGCGAGGTTGTAGAACAAAAGAAATCACATGAACATGATTCTGATAAAAACAACTCTTACAGAAAAATGAAGTTAAAAATTCGCAAAATTAGCCAAATTAAATTGTTAGTCTGCGTTTATCACTAATCTTGATTTATTTTTTGTTGGAAAAGTTATTAGTTTGCTACAAAATCTACCTAAATCTGCCGGCCGAATAGGCAGGGATTATTTTATATTTAAAACTGATATTGAAACTATGAACGTTAAAAGTTAACATTAACACTTTTATTCATTTCACTTATTTTTATTTTTCCTATATTTTATTTTATCTAGATAGTTAAAATAATATATAGAGAGGGTGATTCCAGATTAATTGTATAAATTTTAAGGGTTGGTATAGGACGTAACAATCATTTATTGTATAGGAATGGAGGGTCGCAAGTGACACATTAAGGTAGAAGCATCAGAGAGCCAATTTGGTTCATTTTTATTCCAAACATTCTCATTCATACCAGAAATTTCTAGTACTATTCTTTTTTATATTTATAACAGCATTTCATGATTGCATACAGAAAACATTCTTTGAAAAATTCCGTTGTAAAACCGAAATTTTTCAATTAAAAAGAAAAAAGGGGGAAGCAAACAAAAAATCCATTTCTTTTTCTTTTCGTGTATTTCTTGTGATTGATAGCTTTGCCAATTTTGTGAGGAGTTTTCATTCAAAAATTTCGAAATCAAACGGAAATTTTTCAAAGACTTTTTTTTCTTAATTCAGTCATGCAGTGTCTGTCTTAATTGAAGAAAATAGTATTATAGAAATTTTCTGATACCAATGAAATTTTTTTTAATTCAAAAAAGAGCCAAATGAAGCCTTGTGTTTGTAAACCAACCGTCATTTGCACCATACATTCCTATAATATAAATGATTGTTACGGTATTCTGTAACAACCCTTAAAATTTGTGCCATGAAGTTAGAATCACCGTGTACATTAGTGTACTTATAATGATAAAAAGAAGATAACTATATGTTTATTTGATCAAGTAAATACTTTAATAAAAGAACCCAAAATAATTGCAAATTTAAATAAACAATACAACGAATAAAAAATTTGTTAAAATAGTTTAAGCGAATGAAAAAATTTCTAGCCTCATAATTACATTTCATTGCTTAAAGTTAAAACATTTTTTAAGAAATCTCGTGTCATTTGTTTTTCTTTTTAAATAGTTGTAGTTTTAATTATATTAGTTTTTTTCCTCAAACTTAAAATATATATATATATATATATATATATATATATATATATATATAATATATTTAAACAAAAATAGAAAATTACATTTCTGTTGATTTAAATCCTTTGTATAATCTGAAAAAAGGATAAATTTAACTTTTTAATTTATTTATTAACTTTTTAAGTTTAATTTATTATCATGCCAGAAAACGTTCTAATAGAAAAAAGAATACATCAAATATCGGAATCTACTTGATATACTTTTAGATGTCGAGCAACATTCAAAAATCAAAGTAGGTAGTATTGGCACTGGAAAATAAAACATGCTCACTAAAAAATAGACAGCGGAATACAAACGATCAGTCGATCTATAACGAACAAGAAAATCGAGATCATGAAAATTATAATAGTACCGCTGCGCCACACGTTCTGAATAAAACACGGGCCATCTAGCAGTAAACATGCTACACTGTTAAAACTAATGGTGACACATTGCACCTTTTAGGGGTGAAAGGCTTGTCTCACTGGTGACACCCCTAGAGGAGCTAAAATGGCACCCTTAACTAGGGTGAAAGGATGGCACCCCTAATCCAGGGTGTTTTATGGGGTGAAAGGACGGCACCTCAGGGAAGAATAATGGCACCCCTTATCCACAGTGTTCAATAGGGTGAAACGATGGCACCACAGGGGAGAATAATCTCACCTTTTATCCAGGGTGCCCCAGGGGGTGAAAAGATGGCGCCTCAGGGGAGAGTAATGGCACCCCTTATCCAGGGTGCCCCAGAGGGTGAAAGGATCACATCTGAGGGGAGAGTAATGACACCCCTCATCCAGGGTACCTTAAGGGGTGAAAGAATGGCATCTCAGGGGAGAAAAATGATACCACTTATCCAGGGTGCCCCAGAGGGTGAACGGATGAAACACATAACCCAGCGTGCCCTGTGGCATCCTACAAGAAATAGCACTCACAATCTATGGCCCACAGTTGCAACCCCCCTCCCCCCACCCTGCTTGTCAAGAAAATGTATTGGTTTGAATCATGAAATATAAAGTGTTTACCCATTTTTAAATTGAATTCTGCAGAGAAAATTATCATGATCAGTCAATATTTTGAGTCTTTTTTTTTTTTCTTTTAGATTGATGGAATATTATATTTTTAAACTCATTATCAGGTGTCCAAAGAAAAATTGTAGCATATTTTTATAACTCAGAGAGGGATAATATGAACTACAAAAATAATCATAGAAAGGCAGGGAATTCAAATTGTACTTTCATTTACATGGAGAGTATCTTAAGAAAAATTCAAAATTTTAACTTTTATACAGTCTTTGCATTTTAAAATCACTAATCATAAGTCATAACTATTGCATTGTTAGTCATACCCAAAAGGTTTTGTTAGAATAAATCGCAAAATTTACACAACCTCTACACCTATTTTCTGCCTCTAAAAATCACTGAGTTAGAGTCAAATATTGTATCTTTGTCATGCAATTTGAAGCCTGATTTTCAATTTTATGTTTTGAAGTTCTTGTAAAATGAAATAAATCATGATTTTTGACTGTCTCTAACTCATATGTTTGGATCAAACTTTTTGGGTATGTTTAAGAAAGGGCCAGTAACTATTTTTGTGATTGGGGAGTTTTAGATGCAGGAACATTATAAAAATTTGATGTTTTTTGACTCCAAAATAAGAGAAAGTACAAATTGAATTATCTATCTTCATTAAAATATTTTTATAATTTTCTTATAGTTTCAGAAGTAATCCGTAACCATCTTTTTTGACATATAGTATATTGCTTGACATGTATTTCATTATTTTATATACAGGGCAACTGAAAAGTATGGGGACACAGAAAAATGCTATATCCTGTAAAATATATGCCATAATTTAATAAAAAAAAGAAGAACAATATTTTAACAAATTGTTCATTGGCTTGATATTTATTTTTTACACAAGTTTGAAAACGAAAGGTCACAGAATTGACAGTCCGCTGCAGATAATTCTGATTTAAATCATTCTATGCCTTGATAATTTCGCATCACATACAATGCAAACTGGGGATTTTCTATTTCTAGCTTTTTTACAGAAGTCAAGTGAGTTAAGATCTGATTGTTCGAAGGCAATATACCTGTTATTAAATATCCACGCAGATGGGTGTTGAAGGTCAATGTTGTTTTTGCTCCATGTGAAGGCCCCATTACTGCTGGAAGTTCCATTAAAATTATTTTGCTTCCATGAGGCGAACACTTCGTTGAACATATTAGTTGCTGATCATTTTGACGGATGTGAAATTTTCGGAGGATTAAGATTTTCATATAATAGAAGAAATGCTACAAAATTTTAAAATAAGCATTTCTCAGATTTTAGTTGTGAAATATCAATGTCAAACAACGCACCAATATTTTTTCAGCTACCCTGCTGTATCTAATTAAAAAAATGTAAAACACAAATTAGAAAAGAATATGTAATAAATGCTGTGTAACTTTTAAATTAGTAAGAATACTTCATATTCTTTAAAATTCTTCCAGAAAGTTAGCCATCAAGCTATGAAATGAATTATAGAAAATAAGTTCATTTTATAGTTGTGGTAAAATCACAAATGAAATTGAGTAAAAAAAATCATTTTTACAATATATGTAGTACTTACCTTTATAGTGAACTTATGTAAATCCATATTTTATAGCATATATCCACACAGGATTAGAAATTAAGAACTGTATGTAAGGTGTCAAAATAATGTCTAAAATTTTTTTTCGATGTGCCAACTGCATTTCATATTTTCTTATTTCTTTTCACAACCATGTTAATAGTAATAATATTGCATTGTATATTTAATTTTAATGTATTGAAGGGAAGTGGGGAGGAAACTTTATATATTAAACACCTTTTCTTACTAAACAAAATAAAAACTGACTTTCCATAAGTATGAAACCTAATTAAACTACAATGTTTGGATTCTGGAAAAACTTGTTATTTTTATAAAGCTAATATGCATACAAAACAGATAATCAAGCAAATATGTCCACAGAGAGAAAATATGAGCTTTAGATATAACTAGGGATAAGCTAATTTTAAAAAATCTGAGACTAGCAGTACATCAGAAAATAAAAAGTTAGCAAATAAATGAATCTTTGGTTGCCACTTATAGTGTGGCATTTAAAACATTTCCAAATCACACATATTTTTTTTGGTTTGTTTGAGGAAGGGAATACAAAAATTTTTAAACAATTTTAATACAGTTTCTTATTTTAGGAACACATAAGGATGCAGAAATATCTCATAATAAAAGAAAATCTTGTTTACAGGGGTGTAATATCCAAGGACCAGTTTTATCAGTCATTGGTGAAAGTGAAGTTAACTTAGAGTTTATTGAAAGGTTTAAAATTCTTAAGACACGTGCTGATGTCATGGTACAGAGGGGGGGTGTATTCTAAAATACAAATGAAAGCATTTGCCAAACAAAAATTAAAGAAAGCTAGCTATCAAGATTTGACGATTAGGAATAATTTTTCTATAATTTAGTTTCATTTGACGACTAACGACTGCTGATTTCTAGTCCTGTATCCACATCAAAACACTTTCTGACAAATTGCTTTTGTGTTTTGACTTATTGCATCTGAAATTTTAATCCAAAGAGTAATTATAATGAAAGGAATAAAACACTGAATTAAAAAAAAACAACCTTTTAGTTCAAATAATCTTTTTATTGTAAACACCAAGATTGTATTAAATATTTTTACACAAAGACGTAACACTATGTGGAACTGATGCCACTGAGAAAATTTTGAAGACATAAGTATCTAATAAAAATTATAAAAATTTAAATTGGCTTTTGCTATAGTTAAAGTTAAACAAACAAAATAATGCATACCACAAAGTAACTAAGCTTATAAAATTATCAGTTTTTGTAATTAACTGTTTATAAAAAATTAATACATAGCATGAGTAATTTAACAAGTTGCTTGAGTTGCGGAGCACAGTAACAGGTTGAAACACAGAAATTTCTGCACCTTCTTCATGATAAAGAGTCGGAAACTTTTCTTGTATCAAGCATGGTAATGTAAGCACTATAAATGTAAGTTCACTATCTGAAATAATAATAATAACACATTAAGGAAAACACACAACAAGACAGTCCAATTAAAATGTATCATCAAAGTACAGCAAAAATGGTAGATGAACAAAAAAAGAAAGAATAAAATTTAAATAAAATTTAAATTATAGCTCACAAGGCTATCAAAGCCTGACAGCTAATGTGCCCGCAGGTTCTGTATGTAACGTGATAACTCTTTATATAAATATCAAATTTGCTTCAAATTTTATATGTAGGTTCATTCTGATAAGGTTCTTCACTAATTAGCATTGGAGGTTCATTGGATAAATATGAAGGGGGGAGAAGAGAGTGCTACCCTCCTTAATTTATATAAATTTGCAGAAATCATGCAGAATTATCACATTTTCTTCAAATTTTGTTAATAGGTTCACTCTGATAAGGCACTTCCCTGATGATTTTTAGGGGCTCATTGGTTAAGTATAAAGAGGGATGGCAGTTAATCCACTGTCCAATAACTTACAGTTGATTTCTTTTATTTTTGGAAGGGCATTATTCTTTGAAATAAGAGTATAATATACAGTTGTATGTATAGCCTGAGAGCTCAATGCCATCAGTTTAACTGGGCACTTTCCTCTTCATTGCCTATTTTCAGCCAGCACGAGAAAATTACATGACCAACTCATACTTGTCATTCAGATATTCTTTTCCTGTATTATCATTAAGAGTTACAAACTATTTACATTATTAACCATATTTACAAAAAATATCTTGCAACAAAGTGTCTATTCCTGATTAGCAACGAATTTCCCTAACATGTACAGGTATTCCATACCAGTAATAATAAAAAAAAAGTGAGGAATTTTATTCAAATTTATTAGTACGCCCCTAATATGTATCCTATATTGACACTAATCAATGAATATATGGATACAACCCCTCGTGTTTTTCCTTCATTTTGGGAATAACGAATTTTCAACGTATTCTATTGACGATTATTTTCAAAATTTTCAAGGTGTGATTTTGCGACTTTCACAAAAGTTGCTCAATACATTTGGCTAACATAATATGCAAATGAAATTTTGATATCTTTGACGCATGCGCAGTGA